>CM038674.1:77021485-77701806 GCA_021605145.1 Aegilops bicornis | reverse complement strand
GAAGGAAATAGATGATCTCATTCATACTAATCGATGGATAGAAGATATGAGACTAATAAGAAGGGGAAAGAAGACAGCTTAGCCATCTATTCTATGAAGCAAGGGATCCGTTAAAGTCAAGCTACGAAGCCCCCTCCATCTCTACCCGGAGCTGATTTCATTCCAGTAGTTTCTTTTGAAAAGAAAGGCGGATTCTCTTTTCTTTCAAGTAGGCCACTTTTTCCGATGTCGGTGTTCGATAAGATGCCGCTTTCAACCCATTTGGGGTAGTAAGAAATAGCCACTAAGATGTATTCGTGTCCATTTGATGCTTTGGGTGTTACCTTTCCTTTCCCTACCTCAATTCCTCGTCCATTCCGTATGGATTCTCAACCTTGGCCTACAAGTGGAACAAACTATGCCAGCTCAAGCTAGAACTCACTTAGAAGGTCAGGAAAGAGCGACTCAACGGGGGAAAGCCGGAGCGCCTTAGCAGCGCTTCATTGGCTCGCGTCAAGTCTTCCGCTCATTTGGTAAACATGCACATCCTAACCCCGCGAAATGCCCTGCAGGGAACATCCTCCTTTATCCTCTTAGACTTCCCCGGGCATGGAATTTAGAATCCTGGAGATCCTATCACTTACTTCGCCCATTGATCCATTCTAAAGCTTATCCCAAGGAGAGCCTGATTCGATCCTAAGGTCAAGTACACTATTTATAAGTCGGACCGGAGCTAAAAGATAACCTCTTTCTTCTTATGAATGGAAGGAAACATAAAAACTACGCTAAAACCGAGTGAATGTATGTCTTTTATCCCTTTCTTTAATCGAGACTTTCATACGGTAGCAACAACTCTCCTTTCAAGTGAGCTAGAAGGGTATGTCGAGAAGCGAGGTTGTGGTAGGCTGGAACCTTAGGAGGTATAGGTAGGCTTAATGAATTGGTAATCGATCGGGCAATTAGTAAAAGCGATATCTGTATTATGAGTACCTCTTACGAACCATACCGCTCTTCCGTAAACGGTGCGAATCGGTAAGAAAAATGAGTTCCTTCTTCAAATCCATCGGTCACATCCGCCTTATGAATATGTCGATCAACTATAGGAAACTGGCTTGTTAAAGGTCAACGGTCCTGTTCAAGCATTGGCGCATAACGGGAGGCTAGCTCAGTAGATTAGTTCTTTAGTTTAGGAGTGAATGCTTTGCTTTCTTTTCTTTGATCTACAAGTTCATGAATTCCATCAAAATAGTAAATAGAAAGAATTTCAAATCACAAATCATACATAATAAGCAATTCTTGTGAACGAAAGAGATATCCGATTTGAGAGTCAGGACCTTAAAGCTGATTATGGTGAATCCGGTGATAAGACTGGCAAAGCTTCTTTGCTCTAGGTAGAGGCGGCTGTGCTTTTCATTTTCTTTGATCTTTCCACGAGGGCCTCTGCTTTCCTCGAACGATGACTGAGGAAACACATCCAACCTTGAATGCTGAGACAATACCGGGCACACTTCTATAATATAATTAAAGTAATATAAGAAAAGGGCCGAGAACTTTGATACCAGTGGAGTGCGATGACATGATGACAAGGCCTAATCGACCTTCTAGAGCAGATTCTCGACCTTAAAGAGCAGATTCTATACTAGACTTGTGGCTTCAGGAGATGAAAAGCTTGATGAACCCCGACCCACTAGACCAAGTGAGTGATGTTGCATTTCGAGCACAGGCACCTTTGACCTAGCTTTTGACAGAGAGAGACAAATGGGAATGCCAGGCACAACTCTTTGCTTTGAAGCATGAGAGAATGAGAACATTTCCACTGCTTTAGTTGCTAGAACCCCCGCCTGGAAGACAGCACTCATCCCTTCCTTAATTAAGTAGTACTAATCCCATTCCTTTAGAAACTTGTCCTTTCCAGTGGAATAGCTTGCAGAGTAGAGTGATTTCCTTGCTTCATAGGTTTCAGGTTCACAAGACTCTCTTCCCCGTATACTGTATTTACTAGTCAGGCCCGGTGGAGCAATCTCGAATTCTCGTATATCAATGCTACATGAATGATTCACATAAGGGAATTCCAAGTGGGTCGAATAGGACTAGGGAGCTCGCTTCCATCTACTAAAAGTTCTCTACGAGTGGGGACAAGGTTGGTTTACAAGATGCATAGCTTTCCTAGCTGGCACTTGAGAAGTGCTCGTCTAGTTTAGTGATTCCTAGCGTAGAACCCTTTTGTGTTGGAATAGTTTCCAGATTATGACCTTCTCTTTTGATTGAGTGAATAGCCATGCCATGGATTCTCTTTTCTGGGCTAGCTCTATACCATTTCCATAGTAATACTGCCTTGGTGAATCCCTTATCTTGTTTGCAGCATCATTCTCGATCCCCTTATTCCCTTCCCAAGAAAGAATCATATCCTACGGCTAACTCATCCTTATATGGCTCCCGGATCCTTAAAGAGAATCAAAGGCTATCTCGAGGGATGGTCAGAGAATCAGTTTATCTTCACGGCACTAGACGACACCTTTATGAGTGCGTATAAGCTTGCTTTAGAGCTAGAGCGTGCATCTAAAATAGTTTCATATCCCTTTCCATCGATCTTTCTTGGTGCTGTAGTACCAATTCCTGCTAGCTTTATCTGGTGGCCTTCTCTTGGCCAGGACTATATATAATAGTTTATTGAGTGCTTCTTGGGTTGGTTCTCTTGAAGTGCATAGCCCGGCCCCTTTTCTCTTTCTTCCAACGGAAAGGGTTCTCTTCTCTTACGGTATGGAGTTCGACTAGAGCCTGCCGCTTTTCGAGGTTTGGGTGTGGGTGGATCTCATATCTTAGAGGACAGGGCGGGGCTTATTCCCAAGGTCAGGTCCCATGCCGGTGGACTTGAAATACGAAGATCTTAAGCTAAGCTACGGGCCGGGAATATACTCAGGTTGGGAGATCTGTCACGCCATCGGGCATGCAAGAAGCTATGTCTAGGGCATCGAGGCTTACTCAAATGGAACATCTGAATCCAACCTTGCTTGACTCTCTTTTTCATACTTGCCCTCGGGATCGGTGGTAGATTAAATAACGTTATTACTCATGGGTAGCAGATGATGGATCCATTTCTGTTGAAGCAAAGGAGTGAAGAGGAGGGTTGGGTCCCGCCACAACGCAGCCCGGGTAACTAGATAGGTAGATAGTAGATAGCAGTCAGGATAGTGATAAAATCTGAAATAATCTTCTTCTTGATTGAAAGAAAGCTGTCTTGGGAAATAGAGAGAGTTACGCTCTTGGTTGACATAGATCGCTCTACTCTCGAATTGACATACATAGAGTTGAAAACATACTCCTCACAAATGATCATAGTTCACTACTAATGAGCGAGTAACTACTAACGTTACGAGCAAAAAAGACGAATCTACTTGGTTCATATCATATGTTCCGCTCCGTTGTGGGTTCATATATGTACACGATGTTCATGGAAACAACAGGATGATAATCCGTTGATGGGAAACTCACTTTGCTATGCTAGGAAACTGACTAATGAAACTAACAAGTTCAAGTGCTCTAGTCAAGTAGTAAGCTCCGATTGGGAAGTGCTAGTCCAGATAGAAAGAATAGACGGGAGGATTGCGGTGGGTCCACACAGTGCATATCTGTAGGTTTCGACGGGATTCGAGATCGTTGGTACCCGATGTTCAGTTCATGGGAATGGGAATGTAGGAAACTCTCTTACGTCTCAAAACATATAGATAGATTGATTGTTGTAGCAGCAAGTCAACTAGATCCGGTGAGGAATGAGAACCTTTCCGGGGCAAGGGTGGGCTTTAGGCGAGAATCAAAAGTACGATTCCCCGTAAACACATTCCCTTTCAAACTGAGCTGAGACGTATCCGCACCTTTACTTGGTCGATCTTGCCTCCGGCACTTCTTTCTCTTTCTTGTCTTGAACAAACTAGAACCTGCCAGCCCAGCCCTATCTTGAATCAGAATGGACTAGTGATTTTGATCTATTGCGAGCCCTATTCTTATGATGGAAATATCCGTGCTCACATAGCTGTCGAGAAAGTTTTACTTGCATCTATTTCAACTAGGCGTGAGGTCTCTCCACGGCAACAACGAGGAGGAGGAGATCCACATTTAGAGGGCGGGGTTCAAACTTCGGGAGGTCACATATGGTTGTGGAAGAAGAGCTTGTCACGGGCTCCGAGGTCAAAGAAATTTGACAAGTTCTTGGCCGATTGATACCTTTCCATCCCGGGGCAGATCTCGGATCCGACATTTAGTGTAGATACTTTACTCCCTTCTTCCTCAGTGAGTAACGTATAATGTCTAGAACAAAGGAAGTGAGTCTAGCTCCTCTCCGAGGGACAAGATGGAAATCTTCTACCAATGCCAACTGCAAGGCGTGCTTTACTATGAACCAATTCTTAGACTACAGATCTCATCCCAACGATGTACTTGTATGAAAGATAGAGAGATGATCTACTTGCAGCTACTGTTTGTTACCGCTGAACATCTGCTACCAATACCAAGAAATACCAATACGGACTTCTTGTTCCAATCGAAACGAGCAAACACAGGGAAGATAGCAAGATTAGCGAGCAGGAACCCCCATGGGGAAGGGCTCGAGACGCACCACAGAGCCCGTGGCAGCTACTTTAAGGTTTATCGCACATCGCCCGAAATCCATAGAAAGACGCATCGAGATTAGTGAATGGCATCGATCTGAAGTTCATAGAATCTCTAAGCGTCTCTTTGTTCGTAACAAATGAGTAACAACTACTAATGTGACGAATAGTGTCAGCGTAGTGTATCACCGGAATTCGATCGGTCTGTTGGAAAGGGATCACTCTACGATTCTCGCTTCAAGTCATGTGCGTACTGTTTGAAGAATGCTATTCGATCTAGTGTCCTGTGCTGTTTGAAGAATGCTATTCGCTTTAGTGGAAAAAGTAGCGATTTATGGCCATGATCCCGACCCGAACCCTCAAATGATGACGAACGGCTGACTTCACGTAGAACCCGTTATGCCAATCTGGATTCCACATCTGCTACAAGAAAATCATCTTGAAAGATTGCAAATCAAGCATTCGTCATTAGCTCAAGGATTGGATTACCGCAGTTCCTGAAAGATATCGTGCCAACAGAAAGATGTCGTTCCCGTAGATTCGTTCGTTCCAGCAATTGTGCCGGAACTCACTGATCCATTCAAAGGATTTCTTTACCCGATGGCCAAAGGACCGATATCTTCTTCTCACGCCTAGCAAAGATCGAGTTCTGTTCTCACTTCACTTAATGAGCCTATTTCTCTGTTTTTATACCCGTTTAGATAGATGGGCTCTAAGGGAGAAGTGGCGCACTTTCTCGAGCTATCTAAGCATCCAGGGAAGTGATTCCACAAGCTAGAGAGATTCTCCTCTTTTCTTTTTGAGTTGAGCTCAGGCTAAGGCCAAGCATGGATCAATGTTTGTCAAATCATTCTCTGTTGAGTTGAGTCCTCGCCGAAGGTGCCGTGCCGTATAGTACTTCTCCGGTTATAGGTGATAGGTGCATGGCTTCCGCTCATAAAGAATGAGTGAGAGCGGCGCTCAATCAATCAGCCACCAAAGAGAGGATAAAGGAAAAGGGGTTCATCAATGAGAGGCGCATGAGATTCTGTATTGGCCAACTCTTTCTAACTATCACTAGGCCGGATACTCCGATTCTCTGTGGACGATTTCCTTCTCTCGTTCAATGCCCTTTGGTCTCGAGGATCACCATTTGGTGGGGTTGGGGTCACCCGAAGTCGTATTGGAGAATTGAGCGGAACTACTTCCATGTGCACTCTTTTCTCGGGTCAGGAAGCCCTGTTTTTGAAGCAGGAAGACCTCTTCGTCATCATTATTGGGGTATGGGCCCTAAATCATTGGAAAAGACGGTTTTATTTAGGGAATTGACACGATATCGCCTCCTTCTGTACTAACAAGGGAATGGATGAGTTCACTTAAGAAGCAGGCCTGGCCGGTACTAAAACAGAGAAGTCAGCTCAGGTTTCATCTCATCTAAGCGGCAGCCAAGCGATGATTACGGAATCGTGCCATGCTTGACAGTTGGACTTCTCGCCATACATAGAAATGAGCTGGCGATGAGCTAGCTATCACGATATGATCCGGTACTAGACTTCACACATGTTGCCATCGTATAATCGGAGAATCAACGCTGTTTTCTACCTTCGGAAAGCAAAATAGATGATTTTCGATACTAGGATGACTACTCCCGAGGCCTGTTTTAACTAAAGAATTTACAGGTGGCCCGGTCGGTAAACTATTCCCGAGAGAGGAGAAGCGAAACATCAATCTGTATTTTCGTATCATATTCCAGCAGCTCCAATGCCTTAGAGCGGGATCTTATCTTCCTAGAAAGAAATGAGTGTTGCACACGGATAGCCAGCTACTCCTTATGAATGGGATGCATGCATATTTCAATTCATGAACTGAAGCTCAGAGAAATCCTTCCTATCCGCCTAGTTACCTATCCGAACTTGTTTCGTAGAAATCCTACCTTGCTTTTAGGCGGAGAAAGACTATTTTTAGTTTCTTGATTGCAAAAGTGCCGTAGGCAAGTCCGTTTCATATAGCTGCAAAAGTTAGCAAGCCCTTTTTCCCTAAGGAAACTCGATTTCCAATGAAAAAAGTGCGGATCACTATGGGTCAAAAGTAGTGTTTTTCTAGTTTACCTCAAAAATGCATGTTTTGAGAGCAATATTTTTCGATCAAGTCCTAATCACTTAGCTGTAAAAGTAGGCTTTTTTCATCTCCCGAAACCCAGGCCCTCTCCCCAAAACTCCACACCAAGCCTTCAGATACGCAAATATGAGCTTGCCCTTGGCTTTATTACCCTTATCGGATGGAAGTTACGGATGAGAAATGACGTATCTTACGTATCGAATCTCAAGTAATGGATGAGAATTGACGTATTCAAAGTGGAAAGAACGAATATCGATTCTCATGGATGAACGGAGGAAATGGGAACTTGGTCTTTGCACTCTTCTTTCGGGGGGGTTATCCCATGACATGAAAAAGACCAATCAAAAACTTCGCAAGTTAATCCCTACTATCAATGTCATGCGAAACCGACACACCAAATGATGCCACAGAAGAGATTGCAAGACAAGAAGAAGAAGAAATCCCACAGGATCGGGACTCCCTCCAAATGAGTATCTCATGCATATTTCGCTCATGCAGTTTGAGGGCAGGTCACTTCTGGCACATTTTCAGTCAAGGTCCTTTGTTGGTGGACAAACATGCATTGCCCTTATTGATATCGGCAGTTCAAGTACATTCATTGATTTGTATTTAGCGATTACAACCACTTGCCATATCTAAAAGAAAAATCGGCTAAAATAGCTGTGGTGGGGAGGCCAACTTACATCTGGGGCAATCATAGCGCATACTTTGCATTACGCATCTTGGTTTTCCAAAGGTCCAGAGGAGCGGAAGAGTTTCTAGTCGAGAAGGGTCGGGCATTAGCAAATCCTTCAATCCCAACTCTTGAAAAGAAGAAACCAATTTTAAGGCATCTTGTCGGTGTCAAAACCGGCGGATCTCGGGTAGGGGGTCCCGAACTGTGCGTCTAGGCGGATGGTAACAGGAGACAAGGGACACGATGTTTTACCCAGGTTCGGGCCCTCTTGATGGAGGTAAAACCCTACGTCCTGCTTGATTAATATTGATGATGTATGTTACAAGAGTAGATCTACCACGAGATCAAAGAGGCTAAACCCTAGAAGCTAGCCTATGGTATGATTGTTGTTTGTCCTACGGACTAAAACCCTCCGGTTTATATAGACACCGGATAGGGTTAGGGTTACACAAAGTCGGTTACAAAGGTAGGAGATCTACATATCCGTATCGCCAAGCTTGCCTTCCACGCCAAGGAAAGTCTCATCCGGACACGGGACGAAGTCTTCAATATGGTATCTTCATAGTCTTGGAGTCCGGCCGATGATGATAGTTCGGCTATCCGGACACCCCCTATTCCGGAACTCCTCGAGCCCCGAACCGGGCTTCAAATGACGACGAGTCCGGTAGCGTATATTGTCTTCGGCGTTGCAAGGCGGGTTCTCCTTCAGTCTTCATGTTCCCGTCGAATAGTGTCCGGCTTCTTTATAAATGTTGCGCTCCTTGGCTTCTACGCCTAATAATGGCCTTCTTCCACGTGTCGCATTTAATGCGAAAGGCTGGGATATTTTTACATTTTACCCCTAGCTGCGTAACGAGCCGCCTATAAGAGAGGCGAGGATCTAGATCCAGCTCACACCATCCTCCATCCGCAAGTTCTCATCAAGCGCCTCGACAAAAATCCATTCCATCATGGATAGCCGACGCTGCTCCTCCTCTCGCGCCCCAGCCCTAAGCCAGGAGATTGGGGAGATGCTCGATTCCCACAATGAGCTAGTGGTACTCCAAACCGAGGGATATCTTCCCCAGCATTCATGGTTCCGGTTCTAGCCGGACTAGCCAGCTAAAAGGGTGGAAAGCGGTGAGAGCGTCCCCAACCCTTCCAAAGGGGAGCGGGTATGCTTTGTCCCCTATCTAATAAGGGGACTCGGATTTCCCATACATCCATTTCTCCAGGGGCTCCTAGAGTTCTACGGACTCCAACTTCACCACCTCACGCCCGCCTCCATTTTGCACATCGCGGGCTTCGTAGCTTTTTGCGAGCTGTTCTTGGGCATCGAGCCCCATTTTGCCCTGTGAAAGAGATTGTTTTGTCTCGTCCCCGTTCTCATGAGGGGTCGATATATCAAGTGGGCGGAGCCGAAATATGGCGCATCGCCGGGACGGATATCTATCCGGCACCCGAAGAAGGCGTCCAAGACTGGCCTTGGAATGGTTCTACATGGAGGACGCCCTCTGCCGGATCCAGTCCGGATCAGCCTCCCGAGTTCAACAATGCTCCCTTGAAGAAACGCGCTGAGTTGGCGCCATGAGCCCTCAACCGGAAGATGATAGGAGCGTCCATTATCCGATGGGCGGATTAGGTTCTTGGCCCACTGGATTGACCATGATTGGAGTCATGGCCACGTGCATTATGCGAGGGGTGCAGCCACTCCAATATAGGGGCCACCCTATGTGGGATTTCAACGGGGAAGATGACGCCACCCGTCATGGCCGCAAAGGGCCAGGCTCGGCAGCCGATCTGGCGAAGATCCTGTCCGGCTTGTACAAGGGAGAGGAGGAGGACTTCCTCCGCAAGAATCCGTTGAATGGATTTTCTATGAATAACCCTCGGAGCTGGCGTAAGCGGATGTTCATCTACCCGATCCATACTTTTTTAAAGTCAAGTATCTTACTCTGCGATGTCGACGCAGGAGCTGCGCCGGGACGTGGAGGGCATACGAAGCCTAACTCCACAGCCCGAGGATCCGGAACGATCCCTTGATCCGACCTCCGAAGAGGATCCGGACATAAAGGAGGAGCTGATTGACGGGGTGTTCCACCAACGTAGCACGGACAATGCCCTAGTCGCCATTACGGCTGACTACCCCGATTTGTTTCCGGCCTCCCAGGTGACTACGACCAAGGTCTTGACACCATTATTTGATCCGCGCTCAATTCTGACCATCCCATACTAATGGTGCATCGCAGGAGGCGCCTTTAAGGTGGGAAGCCGAACCCGCGGCGGCCGGCCAACAAGGGTCAGTCCGGCACAGCAGGAGGAAGAGGAGCGCGACGCGAACCGAAACGTCGCCAAGAACGGCACGGAGCACCGCTATTTTAAGGGAAGGATCCCTAGGAGGTATATTAATGCTCATAACTTTTCCAGAAAGAGCGCTCGCCGGACAGTGTCCGGAGAGGTTGCCAATCAAGCCTCCGCCGGACATGCTCCAACACATGGTCCGGGAGGGGAGGCGAATACAAGGCGTGAGTCGGACGCTCCTCCGACGGAGGGTGCCGATAGGCTGTCCGCCACCCGGTCACAGGCGTCGTCGGACAGTTCTTCGTGACGCGTGTTTCTCCCCGGAGGCATTAAATGCCTTTGAAGCGGGAAACGCGCACCTCCGTGCCGCTCAAGATGGGTTAACCAGAGCCACGGAGCAGTATGTGAAAGACATGCGGGTAAGTAATTTTAATAGTTATATATGCCAGTAGCCCCCAAGACTTAAAATAGTTGAAATAACTGATTTAAGGATCAATTATTATGCAGGGTCTTACGGAGAAGAATACCCATCTGTCCCAGGAGCTCCGAGAGTGCAAGGCCCAACTTGAGGTCAAGATGGCCGCCATGGGGGAGCCATAGAGACCCCGCTGGTAAGACGATACTTTGAAAAGATAATTATTTAGCAAAGTGCGGCGTGAATCTGACAATAATATTGCAGGGCGCGGACTAGATCCGGACAAGCAACAGCTACTCGCGTCAGCTAAAGGCCGGCGAGAGGGTGCTTATGAAGGTGCAGCAGAGAGAAACAAGCTCCAAGATGCCCACACCCAGCAAGCGTAAGAGCTGAAAGGTGTTCGGGCCCGGTATGCAGCTCCGTGAAGGAGAATCGGTAACCGTCATGGCATTTATAGTAAGTGCTTGAACAAATTCCTTTGAAAAGAAGAATTCGGCGAGGAAGTCGATTGACGAAATATGTCTTTAGGTGTGCTCTGTGTCGCCTCATGGAGGAATTGCGTGAGTCAACGGGTGACCAACTTCCCGAGCTAGTGCAATTGCTCGAACGTGTTCGGCAGGCGATGAGTGGCGTCGTTCATGCTTTATGGCCATCCGTCTCCCTACCCGAGGGCCTTGGTGAGCTTGCTAAGAAGCTTCAGGGAGCACGGCAACGCCTCCGTTTGTGGAAGATATCGGCCTGCCGTCAGGGCGCCAGGGAGGCCTGGGCCATGGTGAAGACATCGTTACCCGGAAGTCTGACCCAAACCACATGGCCGAGGTCGGACCTGCGGGGCCTGATGGGAAGGAGATCCCGGTGAGCTTGATGTACGGCCAAGTAGAACTGGCCGCGAAATATTCCCAACAGGACTGTAAATTAGACATCCTGTTAGATGGGATTGAGGAGGAGTACAATCAGTCGGTTTGACGATGTAATTTGAAATGACATGTAAAATGCCTTCTAGCCGGATTGTAGATCGTTTGTCTTTGCGGACCGTTTCGCTTCAACCTCGGGACCCACCAGTCCGGAGTGTGTCCGAATACCCTTACGGTTATAAAAGAACCGGGGCATGCATGGAGACAAGGCGTCGGGGTCATAATTGCTTTATCAGAAAAGTGCCCAACTAGTTATGTTATATTACATGGTTAGTAAGAAACATCTTCCAGGGAGAATAGTTCCGTTAAGGGTTCCTTTCCCTAGGAGGCATGCCCTAAAGTGCAATGCCGACTGCGAAAATAGCAGAAAAAGCATCTAGGGCAGATAAATAAGTAAGTAATAAATCATCTTTCAAGTCACCGACCGAATATTCTCTTAAGAACGCTAGCTTTCGGCTTCACCCAGTCTAAGGTACACATCTGGCTGACCCGGCAGTAACAATCGCAGAGGTGCTCCCTTTACCTCCTAGCCGAACAATCGGGAACGTAGGGGTAAGCACAGGAGCCAGGCAACCCAGCTTGGCCAAAACTTAAGTCATATCGATGCATATAATGGTGAATAAAAGGTACATGCGGAAGTATGACACATGTGTTGGGCATGAAGCCCGTATGAATAAGCTTCTGTAAAAGAAGCCCCCAGGTATAATGAGTGCCAGGAGCACATCAAGTGTGTGCGAACAAAGCGCAAATCAGCCCATAAAAGGTATTGAAAAAAAGTGGGAAGAAGGAGGAGGACGAGAGACAGTAAAAAAAAGGGGTGGACGGGGGAGTGAGACGAACCCGGAGTCCGGCGCTAGGCGTAGAATCTTCGGAGACGGGCTGCGTTCCATGGGTTCGGCTCGAGTCGGTTGTCAGATGCGTTACGTGAGCGGTATGCTCCGCCCGGTCAGGACTTGGTCGATGATGAAGGGACCTTCCCACTTGGGCTTAAGTTTGTCCTTTTTCTTGTCCGTGAGCGAGAACAAGTTCGCCAACATTGTAAGTTTTGGCACGTACTTCTCTCCTTTGATATCTTCGAGCCTGCTGCTGATAAAATGCGGAACGAGCCTTTGCCACGTCCCGCTCCTCCTCTAAGGCGTCCAGACTGTCCTGCCGATCCAACTCGGCTTCTCTTTCTTCGTACATGCGCACACGAGGTGAGTCATGAATTATATCGCAGGCGTAAGCGCCTCTGCGCCGTATACCATAAAAAATGGTGTGAATCCAGTAGTTTGGTTTGGCGTGGTCCGCAGCCCCGAGTACGGAGTCGAGCTCCTCTACCCAAAGGCGTGTTAGATTCCTTGAGGGACCGCACTAGTCTGGGTTTGATGCCGCTCATGATTAGACCATTTGCTCGCTCGACTTGACCGTTAGTTTGGGGGTGATAGACTGAAGCGTAATCGAGCTTGATGCCCATGTTTTTGCACCGGAGTTTAACCTCGTCGGCCGTGAAGTTCGTGCCGTTATCAGTGATGATGCTTGTGGGGACGCCAAAGCGGTGTACTACCCCGGATATGAAGTCTATCACCGGTCCGGATTCTGCCGTTTTAACCGCTTGGCTTCAATCCATTTGGTGAATTTGTCCACCATGACCAATAAGTATTTGTGCTTGTGGGTTCCCCTTTAAGGGGTCCAACCATGTCAAACCTCCGGACATAAGCGGCCAGGTAATGGGTATAGTTTTGAGGGCGGAGGGTGGCATGTGGCTCGTTAGCAAAGAGCCGGCAACCGACGCATCGTTGGACTAAATCTGAGCATCTGCACGGGCTGTCGGCCAATAAAATCCTGTACGGAAGGCCTTGCCTACAAGGGCCGGGGCTGCAGCGTGGTGCCCGCCGAGTCCGGCGTGAATTTCAGCCAGGAGATTTCGCCCTTCCTCTTTGGAGATACACTTTGAAGGACTCCAGTTGTGCTTTTCTTATAAAGTTCTCCCTCACAGACCTTGTAGGCTTTAGATCGCCGAACTATGCAACGGGCCTCATTTTGGTCTTCGGGAAGTTCCTGCCGCATTAAGTAGGCTAGGAATGGTTCTGTCCACGGGGCAATTACTGCCATTATTTCGTGAGTGAAGGTGTTATTTCATTGGTGAGCTACCGATTGTGTCGTAATGGTCTGAGTTAGGTGATGCTGTTGGCTCCTCGATTATTATTTCCGGACTCCTCTTCCCATAATACGGATGGCTTAAAGAGCCGTTCCAGAAGATGTTAGGAGGGACGGCATCTCGTTTTCGCGGTGCGTGCTAACACATCTCACTGCTGGTTAATATCCGGGCTACATGATGGAATTCTAGTCCTTGAACCGAGTGACATTTTTAGGACGGCGTTGCGTAAGCTGCCATTTTGGATCTTTGGCGCCAAAGTCTCCATTTACTTGGGATATTGCAAGGTTTGAATCGCGCACCTCTAGGTGTTGAATGCCCATGGAGATTGCCATCCGGAGGCCATGTAGAAGGGCCTCAGATTCGGCTGCGTTGTTGGAGTCCGTGTACATTATTTGAAGTACGTATTGGATTGTGTCTCCGGTTGGGGACGTCCAGACGACGCCAGCCCCAAGCCAGCCAACATTTTGGATCCGTCGAAATGCATGATCCGGTTAGAGTACGCGTACTCTTTAGGGAGTTCGACGGTCCATTCGGCGACGAAGTCAGCCGTAACTCGCGACTTTATAGCTCGCCGTGGTTTGTAGGTTATGTCAAATGGTAAGAGCTCGATAGCCCATTTTGCAATCCTGCCCGTTCTTGTCGCGATTGTTTATAATATCGTTGAGAGGTACTTGAGGCCACCATTATTGAACACTCTTGAAAGTAGTGTCGCAGCTTCCGGATGCCATGAACACCGTGACATCGCTATCTTTTGATAATGTGGGTACCGGATTTGCATGGAGTTAGAACAGTGGATACGTAGTACACTGGTTTTGAAGAGGGAATTTGTGCCCTTCGCTTTCTCGTTCAACGACGAGTACCGCAATGACAACTTGATGTGTTGATGCGATATATAAAATCATAGGTTCGCCAGGTTGGGCGCGCCGAACCGGATTTGTTGCCGTGATGGCTTTTATTTCTTCGAGTCCGGTTGTGGCAGCATCCGTCCATTTGAAATGTTCGGCACGGAGGAGGCGGTAGAGGGGCAGAGCCTTTTCTCCCAAACGGGAGATGAAGCGACTTAAGGCCGCTACGCATCCGGTTAGTTTTTGTATCTGCTTGAGGTCTTTTGGAATATCCAATTGTGACAGAGCTCGGACTTTGGCCGGGTTTGCTTCAATTCCTCTACCGGATACGATGAAGCCCAAGGGCTTTCCGGCTGGTACGCCGAAGACGCATTTTTCCAGATTGAGCTTAATGTCATATGCTCGGAGGTTGTCGAATGTCACCCTCAAGTCTTCTACTAGAGTTCCGACGTGTTTGGTCTTGACGACCACATCGTCTCACGTATGCCTCTACTGTTTTGCCTATCTGGGTAGCGGACATGTTTGAATCATGCGCTGATATGTTGCGCCGGCGCTTTTTGAGTCCGAAGGGCATTGTGTTGAAGTAGAATGGCCCATATGGAGTAATGAATGCCGCTATGCCTGATCTTTCTCCGCCATCTTGATTTGATGGTATCCGGAGTATGCATCGAGGAAGCACAATGAGTCGTGTTGCGGTAGCATCGATGATTTGGTCGATGCGAGGGAGGGGAAAGGGTCCTTTGACAGGCCTTGTTAAGATCTTTAAAATCGACGCAGAGGCGCCAAGATTTGTCCTTTTTTGGTACCATTACTAGATTGGCTAGCCAGTCCGGATGTTTTATATCTCTGATGAATCCGGCTTCTAAGAGTTTGGCTAGCTCCTCTCCCATTGCCTGTCTTTTGGGTTCGGAAAATCGCCGAAGAGCTTGTTTGACTGCCTTGAATCCTTTTAGGATATTTAGGATGTGCTCTGCTAGCCTGCGTGGGATTCCTGGCATGTCTAAAGGGTGCCAGGCAAAAATGTCCCAATTTTCCTGAAGGAATTCTCGTAGTGCGGCTTCGACACCCGGACTTAATTGTGCCCCAATGGAGGCCGTCTTTGTGGGGTCCGTTGGATGGACCTGAAATTTGACTATTTCGTATGCTGTTATAAAAGAGCTGGATATGGACCTCTAATCGAGTATCACAACGTCCCTCTCCACCGTGGAGCGAATCGTAGTTAGTACCTGTGCCGCTAGGGCTTAGGACAATCCCTCTAGGGCGGTCACGGATGTCTTATTTTCAGCGGAGTCTTTGTATCTGGATCTGGCGAGAGTGATTATCCCATTGGGTCCGGCATTTTGAGCTTCATGTACACGTAGGGGTATAGCTTGGAAGATTGTGAATGCCTCTCGCCCTAACAAAGCGTGATATCCGCTGCCGAATGGGGCCACTTGAAACGTGACCTCCTCGGACCTGTAATTGTCCGGTGAGCGAACACTACATCTAGTGTGATTTTTTCCTGCAGCGATTTCTTGACTAGGGATTATCCCTCTGAAGGTTGTGCTGCTTCGCTCAATGCGGCTCCAGTCAATTTCCATTTTTTGAAGGGTTTCCTCATAGATGAGGTTTAATCCGCTGCCGCCATCCATGAGTACCTTAGTAAGACGAAAGTCGTCCACTATCGGACTGAGGACCAATGCGGCTGGTGCTCTAGCTGTTCGGAATTTAAGTTCGTCGCTGGCGTTGACGGTGATAGCCGTGTCGCTCCATGGATTTGTTGTTGCTACTTGGTAGACTTCGGCGAGGCTGCGGATTGTTCGTTTCCGCATGTTATTTGATGCGAAAGTCTCGAAGACTGTTAGTACTGTACTGGTACTGCTGGGTTGGTTGCCCGGGGCTAAAAAGCCTACACCACTTTTGGCCACCTGTCAGTAGTACCAACACGCCTCGAAGGCTGTGTGTTGGAGTGGCGCCCTCCATTATGCATTTTGCGTGGTCCGTTGAGCCAACCCTCCAAGACGGTTCCGCACTTTTAGGGGTTTTGGTTTTTTGGTATTCAACCCGGATGCTTGATAATGATGCACCCTTTTGTTTCGGACTAGGGATGTATTCGGGGTCGGATTATCCCAAAATTTACTTTCGATTTTCCAGGCGCTCTCCTCGCACAGTACTTTTGTACTATGGTCACCAAGTCAGTAAAGCATGTAATTTCGCGACGACTTATGGCGTTTAGAATTCCCTTGTCCGTGCAATTATTGCAGAAAATTGGGATTGCGTCCTCCTCTCGGCAGTCCTTTATCCTGTTCATAACCAGGAGGAATCTGGCCCAGTAACGATGTACTGTTTCCTCGGGCTCTTGCCGAATTTGAGAGAGATCGCTAATGTTTGGGTGGGCGGGTGGAGCTAGATCCGGAACCCCGTCCAATTTAGGACTCAAGGGCCAAGAAGTTTCCGAACTTGGAAGTTTGGATTTTTGAGTGTTATCCCATGAGTCCAACCCACCGCCTGACTTTAAGTTCAGGGCTTGATCAACGTCCATCCCTCTGCGGGAATCCGGCATGGAGGGATCGGGAATCCGGACGTAACTAGTACTTAAGATACAAGAAGAATCGCCGCATTGTTGCTCTATCACAGCAACATGATGGGTAGCCTGGGGAGAGTTGATCTCTCTCAGATCGGTTTTAGGCCCGATCCGGTCGTAGTCTGTGGCGACTCCCAGGGCGGCGATGCGATCCAAGAGCTCGTTTATGGAGGGGAGCTCGATCGGATCTAACTGTTCGGCAAGTTCCGAACTAACCTGGAGATTGGTTTCGATGACTAGAGAGGTCATCTCGGCGCGGTGGCCGGACTGGCGGTCATAAGGAAACCACCTAGCCGAAGAATCTGGCCAGCGGCCAAGGCTCCTTTGGCGATAGTATCGTCTTTAAAGACGAGATGAGGCATCCTACCTGACGGCGGCATACGAGGAACTCTCAATGAAAGCACCAATGTCGGTGTCAAACCGGCGGATCTCGGTAGGGGGTCCCGAACTGTGCGTCTAGGCGGATGGTAACACGAGACAAGGGACACGATGTTTTACCCAGGTTCGGGCCCTCTTGATGGAGGTAAAACCCTACGTCCTGCTTGATTAATATTGATGATGTATGTTACAAGAGTAGATCTACCACGAGATCAAAGAGGCTAAACCCTAGAAGCTAGCCTATGGTATAATTGTTGTTAGATCCACGGACTAAAACCCTCCGGTTTATATAGACACCGGATAGGGTTAGGGTTACACAAAGTCGGTTACAAAGGTAGGAGATCTACATATCCGTATCGCCAAGCTTGCCTTCCACGCCAAGGAAAGTCCCATCCGGACACGGGACGAAGTCTTCAATCTGGTATCTTCATAGTCTTGGAGTCCGGCCGATGATGATAGTTCGGCTATCCGGACACCCCCTAGTCCGGAACTCCCTCACATCTCCTCCCCTCGGTGCATATTATCATATAGAAAGAAACGTTGCTATTCCGTTGCGTCTTAGACATTTCACTGATGCGGGGCGGGGAATCGAGTCTATTCAGGAGTGCATTTCCCTAGCGGACGAGGTGATTTATGCAAGATCTTGTCAAATTGATTGATTTATCTGGCGACGAAAAAGAGCACGAAATGCTAAAACGCGTATAGTAAGTAGTCTTGGTCGATGGGACAAACGCTCCAGTGTATGCGTTACGAGGCAACTAGCATTTTGTCATGGAAGTTCGTGAAAGAATGTTCTTGTCGCGACTCGACATGTTAGAAGGAGCTAAATCAATAGGTGCCGGTGCTACTACAATCGCTTTAGCCGGAGCTTAGCAGAAAGGTGTGATTCGTGATCTCGATCATTTAAATGATCCTATCCTTAAGATTGGTTTTGGAAGATATGTAAAACATTCTATAATGGCGTTGTTGATCTAGTTAGGTTTCTAATTGTTTGTTGAGTTTGAAGTTCCGTTTGAAAAATATTCGTTTTGTTGGAAAAACCAACGCCGACGTCAAGATCAGTCTCCTTTCAAAAGTGAGCGAGCAGAGCTGAAAAAGATGGAGTTACCTGGAGATGAGATTTCTTTCTACGGATATGAAGGATAGAAATATGCTATTTACTGCTATTACAATGAATCAACCAATTCGTAAGTGTTCCCATCTTTCCGATCCAACGAACCAAAGCTCCACCCATTATTTAGCAAGAGTACTCAATATGGCATTACGAGTTCCTAATGCCCTGGCTAAAGCTTTTTCTGTTTTTATATTTCTGTTCTTCATTAACGCGCAAATCTCGTTCTTCTTTTATATAAAGGAGTTGCAAGAGACAAGAGCGATGAACGTAGACCAGACGGGAAAGCCTGGCGATTTTGTCCTCCACACCCTTTCATACGGCTGGAAGGACGGGGTGAAATTAGTGCCACAATTTATAAAAAGAGAAAAACCGGGGGCGCTCCAGCTTGGAGAGAGCCTGCCAGCCCCTGGTGCCGATAGCTCTACTGTCGGTTCCCACGCAGAGGTTAGCGGGGTCTCTATGGACTTCTCCCTACCCTCGGTTGCTGAAAGCCCAATGGATCAATTTGCTATTCACCCACTATTTGATCTTCATGTGGGCAACTCTTATTTCTCATTTACAAATGCAGTCTTGTATATGCTGCTCACTGTCATTTTGGTCGTTTTTCTGTTTTTTGTTGTTACGAAAAAGGGAGGTGGAAAGCGTTTTCTCAAGTCGAGATGTGAGAAGGTGCTAAATCAATAGGTGTCGGAGCTGCTACAATTGCTTTAGCCGGAGATGCTGTCGGTATTGGAAACGTCCTTAGTTCTTTGATTCATTCCATGGCGTGAAATCCATCATTGCATAAACAATCATTTGGTTATGCCATTTTGGGCTTTGCTCTCACCGAAGCTATTGCATTGTTTGCCCCAATGATGGCCTTTCTGATCTCATTCGTTTTCCGATCGCGGAAAGGAAACATAAGCTGTTTTTGTGTAGTGATCTCAGGTCATGGAGATCTCGAGGCCCCCTATACCCTATACCTGTAGGGTAGAGGGGGGATAGAAGAGTGGGCATGTGGGCTTCTATCAAAAGATATCGCAATCGCTACGCGCATATACATCAAGGAAAGGAAGGGAGCGAAAAGATACGTTAATGTTTCCACCTACTCTCTTTTATAGCACAGGGGTGAGTTAAGTATAGGGATGATCCACTCGTCGTAAATAGCGGCAAGTTAGAACATTATCTACATGTTTCCTTTTCTTGCTTCATGGCACATGCCTATTGTAAAACATACCTACCGGGAGAAAAGTACCAGTTTGTGAACATGCCATTCCCTTTCTTTGTGCACTCATTTACTAGATAGTCAGGAACCTTCTTTTGACTTGACCAGCTTACTTTACTAGTAGAGTAGTAGGCCTTTGCTTCTGAACGACCTTACAAAATGGATCAACTAGAAATGAATCGGTGTCATAAACGAATTTCGCTAACCGTAGTAGTAAATAGCGTGACACCAAGCAATCGATCAAAGCCAACTCAAGTTGTATGGAAGGTGGACGGTCGAATTACCCAACTGAAATGAAGAAAGCAATCCGCATAGCCGGAGTCCAGTTGGATAGTTCAGGCTAAGGAAGAAGACATAATGCCATTTCTCTTACCGATACAGGAAAATGAGCTATTAGTAGAAACTACCTGGAATTGCCGTGAACCATCCGAGAGTAACCGTGCACCCGAGGTGTTCAAAGCCCCTTAGCAATGGGAACGGAATACTTTATTAATAGAGCATTTGTGAAAGGAAATTCCTGAAATGGTGTATCATCGAAATGGTTCATTTCAAAATGTTACCGCATCATCGGTAGGATTTCCAGCTTTCTCGATGGTAGGTTTAGGAATTTTTCTAGCGAAGGAAGGGACCAAGGAAGAAATTCGTAGCCCAGAACCTTAAGCAGGAGCTCAGAACGTATCTGAATGGAAAGATTCCTGCTATTTTTTCCTACCCCAATAGTAAGTATCGGAAAAAGGACTCCTTCTCGAAAGAGATAGGCAGTCATCGCATTATCTACTTGATTATGATATGGATTTGGATCCAACGGATAATGCAAATCGAAAAATCAAGCCCGCCTATAAATGAAATAAATGAAAGTGAAAGTTCAGTACGAACTGGTAGAGCGAGAGCAGCTAGTTTAGAAGGAAAAGAAAAAGTGCGCCTACTCAGTGGTAAGTTAGGTCATTCCTTTCTGGCTATCAGAAAATAGTATGATCGGGGGTCCCATAAGGCAAAGGGAAGGTGCTCCCCCGACCTACTACCCTGGGAGAGATTCCTACGGTTTTCTTTTAAAAAATAACACATAGGTGGGAAAGTGGTATGAATATGGGGTTCGAAGTCGCCTAAAAGAACCTTTCTCATTCGCAAAGCTAAACAAAGTAGAGAAAAGGGGGTCATCCCATTGGCGGGACCGAGCATCAAGCCAGCCAAGAAGTCAAAGCGAAGAAGGAGTGACTCGCATGAGTCAACACTTACTACTCAGGACCGGTATATATATCTCAAATTCGAATATAGATATGTTAATGTTATGATTTCGGTATTGTTGAAACTGGCTTTCACATGAATAACCCCTTTTGTTATTCTACATGCACTCTTCCGTAAACTAAAACGGGCATTCCTACGCAAACTAATAGGCACTTTCTTACGTGAACCTATTTTTGGTATAGCTTTGCTAATCTTTGATGGCCATCTGTACTTGTGAAAAGAGATAGAGCCGTCTCGCGCATCACTGCTTACTTCTGATCTAGATCTGCATCCTGATAAGGTGCATCTCGTTAAATGATCTTATGTAAAACTTATCACCACAGATAATAAATAGGGTAGAGTTTTGAAAAGTACAACTCGATCTTTCACCTCAGCTTATGGTGGTGACTTTACCTATTTTGGAATTTCTATATGTCATCATACCTTTTAGGATCATAACCATCCTCATCTTGTAAAGTTTCTATGGCGAAAATCAGGCGGGTGACCACGATTCGCACCAAGACTGGTATCGAGTCCCTCGGTAATCAAAATCATAGAGGCCAAAGTTGCTAATGTATACGCAAAGAAGAGCTATAGGAAGTAGCAAGGAATCCCACATGAACCATAAGCTAGAATACTGGTATCAAGAGATGTTATTACAGGTACAACCCTATTTTAAATCCTTTGTATAGAGGCATTCTACGTTTCATAGACAAAGGTTAGATAGATGGAAAAAGCTAGGTTAGATAGTAAGAACTTGGTAGCGAGGGTTGGCCAAAGCAGGATCTATGGTTCGGTTGCTTTTCTTCTCTGATTTTCTGATCCAAATCCTATTTCATTGATTTTCCATTTGGAATTCGGAAGGAAAACTAGGAGAAATTGACTGGAAATGATTTTCCCATTTCTTGCTTTCCCAACCGGAACAGCAAACTAGTAGGAAAGGATCTGTTATTTTGGAGTTCTGTCCCAACCTTCATTCAATTATCCGGGCTCCCCTTCGTCTTGAAGAAGACCGCTTTCCCTTTCTTTTCTTCCCCGGCACCCAAAGATAAGTTATAGGGCATACGAGGGTAGACCCAGCAATTTGTCAATCTATACACAGCATAAGTTATAGGTCGGCTAGGTCAATCAATTGAGGGAAGGCCGAAGTAGTTCTTGTTCGGAAATCAAGGCAGATAAGCTATGGTGTCCTATAATCCTCTCCCCTGAAGGGTTGTTAGATTACCAAGTCCGAAGGAATGGGAAATAGGACCTTTAAATCAATGCAAGTAAGGGCTGATTAACCTAAAGAAAAGAGTGCATGCATCGAAAACACTTTTATTTGATTCTAATTCTCGTATCAATAAGATCATATCGATCCATCTATGAAAGATCTCTATTGCATCAATAAAACAAACCCCTATATATCCCTTTTTGGTATAGAAAGTTCCAGCCAATTCCAATAGCTTGTGATAGAGTCAAGGGTGCGATTACCCTTGAATTTCAGCTCACACTTTCGGAAAGCTCAATAGTATCGTATTCCACTCGTATGCTCTTGTTATGTAATAGAATACCTTTTACTGTTCATCAAGTGAACGTATCCCTTTCGTAGTCTATGCCCCTTTATTCTTAAGTGGGGGAATCCCCTGAAAGCCGGTGATCGAGTGAGTTTTTTCCAGGAAGCTAGTTCTTTAGGGCTTAAATGCGCCGCTTGTCGGCTGTGAAAAGTATACCTTTCCTTTCCCACCTGTTTTTGGTGCCTTCTTTATGCTCTCTCCTAAGGAAGCAAGAGGAAGAGTGAGGGTCGACAGGCAAAGAATAGCTTGAGTGAAAGCTGGAGTGGCACAAGACAGATTGAAAGGAATTATGTCACTTGAAGTACACAGTCACTTAGACTGACTAAATTCTTCTTCTATACCATCCAACAGGCTGTCTAGCCTACAATCCTGTTGGGAATACTTTGCGGCTAATTTTACCTGGTCATACACCAAACTGACAGGGATCTCTTTCCCATCAGACCCCACAGGTCCGACCTCGGCCATGTGGTTCGGGTCAGCCTTGGTATATCGAGTCTTCACCAATGCCCATACTTCCCTTGCACCTTGTCGGCAGGCAGATATTTTCCATAATCGGAAGCGTCGCGCACTCCCTTGAGCATCTCTACGAGTTCCCCCATGCCTCCTGGCAGGGAGGCGGACGGCCACAAGGCCTGGGCAATGCCCTGCATCACCTGCCGAACTTGTTCGTGCAGTTGTGAGAGCTCTGGCAAAAGATCACTCGCAGAACCCAGGCATCTCCTCTCCGGGACGACCCGTCAGCATACCTACAGATATAACTCTGTTAGCCGGTTTCTTCGCCGAACTCTATAAAAGTTAGTTCAAGCACTTACTAAAAATGCCGCGTTGAAGCTCCTTATTCTCCTTTACGGAGTCAGCTAGCTGGGCCCGAACATCTTTTAGTTCAACACCCAGCCGGGTATTGGCATCTTGGAGATCGTTTTTCTCCCGCCTAATCCGCGTAAGCACGCGCTCGCCAGCATCTAGCTGTCGCCGAGCATGTTGCTCATCCTCTCGCACGACCTCCGGATTCACTCCGGGATCATCTGCATAATCTATTGTTAGATTTGCATGCATGCCGAATACTAATTGGTATATGTCATTCTTTTCGATAGGAACAGGTGTTACCAGATGGGGCCTTCTTGGACTCCTTCATTGCGGCAATTGCGGCCCGTAGCTGGGCTTTGCATACCTCCATCTCTTGAGACAACTGAGTATTCTTCTTCGCAAGAAACTACGCATATAAGGATCCTTAAATCAGTTGTGCCAACTGTTTCAAGTCTCAGGGGCTACTGATATACATAATTATCAGATTTTCTTACCCGTATATCCTTTACATACTGGTCCGTGGCTCTGGCAAGACCATTTTGAGCAGCTCGGATGTACGCGTCTCCTGAGTTGAAGGCATCGAACGCCTCTTCAGAGAAACCAGGGTCGCGGAGTACGACCCGACGACGCCTATGATTCATGGCACTCTCCACTTCGAAATTCGTAGCGGACAGCCTATCTGCATCCTCTACTGGAGGAACATCCGGCGTTGTCCCCACGTTAGCATTTGCCTCCAAGTCCGGCTCTGGAGCCCGGCTGGTGGAGGCGTGGCCGGCAGGCTCTCCGGATACGGTCCGGCGAGCGTCTTTCCTGCCAGGAACCATGGACGTTATTATATTTTAAAGGCGACAACCACGGAGCAGGGTTTTTGTACATACCTCTGCGACGGTGTCTCAATCCTGACCGCCTTCCTTTTAAGCCTACCCGGCTTCGTGCCTTGTTGGTGAGTCGGACGGGTTCGGCATGGCGCCCCGAGGGCCTTCCACATAAGACACCAGATGTGTGCGGTGGGTGAAGTGCAAAAAAGGGATCCTTTTCGGAAGTTGGGACTCCGGTTTTACTTACATGCGATGCAGGGAGTAGTCCAGGATAATCGGCTATGATGGCCACCAAGGCACCGTCGCAGCTTAACTGATAGAACGTCATGTCGATAAGCTCCACAAATATGTCCGGATCTTCTTCAAGTTCGGGGTCGAGGTCCCGGTCAGGGTCCTCTGGTGTGGAGACGGGCTATTGACCTCCCTCACGGCTTTTCGCAGTTCCTTCTATGAAATAGCAAGGTAAATACTTATGACGAAGAATGCGGGAAGGTCTGGAGTAAAAAGTAATAGCTCACCTAGTTTGGGGGTTGTACATGGAGAATCCATCCCGTGGTTTAATGCGGATGAACTCCTCTTCCTCTCCTTTATATAAATCGGACAGTATTTTCGCTAGAGCGGCGGCGGAGTCCGGACCTTTACGGCCGCAGCGGGTGGCATCGTCTTCTCCATTGAAGTGCCACATGGGTTGTCCCCGATATTGAAGTGGTTGCACCCCCTGCATTATACATATTGACATAACCTCGATTATTGTCAGTCCTGATTTGGCCAGCGTTTTTATCCGGCCCATCAGGTAAAGGACCTCTCTGTTATCTTCCTCCTGGGGGCTCCGAGGGCGCCAGCTGCGGCGTTTCTTCAAAGGGGCGTTATTAAACTCAGGAAGGCCCATCCGAATAGGGTACGGAAGGGGGACGTCCTCCATATGAAACCACTCCAAAGGCCAGCCTTCGGATGTCTTTTTCGGAGTACCGGACAGGTATCCGGTCCCGGCGATGCGCCATATTTCGGCTCCGCCCACTGTATATATTGACCCCTCCTGTGTACGGGGTAGAAGGCAGAATAGCCTCTTCCATAGCTCAAATTGAGCTTCGCAGCCCAGGAACAGCTCGCAAAAGGCGACGTAGCTAGCGATGTGTAATATGGAGGCGGGAGTAAAGTTATGCAGCTGGAGGCCGTAGAACTCCAGGAGCCCATGAAGGAACGGATGGATTGGAAATCCAATTCCCTTAATAAGTAAGGGACAAGGCATACCCGCTCCCCCATGGTTGGGTTGGGAAAGCTCTCCGCTTGCTCCCCGCCATTGTAAGTGGCTAGTCTGGCTCGGACGGAGACCATATACGCAGGAGGGAGAAACCCTGGGTCTGTAACTCTACTAATTGGCTGTGGGGGACGGAACACTTCTCCCAATTGGCTGGCTTAGTGCTACAGGAGCGAGAGGAGGAGTTGCGATGGCCAGCCATGATGGGATGGGCTTTTCCGGGCGTGCTCCGATGGATACTCGCTGTGGGAGGATGGTGTGATCTGGATCTGAGGATCCCCGGTTTTTTAAATAGACGATTTACTCACATGGTTAGGGTGGCAAGTGTAAAAATGCCCCGACTTCTCACATCCGCTCGACACGTGGAAGATAGCCATTATTAGGCGTAGAAGCCGAGGAGTGCGGCATTCATGGGAAGCCGGACACTACTCGACAGGTACTCGGAATTTGGAGAAGAACTGTAGCGACCCGACCTCAGACGGTCAAGCCTCTGTGTTACTGTGCCATCCCTGGATCAGTATGCTGGCACACACAGTACATCAATGTATATATCAAAGTGCAATCACATGCATAAATAACGTAAAACTGATATATACCTCATAATACTCGTGAAACAATCAAGCGGGTGTGGAGTCCCATCAACGCCATCGGCAGGTTGAGTGTAGACCGTAACCACAATATCGTAACTCTTACAAATCGAGGAAATATACGCAACATGATACGTTGCAGCCGTGTAGGTCGATACATTGAATGTACGGCAAGATCACAACATGATTAAACAGATGGTAAAACTATACTATATGCAATTTGGCTTTGTGGCTCTGTATCTGAGTTTTGTTTGCGTAAAAGCTGATTTTATTTTCCCTACATCAAAGGAATAAATGAAGTCTGTACTATGGAGTTTTCTATCATGACATGGTTCCGCCAACCGATGTCTCATAGCCCAAAATTCATCATAAGTTGCCCATAATTAAGTTATCAGTCCGGTGTTGAGAGTTCCGAGATAGATCCAAGTCCGGATGCTCAAATTGTCCGTGAATCGGGACACGGCTAATCGATTAGGTTATAACCCTCTGCAGAGGTTTGTACACTTTACCCGCAAGATTCGATCCCTCTCTTTACGTTCTCGCACTTCAGGGTGTTTGAGAACAAGATGACCAAAACATGGTCTTCCAAAGAGTTCCTCTGACCACTGTCCGGTACCCATCCAATCCTACCGTAGTTCTACATCTGCTAGCACCGTCCCAGCCAGAGTCACAACTAAGGTCAACCAAGCCAGAGCCCATAATGACTTGCGGTTGCACGGGTAAGCTTCGGGCATGAAGTATTCTTCCGTCTCTTTGAGTCTGGGTGAAGCTTTCCGCAAGATGTCATGGCGCTTCTCCATGCATCCCGCCAACCACTGGTTTCTCCAGGTGCCCGTCCAAATCCTTCACCCAAAGAGTGTGTATTGAGTTCTTGTCTCGAGTCTTGAAGTCTTGAGGTCTTGAAGGTGCAGTCCTTGCAGATTCCATCATGGAGTTGTCGTCATTGACGAGAGTCCTCCTTCTTCACACCACTCTCGTGCACTCATACCAAACCCCGTCTACTATAGCGTAGCATTAAAATAAAATATCGTCCCGGGCTTGGTAACAGGTGATGGGTTCCTACCTCATGCATACTACTCAACTACAAGAATTTCAATAACACTACTGAGGGGTGGTTGCAAAGATGCCACTAAATGCAATAAAACATAGGTATGAAAGCATGGTCAAAGTGAACTTGCTGGTAATACTTGATGAAGATAACAACGTCGAGAAAATGACTTGGTAGAACTAATCGTCACTCCGTTGAAAATCTATATAGTCAAACATAGCATTCACATAAGCAAACATCCTAGCAAACAATTTTAGCACTCGAAATAACAATCAAAACAGCAAGGAAAATCGATAATAAAACTCAAACCAAATCAAAAGAAACTTCAAATAAAACTACAAAGAAAAACTACTAACGAAGATCTATGACTTTGCTACAAACATCTAATATAGTTTTGCCGTAAGTAAAAACTTAACAACAATTAAAATACTAAACTAATCAATTAACAGAAAATAAAATGTAAAATAACTAATTTAACAGAAAGTATTTTTTCCATAAAATTTTATTTGCAAAAGAAACAAATAAAAAGCTTTTATAAAACTCTAACTATGACCTATAGAAGGTTTCATACAAAACTAAGGAAAATAATTTTTTTTTAAGTAAAAATAAATATTCTCCTGTTGTCTAACAGAAACACAACTAATTTTGTCAAAAGTGACAAAAAGAAATAATTTAAAACTAATAAAAACAATAAATAAAAAGCTAAAACAGAACTAATATTAAAACAGTACTGTTTTGCTAAAAACCTAATTTAAATTAACCTGAAAATAAAATACTAAATACTACTGGATAAACAAAGGTCCTAGAGACCAGGAGCAAAAAGAATTAATTAAAATCTATTTTTAAACTCCCGGAATAAGCAAAACAAGCTTTAATTCAAATCTGATCTAACTCAATTTTTATAAATCCAAACATAGACAAATAATATATTTTTGGAAACTACAAGAAAATTGTGATCTAACGCAAAAAGAATCAGCATCATTGGACTTCTAGATCAAAAGTTATAAGCTAAACAAGAACGGAACTAAATCTGTTACGGAAATAAATCTGAAAAACGAAAACGGAGTTACCTGTACGTGAGGCAGAGATGGCAGGAAGGAGACGGCGATGTGGAGGGCTGCTCCGGCGAGGGGGCGAGGTCGCCGGCGAGGGTGGGGGTCGGCGCTTGGGGAGGTGGTGCTGGGCGCCCTCAGGTGCTGCTCACTCCTGGCGTCGGGCTCCTGGGAGAGCTCCTGGTGAGCGTTTCTAGGCAAGAAAAGGAGGACGGTGGCGAGGTGGCTACGGGCAGGGAGGGGGCGTGGTGATGGTCAAAATGGACCGAGGAGAGGGAGGGGTTTTATAGGCGGTCTCGGGAGGCGCTGGGATGGAAAGACGAGGGAGATCGGGAAGGTGGAGATTCTGTCTCCATGGATATGGAAAGCTTCTGTAACGTGAGAGGAAACAGAGGAAGGAGATGATCTCTTGTTGGGCTAGAATAGGAAAGTGCTTAATGGGCCAGCAGGTTTTTCCTAATAAAACGATTCCATTCCTATTTTTAAAATTAGGAAACTAAAACAATAAAAGGAAATCAAATCAATTCGAATAAAGAGTTTTTATATACTAAAATTATCAGAAAAATAAAATGTAGATGATGAGCATTATTCCACGGCCAAAATAAAAACTAAAAAAAATGTTTTTCAGAAAATCCCTAAAGGCTTTATTTCTTTTTGCAAATAATTTTAAATAAAAACTTTGGTTTTTCTTGGCTCAAATATTTTCAAAATGCCCTGATTTTGGAGGGTCATTTTCTCCGCTCTTCCTTGCTTGCAAGAATTTATTTTTCGGGGTATTTATCGGGGAAGAAAAATAGAGAAGCAAGTGCAAATATTTGAAAGAATTAAATTGCAAAACTCCGTTCAAATTCTTTATAGTTGAAGAAGTCATGTCATCTTCTCTCATTGATTTTAATAGGATGAATTTGAATTTACCGGAGAAGGGAAAGTCATTTTATTCCCTCTCATTCAAAAGTTTTTGAAAAGGTTCAAATTTCACTCAAGTTTAATTCACTCAAGCAAACAAACAAACAATTCAATTAATTATATTAACATTCCAAAATTTGGGATGTTACAAACCTACCACACTTAGAATGAATCTCGTCCTCGAGATTCGAAGAGGCTAGCAAGAAAAGGTAAGGTGTTGGGGTCTTCTAGCAAATGTCTTGGTCGAGAAAGGTCAGGTGCTACCACACTTAAAAACAAGGTCATGGTTCCAATAAACTCAGATACTTCCTCCGGAGGGCTGAAAATGTATGTCCCTTCACATATCTTACAATAGCTCCTTCATTAAGGCTCTTACGCCGAAGTATAGAGTTTTCCTCGTAATCTTGGGTCGGTTCGTCAAAGTTGAAGTTCGTCCGAGACCGGATCTTCTTAGCTGATGGAGTCTGTGTCCATTCTAAACAACTATCGAAACACTCATGGTGGTCTACAATTTATGGTTTTCTCCTGCAGAAAACGGGTCTGGGTTGAACTTCACCGTATATCCTACGATTGGCAACGGTTGCCTGTAAAGGGTTCCATCGTACCACCATCCTATGGTTTTATGGCTTATCGTGTCGACACTCTTCTAAGGTTTTCGAGGCTCTCTGATTTTCCATCAACATATGATAGTTCATGATAGAAGTCTTCGGTCTGGGGCCAATCCATCCTGCATTTGAATCATTACCACATACGTAAATATCGAATCACGTATTCTAACACTTGGGCATACTCACAAGCATTGCAGAAATTTCTCTTGTTCTCGAACTGGGTTCGAGTAATTCCATGGTTTCGCAAGCCAAACAAAACATCTATCGTTACTTCACCACTCTCGTGTTTTTGCGTAACCTTACGGGTGTGTCCTATTTCTCCGCAAATCTTGCAGGCACAAGGTTTATTTCTTGGTGTATCATTGTGCTTCCGGATAAGACGTGATCTCATCAGGTCTTCTTGAATTCCTCCCAAGTTCTTGCTCCTTTAAATCCTTGTATGGATTGATGCATTCTCCACCAGGTTGCAGCACTTTACGTAAAGAAATCTTGAAGAGCGTATTGGACCTCATACTTCCTTGAAACCAAATTGTTCCCAAGTGATTCTCCATGTTCTGCATCCATAGCTCTGCCTCCGGTGAGTCTTGATCCAGAGAATATCAGTCCAACTTCATTCATCATCTATGGGGTTCAAGGGTTTTAAGGTGAGATGAGAGAGGTGGGAGGGATATACACAATACAAACAATAGTTTTTGAAGAAACAAGTTTTACTTTGTGGCTGTCGGAAAACATCAAACAAATGACAGCTCACAAATCATCGCATCTAACGTAGGTGTATAACATGGATTTGGTCCTCTAACGGTCAAATAATTCTTCTGATTCTTCAAGTCGTTCGAGTCTTCAACCGGTGTAGCTTCAACTCTTCTAATGCATGGTCAAATCCTCTTTACTCAAGAGGCCATCGGTTATCCGATATCTTGTCCTTCTTGGAGCGGCTTGATTGATTCTTCATGTGATCAAAAGGGAAAAGGGGTATATTCTAACTATTTGAGGTGAGAGTGTCTATTCGATAAAATCAGAAAAGATGAGAAGTAAGAGTCTTTTTGTAAATAAAGTTTTGAGATATCCTGTTCTAGGGCTTTCCGATTTCTAGGGTCACGTCCTACAGTCAACATGTGCTCTGATACCATATCTGTAGCGACCCGACCTCAGACGGTCAAGCCTACGTATTCTTGTGCCATCCTCGGATCAGTATCTTGGCACCCACAGTACATCAATGTATATATCAAAGTGCAATCACATGCATAAATAACGTAAAACTGATATATACCTCATAATACTCAGCAGAAACAATCAAACGGGTGTGGAGTCCCATCAACGCCATCGGCAGGTTGAGTGTAGACCGTAACCCTGTATCGTAACTCTTACTCGTCAAGGAAATATACGCAACATGATACGTTGCAGCCGTGTAGGTCAAGACATTGAATGTACCGCAAGATCACAACATGATTAAACAGATGGTAAAACTATACTATATGCAATTTGGCTTTGTGGCTCAGATTCTGAGTTTTGTTTGCGTAAAAGCTGATTTTATTTTCCCTACATCAAAGGAATAAATGAAGTCTGTACTATGGAGTTTTCTATCATGACATGGTTCCGCCAACCGATGTCTCATAGCCCAAAATTCATCATAAGTTGCCCATAATTAAGTTATCAGTCCGGTGTTGAGAGTTCCGAGATAGATCCAAGTCCAGATGCTCAAATTGCCCATAACCGGGGACACGGCTAATCGATTAGGTTATAAACCTTTGCAGAGGTTTGTACACTTTACCCGCAAGATTCGATCCCTCTCTTTACGTTCTCGCACTTCGTGGTGTTTGAGAACAAGATGACCAAACATGGTCTTCCAAAGAGTTCCTCCGACCAACGTCTGCACTCCATCCAATCCTACCGTAGTTCTACATCTGCTAGCACCGTCCCAGCCAGAGTCACAACTAAGGTCAACCAAGCCGAGCCCATAATGACTTGCGGTTGCACAGGTAAGCTTCCGGGCATGAAGTATTCTTCCGTCTCTTTGAGTCTGGGTGAAGCTTTCCGCAAGATGTCATGGCGCTTTCTCCATGCATCCCGCCAACCACTGGTTTCTCCAGGGTGCCCGTCAACCGTCCTTCACCCAAGAGTGTGTATTGAGTTCTTGTCTCGAGTCTTGAAGTCTTGAGGTCTTGAAGGTGCAGTCCTTGCAGATTCCATCATGGAGTTGTCGCCATTGACGAGAGTCCTCCTTCTTCACACCACTCTCGTGCACTCATACCAAACCCCGTCTACTATAGCGTAGCATTAAAATAAAATATCGTCCCGGCTTGGTAACAGGGTGATGGGTTCCTACCTCATGCATACTACTCAACTACAAGAATTTCAATAACACTACTGAGGGGTGGTTGCAAAGATGCCACTAAATGCAATAAAACATAGGTATGAAAGCATGGTCAAAGTGAACTTGCCTGGTAATACTTGATGAAGATAACAACGCTGTAAAAATGACTTGGTAGAACTAATCGTCACTCCGTTGAAAATCTATATAGTCAAACATAGCATTCACATAAGCAAACATCCTAGCAAACAATTTTAGCACTTCGAAATAACAATCAACACAGCAAGGAAAATCGATAATAAAACTCAAACCAAATCAAAAGAAACTTCAAATAAAACTACAAAGAAAAACTACTAACGAAGATCTATGACTTTGCTACAAACATCTAATATAGTTTTGCCGTAAGTAAAAACTTAACAACAATTAAAAATACTAAACTAATAAATTAACAGAAAATAAAATGTAAAATAACTAATTTAACAGAAAGTATTTTTTCCATAAAATTTTATTTGCAAAAAGAAACAAATAAAAGCTTTTATAAAACTCTAACTATGACCTATAGAAGGTTTCATACAAAACTAAGGAAAATAATTTTTTTAAGTAAAAATAAATTTTCTCCTGTTGTCTAACAGAAACACAACTAATTTTGTCAAAAGTGACAAAAAGAAATAATTTAAAACTAATAAAACAATAAATAAAAAGCTAAAACAGAACTAATATTAAAACAGTACTGTTTTGCTAAAAACCTAATTTAAATTAACCTGAAAATAAAATACTAAATACTACTGGATAAACAAAGGTCCTAGAGACCAGGAGCAAAAAGAATTAATTAAAAATCTATTTTTAAACTCCCGGAATAAGCAAAACAAGCTTTAATTCAAATCTGATCTAACTCAATTTTTATAAATCCAAACATAGACAAATAATATATTTTTGGAAACTACAAGAAAATTGTGATCTAACGCAAAAAGAATCAGCATCATTGGACTTCTAGATCAAAAGTTATAAGCTAAACAAGAACGGAACTAAATCTGTTACGGAAATAAATCTGAAAACGAAAACGGAGTTACGTGACGTGAGGCAGAGATGGCAGGAAGGAGACGGCGATGTGGAGGGCTGCTCGGCGAGGGGGCGAGGTCGCCCGGCGAGGGTAGGGGTCGGCGCTTGGGAGGTGGTGCTGGGCGCCTCAGGTGCTGCTCACTCTGGCGTCGGGCTCTGGGAGAGCTCTGGTGAGCGTTCTAGGCAAGAAAAGGAGGACGGTGGCGAGGTGGCTACGGGCAGGAAGGGGGCGTGGTGATGGTAAAAATGGAACGAGGAGAGGGAGGGGGTTTTATAGGCGGTCTCGGGAGGCGCTGGGCTGGTAAGTCGAGGGAGATCGGGAAGGTGGAGATTCTGTCTCCATGGATATGGAAAGCTTCAGTAACGTGAGAGGAAACAGAGGAAGGAGATGATCTCTTGTTGGGCTAGAATAGGAAAGTGCTTAATGGGCCAGCAGGTTTTTCCTAATAAAACGATTCCATTCCTATTTTTAAAATTAGGAAACTAAAACAATAAAAAGGAAATCAAATCAATTCGGAATAAAGAGTTTTTATATACTAAAATTATCAGAAAAATAAAATGTAGATGATGAGCATTATTCCACGGCCAAAATAAAACTAAAAAAATGTTTTTCAGAAAATCCCTAAAGGCTTTATTTCTTTTTGCAAATAATTTTAAATAAAAACTTTGGTTTTTCTTGGCTCAAATATTTTCAAAATGCCCCTGATTTTGGAGGGTCATTTTCCTCCGCTCTTCCTTGCTTGCAAGAATTTATTTTTCGGGGTATTTATCGGGGAAGAAAAATAGAGAAGCAAGTGCAAATATTTGAAAGAATTAAATTGCAAAACTCCGTTCAAATTCTTTATAGTTGAAGAAGTCATGTCATCTTCTCTCATTGATTTTAATAGGATGAATTTGAATTTACGGAGAAGGGAAAGTCATTTTATTCCCTCTCATTCAAAAGTTTTTGAAAAGGTTCAAATTTCACTCAAGTTTAATTCACTCAAGCAAACAAACAAACAATTCAATTAATTATATTAACATTCCAAAATTTGGGATGTTACAAACCTACCATTATTTTAGAATGAATCTCGTCCTCGAGATTCAAGAGGCTAGCAAGAAAAGGTTAGGGGTTGGGGTCTTCTAGCAAATGTCTTGGTCGAGAAAGGTCGGGGTGCTACCACACTTAAAAACAAGGTCATGGTTCCAATAAACTCAGATACTTCCTCCGGAGGGCTGAAAATGTATGTCCCTTCACATATCTTACAATAGCTCCTTCATTAAGGCTCTTACGCGAAGTATAGAGTTTTCCTCAGAATCTTGGGTCGGTTCGTAAAAGTTGATGTTCGTCCGAGACTGGATCTTATTAGCTGATGGGTCTGTGTCCATTCTAAACAACTATCAAAACACTCATGGTGGTCTACAATTTATGGTTTTCTCCTGCAGAAAACGGGTGCAGGTTGAACTTCACCGTATATCCTACGATTGGCAACGGTTGCTCAGAAGGGTTCCATCGCACCACCATCCTATGGTTTTATGGCTTATCGTGTCGACACTCTTCTAAGGTTTTCGAGGCTCTCTGATTTTCCATCAACATATGATAGTTCATGATAGAAGTCTTCGGTATGGGGGCCAATCCATCCCGTACTTGAATCATTACCACATACGTAAATATCGAATCACGTATTCTAACACTTGGGCATACTCACAAGCATTGCAGAAATTTCTCTTGTTCTCGAACTGGGTTCGAGTAATTCCATGGTTTCTGCAAGCCAAACAAAACATCTATCGTTACTTCACCACTCTCGTGTTTTGCGTAACCTTCCGGGTGTGTCCTATTTCTCCATAAATCTTGCGAGCACAAGGTTTATTTCTTGGTGTATCATTGTGCTTCCGGATAAGACGTGATCTCATCAGGGTCTTCTTGAATTCCTCCCAAGTTCTTGCTCCTTTAAATCCTTGTATGGATTGATGCATTCTCCACCAGGTTGCAGCACTTTCTCAGAAAGTAATCAAGAGCGTATTGGACCTCATACTTCCTTGAAACCAAATTGTTCCCAAGTGATTCTCCATGTTCTCGCATCCATAGCTCTGCCTCCGGCTGAGTCTTCGGTCCAGAGAATATCAGTCCAACTTCATTCATCATCTATGGGGTTCAAGGGTTTTAAGGTGAGATGAGAGAGAGGCGGGGAGGGATACACACAATACAAACAATAGTTTTTGAAGAAACAAGTTTTACTTTGTGGCTGTCGGAAAACATCAAACAAATGACAGCTCACAAATCATCGCATCTAACGTAGGTGTATAACATGGATTTGGTCCTCTAACGGTCAAATAATTCTTCTGATTCTTCAAGTCGCCTCGAGTCTTCAACTGGTGTAGCTTCAACTCTTCTAATGCATGGTCAAATCCTCTTTACTCAAGAGGCCATCGGTTATCCGATATCTTGTCCTTCTTGGAGCGGCTTCAGTTGATTCTTCATGTGATCAAAAGGAAAAGGGTATATTCTAACTATTTGAGGTGAGAGTGTCTATTCGATAAAATCGTAAAAAGATGAGAAGTAAGAGTCTTTTTTGTAAATAAAGTTTTTGAGATATCCTGTTCTAGGGCTTTCCGATTTCTAGGGTCACGCCCCAAATCAACATGTGCTCGATACCATATCTCAGTAGCGACCCGACCTCAGACGGTCAAGCCTTCGTGTTCATGCCATCCTCGGATCAAGATGTCGGCACACACAGTACATCAATGTATATATCAAAGTGCAATCACATGCATAAATAACGAAACTGATATATACCTCATAATACTCGCCGGAAACAATCAAACGGGTGTGGAGTCCCATCAACGCCATCGGCAGGTTGAGTGTAGACCGTAACCTGTATCGTAACTCTTACTGTCGAGGAAATATCCGCAACATGATACGTTGCAGCCGTGTAGGTCAAGACATTGAATGTACCGCAAGATCGTAACATGATTAAACAGATGGTAAAACTATACTATATGCAATTTGGCTTTGTGGCTCAGTATCTGAGTTTTGTTTATTAAACGCTGAATTTATTTTCCCTACATCAAAGGAATAAATGAAGTCTGTACTATGGAGTTTTCTATCATGACATGGTTCCGCCAACCGATGTCTCATAGCCCAAAATTCATCATAAGTTGCCCATAATTAAGTTATCAGTCCGGTGTTGAGAGTTCCGAGATAGATCCAAGTCCAGATGCTCAAATTGTCCGTTACCGGGGACACGGGTTAATCGATTAGGTTATAACCCTTTGCAGAGGTTTGTACACTTTACCCGCAAGATTCGATCCTCTCTTTACGCTCTCGCACTTCGTGGTGTTTGAGAACAAGATGACCAAACATGGTCTTCCAAAGAGTTCCTCGACCACCGTCCGGCACTCCATCCAATCCTACCGTAGTTCTACATCTGCTAGCACCGCCCCAGCCAGAGTCACAACTAAGGTCAACCAAGCGAGCCCATAATGACTTGCGGTTGCATGTAAGCTTCCGGCATGAAGTATTCTTCCGTCTCTTTGAGTCTGGGTGAAGCTTTCCGCAAGATGTCATGGCGCTTCTCCATGCATCCCGCCAACCACTGGTTTCTCCAGGTGCCCACAACCGCCCTTCACCCAAAGAGTGTGTATTGAGTTCTTGTCTCGAGTCTTGAAGTCTTGAGGTCTTGAAGGTGCAGTCCTTGCAGATTCCATCATGGAGTTGTCGCCATTGACGAGAGTCCTCCTTCTTCACACCACTCGTGCACTCATACCAAACCCCGCCTACTATAGCGTAGCATTAAAATAAAATATCGCCCCGGCTTGGTAACAGGGTGATGGGTTCCTACCTCATGCATACTACTCAACTACAAGAATTTCAATAACACTACTGAGGGGTGGTTGCAAAGATGCCACTAAATGCAATAAAACATAGGTATGAAAGCATGGTCAAAGTGAACTTGCCTCGGTAATACTTGATGAAGATAACAACGCTGTCGAGAAAAATGACTTGGTAGAACTAATCGTCACTCCGCTGAAAATCTATATAGTCAAACATAGCATTCACATAAGCAAACATCCTAGCAAACAATTTTAGCACTCAAAATAACAATCAAAACAGCAAGGAAAATCGATAATAAAACTCAAACCAAATCAAAAGAAACTTCAAATAAAACTACAAAGAAAAACTACTAACGAAGATCTATGACTTTGCTACAAACATCTAATATAGTTTTGCCGTAAGTAAAAACTTAACAACAATTAAAATACTAAACTAATAAATTAACAGAAAATAAAATGTAAAATAACTAATTTAACAGAAAGTATTTTTTCCATAAAATTTTATTTGCAAAAAGAAACAAATAAAAAGCTTTTATAAAACTCTAACTATGACCTATAGAAGGTTTCATACAAAACTAAGGAAAATAATTTTTTTTAAGTAAAATAAATTTTCTCCTGTTGTCTAACAGAACACAACTAATTTTGTCAAAAGTGACAAAAAGAAATAATTTAAAACTAATAAAACAATAAATAAAAAGCTAAAACAGAACTAATATTAAAACAGTACTGTTTTGCTAAAAACCTAATTTAAATTAACCTGAAAATAAAATACTAAATACTACTGGATAAACAAAGGTCCTAGAGACCAGGAGCAAAAAGAATTAATTAAAAATCTATTTTAAACTCCCGGAATAAGCAAAACAAGCTTTAATTCAAATCTGATCTAACTCAATTTTTATAAATCCAAACATAGAAAAATAATATATTTTGGAAACTACAAGAAAATTGTGATCTAACGCAAAAAGAATCAGCATCATTGGACTTCTAGATCAAAAGTTATAAGCTAAACAAGAACGGAACTAAATCTGTTACGGAAATAAATCTGAAAAACGAAAACGGAGTTACCTGTACGTGAGGCAGAGATGGCAGGAAGGAGACGGCGATGTGGAGGGCTGCTCGCGAGGGGGCGAGGTCGCCCGGCGAGGGTGGGGTCGGCGCTGGGGAGGTGGTGCTGGGCGCCTCAGGTGCTGCTCACTCCTGGCGTCGGGCTCTGGGAGAGCTCCCGTGAGCGTTCTAGGCAAGAAAAGGAGGACGGTGGCGAGGTGGCTACGGGCAGGAGGGGGCGTGGTGATGGTAAAATGGAACGAGGAGAGGGAGGGGTTTTATAGGCGGTCTCGGAGGCGCTGGGATGGAAAGACGAGGGAGATCGGGAAGGTGGAGATTCCTGTCTCCATGGATATGGAAAGCTTCAGAACGTGAGAGGAAACAGAGGAAGGAGATGATCTCTTGTTGGGCTAGAATAGGAAAGTGCTTAATGGGCCAGCAGGTTTTTCCTAATAAAACGATTCCATTCCTATTTTTAAAATTAGGAAACTAAAACAATAAAAGGAAATCAAATCAATTCGAATAAAGAGTTTTTATATACTAAAATTATCAGAAAAATAAAATGTAGATGATGAGCATTATTCCACGGCCAAAATAAAAACTTAAAAAATGTTTTCAGAAAATCCCTAAAGGCTTTATTTCTTTTTGCAAATAATTTTTAAATAAAAACTTTGGTTTTTCTTGGCTCAAATATTTTCAAAAATGCCCCTGATTTTGGAGGGTCATTTTCCTCCGCTCTTCCTTGGTTGCAAGAATTTATTTTTCGGGGTATTTATCGGGGAAGAAAAATAGAGAAGCAAGTGCAAATATTTGAAAGAATTAAATTGCAAAACTCCGTTCAAATTCTTTATAGTTGAAGAAGTCATGTCATCTTCTCTCATTGATTTTAATAGGATGAATTTGAATTTACCGGAGAAGGAGAAAGTCATTTTATTCCCTCTCATTCAAAAGTTTTTGAAAAGGTTCAAATTTCACTCAAGTTTAATTCACTCAAGCAAACAAACAAACAATTCAATTAATTATATTAACATTCCAAAATTTGGGATGTTACAAGAACCCGCCTTGCAATGCCGAAGACAATCTGCACGCCGGACTCATCGTCATTGAAGCCTGGTTCAGGGGCTACTGAGGGAGTCCTGGATTAGGGGGTCCTCGGACAGCCGGACCATATACTTTGGCCGGACTATTGGACTATGAAGATACAAGATTGAAGACTTCGTCCCGTGTCCGGGTGGGACTCTCCTTTGCGTGGAAGGCAAGCTTGGCAATTCGGATATGTAGATCTCCTCCCACGTAACCGACTCTGTGTAACCCTAGCCCCCTCCGATGTCTATATAAACCGGAGGGTTTAGTCCGTAGGACAACAACAATCATAATCATAGGCTAGCTTCAAGGGTTTAGCCTCTACGATCTCGTGGTAGATCAACTCTTGTAATACTCATATCATCAAGATCAATCAAGCAGGAAGTAGGGTATTACCTCCATCGAGAGGGCCCGAACCTAGGTAAACATTGTGTCCCCCGCCTCCTGTTACCATCCGCCTTAGACGCACAGTTCGGGACCCCCTACCCGAGATCCGCCGGTTTTGACACCGACAATGGTGTTTGAAATTCATTCCATTTCTTGCATGGGACCTAAGCATGCACCCAAGGACACAGATTTAATTTTTCAACCAATTTATATGCACTGTAGCATGCGCATGTAGTTCAAATTTGAATTATGCACATAAATGCATTGAAAACTCAGTTAATGCATAAAAATGTCCAAACGAACCCCGAAAATTCACAAAAATTCACACAACACTCCTGTTGTTCTATGTTGACACGAGAAAAAAAACTTGAAAGCAATGAGAGGCAATGGATATCGTTTCGTCCCCAAAGGTGGTACGTTCCCTACCGAAAACCATCATGCTTGTTCTGAGAAGCTCCGGTTTGTGAGAAGCATATACCCAAACCTACCCCAAATGGGACAAAATTTGTACCACAGCATGTGGATGCCGCTCCATGATAGCATGCCAAGTTTCATGAATTTCAGACGAGTTTTGGATTGACTAGAATTTAAAAACTAGGCATCTCAATGTTTTGCCGGCAATCAACGGTGCCATGGTTGTTTGAAATTCGTTCCCATTTCTTGCATGGGACCTAAGCATGCACCCAAGGACACAGATTTGATTTTTCAACCAATTTATATGCACTGGAGCATGCGCATGTATTTCAAATTTTAATTATGCACATAAATGCATTGAAAACTCAGTTAATGCATAAAAATGTCCAAACGAACCCCAAAAAATCACAAAAAATCACACAACACTCCTGTTGTTCTGTGTTGACACGAGAAAAAAAATTGAAACCAATAAGAGGCAATGGATATCGTTTCATCCCCAAAGGTGGGATGTTCCCTGCCGAAACCATCATGCTTGTTGTGAGAAGCTCCGGTTTGTGAGAGGCATATAACCAAACCTGCCCCAAATGGGACAAAATTTGTACCACGGCATGTTGATGCCGCTCCATGATAGCATGCCAAGTTTCATGAATTTCAGACGAGTTTCGGATTTACTAGAATTTAAAAACCAGGCATTTCAATGTTTTGCCGGCAATGAATGGTGCCATGGTGTTGAAATTCATCCCAATTTCTTGCATGGGACCTAAGCATGCACCCAAGGACACAGATTTGATTTTTCAACCAATTTATATGCACTGGAGCATGCACATGTACTTCAAATTTGAATTATGCACATAAATGCATTGAAAACTCAGTTAATCCATAAAAATGTCCAAACGAACCCCGAAAAATCACAAAAATTAACACAACACTCTTGTTTTTCTATGTTGACATGAGAAAAAAACTTGAAAGCAATAAGAGGCAATGGATATCGTTTCCTCCCAAAGGTGGGACGTTCCCTACTGAAAACCATCATGCTTGTTGTGAGAAGCTCCGGTTTGTGAGAAGCATATACCCAAACCTGCCCCAAATGGGACAAAATTTGTACCGCGGCATGTTGATGCTGCTCCATGATAGCATGCCAAGTTTCATGAATTTCAGATGAGTTTTCGATTGACTAGAATTTAAAAACCAGGCATCTCAATGTTTTGCCGGCAATCAATTGTGCCATGGTGTTTGAAATTCATTCCCATTTCTTGCATGTGACCTAAGCATGCACCCAAGGACAATGATTCGATTTTTCAACGAATTTATATGCACTGGAGCATGCGCATGTAATTCAAATTTGAATTATGCACATAAATGCATTGAAAACTCATTTAATGCATAAAAATGTCTAAACGAACCCTGAATAATTCCAATTCTTTTATGATCACTGCTGATAAAAAGTCTAGCCATTCAAACACCGTCCATGGCCACTGTGACCCCATTATGTAATTCAAAACAAGATCAAAAATCAAGTAGATCCCACACAGTTTATTATAACCAACCGTGTGAGATGCAGCACAAAATATCTTCGGAACGTGTCTGATGACACTTTGCGCGCCAGTTTTTTGGCCCAAGCGATTCCAAATTTCCGGCTTCCGCGGAAATATCTACCTCCCCCCCCCCCATTACCAAAAGCCACATTTCCCCTCTTTCCGACTTCCTTTCCAAGTTGAAACCTTAACTCCTTGCTTGCAGCGCCGCCGCCTCCTTGTTACGTCCATTTTGCATGATGCTTTTATATCGATATTTATTGCATTATGGGTTGTTATTACACATTATGTCACAATACTTATGCCTATTCTCTCTTATTTTACAAGGTTTACATAAGGAGGGCGAATGCCAATTTGGAATTCAAATTTGGAAAAGGAGCAAATATTAGAGACCTATTCTACACAACTCCAAAAGTCCGAAACTCCACGAAAGTTATTTTTGGAAATAATAAAAAATCTTGGAAGAAGAATCTACGTCTGGGGGCCTCCACTGTCCACGAGGGTAGGGCGCGCCTACCCTGGGCGCGCCCCTACCTCGTGGGCCCCTGTTGGCTCTCTGATGCCCATCTTCTGGTATATGAAGTCTTTCGTCCCAAGAAAAATCATAAGCAAGCTTTTGGGACGAGACTCCGCCGCCACGAGGCGGAACCTTGGCGAAACCAATCTAGGGCTCCGGCAGAGCTGTTCCGCTGGGGACACTTCCCTCCGGGAGGGGGAAATCATCGCCATCGTCATCACCAACACTCCTCTCATCAGGAGACGGCAATCTCCATCAACATCTTCACTAGCACCATCTCCTATCAAACCCTAGTTCATCTCTTGTATCCAATTCTTGTCTCTAAGTTCGGGATTGGTACCTGTAGGTTGCTAGTAGTGTTGATTACTCCTTGTAGTTGATGCTACTTGGTTTATTTGGTGGAAGATCATATGTTCAGATCCTATATGCATATTAATACCCCTATGATTATGAACATGAATATGCTTTGTGAGTATTTACGTTTGTTCCTGAGGACATGGGAGAAGTCTTGCTATTAGTAGTCATGTGAATTTGGTATTCGTTCGATATTTTGATGAGATGTATGTTGTCTATCCTCTAGTGGTGTTATGTGAACGTCGACTACATAACACTTCTCCATTATTTGGGCCTAGAGGAAGGCATTGGGAAGTAATAAGTAGATGATGGGTTGCTAGAGTGAGACAAGCTTAAACCCTAGTTTATGCGTTGCTTCGTAAGGGGCTGATTTGGATCCATATGTTTCATGCTATGGTTAAGTTTACCTTAATACTTTTGTTGTAGTTGCGGATGCTTGCAATAGAGGTTAATCATAAGTGGGATGCTTGTTCAAGTAAGAACAGCACCCAAGCACCGGTCCACCCACATATCAAATTATCAAAGTACCGAGCGCGAATCATATGAACGTGATGAAAACTAGCTTGACGATAATTCCCATGTGTCCACGGGAGCGCTTTTCTCCATGTAAGAGTTTGTCCAGGCTTGTCCTTTGCTACAAAAAGGATTGGGCCACCTTGCTGCACTTTATTTACTTTTGTTACTTGTTGCTCGTTACCAATTATCTTATCACAAAACTATCTGTTACCTATAATTTCAGTGCTTGCAGAGAATACCTTGCTGAAAACCGCTTATCATTTCCTTCTGCTCCTCGTTGGGTTCGACACTCTTACTTATGAAAGGACTATGATCGATACACTACACTTGTGGGTCATCAAGACTCTTTTCTGGCGCCGTTGCCAAGGAATGAAGCGCCTTTGGTAGGTGGAATTTGGTAAGGAAAAATTTATATAGTGTGCTGAAATTTACTGTCACTTGTTACTATGGAAAGTAATCCTCTGAGGGGCTTGTTCGGGGTATCTTCACCCCGTCCAGTAGAGCAAAGAGTTGCTCCTCAACCTACTGAACCTACTGAAAATGAAAATGAAAATGAAAATGTCCACTTGGAAATTCCTTCGGGTATGCTAGAAAATCTGCTAGCTAATCCTATTGCAGGAGATGGAACAAAGCATCCTGATGAGCACCTAATCTATGTGGATGAAGTTTATGGATTATTTAAGCTTGCAGGTATACCCGGTGATATTATTAAGAAGAAGGTATCTTTGAAGGGAGATGCATCGACATGGTATAGGCTATGTGATGATACGGGGTCTTGGAACTACAAACAATTGAAATTGGAATTTCATCAGAGGTTTTATCCTATGCATCTTGTTCATCGTGATCGCAATTATATATATAATTCCTAGCCTCGCGAAGGAGAAAGCATCGCTCAAGCTTGGGGGAGGCTTAAATCAATGTTATATTCATGCCCCAATCATGAGCTTCCAAGAGAAATAATTATTCAAAGTTTTTATGCTCGGCTTTCTGATAACAATCGCACCATGCTCGATACTTCTTGTGTTGGCTCTTTATGATGAAGACTATTGAATTCAAATGGAACCTATTGGATAGAATTAAACGCAACTCTGAAGATTGGGATCTCAACGAATGTAAGGAGTCAGGTATGACACCTAAGTTTGATTGTGTTAAATCTTTTATGGATACCGATGTTTTCTGTAAGTTTAGCACTAAATATGGACTTGCTCTGAGATACTAGCCTCTTTCTGTGAATCTTTTGCTGCTTATGTTGATCTCCCTAAGGAGAAGTGGTTTAAATATCATCCTCTGATAGAAGTAAAAGTAGCTGCACCTATTAAAGTTGAAGAAAAGACTATCACTTATAATGATCCTATTGTTCCTACTTATTATGTTGAGAAACCACCTTTCCCTGTTAGGATAAAGGATCATGCTAAAGCTTCAAATGTGGTTCGTAAAAGCGATATTAGAACTTATACACCTCCTGAGCAAATTAAAGTTGAACCTAATGTTGCTATTGTTAAAGATCTCTTGTCTGATAATATTGATGGGCATGTCATTTATTTCTGTGGTGAAACTGCTAGAATTGCCAAACCTTGTGCTAAAGATAAACATAGACCTGTGGTAGGCATGCCTGTTATTTCTGTTAAAATAGGAGGTCATTGTTATCATGGCTTATGTGACATGGGTGCTAGTGCTAGTGCAATACCTTTTGACTTATACAAAGAAATTATGCATGATATTGCACCTGCTGAGATAGAAGATATTGATGTCACAATTAAACTTGCCAATAGAGATACTATATCACCAATGGGAATTTTTAGAGATGTTGAAGTCTTGTGTGGGAAAACTAAATATCCTGCTGATTTTCTTGTCTTGGTTCCCCACAAGATAGCTTTTGTCCCATTATATTTGGTAGACCCTTCTTGAACACCGTTAATGCTAGAATAGACTGCGAAAAGGATGTTGTTACTATTGGTTTGGGTGATATGTCTCATGATTTTAATTTCTCTAAATTTAGTAGACAACACCGTGAAGAGTAATTGCCTAGTAAGGCTGAAATAATTGGTCTTGCTTCTATTGCCGTACCTCCTAGTGATCCATTAGAACAATATTTGCTAGACCATGAAAATGATATGTTTATGAATGAAAGAAGGGTAATAGATGAAGTATTCTTTAAACAGGAACCTATACTGAAACACAATTTGCCTGTTGAAATCCTAGGGTATCCTCCTCCACCCAAGGGTGATCCCGTGTTTGAGCTTAAACCGTTGCCTAATACTCTTAAATATGCTTATCTTGATGAGAAAAAGATGTATTCTGTTATTATTAGTGCTAACCTTTCAGAGCATGAAGAAGAGAGATTATTGAAAACTCTGAAAAAGCATCGTGTTGCTATTGGATATACTCTTGATGATCTTAAGAGCATTAGTCCCACTCTATGTCAACATAAAATAAATTTGGAGGAAGATGCCAAACCACTTCGCGGTCATCAACGATGGCTGAATCCTAAGATGAAGGAAGTGGTAAGAAAATAAATACTAAAGCTCCTTGAGGCAGGTATAATTTATCCCGTAGCTGATAGTCAGTGGGTAAGTCCTGTCCATTGTGTACCAAAGAAGCGAGGCATTACCGTCGTTCCTAATGATAAAGATGAGTTGATCCCGCAAAGAATTATTACAGGTTATAGGATGGTAATTGATTTCCGCAAATTAAATAAAGCTACTAAAAAGGATCATTACCCCTTACCTTTTATCGATCAAATGCTAGAAAGATTATCTAAACATACACATTTTTGCTTTCTAGATGGTTATTCTGGTTTCTCTCAAATACCGTGGTCACCCAATGATCAATCAAAGACTACTTTTACTTGCCCTTTTGGTACTTTTGCTTATAGACGATGCCTTTTGGTTTATGTAATGCACCTGCTACCTTCCAAAGATGCATGATGGCTATATTCTCTGACTTTTGTGAAAAGATTTGTGAGGTTTTCATGGACGAATTCTCCGTCTATGGATCCTCTTTTGATGATTGCTTAAGCAACCTTGATCGAGTTTTGTAGAGATGTGAAGAAACTAATCTCGTCTTGAATTGGGAAAAGTGCCACTTTATGGTTAATGAAGGTATTGTCTTGGGGCATAAATTTTCTGAAAGAGGTATTGAGGTTGGTAAAGCCAAGGTTGATGCTATTGAAAAGATTCCATGTCCCAAGGACATCAAAGGTATAAGAAGTTTCCTTGGTCACGCTGGTTTTTATAGGAGGTTCATTAAGGACTTCTCAAAAATTTCTCGGCCTCTGACTAATTTATTACAAAAAGATATACCATTTGTCTTCGATGATGATTGTGTAGAAGCATTTGAAATACTTAAGAAAGCATTGATCTTTGCACCTATTGTTTAGCCACCTGATTGGAATTTACCCTTTGAAATTATGTGTGATGCTAGTGATTATGTTGTAGGTGTTGTTCTAGGGCAAAGAGTTGATAAGAAATTAAATGTTATTCAATATGCTAGTAAAACTCTAGATACTGCTCAGAGAAATTATGCTACTACTGAAAAAGAATTCTTAGCAGTTGTATTTGCTTGTGATAAGTTCAGACCTTATATCGTTGATTCTAAAGTAACTATTCACACGGAGCATGCTGCTATTAAATATCTTATGGAAAAGAAAGATGCTAAACCTAGACTTATTAGGTGGGTTCTCTTGCTACAAGAATTTGATTTGCATATTGTTGATAGAAAGGGAGTTGAGAACCCCCGTTGCAGACAACTTGTCTAGGTTAGAAAATGTTCTTGATGACCCACTACCTATCGATGATATCTTTCCTGATGAGCAGTTAAATGTCATAAATACTTCTCGTACTGCTCCATGGTATGCTGATTATGCTAATTACATCGTTGCTAAATTTATACCACCTAGTTTCACATACCAACAAAAGAAAAAGTTTTTCTATGATTTGAGACATTACTTTTGGGATGACCCACATCTTTATAAAGAAGGAGTAGATGGTGTTATTAGACGTTGTGTACCTGAGCATGAACAGGAATAGATCCTACGCAAGTGTCACTCCGAGGCTTATGGAGGACACCATGCTGGAGATAGAACTGCACATAAGGTATTGCAATCCGGTTTTTATTGCCCTACTCTCTCCAAGGATGCCCGTAAGTTTGTCCTATCTTGTGATGAATGTCAAAGAATTGGTAATATTAGTAGACGTCAAGAAATGCCTATGAATTATTCACTTGTTATTGAACCATTTGATGTTTGGGGCTTTGATTATATGGGACCTTTTCCTGCCTCTAATGGTTATACACATATTTTAGTTGTTGTTGATTACGTTACTAAGTGGGTAGAAGCTATTCCAACTAGTAGTGCTGATCATAATACATCTATTAAAATGCTTATAGAAGTTATTTTTCCGAGGTTTGGAGTCCCTAGATATTTAATGACTGATGGTGGTTCACATTTTATTCATGGTGCTTTTCGTAAAATGCTTGCAAAGTATGATGTTAATCATAGAATTGCATCTCCTTATCACCCGCATGATCTAGTGGTCAAGTAGAATTGAGCAATAGAGAACTCAAATTAATTTTGCAAAAGACTATTAATAGATCTAGAAAGAATTGGTCCAAGAAACTTGATGATGCATGATGGGCCTATAGAACTGCATATAAAAATCCTATGGGTATGTCTCCGTATAAAATGGTTTATGGTAAAGCATGTCACTTACCTCTCGAACTAGAACATAAGGCTTATTGGCTATTAAAGAGCTCAATTATGATTTCAAACTCACCGGTGAGAAGAGGTTATTTGACATTAGCTCACTTGATGAATGGAGAACACAAGCCTATGAAAATGCCAAGTTGTTTAAAGAAAAGGTTAAAAGATGGCATGACAAAAGAATACAAAAGCGTGAGTTTAATGTAGGTGATTATGTATTGCTATGCAACTCTCCTTTAATATTTTTTGTAGGAAAACTTCTCTCTAAATGGGAAGGCCCTTACGTTATCGAGGAGGTCTATCGTTCCGGTGCCATAAAAATCAACAACTTCGAAGGCACAAATCCGAAGGTGGTAAACGGTCAAAGAATCAAACATTATATCACAGGTAATCCCATAAATGTTGAAATCAATGTTATTCAAACCGTAACCCCGGAGGAATACATAAGGAACACTTTCTGGAATGTTTCATACTCCAAAAAGGAATAGGTATGTGGTACGGTGAGTAAACCGACTCCAAAACAGTTTTTATGGCAATATTTCTCCGTTTTGGAATATTTAGAAAAATAGAAAAATAAGAAGTAGTCCGGGAAGGACACGAGGCCTCAACGAGGGTGGAGGGCGCGCCCTACCCTACTGGGCGCGCCCCCCTACCTCATGGGCACCTCGTGCGCTCTCCGGACTCCGTTTTCTTGCACGATACGTATTTTGGTCGGTAAAAATTCATTATATATTCTCCCGAAGATTTTAACTCCTGTATCACGCAAATATCCTCTGTTTTCGTTTCGAGCTACATCTCCAAGCGCCCCCAAGGACAAGTTCTTCGAGAAGGTCATCAACCCCTACCTCACGGAGGTGCTGCCACACCCTCAAACCATTGAGATGCGGGGGGGGGGGGGGTGCTGCACTTCCACGATGTTGAGGGACCACGGAGGACCAGAAGCGTGGGGACAAGGCTTGAAGCAATGGAGCAACAAGTTTTCAAATGCCAGGAGATGGTGGAGCGTGGACTTGACTCCAATCACATAATGATCACGGAGTTCACCAACAACCACAAGCTGGATGCCAAGGACATTGGGGAGGCCATCTTCAAGCTCCACGAGAAAATCGAGCACCTCCAAGCTCAAATCTATGACCTGCAAAACCAAAACTGTGAGTATGAATATAGATTCAAAAGGATGAGTTTGGCTGCAGATTGAAGGATCCCAGAGACTCGATCATCCTTCTATGATGGTGAGCCTATGCCTTGGAAGATGCACGACAAGCCTACATCATCAACAATCCCTTCACCAGCAAAGGAGACATAATCACATGGGTATGGGCACTCCCCTTGGCAACTGCCAAGCTTGGGGGAGGTGCCCCGGTATCGCATCACCATCACACTCCTATCTTTACCGTTTTTCTTAGTTCGATCCTTTTAGTAGTATCTTGATCTAGTAGAATAAAAGTTTTGGTATGATCTAGTTTTGAGTTTTGCTTTATGGTCCCTCTATGTAATCGAGTCCGTGAGCTATATAATAAAGATTAGTGTTGAGTCAAGGGCTTGATTATTTTGCCATGATCTTGAGTGAATAAAAGAAAAGAGAAAAGAATAAAAAAGGGGAAACAAAGAGATCATATTGATATTATTGAGAGTAATGACTTCACATAGAAAGAATATGATGATTAAAAATTGTTGAGAGTTGACAAACATAGCTTTGGTCATCGTTGCAATTAGTAGGAAGTAATAAAGAAAGAGAGGTTTCACATATAAATATACTATCTTGGACATCTTTTATGATTGGGAGCACTCATTAAAATATGACATGTTAAAGAGTTGATGTTGGACAAGGAAGACAATGTAACGGGTTATGTTTTCTTATATCTGAGATAAAGTATATTGTCATAGATCATCCAACTTGTTGAGTTTGCCTTTCCCCCTCATGCTAGCCAAATTCTTTGCACCAAGTAGAGATACTACTTGTGCTTCCAAAAACCCTTAAACCAGTTTTGCCATGAGAGTCCACCATATTTACCTATGGATTGAGTAAGATCCTTCAAGTAAGTTGTCATCGGTGCAAAGCAATAAAAATTGCTCTCTAAATATGTATGATTGATTGGTGTGGATGAAATAAGCTTTATACGATCTTGTGATGTGAAAGAAATAAAAGCGACGGACTTCATAATAAAGGTTCATATCACAAGTGGCAATATAAAGTGACGTTCTTTCGCATTAAGATTTTGTGCATCCAACTCTGAAAGCACATGGCAACCTCTGCTTCCCTCTGCGAAGGGCCTATCTGTTACTATTATTACCTTCTACCTTATGCAAGAGTCATGGTGATCTTCACCTTTCCTTTTTATATTTTATCCTTTGGCAAGAACAGGGTGTTGGAAAGATCCTGATAGATATATCTAATTGGATGTAAGTTAGCATGAGTTATTATTTTTGACATTACCCTTGAGGTAAAAGGTTGGGAGGCGAAACTATAAGCCCCTATCTTTCTCTGTGTCCGATTAAAATTCCGTAACCACAAGTATTGCGTGAGTGTTAGCAATTATGAAAGACTAAATGATAGTTGAGTATGTGGACTTGCTAGAAAGCTCTGACATTGACTCTTTCTGATGTTATGATAAATTGCAATTGCCTCAATGACTGAGATTATAGTTTGTTAGTTCTCAATAAAGTTTTTGATTCAAACTTTGCATTGTGAATAGATTATTACTTGAGCATAACAAATCATACGACAATATCCATATATGTTGCTGTTATGAGAATAATCATGATGCCCTCATGTCCATATTTTATTTTTATCGAAACCTCTACCACTAAACATGTGGACATATTTATCGTTATCGGCTTCCGCTTGAGGACAAGCGAGGTCTAAGCTTGGGGGAGTTGATACGTCCATTTTGCATCATGCTTTTATGTCGATATTTATCACATTATGGGTTGTTATTACACATTATGTCACAATACTTATGCCTATTCTCTCTTATTTTACAAGGTTTACATAAGGAGGGAGAATGCCGACAGCTGGAATTCAGAAATTTGGAAAAGGAGCAAATATTAGAGACCTATTCTGCACAACTCCAAAAGTCCTGAAACTCCACGAAAGTTATTTTTGGAAATAATAAAAAATACTGGAAGAAGAACCTACGTCAGGGGGGCCTCCACCTGTCCACGAGGGTGGGGGGCGCGCCCTACCCCCTGGGCGCACCCTCCTGCCTCGTGGGCCCCCTGTTGGCTCTCCGATGCCCATTTCTGGTATATGAAGTCTTTCGTCCGAAGAAAAATCATAAGCAAGCTTTCGGGACGAGACTCCGCCGCCACGAGGCGGAACCTTGGCGAAACCAATCTAGGGCTCCGGCAGAGCTGTTCTGCCGGGGACACTTCCCTCCGGGAGGGGGAAATCATCGCCATCTTCATCACCAACGCTCCTCTCATCGGGAGAGGGCAATCTCCATCAACATCTTCACCAGCACCATCTCCTCTCAAACCCTAGTTCATCTCTTGTATACAATTCTTATCTCTAAGTCCGGGATTGGTACCTGTAGGTTGCTAGTAGTGTTGATTACTCCTTGTAGTTGATGCTAGTCGGTTTATTTGGTGGAAGATCATATGTTCAGATCCAATATGAATAAATACCCCTCTGATTATGAACATGAATATGCTTTGTGAGTATTTACGTTTGTTCCTGAGCACATGGGAGAAGTCTTGCTATTAGTTGTCATGTGAATTTGGTATTCGTTCGATATTTTGATGAGATGCATGTTTTCTATCCTCTAGTGGTGTTATGTGAACGTCGACTACATAACACTTCACCATTATTTGGGCCTAGAGGAAGGCATTGGGAAGTAATAAATAAATGATGGGTTGCTAGAGTGAGAGAAGCTTAAACCCTAGTTTATGTGTTGCTTCGTAAGGGGCTGATTTGGATCCATATGTTTCATGCTATGGTTAGGTTTACCTTAATACTTTTGTTGTAGTTGCGGATGCTTGCAATAGAGGTTAATCATAAGTGGGATGCTTGTTCAAGTAAGAACAGCACCCAAGCACCGGTCCACCCACATACCAAATTATCAAAGTACCGAATGCGAATCATATGAACGTGATGAAAACTAGCTTGACGATAATTCCCATGTGTCCTCGGGAGCGCTTTTCTCCATGTAAGAGTTTGTCCAGGATTGTCCTTTGCTACAAAAAGGATTGGGCCACCTTGTTGCACTTTATTTACTTTTGTTACTTGTTGCTCGTTACCAATTATCTTATCACAAAACTATCTATTAACTACAATTTCAGTGCTTGCAGAGAATACCTTGCTGAAAACCGCCTATCATTTCCTTCTGCTCCTCGTTGGGTTCGACACTCTTACTTATCGAAAGTACTACGATAGATCCCTTACACTTGTGGGTCATCACTCCTCGCCGGCGACCCTCCTTCACGCTTCTCGGCCTTGCCTATCCAGGCAGGTAATCCACACCCGACCCCCATCCTCCCCCTTCCACATCCCACATGCCCCGACCGCCGGCGTGAGCACGACACCTTCCACCCAAATCACCGACCCCTCCACCAAATAAGCGCCGGCCTAAGCCATGGTGCACGCAGTATAGCCAGGACCCCAAGGAGCATTTGGCAGCGGAGAAGCAAATCGCGGCCGCACGCACGGATGAGGTCGCGATGGCTGCCATTCGTGTCGACCCCCAAATCTTGGTGGAGCACCTCACCGTTGAGGCCACCGTTGATGCATCGTGCGCCGACGCCGCGACGCGGTTGGTTCCTTTAAACGTGGCACTTTCTCGAGGCCACCGTCGGTGCCTTCGACAAAGACTACGAGGTGTTTTCTCAGCATGCACGTGCTTACCTCATCTCGAGAGCCAGAAGGTTGGTGCCCGGAGCGGCTCAAGCAATTCACCACTACAACGAGGGCACCCACGATGCGGAGGCCTCGCCCTCTTCCATGTCCAAGGAGCGAATCGTCATTGATATCTCCGACAATGAGGAGTAGCTTGTCTTATTAGCTCACTATAAGGACACATGTTCAGTTTGCTAGCTACTGCCTTTCCTTAACAAATTCTAATGAATTGTGCTATCTACTTTCACCATGCAATCTTCTGCTATAGTGTATATGTTCTATATGTCGTGCAATATGGTGTTCAATTCTGCAAATGTGATGTTCAATTCTTCAGGGTGCAATATTTCCAAGTTGTTAAGCATGCTTGGTTTGGTTAACTGTCTGATCTTCTATTAGGAGTATGCTATATTGTTCAGTTGGTATTTACTTAACTGCTTGGTTCATTTGTTGTGGCTTGGTTCACTTGTTGTGGTGTTTAGTTAACTGCTTGGTTCAATTCTGCAATGCGATGTTCAATTGTTGTGGCTGCATTCTGTTATTGTATACCATGTGAGGAATAAATCAAATTTGGTTGTACTAAATACATGAGAAACAAATAAAATTGCTATATTTCCAAGTTGTTAAGCATGCTTGGTTTGGTTAACTGTCTGATCTTCTATTAGGAGTATGTTATATTGTGCAATGTGGTGCTCAGTTAACGTATGGTTCATTTGTTGTGGTGTTTAGTTAACTGCTTGGTTGAATTCTGTAATGCGATGTTCAATTGTTGTGGCTGCATTCTCTTATTGTATACCATGTGTCACGCCCAATATGCGACCCTATCCAAAAGGAACTCGACGGTCCCACCAAGGATAGACCCGCATATTGAAACGCTTTTGCAAGGTGGATATCATTACATCAACATTACATAATAGATGGGGATACATACATAAGGCACAAATGCCACAAGAATACATCAACATCATATACAAGATCAACATCCGACTACGGATGAAACATAAATGTAAACTCAAACGACATCCACCTCGCTAGCCCAGGCTGCCGACTGGAACCTATCCCCGATCGAAGAAGAAGCGTAAGAAGAACTCCAACACAAGCAAACATCGCTCTCATGTCATGATCATCGCACAACCTGTACCGCAGAATCGGTGGTGTAGTAATCTGTGAGCCACGAGGACTCAGCAATCCCATTACCATGGGTATCAAGACTAGCAAAGCTTAAAGGGAAAGGAAAGGGGGGTAAAGTGGTGAGGTTGCAGCAGCGACTAAGCATATGTGGTGGCTAACATACGCAAATGAGAGCGAGAAGAGAAACAAAGGAACGGTCGTCAACTAGCAATGATCAAGAAGTGATCTTGAACTCCTACTTACGCCAGACATAACTCAGAAACCGTGTTCTCCTCTCGATCAACCCCGAAAAGAGACACTCACGGTTACGCACACGGTTGGTGTATTTTTGAAGAGTTTGCTTCAAGTTTACTACAACCGGATATTAACAAATTCCCATCTGCCACATAACCGCGGGCACGGCTTTCGAAAGTTCAAACCCTGCAGGGGTGTCCCAACTTAGCCCATGATAAGCTCTCGCGATCAACGAAGGATATTCCTTCTCCCGGGAAGACCCGATCAGTCTCAGAATCCCGGTTACAAGACATTTCGACAATGGTAAAACAAGACCAGCAAGACCTCCCGGCGTGCCGACACCCTGATAGTAGCCGCGCGTATCTCGTCTCAGGCCACGACCGGATGAGCAGTCCATACAACTAAAACCAGACCCCAAGTTTCCTTGAGGGGGCGCTGCAAAGGGCTCTAGTTTGTACCAACACTTAGACAAGCATTGGCCGGGGGCTGAATAAAGATGACCCTTGGGTTAATTACTCCCAAGGGAAATGTAGGTGGTGGTGAAGCAAATGGTAAAACCAATGTTGGGCCTTCTTTGGAGGAGTCTTATTCAAAGCGAACTGTCAAGGGGTCCCATAAATCACCCGACCGCGTTAGGGACGCAAAATCCGGGAACATAATACCGATATGAAGGAAACTAGGCGGCAAGAGTGGAACAAAACACCAGGCATAAGGCCGAGCCTTCCACCCTTTACCAAGTATATAGATGCATTAATTAAAATAAGATATATTGTGATATCCCAACAAGTAAACATGTTCCAACAAGGAACAACATCTCCATGTTCCAACAAGGAACAAACTTCATCTTCACCTGCAACTAACAACGCTATAAGAGGGGCTGAGCAAAGCGGTAACATAGCCAAACAACGGTTTGCTAGGAAGGGTGCAAAAGGTTAGAGGTCGACATGGCAATTTGGGATGGCTTGATAAACAGGTAATAGGTAGCGCGGCATAGCGATAGAACGAAGCAACTAGCATAGCAATGATAGTAGTGAGATCCAGGGTAGCGGTCATCTTGCACGAAATCCCGCTAGGAAGAAGAACGAGTCCATGAAGAAGACGAACGGATGAAGCCGAACCAAGCGTGACGAACGAATCCTCACGATCATAGCAAACAGGAACTAACAAGAAGCACACAACATAGTAAACACACCACACATGAACAAGACATGATGCACAACAAGCATGATGCATGACAAAGGCTACATGAAGCTACTCATGGAAAAAGATGATGCAAACAAGAGCAACACATCAAGGCAAGTTTAAATGAGGACGGAAACAACATAGAACAACTCAGGTAAGTCCTCATATGCAAATTTCGAAATTGGTCCAGATCTGAATAAACCTTATGTTCAAGTTGTTAAACAGCAAGTTAAGATGCACCACGATGATCTACACGAAATTCTAGTCAAGTTACATATAAAGTTCGTTAGATTCGAGACTACGGCCTAGAAGATATGAGCAAAACAAGATAAGCATGGCATTGATGGAAAATGCATACAAACATCAAGCAAACACCTCAAAACAAGGATGCAACATGATAATATGAAACTATATGCAAAATCAAGCAAGTTTCATATAGAGCACACCCAAAACGGAGCAACGGTGCAACACATACACACAATACAAGACATGACAACAATCTGTCCAAAACAGCAACTAGGCATATTGCAAGCACCAAAACATTAAGCTACAGCATCTGAACGTAATAACAAAAGGCATGGGCATGATTTACAGGTAAAGCATAACAAAACATGAACACTGAGCTAACTCCAGAAATCACAAGAACATGCTCAAACACACATGGCAAGATTGCAAATAATAACAGTTTCAGACTTGGCAGAAATTAATATCAGGTTGCAATGTTTAGAGCTATCAAACGACATGCTACAGGAACTTATCAAGGCAAACAAAGGCATGTCATGAATCTACTAATTGCATAGTACAGAAGTCCCTTACTGACCATGAGCCAAAATGGCACAGAAAATATGATGGCACACATGTAAACATGGCAAGTTATATTACAGATTCATACATGGCAGGAACAACAATAAGTAGGCATGTTGGTGAGCTTGAACCACTCACCACAGAGCAATACATGGCATGGCAAGGCAACTCACAGTAAGAAGACATGGCATAGAAGCTATACATGGCAAGAACAACATCATAGAATGCAAGGATCAACTACAACAACCTTGGCAAAATTGAATAACATGTAAACAACCTGCCAGGAAACATTTTATAGCAAAAGTAGAGCTCGATTGACTCAATCTATGGCATTCCATAATTGCAAACAAGGGCATTTATGGATAGAGAATAACCATATGTTCAAAACATCCTTACTGAAGTATCTTAAAATAAGCATGGATCCCTCGGTAGCATCAAGTTTACATGGCATAAAAATATCAGCAGAACAGAGGCTGAAATCAGCAACATCATGAGGCCTAGTTTGCATGCTTTTGCTAGTCACCATAGAGATAAAAAAATACATGGCATACGCCCCTGTAAAGATGGCATGGCATATTACAAAACACATGTAGGACTCAAGTTCATAGGATGCACACATCAATCATGGCAAAAATGACAAAAGTGCATGTTCTGATAAGAATCTGAAACTAACATCACATAGCCCTCTTCTAACAGCATCTCGGGCATCAATAAGAGCTCAAATGTAAATGACGCAATGAGATGAAATGATGTACTCGTCGAGACGAACAATGCGGTATGCTACACGCCCAAAACGGAGCTACGAGTGCAAAGTTATGGCATGATGAAAATGCAACAAAATATATCACAGATAAAAGACGAGGAAAATCGGGGGGGAAGAAGTCAACCGAGGGCACGTGAACCGAGGCGGGGCGGATCTCGCCGGATCCGCAAGGACGGCGGGCGGCGGGCGGCGCCGGAGGACGCCGGGCGAGGCGAGGGCGAGGCGTGGCGGGCCGAGGCGGCGCTGCATGGCGCGCATGGGCCGGGCGGCGCAGGCGCTGTGGCGGGCGCCGGCGAAAGGGCTGGCGTAGGGCGGCGGAGGGCGCGGGGACCCGAGCGGCGGCGGGCGCTGATGGGCGGGCGGCGACGGGAGACGGGCATGGGTTGCCACGGGCCCGGGCGGCGCGGGCAAGGCGCGTTAAATGGCGCGCTTCTAATTGGCGCGGGCGGCGGCGGCGGTTTCGTCCGGCGGGCGCGGACGTGTCCGGTGGCAGCAGGGAGGATTAGGCTAGGGTTTGATCTGCGGAAATTTTGGAGGGGATCACATATTTATAGGTAGAGGAAGCTAGGAGAGTCCAAATGGAGTGCGGTTTTCGGCCACGCGATCGTGATCGAACGACCGAGAGCATGGAGGGGAGTTTGCTGGGTTTTGGGCCACTTTGGAAAGGGTGTTGGGCTGCAAAGAGAAGGAGGCTTTACGGTTACCCGGTTAACCGTTGGAGTACCAAATGACCTCCAAATGGCACGAAACTTGACAGGCGGTCTACCGGTGCTATACCAAGGCCGCTTGACAAATCTCGGTCCATTCCGAGAACGTTTAACACCCGCAAATGAAAAGAGGCAAAAGGGGGCGCCGGGAGACATAGGAGTGCCGGATTGCAAAACGGACAACGGGGAAAATGCTCGGATGCATGAGACGAACACGTATGCAAAATGAGATGCACATGATGACATGATATGAAATGCAGATGATGACATGGCAAAATGCAACACGCAAGCAAATGACATGGCAACGACGGCGAATAACTGAAGGACACCTGGCGCATCGAATCCGGGGCGTTACACCATGTGAGGTATAAATTGAATTTGGTTGTACTAAATACATGAGAAACAAATACAATTGCTATATTATCAAGTTGTTAAGCATGCTTGGTTTGGTTAACTATCTGATCTTCTATTAGGAGTATGTTATATTGTGCAATGTGGTGCTCAGTTAACGTTTGGTTCATTTGTTGTGGTGTTTAGTTAACTGCTTGGTTCAATTCTGCAATGCGATGTTCAATTGTTGTGGCTGCATTCTATTATTGTATACCATGTGAGGAATAAATCAAATTTGGCTGCACTTAATACATGAGAAACATATACAAGTGTTATATTTCCTAGTTCTTAATCATGCTTGGTTTGGATAAATGGGTTATCCATGTGGCTTGAATTAATCTGATGAATCTGCAATGTGCTTATTTATCATCAACATATTTCTTGATAGCATGTGAACCCTTACTTAACCTGATGACTAACTACCTTATATGTGTTGCAGGGAAACAATGGGAAGCACTGAGGTTTACAAGATGATACTAACTATTATACCTTGCTTTTTTGTATTCCTTTGCCTCATTTCCAATATAGAGAAGATATTTATGCACATCCTTGTTTTCATGCTTCACTGATGATTACCTCTCAAACCACCTCTGTGGTCAGGAGGCGAGGAAAGTTTTCATACAACATCCACGGTTCAATATTGAAGTGTTCCTGAAGAGGTCGAAGGATGGACGGTCAATCATCCACGTGCACCGGCCTAAAGTTGCAAAGACCTTCAACATGAATGAAGGCTCAATATTTGCCTTCCGCTTCAGCAGATTTTCGGATGAGATGCATCTCTCTATGTACCGCCTATGATGCTAATTTGAAAGGTTCTAGATGTTGCATGTGAAACTTCTTTCACCGGTGCGATTGTGTAATGGGGTAGTGAGTCTGAAGTTATATCATGTTGGACTCTGATGTATTTCAATTATGAAATCCTGCTTCCTTACTATGGAAATGGAATATATTATGTGCTTAATATGAATGTCAATTAGATTAGTAAACGGATTATTAATAATAGGTCAACTAGCCCGCTAATTGGCTAATTAGCTTGCTAATTAGGTTTTCCTATTGCAAACGGTTAATGAGAAACCACCGTGGGCGATGACCTCAGGCAACGCACACAGTTTCTACGAATAAACCGTATTGGATCAATGAACAATCACACACGACATTCTCTTCAAAACTGTTTGCGTTACGCCACCTTGCGCAAATGTTTTCTTTGTAGTGACTGTGTGGGATGTATATACGAACGGAAACGTTTAGTGGTGACTGGTTGTGTGGGATGTACTTACGACCGGAAATGATTTCGCCTGTATAATTGTATTTTTTTAACACTACTGTACATATTTTTGTATTTGAGTACTCGCCAGTCGCACACGACCTCATTTTGCCGAGCGTGTATGCAAGGAGGGCATATCCCCAACGGTTTCTAGGTCGTGTGGGAAGGACCCCCCTATCACCCACACTCACTTGGCGACGGTTCCGAATGTCGTCACGGAAAGGGGTTAAAAACCGTTTGTCTAGGACCGACGCACACCAGTGCCAATATATTTCTTCACACCCATGATTGCAGATGGAAGACAACGTTGTTTCTGGAAGGAGTCCATGGTGTGATGTCATGGAGAGTTCAGCATCCCAAGTGGCCTCGTCAACGACGACAACGAGATGGAATCCATTTTCGAGTAGCTTTAGACCCAAATGCATTCTTTTTTCTATGTTTGCATTATTCTTTGCATGTTTCTAGGACTAGTGTGTATTTTTTGGTTTTCTTTGTCTCTTGTTATAAAATGTGTATGCATGCTTATCCAATGGACGTCTGGGTCCTTAGAGGCCCTTCCACTGTTAAACAAATGTATCCATGACAAAATCGAATGGCTAGATGTCGAGATAGAAATCAAAAGCCGATATTGGGTTAATTGGAGCTAATGATAGTGTTCTTTTCACATGTCAAAATTGGAGGTCCTTTAGGCAGTCTTTGGGGCCTCTTTGGAACAAATGAGTCTACATATAAAAAAATGAAGGATTGAATAGTATCACATCACTATCAAAAATCAAAACTGCAAAGTAGTGCTTGGAAGAAGGTGTAAAGTGGCATGTATATTGAAACTGCTTGACATTAAGTGTTTTTGATGAAAAGGACCTCAAAATTATATTGAAACTAAGCTATGATACAAAACACCCCAGCATACAAGAAAATAGCAAACAAGTCCTTGGGCAACCACCCATCTCCTCCATCCACCAGGGGTTGTCGGCGCGCTACCGATATCATTGTCACTGCTCCCACCTAGGGATCGTGTGACCTTGGAATCTACAGCCCGATAGAACACGGATGAGAAGTATTCACCGTTGGCCCAAGAGGACCACCACGTTGGAGGAAGAGGAGGGACAACCATCACTTCACCACGTAAGCGACATCACAATTCTGAAGTCCATGAAGGGCGGCGAAGAACACCAGCAATAGTCGCCAGCACCTCACCGCACCACCCCCTAGCACCCCACAACAAGACAAGGATCCAACTTGCCATGGTGAAGACAGGATCGAGGGACAAAATCTCTCTCCCGTACGACATCCCTCCGTTGCGAAGACCACGCCCGAAGAACACATCGGCCACTGAATCGACAGATCGGGGAGCAAACAACGTTGGAAGCTCGTCGATGCCGCCACATGTGACCTTGTTGAGATGGGGAACAAGCTCGAACACCATTTTTCGACACCACCACCACCACCTTGTCAGTGCGGCTGGGGAGCCTAACCCTAGTATCTACACACCTACCACACAGATCGAAGCTCCTTCCACTCCCTTGCTATTGCAACTATGACCGAAGAGGGAGGGACCGCTGATCCGGCCTTTGGCGGAGCAAGAGATATGGGATCCTTCCCTTTTGCCTCTCGTGGTTACTATTCATGAGAGGGGTGTAGAAAAATCTTTCAACCTCTACAAAGCCAAATTAGTTTCATTACATTCCTCGTAATATATATTTTCATACTATACATTTGATATTGTAGATGTTACCATATTTTTCTATAGACTTTGTCAAATAGAGAAGTTTAACTTAGAACGAATATAGTATTTCAAATATTTCGCAATGGAGGGGTAGGTAAAATGATTTGTGAGAAAGAGACTAAGATGCCTTGGAGTATTTTTTTCGTTGTTACATCATAGTTCAAACTAGAAGAACGCCCCTGTGTTGCAACGGGGCCACGTTAACTTAAAGAGTTCAATATTACGACATTGGCGACCTTTTTTACCATCAAATCCTCACACACACACTCCCTCCCTCTTCCTCACTCTCTCTCCCCCTCTCCCTCTCTCTAACACACACATATCCATCTTATTAGATGCGGGACCATAATCCATCTATTTCACACACACACGCTTAGTGCATAACAATATGGATTATGTGTATTATATTTGCCACCGTAACGAGGGAAATAATTTCATGTAAATCGCCGACCACAGCTCCAAGAATACGCGGAGGAGGTGGCCGGGTCGGCGTCGGCGCCGTCCGGCCGCATTGCCACGAGCCCGCTTCAAGTGCACGTGCAATGCACGTCTTCACAAATATTACAACCAGATGTGAGAAATCACATACTAACACGATGTTGCAATCAATTTGTAATTAAAGAAGCCAAAAGTCTTTTTTCTTAAACCAGAATTCCTTATGGTGGAGTTTAAACAAACCCCACAATAGCCCTACTTATCACCTAATTAAGCAGATGCATGCCTTATGAAGCGGATAAGAAATCATGTTAACTTGGAACTAAAATTCCAACAAAAGAGTGAGGAATAAACCTTTTTACCATTGCTCAAGTCTGAACCTCCCCTATTTGTTAGTGAAATGTGAGTATGCTTGGAAGATAATAATTTCTTATGCAACATATGCTTTTACATCCGAAAGAGCTACAAAATATGTTGACCTACCTATGTGCACTTCCTAAATCAAGCGGATAAAATTATTTCTATCGACAATATAAAATATTAAACATTAGAAAGAAAGGGACAATGTCCACTAACCATGCAAATATTACGACCATGGGATATTTAGGCTGGCGTATATGGGAAATCAAAGCTAAAATGACTCGATGAATTAGGGATACATCAATAAATATTGTAAAAGTGATAAAAACAAATCTGCAGCAACTTCATGACCCCACGAACTCGTATTCGCAATGAGCAAGTTAGTGAGGCCACCACGGTAGGCTAGCACCAAGGGACAAGGGCAACAACCGCCTTCCCATCCAACCTCATCGATTCTGTTGGCGCTACTTTCATCCTAAGCCCATGAGTGTCGTTAGTGTGTTGCCACGTACGGAGAAACTATGAACTGAAATTTTCATCCAAATCATGAAAAATGTTAATGTTCCTCTCCTCTCCCATCCCTCATGTGAACATACCCAATTCGTGGTTGGCTCGCTACATTCAACATAGCTCGATGTGCCTTGCCCTCGCCCTTGATTAGTTGCCGCGATGCCATGCATCTATGCCAACAAGCTGGGAAACAAATGCAAATGTTACACCGAGTCAAAATCAACCATCCCACAATCGTAACAATAGAAAAGATAATAACCAAAATTTAACGAGAAGAACTATCGCTTGGCTCCCGGATCCATCTCGATAGCCCTTGATCCGGGCTGCCGAGCTTCTCCTAGCCGCCTCAACATCACGTCATTACCAAACATGTAGTGGATGCCTAGTGGGACAAGGATTAAGAAATAACATGAGGTGAAAATGCGATGGTCATCAATTCCATAAGACGATCCAAGTAATTTGACAAAACAGATCGAGAGCATCTTGTATAATCTCAAAAAGCAACTAAAAATATGAGAAATGAAGTGATGAAAATCAGCCCTGCTCTCATTTATGCTCGCTTTGTAATGGGAGGCAAGGAATGGGGATAGGGAGAAGAAAGGATCACATGGACGGCAAGCCTCCACCACCGGCAAGTGGGGTTGCTTCACATCCAATCTCCACGGCCGCCGCCTCCATGGGGAGACGAACTCCCATGTTCACAACCGGGCTCCCAAGGCCGCTGCCTCGCCGACCTTGACGACAAGTAGTCCCTCCTTCGATCCCATTCACAACGGAGGCAACACCCATCCCAGTGGACGGGTCCATGGTGAGATCCCTCTTGGATTGTGGTCGCGCCTCCCCAAACCTCACCATGGGACACATGAGAGGCGCCGTTGCCATGGTCGAGCTTGGATGGGGAAAGGAGGCGACATAGCGACAATGGCGCCTTCGACGGATTGGTGGCGGCGGCGGGCGAAAGCGGGAGGACAATGGCGGCGAGAGAGTAGGAGGGTGGTGGCGGCGATCCATCGGGCCGTGTGGCGTGAGAGGAGGATGGGGATGGGGCCGCGATCCGGACGTTTGGAGCGGTTGGGAGGAGGGTAGCAAAGGTGGGTTTTTCCATCGAGCGGGTTTGCGGGAGGTCAAACAAGAGGGTTTTTAAATGCGGGAGGCAGAACGAAGGCGGATGTAGGGAGGCGGACGCGGTCGGTTGGCAGGAAAATGAAAGCTACATAAAATCACATCAATATAAAAAATATCCCATCAATACTTGATTGATTGCGATTTATTTTTATATAGTAACTAATCTAATCATCAATACTTGATTGATTGCGATTTATTTTTATATGGTAACTAATCGATGGGTTTATGTGGGTGGTGAAGCGAAAAGGAAAGCTACGCATTTTTTAGGCGGTAGAGATGATTGATGATAAGAAAGGGAAAATCACATCAATATAAGGAAATATCCCATCAATACTTGATTGATTGCGATTTATTTTTATACGGTAACTAATCGATCATCAATACTTGATTGATTGTGATTTATTTTTATATGGTAACTAATCTGATGGGTTTATGTGGATGGTGAAGCGAAAAGGAAAGCTACGCATTTTTAGGCGATGAGACGATTGATGATAAAAAAGGGAAATCACATCAATATAAGGAAATATCCCATCAATACTTGATTGATTGCGATTTATTTTTATATGGTAACTAATCGATCATCAATACTTGATTGATTGCGATCTTTTTATGGTAACTAATCTGATGGGTTTATGTGGGTGGTGAAGCGAAAAGGCGAATTGGGGGGGAGACGAAATAAAATCAATGAAATAAAACCAACGAAAGTGGTGAGGTGAAATAAAAACCGGTGAAAAATAACCCATGACTATTCAGAGATTTTTTGGTTCGTCTCTCTTGGTGCGACGGGATGTTAGGGCTGGAGTGCGTGAAGTGGCGGGGACTCGGCTTGAGGTTTTTTTTGGTTCTATGCGGCTTAGCGTGAGACGGGAGGTTGGGCGTGTGCGGGACTCGATCGCGGGGTTTTCCTTGGTTTTTGGCGGCTGAAAGGGAGGTGGGAGGAAGTACCAAAGAAGTACCAAAAAAGACCGGGTGAGGTGAGACGAAAATAAAACCCGGAACGCGACCTACCAACTGAAACATTAAGAGTAGAGATTTAGTATTTCTCTAGTCCATGATCTCAACAGTACAGTCCATGATCATAGCAGATTCCAACAATCCAGTCCATGATCTCAGGGATTCAAAAAATAAACTTGTTTACCTAAAAACCGCAACTCCATATCTCTGTCCAGATAGTTTCTACCTCCCAAAAAAGAAGAGAGAAATAGGCATATCGGTTTGATCAGGCCCTAGAATGAGAAGGAAGCTTCTAGAGCCCTCATCGCGCGCATCTCGACCGTTCAACCCAGACTCGACGGCCCCGATGAGCCGCCCGTTGGCGCTCCGCCGCAGAACCCGAGCGGACTGGGCCGGCAGGAATCGTCCCGGGCCAGTTGCACATGCAGTCCGCGTGCGATCCAAGCCAGAACCGAATATCGCCCACTCGCGCGGCGGCATATCCTTCCTCACCACGGCCTCTCTCCTCCGCTCATCCCCACCACAGCCTTCTCTGCACCCGGTCCATAGACTCCCCCAAGAGATCTCACGCGCGCCGCACCACCAGGTCCTGGTGGACCGCGCTCAGTCCAAAAGCAGGAGTATCCGAACCTAACCCTAGTCCCGACCCAACCACCCCCGGGTAACCATGGTCGCAACCCTAGTCACCCCCAGAAAGATCCAATAAAAATTCGCACGGACGCCGCATCCACCCACCCCTTATGACACCCCGGCCCCACATCACCGGTCCCCACACCAATGGAGCCCTACAGGCCGCCCTCCGCGACAGGCATCCGCAGGCCCCACATGTCATACAGCCTTGCGTTGGAATGGGTCACGTGCTGCTCGCGTCCACCGGGAACCCAACCCTAGACCTAACCACGGTTCCCGCAACCGCACCGCCCAACCTCCCCGGTTAAGCCCCCGCGCCCCGTGATCCCGCCACGCGTCCCGATCGGACGGCCCTCGCCGCCCCCGCCCCGGACCTCGCCGCCTATTTAACCACGCCCGGTCTCCCCTTGCCAGATCACAGAGCCCGAAGCGAAAGGAAATCCACCCCAATCCAATCCCCGCAGAAATCCCCATCTCAAAACCCTAGCCCGATCCCGGCGAGCGAGATGGCCAACCCGAGGGTGTTCTTCGACATGACCGTCGGCGGCGCGCCGGCGGGGCGCATCGTGATGGAGCTGTACAAGGACGCGGTGCCGCGGACGGTGGAGAACTTCCGCGCGCTGTGCACCGGCGAGAAGGGCGTCGGCAAGAGCGGCAAGCCGCTGCACTACAAGGGCAGCGCCTTCCACCGTGTTATCCCGAACTTCATGTGCCAGGGCGGTGACTTCACCCGCGGCAACGGCACGGGCGGTGAGTCCATCTACGGCGAGAAGTTCCCGGATGAGAACTTCCTCCTCAAGCACAAGGGCGAGGGCATCCTGTCCATGGCCAACGCCGGCCCCAACACGAACGGCTCGCAGTTCTTCATCTGCACCGTCCCCTGCAATTGGCTCGACGGCAAGCACGTGGTCTTCGGCGAGGTCGTCGAGGGCATGGACGTCGTCAAGAACATCGAGAAGGTGGGCTCCCGCAGCGGCACCTGCTCCAAGCAGGTCGTCATCGCCGACTGCGGCCAGCTCTAGATCCGTCCGTCCGCCGGTCGCCTGTCGTCGTCGTCGTCCCGTGTCGTGTCGTCGATCTAAATAAGAAGTTGCGTGAGTCGTGTGTCGTGTCGTGTCTTCCCCTTGTCCGTCCGATGAGATCTCCGTGGTTGGCTTAGGAGGGTTTTAGGTGGACTCTTTAGGCTGCTGGATCTGCGTCCGGCGGCCTTGGTTATCTTCCTGTGTCTGCTGCTATCTTACCGTTTGAATGAGATGAACTCCGCTATGAATTATCCGTAATTTGTGCTCTTTGGCTTCAGTATCTGTTTGTAGCATTCGTACTTTGTCTGGTGCTCCCGACTCCAATGTGTTGGAACCCGTGTGCTTTTTCTGGTGTTATCCGCTCGTTTTCCGTGCCTATTACCGATCTGAAAACCTAAATTAATCACGTTTCAAATGTTCGACACAGGTTCTGAAGTTTATCGACAGTCTGAACTGGTAGTACAGAGCCTCGGTAGAGAAAAAGGCTCGGTACTTTGTTGATTTTCCTGATGGAACATGGTCTGCAAATGTCTCCTCCCCCGTACATTCACTTCGCTTTTCAAAGCTGACCTGTTTGCTTAATCCTGACCTGTTTGGTGTTGCTTGTTTTGCACTGTAATTTTATCGATGGATCTTGATTTACGTGATTAGTAGTACTATACTAATTTTGGAGAACAATATTGCCTTGTTGATGCATGGATCTAAGTGAGATCTGATCTGAGATGTAGGCAAAATTAAGATATGCGATGTGATTGATCCAGATATGTATTCTGTTGGCACTTGGATTATATATCCTCTCCCTTGTCATTCCCCCTACCGCAAGGCGCTAGAAAAGGAGGTATAAATCCAAATTTTATTCTGTCCCATTGGCTGATCTATTCCTAATCTGCCTGTCATATATTCCTAGCCAACTAACCAGAATATTAGGCATAACTAATTAGTGCAAGTAAAGTGATTGCTGTCTCCCCGCAAAAAAAAAGGTTATTGCTCTCGCAGCCAATTAATATTTCCAAATTGTTTCCGTCAAGCAATTTTTCAAAAGTGAATAGAAATCCCCGGAAACAAATTTCCGCTTCCACAGAAATCAGTCCTCGCGTTTGGCAACAGCTTCGTGATGGGATGGGGCCACAGCGCAGCCTCTGCTACGGGACGGGGCGGGGTCCCACCTGGCGGAAAGCCGCGGGGCCCGTGGGGCAGCGTGAGGCGAGTAGACAAAGCGGTGGACGGCGTGCGCGGGCTTCGAGACGTCCGGGCGAGAGCGAGCCGCTCTGGCGCTCTCTTTCCTCCGGCTTTGGCGTTTGTGGCGCTTGAATGGGTGCGGAGCCCACCGGCCCTCGTGTTTGTTTGCGGCAGGGTCGCGTTGGTGGTACGCAGTTCTGGCTGGGTCCGGGTCCGGGTCCGCGGCGCATCTTTTCCGCATCGGAGATCGCGTCGCATTGCTTTTTGGGCTGGGCCCGCCACATGATTGGCCCTCCCTCCCGGCTTCACTTCACCTATACAGTATTCCCATCCCTCCAAAAAAAAAAAAACCTATACAGTGGTACTATTTTTACTTCCCACTAGCAACTTCAAGAATTTTGAACGAAGGGTGTACTACGTAGAAATATTAGAGGATCTTATGTTTGTAAAAATTCCATCTCAGTTACAGGATGGGAGCAACGAACGAGCTAGTCGGCTGTGGGACACCCGATTTGCCAAGATGACATCTTCCATTTGGCAAGATGTCAGTATATGTAGAATCGTTTCTACTCTAACCGGAAATTATATTATCTTTTTCAGTAACTAGACTTTATTGATCAATTAACAAGGGATACAGTCATACAAGTATGATCATGGGGCACGCCAAGCATGCCTAGCTACACGGTGAGCTTCACAGTTTGAGTTTTTAAATTCATGAACAAAAATGTAGAGAGTGAATGAGGATCTGCGGACTTCAATTTCTCTGCAGCGCGCGTTTCAATGAGGAGAGGTTGGAACCGAGGAGAGAGAAGGGGGTCGACCGATCGAGGCGGGCGACGTAAGGGACAAGGAAAGTTCGAGCGAGAAGGCGGCGTGGTTTGCGGACAGAGACGGAGCGAAAGAGACGGGGGGACTTCTCCCATGAGTCGTGACTCGTGTTTTCTCGTCCCCGGGATTAGGCCAGGGAGGGCCAAAGTTTCCCTGACTTAAGCCTTGACCAAATGGTCCTTTAAGGTGGGTCGTGAGGTGGTTCCTATTTGGCGTTTCAGACGCCAAGTTACGGTGTATTTTACAAACAGGCACCTGACCACAAAGCCGAATAACACGATATGTTTATATCTTTTCTTTCATTTTTCCTTTTTTTTCTTTTTTGATGAAATTTGTTTAAATTCATATTTTTCTCTTCAAATCGGTGATTTTTTTCTCAAAATTGATGAACTTTTTTTCGAATAGATGATTTTTATTTTCAAAATTGATGAACTTTTGTCAAATTAGTGAACTTTTTCAATTTTGATGTCTTTTTCAAAATCGATAAACTTTTTTATAAAATCAGTGACTTCTTAAAACAATTTATGAACTTTTTTCAAATTCGGTGATTTTTTTTTTAATTTGATAATATATTTTTTCAAATTCATTCTTTTTTTTCAAAATGCATGATCTTTTTTAATTCATGATTTTTCTGTTTTTGTGATTTTTTTCCTTTCAAAATCAATCAAGGACATGGGCTGGCCCACCATGGGCAGCGCGTGGGCCCTAGGGAGCTTCCCTGGCGCCTGAAGCGCCGAATAGGAGCCCCCAGGTCGCGACCCATCTTGTCCACCCTCTAGATTCCCCCATGGTGCCAATAACACACTGCTGCATCGTCATGAGTGATGTACTCGGTGCATCATCATTCAGCAAATGTGGGTACACATGATAGAAAAAAAAGAGGTCTTGCCTTGGATCTTTAGTTCGTAGGATTCTTAAAATTCAGAAATAGAAAAAACTTAAAATTGGAGTAGCATGTTCTCTTCAATCCTATATAATCACAAAGTTGCAAGATTTTAGATTATACTTCCTCCTTACCAAAATAAGTGCGTTGTTTTGGTACAACTTTGTACTAATCAGCGACACTTATTTTGGGACAGAGGGAGACAACATAAAAATAAAGCTATTGAACGAGAGGTTTGAATGGATGAAATTTACACGAAAATAGAGTGTGGACCAGTCGATCTATGTAAGTAACATTTTTTCATAACGATCCAAGTACCCTAAAATAGCAAAATCATTTGAAACTGAAAGGGTCCTTAGAATGTTTGACTTGAAAGAAACCAACATATGTTTTATGAAAAAATTATGGAGGTTACTCAAGTCAAGTTTAGAACAAACGAGGACTTCACAAGACCAAACTATCTCCCAACATTTGCATCTAAGGATTCATACATCTATTTTTCTTCATTAAAGTAGATGGAAGGCAATGAGAAGATCAAATGATTCATCAAACGAAATAAAAATGTAATGAACAATAATAACATGACCATAACAAAAGACTATGGTTAAGACAGTCCGAGCATCCTATTAGTAAACCCATCTGGTCGGATTTACCAGATTGAGATATTCTTTGTCAATTTGGTTGGATATGTAGAAATCTTCGCTTGTAACAAATCACGTGCCGAGAATTTTCATCTTGAATGACATGTCCAACTAATCATGATCAGAACAACAACACAAAGACATATTAGAGGATCTTATGTTTGTAAAAGTTCCATCTCTATTACAGGATGGGAGCAACGAACGAGCTAGTCGGCTGTGGGACACCCGATTTGCCAAGATGTGGTCTTCCATTTGGCAAGATGTTAGTATATGTAGAATCGTTTCTACTCTAACCGGTACTTAGATTATCTTTTTGAATAACTAGACTTTATTGATCAATTAACAAGGGATACAGTCATACAAGTATGATCATGCGGCACGCGGAGCATGCCTAGCTACACTGTGAGCTTCACAGTTTGAGTTCTTAAATTCATGAACAAAAATGTAGGGAGTGAACGGGGATCTGCGGACTTCAGTTTCTCTACAGCGCGCGTTCCAGCGAGGAGAGGTTGGAACCGAAGAGAGAGGGGGTTGACCGGTCGAGGTAGGCACGTAAGGGACAAGAAAAGTTCGAGCGAGACAGCGGCGTGGTTTGCGAACAGAGACGGAGCGGAAGAGACAGGGGACTTCTCCTACAAGTCGTGACTCGTGTTTTCTCGTCCCCGGGATTAGGCCGGGGATGGCCAAAGTTTCCATGACTTAAGCCTTGACGAAATGGTCCTTTAGGGCGGGTCATGAGGTGGTTCCTATTTGGCGCTTCAGGCGTCCGTTGCTGTGTATTTTACAAATGGGCGCCTGACCACAAAGCCGAATAACATGATGTGTTTATATCTTTTCTTTCATTTATTTTTTCCTCTTTCTTATTTTATTTTTCCTTTTCCCATGATTTTTTTCTTTAGATTCGTACTTTTTTATCTTCAAATTGGTGAACTTTTTTTCTCAAAACTCGATGAACTTTTTCCGAATCGATGAACTTTTTTCGAATCAATGATTTTGTTTTTCAAAATTGATGAACTTTTTTCAAGTCCGTGAAACTTTTTCTAAATTCAAGGTTTTTTTTAAATATGAACTTTTCTCAAGTCGGTGAACTTTTTTCTAAATTCAATGATTTTTTTAAATATGATTTTTTTCAAATTGAATGATCTTTTTTAAAATTCATTCACTTTTTTTCAAAACCCATGATCTTTTTAATTGACATTTGTTTTTCGTTTTTGTGTTTTTGTTGCAAAATCAATCAAGGACATGGACCGGCCCATGATGGGCAGCGCGTGGGCGCCAGGGAGCTTACCTGGTGCCTGAAGCACCGAATAGGAGCCCCCAGGTCACGATCCATCTTGTCCACCGTCTAGATTCCCCCATGGTGCCAATAACACATTGCTGCATCTTGATGAGTGATGTACTGGGTGCATCATCATTCAGAAAATGCGGGTAACACGATAGAAAAAAAAAGAGGTCTTGCCTTGGATCTTTAGTTCGTAGGATTCTTAAAATTCTGAAATAGAAAAAACTTAAAATTGGATTAGCATGTTCTCTTCAATCCTATATAATCACAAAGTTGCAAGATTTTAGATCATACTTCCTCCTTCCCAAAATAAGTGTCGTCATTTTCTTACAATTTCGTACTAATCAGCGACACTTATTTTGGGACGGAGGGAGAATAATGTTTTATGCCGCCAACATAAAAAATAAAGCTATTGAACACGAGGTTTGGATGATGGAATTTACACGAAAATAGAGTGCGGACCAGTCGACCTACATAAGTACCATTTTTTCATAACGATCAAAGTACCCTAAAATAGCAAAATCATTTGAAATTGAAAGGTTCCTTAGAATGTTTTGCTTGAAACAAACCAACAAATGTTTTATGAGGAAACTATGGAGGTTATTCAAGTCAAGTTTAAAGGTCTTTTTGCCAGAGGTTATCAGCCCCACTCAAAGTGCCTGCGTGCCTGGCTGACTCATTACGGATAATATTCTAGTAGCTTATGAATGTTTTCACACAATCAAGAATAAGAGAGAAGGGAGAGAAGGTATGTGTGCTATAAAACTTGATATGCACAAAGCTTATGATAGAGTAGAGTGGCCTTTCCTGAAAGAAATTATGTTGAGACTAGGTTCCTGTCAAGAATGGGTGAACTTTATTATGCAATGCGTCTCAATAGTTGAATACAGAGTTGGGATTAATATGGAGGAAAGTGAGATTTTCAAGCCTACAAGAGGCTTGCGACAGGGTGACCCATTGTCACCATACCTTTTCTTGTTGTGCACTGAAGGCTTGAATGCCCTACTGACACATGTGGAGGAAAATGGAAAAATCTCAGGTGTAAGAGTATGTAGAGACGCCCCACCGATAACAAACTTTCTTTTTGTGGATGATTCATTTATTCTTATGAAAGCCAACAAACAAAGTGCAAAAACTCTGAAAGTGGCGCTCGATCCCAACACGAAGGTGGAGATTACAGCACAACTTTGCACAACACTGAATATAATGACAGAGACCCTTAGTGATAAATATCTAGGTCTGCCAGCAATTGTGGGGATAGATAAAACAGACACTTTACAATTTTTAATTGAGCGTGTTGTCAAGAGAATCATTGGTTGGAAGGAAAAATTACTGTCTACCGGGGGAAAGGAGATCCTGCTCAAGGCTGTGATCCAAGCCATACCTACCTATACAATGTCGGTCTTTAAAATTCCTAAAAAAAATTGTAAAGGAATCATCGACGCGATAGCACATTTCTGGCAGGGAGACGAGGAGAATCAGAAGAGGATGCATTGGATGTCCTTGTGGAAATTATGTGTTCCTAAAAAACAAGGAGGAATGGGATTTCATGTTATCCACTATTTTAATTTGACGTTACTCGCCAAACAGGCATGGCGTCTGTTGGGTAATCTTGATTCCTTGTACGCTTCTATCCTATGAGCAAAATATTACCCCGATGGTGATCTGTTAAATGCGAAGTTAAAGAAAGACTCTTCCTTTACATGGCGAAGTATAATGGCAGGCACGAATACACTGAAACGTGGCTATATTTGGCGAGTGAGGAACAGACACAACATTAATATTTGGGAAGATGGCTGGACCACAAACTATGCAATTAGGAAAACTGTAACGCCTAAGGAAGGTAATGTGATAACTAAGGTAGGTGATATCATTGAGCCCGCTTCTAATACTTGGGATGAAGATCTGACTGAACAAACTATGTGGCCAATCGATGTATAAAGGATTCTTTCAGTTCCCTTACAGCAACATGATATGCAAGATTTCATTGCCTGGAATTATACAAAAAAATGGTATTTTCTCGGTTCGATCAGCCTATTTTATGGAGTGGGATCACTAGTATGGAAGCAAATTGAAACACTCTAATGGGATGGGGCGAACCACAATTAGCCCTATTTGGAGTAAGATATGGAAGTTAGCCTGTCCGACCAAAGTTCAAATTTTCTTATGGCGTACGCTACATGGTACAATCCCATGTTGAGTTACGCTAGCAAACAGACATATGAAGGTTTCACCCATCTGCCCCACGTGCTCGGAGGGTTTAGAAGATACCAATGATATGCTCTTCCAATGTAGTAAAGCAAAGGAGGTCTGGAAAAGGCTGGGGATAGATGATATTATTGATAAAGCTTGTGAAGTTGACCGCGCGTGAGAGGCGGTGTTGGAGTATCTACTACTCCTACCAGATTAACATTTGTGGATATTGGGTTACCACAATGTACGTGAGATGATTGCTATTTCAGCATGGTATCTATGGCGGGAAAGACGAAAGCTGGTACACACTGAAAAAAATTGTTAATGCATTATCCCCCAAGGCGTTGTTGAAAAAGGAGAGTTGGTCTTGTCCTCCAAGAGGTTTCGTTAAACTTAATGAATGCTTCTTTTGATCACGATCTTCTTAGGGGTTCCATGGGAGCGGTCCTTCAAGACGACAAAGGCAGGTTCCTAGCTGGAGGGAATGAGAAAATAGATTTTTGCGCGGATGTGTTGATGGCGGAAGCTTTAGCTCTAAAATTCGGTCTAACACTGGCGCAACGGGTGGGATGCAATCGCCTTATTATAAATTCAGATAATATGGAGGTGATTGATACTATGAATGATGGAGGATAATCGGTGGGTGCGGCGGAATCAATCTTTGATGACTGTTTTCATTATGCTTGTGATTTCGTTACTGCTAGATTTGAGCACTGTAATAGGGAAGCAAATAAAGTAGCTCACGAGCTTGCTAGATTAGCAAGATTTTCTTCGACTTCTTATTGGTTTGAGGAGCCTTTAAATGAAATTATAATGATCCTCACAAACGATGTACTACTTATTCCAAATGAATAAAGTCTGAGGTTTTTCTTTTCAAAAAAGGTTAGAACAAACGAGGACTTCACAAGACCAAACTATCTCCCAATATTTGCATCTGAGGATTCATACATCTATTTTTATTCATTAAAGTAGATGGAAGGCAACGAGAAGATCAAATGATTCATCAAATGAAACAAAAATGTAATGAACAATAATAACATGATCATAACAAAAGACTATGGTTAAGTCAATCGGGGCATCCTCTTAGTAAACCCATTTGGTCAGATTTACTAGATTGGATATTCTTTGTTGATTTGGTCGGATATGTAGAAATCTTAGCTTGTAACAAAGCCAACAAGAAGGAAGAATGCATTCATGTTATCGTGAGAAAATCCAACTTTTGCAGACAATTTTCATCTTGAATGCCATGTCCAACTAATCATGGTCAGAACAAAAACACAAAGACAACACCTTCAACAAGGTAACTATTCAAGTGTGTTAGGTGTTACTGTCTAGTCCAACCAGTAAAGGCCAGATCACAAATTTTCTTCTTGGACATGAAGTGGTGTTCCCGTCACCATCTTTACATTAGATATTCAGAGAGTTACAACACATTACTCCGCATGAAACCACAATGGTGTCCACTTGAGATAGTCACAAAGCTAGTCGGTGTGTGACAATAATCATGGGAGAAATGAGAATTTGGCTAACATTTTCCTTTTTGCTAGAGGTTTTGTGGAATTGTTTCTAGTTGGTGGCTGATAATTAATGTGGTGCCCATGATACAAAGAAAAAACTTAAATTAGAGTGAAATGCTCTCTTAAATCCTATAAAAATGAAAAGCTACGATATTTTGGATTAAAGGTTGTTTGATGCCAAAGGAATTGTACAAGAGGTCTGACTGGATGAAAATTTTCCTCCAAATTTGAGTGCATAACAATTGTTAGATTTTTTTCTAACGATTCCATGAATGCAAATAAATGACTTATGTACGAAACATTTTTACTCCTAATGACCCCCCCCCCCCCCCCGAAAACCCATAGGAAACGATTTGAGTTAAATGAGAACCCTTATGTTGTTTGTATTGAGAGTAACAATCACATATTTAGTGCAAAAACTATCGAGGTTCTTGTAGTCAAGTTTAGAACAAACGAGAGGAGATCTCTGCATCCAAAGATTCATGAATCTATAAATTTATTGAAGTAGAGATAAGCCAACGAGAAAATCAATTGAAGCATCAACAAAGTACATTTCATGCACAATAAATGACATAATGTATCAAAATATGATCATAAAAAACTACGGGCAATTCACTTGTCGTCCGCAACAAAAGCATCAAGAAGGAAGAGTGCACTAGCACAGGCGTCGTTAAATACAACATGTGTCAATATTTTCATCCTAAATGCTAGATCCAAGTAAAATCATTCAAGTGCAGCGAGTGTCACTGTGGAGTCAAAACAGTAAAATCCAGATAAACGATTTCCATCTCAGACATGAAACTGTGTTCCAGTCACCATGTTTACAACAACTCTTTGGAGAGCCAAAACACACAATAGTCCACAAGAAATCAAAACTGTGTCCAGTTAAGGTAGCCACAAAGCAAGCCACCACCGTAACTCCTTATGGTTGTGCAACAATCCAACACGGGTCACCTGATCAGGAGGAACCCCGTAGACAGGAGAGAGCCACCAAGCTGACACCCTCCAATGGAGGAAAACCGTGCCGCACCAATGATCGCAGTGAGAGAGGAGCATTTGTGGTGGGCTATATGTGGCACCTCCCATCAGAACAGCTGCCAAGATTTTGGCCTCAACTCACATTAGAGATATGGGAGCCCTTTGCACCACTGAGTTGTAACTTATAAGAAACAGCGACACGACTATTTAAGGTTGCCTCACCCCGAACTTAATTGGTAGGAGATGAATGATGCAACCCCCAGGCCTCGAGACACGCCGTCCCGACCACATATGTCCACGGCTGCGACCATCGATCCTCGCAACACGCTCGCACACATCATCGATTACCTCTGCCTCCACCATTTAACGAAGGCTCTTCTTGCAGCCCACATGGGATGTCACCTAGCCACGTCGACGCGCGACATGCTTCCGAGTGCAATTATAGCCACCGCCTCGACCAACTAGATTAATCTTGCCTCCGTGGATCACCTAGAGAAGATTCGGATTGACAGGGCAGCGTAACATTTCAATTTTCATATGGACCTTTGGTCGCAAACTTTGCATTTCTTTTTTCTGATCTCTACAAAATCAAAAGAGTATCTTTTAGAAAAGCATACTATAGTTCGTGGGTTTTTCATATAGGCCAACGTGTTATGCCGTCCTGCATTTCTCTCTCTATGCACAAATGAAAATGCTCACATGTAAACTAACTTTAATTTTTTAGTTGAACTTTAATCTGTTAGTGTGACATGGATTGTGGAAATATTACATCACTAAAATATTTTTGATTTATTTTAGTTAGTCGAGCCGTACTGGCAAAAAGAAAAAGAAAAAGTGGAGGGGTATTTACCCCGGTAAAGTTACCAGTAAAATGAGAAGTGAAAGTGGTCGATGTCGTCGGTGTACATGTTTTTCTTGTTTTGAGCTGCGTGGTGTACATAGTTGGTGTAGCCGTGTTTGTACGTACTGCTCACACCTGGCTAGTGGGTGGATTAGATTGGATGGTTCGGCCGTGGCATGTGGTTGGGACCAGATGCGCGGCTGCCTGCCGCGGCAAACCCCAACTAAACGCCTCTTGTCACTTTCTCGACCATGTGTTCACTTCACCTACGGACTATGGTCCCAACAGTAGCTTTCAAACCAAGCTCGCTGTCACACCACTAACTTCGATCTACCTTGATGTAATGGTTTTACTTCGTCGCTGCATGTTTGTGTACTCCCTCTGTTCGTAGTGTTAAAAACGTCTTACATTTTGAGATTTCTAGTTTACACACATCATAATTAATTCCCTGTCGTACGTGAATGTGAAATCTAGAAGGTTGCATTCATGCTGTACTCTCTCGGTATATTACTACTGACGTTGTGAACCTAAGACAGAGACGGTCCTTTAGGGATCGTCTCATTCACTTCGAATATTCACAAACATGAATGTTAGTCATGTGGAGAGAAACCGTATCATAAAAAAAGTTTCACTATTCATTATCATCGTAGAAAAATCTATAGAAACATATTATCATCATAAAGACTGTATCATGAAGTTGCACTATTCGTATTCACTATAAATTAGTTCATCTTTCTTTGAAAATACAACAACGGACATGGGTGCACATGGACCCGATTTCTTTCATTTAGAAAAAAGGTAAATATTTTGGAAGTTTATTGGAACAAAAATGATCTAGCATTATGCATGTGCTATAATTTCACGACAAAACGACTAGCATCATATCTTGGGAGAATAAAAATAGAAATGATACAATATAAAAGTTACTATGCATCTTTTTCGTGCCCACAATGTTGTCTTTTTTCCAGGATTTCCACAGAAAGCATTTTGTCACGAAACTTTACAAACATGTATCACAGTACAACATGTTTGTACAAAAAAGTTTAAAAAATATTGACGTTTTCTAATATTTTCAAAAATGATTTTGCTGAATTAGGGGTGCCTAGACCCATGCCCCAAAAATTCACGCCAATCTTTCTCTAGAAAACATTTTGACTTTTTTTTAAAGTAAGCAATCTGACATTTTCCATGGTTTTCTCTTTAGGCGGCACGCACTCGGCAAGGCTAGCCCCATCGAACCGCTCGGCCAGCAGAGTGACTGTGTCTCGCGTGCATCGAGCCAAAAGCACCTCTCACCTCTCACACGAGGACCAGTTTTTGTCCTTTTTTTGTTTGTTTTTTATTTTTAAAAATGTTATAAATACATATGTTCCAAAGAGTTAGTGTACTTATTTTTCTTAAATGTTCACCACGAATGCTCCAAAAATGTTGACATACTGTAATGTTTTTTATTATCGTAATTTTATAAAAATAGTGATAGAAAAAAATTGTGACATTTAAAAATGTTTAATTTGGCCAATTTAAAAAATATGCACGTGAGATTTTGAAAAACGTATAAAATATAAAAATAGGTTTTATTTATTAACAAACAAGTTTCATACCTTTCCAAAAAATTCGTCCATTAAAAAAAATTGTCTGTGACATTTAAAAAATGTTTATGCATTTTTTTGCATAGATTGAAAATTGATGAACTTATGTTTCCAATTTTAGAACTTTTAGCAATGTTGATGAACTTTTTTCCAGATTCGATGATATGTTTTTAAAATTGAAGAAATATTCTAAATTCATGAACATTTTACAGTTTTCTATGTAGATTCTCAAATTCGTGAATATTTCTCAAATTTGCCAATTTTTATCAATTTCTACAAACCTTATTCAAATTTTTGGTTCGTTCAATTTTTTGTGAATTCTTTTAATAATTTGCGTATCTTTTTGAAATAATTATACTGGTCAGATAGCTCCTGTTTTCCTGTTAGTAAACAACTAAGGAGGTGTTTGGATTAGACAGGGGTAATATAAACGGTAAGGGAATTAGATCATGCTGGTAACGGGAACGTAATGGGCAAATTTCTATCGGGTTTGCTATTTCACATCTAAATGTGAAATAGCTATCTCACATCTAAGTCCAGAGCCATTGGATCATCTGCTTTAATATTCGTGCAAAACGCAACGGTCTGGCTGCCGCGCTGGCTCGCGGTGCATTGTCTCGCGCGCTGGCTGTGTCCTGCTCGTTGCTGGTTGAGGTTGGTCCGTTCTTGCTTTTCACAAGCCTATGCTCCTGAAGGTCGTTTGCTAGTGCGAGGTTCGATTGCCTTTGTCCATTTCTTTTCAAAAGTCTGTGCTACACTAAGTCCAAGTTCCTCTCATTTTTCACACTCCCATGTCCCATTTTGACTCTGTATTTGTTTTTTCTTTTTCATTTCAGTTTTATTTTTATTTTTTGTTTTTTGTTTTATATTTCATTATTTGTTTTAAATTATGAATTATTTTAAATTCATGATTTTTATTTATATTTTATATTTTCACCCATTCCAATTTTTTATTTTTCCTTTTATTCTTCATTTATTCGTTTAAAATTCACAAACTTGTTTCCACTCTGGCATATGTTCGCTTTAAATGTTGTGCAAGTCTTGATTGCAGGTTATTTTGTCACACGCGCTCTATGTCGCGTCGTGTGTTTGGTGTCTTGTTGTCGACCAGTTCGCATATGTGTCTTTTGTTCGGCCGTTTTGCGACGCGGTCTAAGGTCCCATTTCGGATTGGTTTCATAATTATTATTTAAATGAGAGTTAACAACGTTTCATCTAACTCATATACCGGTAGATACACGTGCTTTTGAGTCATGCTCATTGTCCTTGCGTCGTGTTTTCTGTTTGCCCCTTCAGAAGCAGTGTGACTCGATATGACATTTTTTAGTGGGCTGTTATTATGTTTTATGTATTGGTTTTTTTGTGGGCTTAGCTTTTTTGTGAAGCGACACGTGTCTTTTTATTCCTTGTTTTCTTTTATTTTTGGTTTGACCGTGTAGCTAGAGAGAAGTGTAACTAGATTTTTCATTTTCAGATTTGCTAAATCTAATCTAGATAAGTTTTAGCCCACCTAAGTCTATAACTGTCTGATTTGTTTGATTTATTGTTCGCACAAACTCGATCATGTACGCTCGTGTCAACTTGTTTTTTTTGCCGCGCATCCTCTTTGTCCCATTTGTTTTGTGTGGTCATGTTCTTGCATTTATTTTCACATGGGCCTATATATATTGTCATGTGGGGGGCTCAACTATGAAGTTTATCCCCTATCTTCTCACTGACCGATCTCTGACCCCGGTTATTCACTGGGCTTGTAGTTTTGTAGTTGTCCTAGGTGCAAGTCCACCAACGACTTGCAACTGGGCTCGTAATTATCATACTTGCAAGCCCACCCTTGACCCGCAACTCGAGCATGTGTTTTTTTTTATCCCAGTTGCAAGTCCACGCTTGGCTCGCAACTGGGCCCATAGCTTGCTTCATCCCAGTTGCAAGTTGACCCTTGACTCACAACTGGCTCGTAGTTTCGTACTCGTCCTAGGTGCAACTCCCCCTCGACTCATAATTGGGCTCGTAGTTGTCCAAGTTGCAAGCCCTCCCTTTACTCACAACTAGAGCATGTGTTTTGTTTTTCATCACGGTTGCAAGTCTACCTTTTGATTGCAACTGGCTTATAGCTTGTTTCATCCCAGTTGCAAGTCGGCCCTTAACTCGCCACCGGGCTCGTAGAGTTGTAGTTGTCCCAGTTGCAAGTCCACCCTTGACTCACAACCGGGTTCGTAGTTGTCCGGGTTGCAAGCCCACCCTCCACTCGCAACTGGAGGATGTGTTTTTGTTTTTCATCACAGTTGCAAGTCCATCATTGACACGCAACTGGGCATGTAGTTTTTCTCATCCTAGTTGCAAGTCAACCCTTGACTCGCAACTGGCCTCGTAGTTTTGTAATTTTCCCAGTTGCAAGTTCACCCTCGACTCCCAATCGGGCTCGTAATTGTCAAACTTGCAAGCCCACGCTCGACCCACAACTTTGTTTTTGTTTTTTCATCCCAGTTGCAAGTCCACCCTTGACTCGCAACTAGGCCCATAGCTTGTTTCATTCCAGTTGCAAGTCGACCCTTCACTCGCAACTGGCTTGTAGTTTCGTAGTTGTCCTAGATGCCAGTTCCCCTCGACTCACAATTGGGCTCGTAGTTGTCCAAGTTGTAAGCCCACTCTCTACTCACAACTAGAACATGTGTTTTGTTTTTCATCCCAGTTGCAAGTCTACCTTTTGATTGCAAATGGCTCATAGCTTATTTCATCCCAGTTGCAAGTCGACCCTTAACTCGCAACTGGGTTCGTAGTTTCATAGTTTTCCCAATTGCAAGTCCACCCTTGACTCGCAATTGGGCTCGTAGTTGTCCGATGTGCAAGCCCACCCTTCGAGTTGAAAGCCCTCCTTTTGACACACAATTGGGCCTATGTTTTGTCTTTCATCTCATTTTCAAGTCCACTATTGACTCGCAATTGGGACTATAGTTTGTTTCATCCTATTTGCAAGTCAACCCTTGACTCACAACCGGGCTTGTACTTTTGTAGTTGTCCCAGTTGCAAGTCCACCTTTGACTCGCAACTGAGCTCATAGTTCTTCCAGTTGCAAGCTCATCCTCGACTTGCAACTAGGCACCTATTTTGTTTTTTATCCCAGTTGCATGCCCACCCTTGACTTGCAACTGGGACCGTAGTTTGTTTCATCCTAGTTGCAAGTTGACCCTTGACTCACAACTGGGTCATTTGTTTCGTAGTTGTGTTAACTGCAAGTCCATCATCTACTCGCAATTGGGATCATAGTCTTCTGTTGCCCCAGTTGCAAGTCCAACCTCGACTTGCAACTAGTCCCATAGTTTGTTGATGTCCCAGTAGCCAGTCTACCCTCGACTCGCAACCGGGATGTGTTTTGTTTTTCATCTCAGTTCCAAGTCCAACCTCAACTCAAAACTCATATTGTATTTTTATATACTTTGTCTTAGTTACAAGTACACCCTCGACTCACAACTAGGCCCATAATTTTTTTATCCCGGTGGCAAACCCACCCTTGACTCACAACTCGGCCTGTTTTTGTCTTTCATCCTAGTTGCAAGTCCATCCTTGACTCGCAACTAGGACTGTAGTTTGTTTTACCCCTGTTGCAAGTCAGACCCTTGACTTGCAGCTGGTCTCACAGTTTGTAGTTGTCCCAGTTGTAAGTCTATCCTCAACCCGTAACTCAGCTCGTAGTTCTCCTAATTGCAAGCCCACCCTTTGACTCGCAACTAGGCTTGTGCTTTATTTTTTAACACGCAACTTGCCCCGACCTCAGTTACATGTCCAACCCCAAAATGTAAACCCGGGCGACCCGGTTGCATTTCCAAGCCAAACATGCATGTCTAACATAGTTGCATGTCCCCTCTCAGCATGCAACTCGTTCCGAACATAGTACCCCTACATAGTTGTATTTTTTATCAAACATGTGCCCACTTTTGTAATACACATTGTATATTTTTTTGTATACATGGGGAACATTTTTTTAACAAACATTGAACTTTTCCGTAAAATACATGATGAATATTTTTTCCAAACACAGGCCTGAGCATTTTTTAGAATACACAGTAAACATTTTTCAAATTCCTACCGATCGTTTTCCTAAATGGCATGAAACTTTTGAAAAAGATTATGTAAACATTTTATTTAGATAACATAAGAAAATTCTAGAAAATGTCGTGTTTTTTTCAAATTGTCACGAACATTTCTTTGAATGTTCTGATTTTTTCAATTGTATGATACATTTTTTAAACATCACAAAACATTATATTGAAATGCACGAACATTTTTTAAATGGTGCAAAAAAATATTGAAGTTTATTATTAAATTAAAAATAGAATAAGTTTATTTGCGATTTTAGAATATGTTTGCAATCTTCAAAAGTGTCCACACTCTAAAAACTCTTTGAATATTTTCAAAAAATTTCCATGTTTCAAAATTTGTTCATGAAGAAATTACTCAGGATACCGAATGTTGTTTTTATTTTTGAAAAACAAAATCAAAATTATAATGTTTGTTCACATTTGAAAAATATTTTTTGAAATTTTAAATTGTTTGTGTTTTAGAAAACCTCAATCATTTGAAAACAAATCACAATATATAAAAAAGGTTTGAAAAGTTTCAAACATGTCTTCTAATTTGAAAGTTGTATTATGTTGTTAAATGTTTTCTGTTTCCTAAATCTCAACAATGGCTGTGGTTGGAGTGTTAGGTGCTCTTGTTCCCCCGCACTAGGTCCCGAGTTCAATTCTTGGTCAGCACACTGTGCCCATTAGATTTTTTTTGTCGCGCTACAATAAAAACACACACACACACAAAAAACTTAGATGTCATATAGGGAGACCCAATCTCTATTCTGTTTGGTTGATGCCTGTAAAGGAATCATAGTTATGGTTGCTTCGCCGTCGGCCGGTGGCTGCAATAGAAGGAGAGCAGACAAGGGACGGGAAGGAGAGTAGACAAGGGGGTAGTCCAGAGGACTGATGACAAAAGAAGGAGGGGGAGGAGGGAGGGAGCCTGCACCTTGCGGCGAACGGTCTGGCCGGCGTCGAGGGCGAGCCGGGGCAGCGTGAATGGGGTGTCGACCGGGAGAAGGCGCGCGTCCGGTTACTCGCCGGTCATCAGAGATTGAGAAGGTGGCTTGGAGGGGATCGGGGAGGCGACGTCGCTGATCAGGGTGCCGGCGGCGCCGGACTCGAAGGGGATCGGGGTGGCGGCGGCGCTGGTCTAGGAGTAGGGGATCGTGGGAGCGAGAGGTGCATGTGGTAACGCAACCCTTTATCCGGGGGTGTGGGTGGTAACGATCGAGAGCTGGGCTGGAAGCGTTTACGGAGGCAGCCCATTACGGCCTACACATAACAAACAGGTGTAACGATTTGGGTTTACACCGTAAACTCTGCGCCCGGTATAGTTCTTCGTGCAATCGGGCGCACACCCCCCGTCCGCATTGGGCTGGCCCATCTTACTTTTTTCCCTTCTTCTCTAAATTCTTTCAAAAAAGGTGCGCAGGGGAGATTCGATCCCTAGACCTTAGAGTCTGTTTACAAGCGCAGTAACCGCCGGGTACAACATCCTTTGGTGATTGAGATCATCTTTTACGGTTCTTCAAATAAAGATAGTGAATCTGTTTTCTGTTTTTCTTTTTTTTCGCCGGTTTTTCTTCTGTTTTTTCTTTTTTCTGTTTCGTGAACCTTTTCTCGATTTCACGAACATGTTTTTGTGAACCTTTTTCCGATTTCACGAACATTTTTTTGTGAACCTTTTTCCCATTTCGCGAACATTGTTTTGTGAACCTTTTTCCGATTTTGCAAACATATTTTGTGAACCTTTTTCGATTTCGCGAACATGTTTTTGTGAACCTTTTTCGGATTTCGTGAACATTGTTTTTGTGAACCTTTTTTGAAATCGTGAACTTTTTACATATCGATAAACTTTTCGCAAATCCGATGAACATTTTACAAATTTGATGATTTTTTTCGAAATTGATGAACTTTTTCTGTGAACCTTTTTTAAATTCGTGAACTTTTTTCAAAATCAATAAATGTTTTGCAAATCCGATGAACTTTTAAAACAAAAATAGGAATATATGCGCTGAAGAATTTTCGGACACGTACTGAACATTTGTGAAAATACGTTGAACAATTTGCGTATACACATTGAACATTGTGTATATACTGAACAAATTTAAGAAACATAGTGAACAATCATATACTCATTGAATAACCAAAACCAAAATAGAAAAAATTGTATATCCTTAACATTTTTTATATCCATTTGAACATTTTAAATAATACACGATGAACATTTTTGAAAGAATATGAATATATGTGTTGAACAATTTTTTAATACGCATTGAACATTTAGTAAAAACGTTTAAAAATTTCATAATATACGATGAACATTTTTATAATACATGATGAACATTTTTATATGCAAAGGTGAACAATTTTCATAATATACAATGAACATATTTTGAAATCACGAAGAAAAAACGAAAAGTACATTTTAAAATTCCATGAACTTTTATCAAATTTGATGAACTTTTTTCTAGATTTTGATGAACTTTTTCTAGATTTCAACGTACTTTTTTCATATTCGATGAACTTTTTTAAAATCGATGAAACTTTAAAAAAAATTGTGAACTTAAAAAAATGGTGAACTAGTTTTCAAAATCGATGAACTTGTTTATCAAAATCAATGAAATTTTCGAATAATTTTCAGATTTACGTTAATGTTTTACTAAAGAACGGTTAAATAGGACTTTTTCCTAGTTACAGAACAGTAGAACGTATTCGGTCTAGTGGTTATCGTGTTAGGGGAGAAAAGACATGCAATGCTGAGTTCGAAACCCAGCTTTCGCGCTTTTTGTTCAACGTTCACTTTTTTCGCGTCGTGGTCGAAGCTCACCTGGGCCGGCCCAGTAGCGCGACCCTTCGAGCGCCAGAACACGAAACCGGCGCTGAAGGCGCTGGTTAGGAGCTCCCGTAAACATGTTACGATCATTTCTTTCCGAAACAAACACGTCCTAAGTGAGCTCCTAGTAACATGCACCCGTAAAAACAGGTTGTCATACCACGTTGTCAAGATTAGTATCCCAAGTTCGATTCCCACTACTTCCATGCAACTATTGGAATTGGAAAGAAGTATAGTTTTCACCCCCAAATCCCTCTCAATGTATCCATAACCCCCCAATGTCAATTTTGGTATGATTTTAACCTTAAAAATGTGAAAACCGTTTTAATCAAACCCTGAATGGTTTAGTGTCACATCAGAAGCGGTTTTGCAATTTAGATTGTGATTTGGCGCATATGTGTTGGTGACGTAGCAGTTGGTCGAGCGGTTAAGTTCTAGTGTTCCCTGGTTCGCCTTGTTCCCCTGTTCGCCCAAAGCAGAAGCACCAAAACCACCGTCGTCGCTGCCGCCGCTGCCACACCCCCAGCACTTTCTCCGTCAACGGTTGCCGTCGACTGCCGCCGTCAATCGTTGGCCCCTGGCCGCCGATTTCGCATGGGATAAAGCAAGCGTACGGCGCCCATCAAGTAGTTAGGGCTACGCCGCCGTCGACGGCGGTTGGGGCGCCGTCGTCGACCGTGGCGACTCCATCTCCATTGGATTGAAGCTATGGCCGCAGGTATGTTCGTCCATCAAGCTGTTCTTCCTGCTTCGTGGCAACATGTGTGGTTTTTCCTGATCTTGTTCTTATAGATGAAAAAAGGCTCTATTTTGTGGATGATCGCCAGATGTTTTTGGAAGAAAGTAGGTTCTTTTATATAGATTCATTGATGATTGGGTTGAAATAACTGAGCATAGCGATTTTGACTGCATTTTGGCTAGGCGATAGTGGTAACTCTGATTTATACTGAATTTTGGTTGATCATGTGGAGTGCGTTAACTCTGCATTTGACTGAAGAAATGTTAACTTTGTATGTAACTGAATATTTGCACTTTGTTAGTTACTTGCACGTCGAATCTGCATTTAACTTTGTAGTTGAGAGGAAAGATGGTCTGAATATTTGGAATCTGACAGTTATTTGCTCTATATTTTGACTCAATATTTGGACTATACAGCTAACCAGAAATTTCTCTAAATTTGCAGCTTCTTTGGATCCTCCCGATCCACTTGATTACATGTATGTGAGATTCCATTACTTCGGCTATTTTGTGAGGAAGGATGGACAGGTTGATTACCCAGGAGAGATACAAGCAGAGATGTTTATTCCAAGAGACATGCTAAGTTATGCAGAATTGTGTTTATATGCTGAAGATTTGCATCAGGTAGAAAGAGGTCACTGCAAAGGAAACTATCCCTACAAGCTGCACTGGTTAGTTCCAGGGGAAAACCTGTCAAATGGACTTCTTTTTCTGCAAGACAATGATTCAGTTGCACAGGTGGGCAATGCAATTTCATATGGTGATTTTGCTAACATTTATGTGGAGGAATTGGAGCATGTAGGTGAGTCTGATCTGCACATTATGGAAGCAATTCAAGAGCATTTTGAGCAGGAGGACACATGTCAGAGGGAGACTGCATATAGTTATGAAGGTTTGGTCACAGTTGATGTTGGTGAAACTTACTCTGGGTATAGAGGGACAAGAATGCCATTGATTGATGTGCAGTTTGTAGGAACAGATGTTGTTGATGAGATGATATTGACACATATGGCTAGTGCTTCAGAAGAAGAAGCTAATGCAAAATCCTCCCCTAATGCAGTTGCTAGTAGACCTGCTAAGTTGCCAGTCAGGAGAAGTTCTACAACTCAAACGGTGCCTCCTGAAGCAACAGCAACACCACCACCTGAAGCAACGACAATTACAACTGAAGCACAAGCAGCTGCAACTGAAACAACATCTACTGCACTTGAAGCACAAGTTCATGCATCAGAAGCACCCGAGAGGGTTAATAAAATAAATAGAGCTTCAATAGAAAATGCAGATGAGGAGGGTGAGGATGAGAGTGACTTGGACTATGAACCTGGCTCGAAGTGCAGCTCTGCTGAAGAATCGGAAGCGGAGCAGGTGAGGAAACTAGCAAGAGAAATTAGGAGGCAAAAAAGGGCTAAGAAACTAGGGAAGGGAGTTGGTCCTATAGTCAAAGATGACAATGTCATTGAAGGTGCGTCTGGTGATGAAGATTTGGATGGAGGCAATGATGTGGATGAGTTTGAGTCAGATGATGATTGCTCATATGATGAAGAGAGTGATGGACAGGGAGGGACAAGCCTGTTGAGGAAACAAAGTCAATTGAAAAGATTCGATAGCAAGGCAGAAATCCCTTCCTTTCAGCTAGGTATGGTTTTTAGAGGGAGAACTCAAATGAAGAAAGCACTGATAAACTATGGTATCAAAACACATAGGCATATAGGCTTTACAAAAGATGAAATCAACAAGGTGAGGGCACATTGTACTTGGCCTGGATGCAAGTGAATGATATATGCATCTAAAACATCTAGAAATAAATGGATGCAAGTTTCCACATTTATAGATGAGCACAACTGCATTCCTTGAAGGGACAATAAACTGGTTCCCTCTACTGTCATTGCAAAGAGATATGGTAAGCTAATAAAATCAAATCCAAGTTGGAAGTTGGAGGAAATAAAGAAAACTGTGCTCATTGAAATGTTTGCATATGTGACCATTACACAATGCAAAAGGGCTAAGAGGTTGGTCCTTTCAAAGTTACTGGATTCCTCGAAAGGAGAATATTCCAAGGTGTTTGACTATCAACTAGAGCTACTAAGGTCAAACCCGGGAAGCACCGTTATGGTGAAATTGGACCAAGATGAGAAGGACGACACTCATGTGTTCCAAAGATTTTACATATGCTTTGATGCAAGCAAAAAGGGGTTTCTTGCTGGTTGTAGACAAGTCATAGGTCTTGCTGGATGTTTTTTTAAGGGTTCATGTCATGGTCAGCTGCTTTGTGCTCTGGGTAGAGATGCAAATAATCAAATGTACCCCATAGCATGGGCCATTGTGGAGAAGGAGACTTACCAGTCATGGTTTTGGTTCCTCGCAAAGCTCAATAAAGATTTGAAGATCAAGAATGAGGGTGATGGTTGGGTGTTTATGTCAGATCAACTGAAGGGCCTGATTGGTGCTATAGAGGATATTTTCCCTAAGTCAGAGAATAGGATGTGTGCAAGGCAAATATATGCAAATTGGAAAAAAAGCACCCAAATCATGATCTACAGAAGAGGTTTTGGAGGTGTGTTAAGTCTTCCAACAGATCTATATTCAACTATAATAGAGCTAGACTTGCACAGTTTACTGTTGAAGGTGCAAAGGACATGATGAATACTGCTCCAGAGCATTGGTGTAGGACATACATGAAGCTAGGCTCCAACTGTGACTCAGTGGATAATAACATGTGTGAGTCCTTTAATAATTGGATCTTGGAAGCAAGGTATCTCCCATGCATCTCTATGCTAGAGTGGATCAGACAGAAGAACATGGTGAGGATACAAGAAAATAAAACTAAAGCTGAGAAATGGGAAGGGGCCATTTCTCCTAATGTATTCAAAAAACTGAAACAGAACATTAAGAGATTAGGCAATTGTGATGTCCTCTGGAATGGCAAAGAGGGGTTTGAGGTACTTGAACATGAGAAGTTCAAATTCACTATGAATTTGGAAGCATGGACATGCTCATGCAGATATTGGCAACTTCCTGGCCTTCCATGTTGTCACGCAATAAGTGCGATCTACAAAACTGGAAGGAAAATAGATGATTACATTGCCAAGTGCTAATCTATTGAAGTGTACAACAAAATATATTCCCATTGTTTGGAACCCTTGGAGGGGGAAGAAAGTTGGCCAAGATCAGATCAAGTAAAGCCTGCACCTCCAGGGTACATTAGCTTGACAGGCAGGCCAAAGACAGAGAGACGAAGAGAGGAGGGAGAAGCACCAAAGGGGAATAAGATGAGGAAGATAGGAGGGACAATAACATGCAATTCATGCCATAGGACAGGTCACAACATGAAAGCTTGCACAAACAATGGAGCGGGCAAGCACCAGGGCAATTCACATATTGTGAGAGATGCTGCAAGGAAAAGAAAACAAGACAAAGATGCAATGGAGGCATAAAATGCTAAGAAAGCAAAGGTACGATTTAATACTAGAGCAAAGTGACTGACTATTATTTTTCACAATTAAATTAAGGCAAAGTGACTTTTTATAACATTTTGTAGGCAGCAGTTGAGGCTGCAAATGCAAAGAAGGAAAAGGGGGTTGCACAGTCAAGTTCTCAACCACATGTTCAAATTCATGAAAATTTAACAAGTTCTCAGCCAAGCAGGCAGGGCAAGTCACAAGCAGGAGTTCCCGATGTCTCAGCCAAGCAGGCAGGGCAAAATGTTAAGAAATCAATGGTATATTTTTTGTAACTATTTTCTTATTGTTTTACCATGAGGTCCTGATTTCTGTAGCATGATATCTTATATTTCACAATCTTCACATAGCAGGGAAAGTCAAAAGCTGGAGCAAGCCAAGCAGGTAGGGCGAAACACTCAAGCATGCATAAGAAATCCACAAATGTTGGTGGTTCACAGCCAGATATCAGCTAGAGGAAATCCACACAGGGGGGAACAAGCAGCAGCTCACAACCCAATGTTCCCAAGCATTGTGTGTTCAACTTGGCAGCATACAAGAAGGCCTTAGAGAGAAAGAAAGGACAATCCATTTGATGTCTTATGCTTTTTTATATTGCTGTCAAGTACTCTGTATTGTGTTCATGTACTCTAAATTAGTTTATGTGAAGAGCCAATGTCCAGATGTTTATTTCAGCAAGATAGGAACATCTATGGTCTTTTTGGAACTATTTATCTACTCTGAATTATGGTGTATTGTGAAGTACATGATCTATGATCTTTTTGGTACTATTTACTGTCACTGAAAATGCACAAGATGTGCTGCTTGCTATATATATATAAGAATGAAAGCTAGTACTGAACATGCACTGTCACTTCTTTGTACTATCACTTAAATAGATATTAAAATTTTCTTTGAGATCATCTATAGTCAGAATACAAAAGATTGTACTGTGTAAGCCATTACTGAAGATAGCATATTTTCCTTCAGTTGGACTATAGTCACATAGCAAATCAGATAGCAAAAAAATTGTACTTTGCAAGCCAGTACTGAACAAAATTCGATAGCCTACAGTCACATACAAACATGTCTGAACATACTGGCACATCTTGCTCAACATACTGCCACATCTCTCTAAATCTTTCAAAAGATCATGCCACATTACAGCACCAGTTCATCTCATAACAAAAAATAAGAAAGCAACCACCAAGCAGATTACAAGATGCTACCACATCTTTCTAAATCTTTTCCAATTTCCTATGCATTTGTTCTTCTAGTTCTGCTGCGTGCTTGAACTGCATCTCATGCACAAAAGACCTCATGCCCATCTCCACATCTACAGCCTTATCCATGCGAGCTTCAACTTAGATTCGAGATTCTACTAACTATTTCTTCTCAGTTCCAAAAATCAGTTCCAAAAAGAACAGCAAGAACCTTTGATTTCCGCAATTGTAGAACCTGCGCCCTAGGTTCTTCACACTCCAGGAAATCCATCTAGGTGCTTCCAATCTGCAGCCGTGCAAGTTTTGGGGCTCGTACTGTGGACCCTGCTGATATGGCACCGGCGATTGCGCCGCTGCCGCCACCGCCGTACCAGTGGAATATGACATGCGGCCGGCGGAGGAGCTCGCTGAGAAGCTTGCGGATGAGGTCATGGAGTGGAGCCGATTCAAGAGCACGACCGTGATTGGGATTTAGGGTTCGAACGAGATGGCAGAGAACTTGGGGAATTTTTGTCCGTGGCTGCTAGTTCGAGCGAGAGTAGTTTATGCTGATAGCGACCCTTTGATACGCCAGCGCCAAGTAATCAGAGTAAACGAAAACCACCTTGCAAAACCGCTTCTGATGTGACAATAAACCACTCAGGGTTTGACTAAAACGGGTTTTGACATTTTCAAGGTTGAAATCATACCAAAATTGACTTTGGGGGGTTATAGATACATTGAGAGGGATTTGGGGGTGAAAACGGCAAATTTGACAATTTTGACCTCGGGACGAAATCATTTCACATAATGAACTGGGTGCGAAACTATTTCACTCCCTTGACCCTTTTGTGTAGCGCCCGCCACGCCGGTGCCACACCCTACTGTGCAACGCCTAGCAAGGCGGCGTTGCACACCTGTCCACCGTGGCAGCCCCTGGGCCCGCACCCAGCAATGCAGCGCCTCCGAGCTAGGCGCCACACATGTAATGTGCAGCGCCTAGCTGCCAGAGGCGCCAGATCAGGACTTATCCGACCACTTGGCTGGCCCCCACCCCCACCCCACACACTCTCCCACTCTCTCCCCGAGCTTTGCCCCCTCTCCCACTCTCTCCCCCTCTCAAATCCTCTCCCAAATCTTGCAAATTTGAAGAATTTGTCCGTGGATTTCAAATTCAAACCCTCCCTCAAGGTAATATTCTCCGATCCCCTTGTTTTGATCCAAGTAAAGTTCTCCCATTGCTCATTTGTTGCTAGTTTGGGGAAACCCTAGTTTGCTTGGATCTAGAGATTTGCATGGAGATGTGAGATGTTTGTTTTCCAATTTCTATCATTAGGCTTTGTTAGTATGCTAGGGTTATTCTTATGGGTGTTCTTATGTTGGTGCTAGGGTTAGGATTGGGGCTAGGGTTATGGTTATGGTTATGGTTATGGTTAGGGTTAGGGTTATGGTTAGGGTTGTTGTTTGATATATATATATATATATATATATATATATATATATATATATATATATATATATATATATTAGGGTTTCTATTCCGTGTTAATCCTTGGATTAGTACTCATGGAAGCAATGTTACCTTGTGTTTCTTTGAATGCTTATAGGGATGGGAAGAACATGTGTGTTTGTTCATCATGGGGACAAAGAAGCCTTTTTGAAAGGCAATATAGAACCGGACCGGATGAGCTTGACATGGTGTTTGATAGTAGTCCTAGCTATGCGGAGCTCTTGCAACAAGTTAGGAAAGATTTGAATTGGATGGACCCTAGTGATATCATTGAGTTGGAGGGAAGGCATAATGTTGGTTTTGGAATGCACATCCGTTGGAAGACAATGCGTGTCAACTCGGAGCAACGTTGGGTTGCATACAAGGAGATGGTGGCCGAATCACTAGACAAGGCTCTTGAGTTATTTGCAACGAAGAAGGTTGATTCAAGTTTGCATTTGGACTTGAACCAGAACCCCTCCCCTTTGGTTGCTAGTAGCCCCCCACCCTTGAAGCGAGATGAAGTTGTTGAACCTCTTTTGACCCAAGAAGTGAGGCCAACGTTGAGCCCGTTTACAAACAACCAAGATGAAGCTTTGCAAGAGGACAATGATGAGTATGCGGACGATGACAATGAAGTTGATCTCCATGACAACAATGTGGGTGATCTTGACAAATATCATTTGCAAGAGACAATGGACCATTCCATCCCTTTTTCCCGTGCATATGCATCGGACTCGGATGACGATGGTCCCGATGAACAAGTTGATGCGGAGGGGTTCACGGTGAAGGAGGCCGAAGCTTTCGAGAAGGTATTTGGTCGGGATCATTGGACTACATTTTCAAGGATGTTAGTCTCGCGGATGAAGCCGTGGTAGATGGTGGCCAATGTGTACCTCTTGGGGTTAGGCCAAGCTCTCATCGTGATTTGGGAGACGACAAGAACCGGATTGCTAAAGGCACTAAGTTCGACACCTTGTTGGAATTGAAGATGTGGCTCTACAACTACTCGGTTACGCATTATCGTCCACGCAAGGTGGTGAACTCGGACGTCAATGTGCGCTATACGGTTGCATGTGCATGTGAAGATGAAATATGTCCGTGGATTGTGCGTGCAAGACCATGGAAAGGAGGTCCAACTTGGCATATAGTGAGTTGTGTGCCAACTCACATGTGCCAAGGCAAAAGGGTGGATGGCAAGATTGTGTCCCAAGACCACAAACAACTCACGTCCGAGTTCATCGCTTACAGGCTCTCCAACTCAATATCCACACTTCCAATGAGCGTCTAACATCATTGACCTTGTGAAAGCCATCTTTCATTACAAGGTGAAGTACGGCAAGGCATGGAAGGCGAAGCAAGCCGCATTTAAGATGTTGTATGGTACATGGGAGGAAGCATACAACCGAATCCCTAGGTTGTTGTTAGCCATGGCCGCGACAAACCCGGGCATGGTTCATGTGGTCGAGCCTCATGGGCACCAAACAATGGTTCATGAAGGAAGGAAATTCGGAGTATTTGGCCGTGCTTTTTGGGCGTTCGAGCAATGTGTGAGGGCTTTCGAACATTGTAGGTCGGTCATCGCAATTGATGGCACGTTCTTGACCGGACAATACAAGGGCACCTTGTTGGTTGCGATAGCAAGTGATGCCAATAACCGGGTGTTGCCATTGGCATTTGCTTTGGTTGAGGTGGAAAACAATGACAACTGAGAGTGGTTTCTGCATCTTTTGAGGACGAATGTGTTACCCGCTCAAAGGGAAATTTGTGTCATATCGGATCGGCATCCAGGAATTCTTAACGGTGGAGATTGACATTCCAGTGCATGCTCTGTTGCACCATCGATGGTGCATGAGGCACTTTTGTTTGAACTTCTATAGGGCATGTGGCCTTAAGGAGTTGGCCGATGATCTTCAAGATTGTTGTCTTGCTTTCTCCGATAAGCGCTTCGCCACTTTGTACAACAAATTGCTCAAGACACAAAAAACTTGATCCCGGGGTCAAGACTTTCTCAATAGGCACATTCAATACGGAACAAGTGGGCACGTGCCTTTGATGAAGATGGCCGGAGATACGGTCAAATGACAAGCAATATGGCGGAATGCTTCAATAGGGTGCTCAAAGGTGCACGTGGATTACCCGTGACGGCAATAGTTCAATACACATTTGACAAGATGAATGTGTACTTTGTAAAGTACTCGATGGAAACCGATGCACATATAGCAGGTGAGAACCCACGAAAGTACAAGTACAAGTTCCCACCCAAAGTTGATGAATGGTTGGTATTTCAATCACGGAAGGCGGACTCAGAAGAAGCTATATTATATGACAACGAAGAGTGGAAGTACGAAGTGAAAGAGCCAGGAGGAACCACAAACGATGGCTGGCAACATGGAGGTCGGGCTTTCAAGGTGTCGTTAACACAATGTGATTGCACTTGCGGGAGGCCATTGTTGCTTTATCTCCCATGCTCACACTTGTATACCGCCGGTCGTATTGGGAATGTGGACATCAATCACCCATGCACCGTGAGGGAGTCGGAGTTCTCAATCATGACGATCAAGAAAACATGGGCTCCCTGCTTTCACCCGTACTTTGACCAATCACAATGGCCAGAGTATCATGGAGTTCAACTATGGCCGGATCCGGAGTTGAAGGTTGTTAAACGGGGTAGACGTAAGACAAAGCGTCTTAGAGGCGACATGGACGGATGGGGCCATGGTGGCCGCCGCGAAGCGGGCAACGACCAATTCCAAGAGCCTCGTGAGAGCTCCCGTTGTGGGGAGTGCAAAGGTCATGGCCACAACAAAAGAAAATGTACGAAACCAAGGAAAAGGTCCAAGACAAATGATGCAAGCACAAGACAACAAGGAGCTACACAAGGGAGCCAACCAAGTGGTAGCCAACAAGTGCCAAGCCAACCAAGAGGTAGCCAACAAGTGCGAAGGCAACCACATGGTAGCCAACAAGTGCCAAGGCAACCAAGTGGTAGCCAACCTAGTGGTAGCCAGCAAGTGCCAAGCCAACCAAGTGGTAGCCAACCTAGTGGTAGCCAACAAGTGCCAAGGCAACCAAGTGGTAGCCAACAAGTGCCAAGCCAACCAAGTGTTAGCCAAAGAGGATCTAGGCAACAAAGAGGTCGGCAACTAGGACTTACAAGAGGCCGTGGTGGTGGTAGAGCTCGTGGTGGTGGTCTAGGCCGTGGTGGTGCTAGAGCTCGTGGTGGTGGTAATGGCCGTGGTGATGGTCTAGGCCTTGGTGATGGTATTGGACTTGGTGGTGGAATTGGCCGTGGTGATGGACAAGGGCAAGTTCGTTATAGAGGAATGTTTGGATACCTAGATGGACTGTTTCCGTATGTTTCCTCACTAACTATAATGTATCATATGTTCTTGTTTTTCATATGTTCTTCTTTTTCATATGTGCTTCCATTTGTTCTTATTGTCCTTACTAACCATTATGTTTCACTCATTGTAGGTATGGCAGATTCCCAACCCAACAAACCAACGATGAAGGAGGATGGCGAAGATGAGATGGCGGGATGGTGGGAGAAGGCTGCGAAGAAGCTTAGAGAGGAGGATGCAGCCAAGCTAAAGAAGAAGAAGGAAGAGGAGCTTGAGAAGGAGAGGAAGGAAAGAGAGAGAGAGAGCGTCAAATGCGATGCGCGTTAGGGAGCAAGCGTTGGTGAGGAAATGTGAGGAGGCACAGAAGAAGCGTCTAAAGGATTTTCAAGAAAGAACCATGAAGCTTTGGGCAATTGCAGCTGAAAAAGAAGAGAGGGACAATCAGATATGCATGGAAAGGGTGGTTAAGGAGGCTCACCTCATAAGAAAAAGGGAGGAGGAAGAGGAAGAAGAGAGGAAGAAGAAGAAGGGAAAGGGGCCTTGCTCTACGCAATAGAGCTACTATGTGTCATGAACTACTATGTCTCCTTCTCGATTTGGTTGTGAACTACTATGTGTCGTGAACTACTATGTCTCCTCCTCGATTTGGTTGTAAGAACTACTATGTGTCATGAAGTACTATGTGTTATGAACTACTATGTGTCTTGAAGTACTTCGTGCATATGTTCTCTTCACAGTTGTTAGCTTGCTATGTATCAATCCTACTTCACATCATCTTACTATATTTGCATATGCTAAAAAATTCACTAAGTCCAAGTGCAACGCCTAGCTAGAGGGTGTTGCAATGTACAGTGTGGCGCCTCCAAGCTAGGATTGTGCAGCGCCTAGCTTGGAGGTGCCACATTGCACGCCACACTGCACAGTGCAATGCCTAGCATCTGGGCGCTGCACTATGCAGTGTGGCGCCTCCAAGCTAGGCGCTGCACAAGTCTGTAGCTATCCAGAGAGCAACAGAAGGTAGGCCTCCAATTTGGGCCAAAATTTTCGCTAAGTGTTTGTGCAGCGCCTAGCCTGGAGGCGCCACACTGTACAGTGCAACCCCTAGCATCTGGGCGCTGCACTATGCAGTGTGGCGCGGCGTTGCACTGTGCAGTGTGGCGCCTCCAGGCTAGGCGCTGCACAAGTCTGTAGCTATCCAGAGAGCAACAGAAGGTAGGCCTCCAGTTTGGGCCAAAAATTTCGCTAAGTGTTTGTGCAAGGTTGCCTAGCTTGAGGCGCCACCTGCCTGGTCTGCAACGCCCTTAGCATCTGGGCGCTCAGTGCGATGTGGCGCCTCCAGCTAAGGCGTTGCACAAGTCTGTAACTATCGAGAAACAGCAGAAGGTAGGCCTCCAGTTTGGGCAAAAAAATTCGCTAAGTGTTTGTGCAGCGCCTAGCTTGGAGACGCCACACTGCACAGTGCAATGCCTAGCATCTGGGCGCTGCATCAGGCAGTGTGGCGCCTCAAGCTAGGCGCTGCACAACTCAGTAGCTATCCATAGAGCAATGAAGGTAGAGCCTCGGTTTGAGCCAAAAATTTAGCTAAGTGTTTGTGCAGCACCTAGCTTGGGCGCCACCTTGCAGTGCAGCGCCTAGCATCTTGGCGCTGCTGCAGGCATGTGGCGCCTGTGCTAGGCGCTGCACAAGTCTGTAGCTATCCAGACAGCAGCAGAAGGTAGGCCTCCAATTTGGGCCAAAATTTTCGCTAAGTGTTTGTGCAGCGCCTAGCTTGAGGCGCCATCGCATGCTGCAACGCCTAGCATCTGGCGCTGCAGCATGCGGTGGCGCCTCCAGGCTAGGCGCTGCACAAACACTTAGTGTTTTTTTGTCATTCAGACTGTGTCATTTTCAGCCACAGTTCAACATTTCGTATAATAAACAGTAAGGTTCAAAAAGTGTTCAACAAAGACATCATTTCTTAGAAAGGACCATCACAATAAGTTCAAGTTTAACATAGAGCTACCATAACTACAAGTTTAACATAGAGCTACCACCACTCCAAGTTCAACGACATAAAAAATTCCACATTACTAAGAGCTACCACCACTCTAGTTCAACATTATAAATAAATGACGATGACTAGTGCTTTCCGCGCTTGTTGGCTCCTCCCCCCCCTATTGACGCTTATATTCTTCACCTTCCTAGGAAGAGGAACCCGCTCCGGCTCCGGCTCCGGCTCTGGTTCCTCCACGCCATCTACATCGTCATCCAAATAGTCATCAAAAGCCGCCATCCGCGAGGTGCCGACCGTCCTTTTGCCTCTTTGGCCTCTTTGGGTGAACTCTTCAGGTGTGTACTTGTTGATTCCCTTCCTAGGCTTCAACTCGTATGCAGACCGAGCCTGGTACGTCCCCAAGGTCATATCATCAACAACCTATGCATCAACAGAAGATACGGAAAGACCGTGTGTGAGGATATAGTTAGCAATGCATCAACAGAAGATATGGATTGTCATGCCCTACCTCTTGGGTGACCACACCCACATCCTCATCCTCATCCTCCAAAGGTTCACCATGGGCCTGCCCCGAAGCGGGATCTGATGGTGTCGCCGACCTAGGCCGTTCTGGTGAAACATACTCGGGGTCACGACAACCGAAAAGGTTTGATAGCCGCCTTAACTTTTGGCCCTGGCGCTGCAACATGTACAAGTGAATGAGACATGGAACGTAGCAACATATGTTAATTGCTAGTTTGAAGGATATGTGAACCTTAATGAATGATCGAAGTGCACCTTCCCCATCGCTTTTGCCAGGCGGGGTTGTTTCCAGAATAATCTCGGTCTCGTCAGCTGCTTTCTTGATCTGGGCACACTATGAACAGAAACGGTATCAAAGTGTTAGGCAAGCGAAGATGTGAAATAGTGCGAATGGAAAAGCAAAAGGGAAAACACCACAAAGTTCATCGTTGGAGCTGAAGGGATCACTGACACTACAAGAAATCTGTTAATCTATGATGGATTTCTGATGACGTTTTCAAATACTGTCATGGACGGACTAGTACAGCCCGGCAGGCCCGCTCAGGCCTGCTCGAGCCCGGCTAATCGTTCCTGGTATAAAATGCTAAGCCTAATCCCTTCTCAGCCGCTCCTCTCTCCCTTCTTAGCCGCTCCTCTCTCCCTCCGCAGCCCCCATCTCTCCTCCCACGCGACTCCTCGCCGCCGCCCCATGATTCCGATGACTTTCGGCGGCTATGGCCGGCGCGCAGCCTACCTCCATCTTCCCCTCTCTTCGCTCCTTCGTCCCCTCCGGCTCGATTCACCACTAGCGCTCTCCAGCAACCCATCCCCGTGGCAAGGGTTTCGGCGCCGGCGCGGCTCCGGCCGATCCTCTTCGTCGCCTGCCACCTGCTGGATGGTGCTCCTGGAATAGGGCCTCGCGAGGCCGACCTCCCGCAGGATGTGCTGATGGGCGCACCCTGCATCGGCATGTTCGGGATGAGCACGGGACCGACGGCCTTGTCCCGCTGGACGATGGCGGCGGCGAACGCCAGTGCTCCTCGTCCCTGAACCTGTCCACCCATCCGGCGATGTACAGCTTGTCGTCATGCGCGTGTACGTGGTGGGCTTCCTCTCCCCCCTACCCCAAATCTGGATTGCACTTGCATCTGTTACATATATAAATATGAATAAGCACCACGGTTTTGTATGCGTCTAGATCGGGATGGTACCTGTAGTAAACAGTCGCTCCCCATCTGTATGCGTCCATGAGTCTGCACACGGTAGCTCCTTGGCTTTTATTTTGAACATAACTCCTCCCTAATCTTTCTGTACTCCATGTCCGTGGTTGCTGTCATGTACTCGATGCCTTTATTGTTTCAAAATTCCAATACCTGAAAGTGGCACATCATATTTCTAGTCGTGGTCCTGTTTACACGGCTTTTTATGATTTTGTTTCAGTCAAGTTTATGTGAAATATAATCTCATTTTATCTGATACTTTGGTTTGAATATTTACATTTTAATTACCATGTACGTACTAGTGCAGTATCCAGATATTTTGTTGGTGTTATCTTCCAAAATAATAGTAAATGTAGTCCTCAGATAGAAGTAAAAGTAGCATGTCCGCAAACAGAGTTGTACATGTAAACTTACTACAAGTGTTGTAGATGATTGCTTGGAATCATAAAGATCTCAAATAAACATACAAAAACAGATTCTTGACACAAATTAATATAGACTCATCAAATATATACTTTGTCCGTGGTCAACTTGTGATGCCAAATAATGTTCAGTATAATAGCAACCTACAAACAACAGTCTACAGTTCTATGATCATTTCCCTCCTGCAGTTCTAAATATCATGCGAACATACATTGCTTTATGCAAGAGAAAGAAGTATGTGTACTTTAGAAAGCAAAATGTTGAAGAAACATATAAAAAAGATGTTGCATGGCTGCTGTTTAGGTCACTTCTTTATAGGCTATAATCTCTGAAAATCCACAAATTATACGGTTGGTTCATAACTGCTATTCAGGTCACTTCTTTATAGGTTAATACTTGCTTCATCCATTTACGAATGTGCAGGAAAGACTGTAGAACAGAGAAGGGGTTCATCATGCCGTTTGGGTTGGTTTGGGCTAGTTCCGGCGACGGTGTTGTCGACCTCAGCCACAAATGTTGAAGGTATCCCCTCCTTCTTCCCTTTGCTCTTGTCATGTGTTCATTTTGTTTGCTTTCCATAGGATACTATCCCAGCTTGTTGGCAAACAAGCTCATTTCATTTGCTTTGCACATATGTGAGTTAAGTATGGTTATACCATATAAAGTGAGCTAACCAAAGATCGTTCCCTTAGCTGGTAGAGAGACTCGGCTGTGTTGTTGTAGCAGAAAACAAGATACTCCCTCCGTCCGGAAATACTTGTCGGAGAAATGGATAAAAATGAATGTATATAGAACTAAAATACGGCTAGATACATCCATTGCTCCGACAAGTATTTCCGGACGGAGGGAGTATTAAAATGATAATCATTAGTGCCATTTTTATTACTTTCTCCAAGCAAAATCTTGGTAGCAAATTAACTAGACTGTTTGCTTCTAGTCATGGAAACTAAATAAATTTTATGGTTCTCATTTTTCTTAGTAGAGGGGTTGTCAATAGATTTTTAGAATGCTTTGGGAGCTGGAAAGCGCTGTTACATTGAGACCTCTAACACGGTCACTCCATTGAGTTGTGATAAATTTATTTCACCAAGTTGTCGTTCCAATCTTCAGTTTGTGAAATTGGTTGTCTGATATTTGTGAGAATTAGAGCCCATGAACCATGGTTAGTAATATGTTGTACTGGTGCTGGGCTACCTCATCAAAAACGGTGGGTTCTTCCATAATCTCCTCAGCATACGCCGGCTTGCATACCTCCACGCGGGTACTTGCAAGAAACCATGTGAGATAGTTGTTGAACGCGACCGGGCAGTGCTCACGAAGCTGGGCTCATTTTCCAGCCCTTGCTTGCTCCACACTAAGCGCGAACTGTACGACATACTTCTTGTGATGGTTGGCCCAATCCTTGATCTTCCGCTGCTTTTTCCTATCCAACCTGCAAGTTAGAAACAGAATGTTAACATCATCGAAATCGTCGAGAAGCTGCTAACTACTCAAGGTTAATTTTATCTTACGCGTGTAGCAACTTGTCCGTGTCCTCCCACTCCGGCGGGTGTGGCTGGAACAAACCAAACTGGCGGAACACCCGATGTGGCAGGTGAAGCTCAACCGCCCAGTTGCATATCAGTGGGCACCGCATATGCCAGAGATCCCTATCCCTAGTGCACATCGGATTCAGCCTGAATTCCATAGGGTTACCAAAAGTCTCTCCTTTTCCATACGGCTCCCATTCCACCTGCAAAATGGGATAGAATGCAAAATTGATATCGAGTTACGATACAAGCATGATAATCACTTATGCAATGTCGGTTCACCTGCTCAGGCGTGATCGCGTCCAGCTCGCTCTTGTACAACTTGTACATGACCGAGGGATCATCCGTCGTCTCATTTAACACATCCTACTTGTGAGCCCAAGTGGGGAGCCGTAGTGGGTCGTCTTTGTCGTCCCGATCCTCGTACTTCACGGTCTTCGGTCGTCCAACCGGCAAACGCTCCTAGCTCCATATGGAAAGTGCGAGCAGACAACCACCAATACCTCCAGTGTGCCTACAACAGGCTTCGTCCAACTGCATATAAAAGAGAACATGGTTGAATTAACAGCAAGAGCGCATTGATAATGTATCAATGAAGTGAAAAGGACACAACTTCATACCTGTCGATACAAGTAAGCCAGTGTCACCGAACCCCAACTCCATTTGCTATCGAAGACGGTCAACGCCTTGAGCCACATCCATGGAGCATTCTTGCCTGTGCCATCAGCAACATAGTCCTGGATATCACGCACCACATGTAGACACGAGCATATGTCTTCACCTGTCCTCATTAGCATCCTGAGGGCAAGTATGGAAGTTCGATACAATCCACGTGAAAGTAGCACCGGCTGCGACTCTTTCCTTCTTCTTGTCTTCTGCTACTGGTTCCCGAGGCTCCGGAGGAACCATACCGATAAGGGCATGCATCTGCGCGCGCCACCCATCAGAATCGGTGTTCATACATAAAGGATTCCCATCGATAGGAAGACCGGTGATCATAGCAATATCCTGGAGCGTCACGGTCATCTCCCCGGTCCGAAGATGGAACGTGTGTGTCTCCGGCCTCCAATGATCAATAAGCGCGGTGAGTGCTGCAGCATTGTTGGGTGGCGTCGACCGGTTGACCAACTGAATGAAAGGGAGAAGTCATGTCTCCCTTACATACGGTGTGTACCGCTCATCATAGCGCATTCATCCAAGTATGACCCCTTGAGACCAAAGCTTCAGTGGTGCAAGCTCCTACAAACAAACAAACAAATCATTACATATGGGGCATTTGTGTTTGAAATAAGCACAAAATTTATAACACTGGCAACTTTCATTATTACCCGCTGCTCCACCGACATAGCGTACGGCCGGTGTTGTTTGTCCCAGTGATCATCGAGAAGCCAAACCATCCTAACAATTTGAAAAAAAGCTTTCTTGTCAACACGATTATCTTTTGAATACAAATAAACTAAAGTACAGCTACTAGATGCAAAATTCAAAGCATATGTATCCAAAGCATTCTTGCCAATACAAATATAATTTCAATAAACTAAACTATGCCTACTTCATGCAAGATTCAATACAAATATTTTTTTCATATAAATAACATGTCAACTTATGTATCCAAACTATATAAATAACATGTCAACCTATGTATCCAAACCACATTCTAATCTAACAAGGGTTCCCCAAATCTAATACATGCAAGATTTAAACAAAAGTTCCCCAAATCTAATACATGCAAGATTCAAACAAGGGTTCCCCAAATCTTCGAAATAGCATACATTCTATGGATAGAAAGAAGGGAATCGGAGAAAAGTACCTTCTAGGATGGATTGGTGAATGAATCCACGGGCCAAATCGTCAGATCTGAAGATTTTTGAAGAGGGGATTGAGAGGGGGAGAGGAGCCAGCCGCCGCAACAATGCTTTTGTAACTGCTGAAGAAAGAATGGGGTGGGTGGGGGAGGCCTAGCGCGCGGCGACTGCATCTAAGTCAATGTGCAACGCCCGGGCTAAGCGCTGCACATTACACGTGTGGCGCCTAGCTCGTAGGCGCTGCACATTACACGTGTGGCGCCTAGCTCGTAGGCGCTGCACTGCGGGGTGCGGGGCCTAGGGCTGCCACGGTGGACAGAGGTGCAACGCCCTCGAGCTAGGCGCTGCACCGTAGGGTGTGGCGCCTGCCTGGCGGGCGCTACACAAAAGGGTCACGGGATGAAATAGTTTCGCACCCAGTTCATTCTATAAAATGATTTCGCCCCGAAGTCAAAATAGTCAAATTTGCCGGTGAAAACTATACTTCTTTCATTGGAATTGCTTTTTCTATTTGACGGGTGCATGTTACTGGGCCAGCCAGGTACACGTCATGTGTGAGCACCAACAATGCTAGATGGCACCTCCTATATGACGCTATATTACCCTTCAATTATCATAATTGTTGCGAATCAACCTGTGGGTGAGTTGGTTAGGTGGACAGTGGTATTCCCAACCCACCAGTGTTCAAATCCTGATGCTCGCATTATGCCGGCTCAGTCTCTTGAAGGTGCTCATAGGGATAGGGTGTGTGCGTTCATAGGGGTGAGTGTATGCGCGTGCATATCAGCGCTTATGTCTGTACTAATGCTAAAAAAAAAATCAGAATTGTTTTTTATTTGACGGCTGCATGTTATTGGGACTGCCCCGCTACACGTCAGGTGAGAGAGCCAACAGTGCTAGCTGGGACTTCCTATATAGTGCGGTGCGCACCAGGAGCAATGCGAACACTCACCCTCCATTACCCTGGCACGCCAGTTTGGGCCAGCCCATTTGCGGGGCTGGACGCCACCTATTTTCTTTCGATTTTACTTTTGAATTTGGCTTTTTCTTATTCTATGTTAAATAATTCAGGATTACAAAGAGGTTCTAAAATACAAAAAACTTGTGAGTTATGAATTGTCAAAGACAGGTCCTGAATTCAAATATGTTAGCAATTTCAAAAGAATGATTATCTTTTCAATTCTAATGAACAATTATTATGAGCATTTTCTGATAATAATGATTTTTTTGAACTTTATAAACCAAGTATGTATTCAAGAACATTTTTTTAGAAAAAATGGGTGGATTTTTTTGAATTCAATGACCAAATTTTGACTTTGATGAACTTTTTTGAAACCGACGAACAAATATTGAATTTTATGAATTTTTTTATTTCAATGAAAAAAATTTAAATCTGATGAAAAAAAATAATTTTATGGATATTTATGGAATTGTTGAACATTTATTCAGTTTGATGAAACAAAAAAATGTTCGCAAGTTTCCAAATAAAATTCACAAAAAATGACAAGGTAAATAAGAAAAAAAGAGAAAATAAAAGGAAAAAGGGAAAATAAAAAAACGAAAGGAATAAAAACCCGGAAAGTGGGCCGGCCTATACGAATTCCCAACATGTGAGGGTGGGGGGGGGGGGTACGCGCCCGTTCGCTCGCGGGCGACCTGCATGATAGGATCCCTGATCCTAAAAAAAAAAGCATGATAGGATCCCTCCCATAAAAAAAGCATGATAGGATTCCTCGCGCTAGCTGGCGCTTAAAGTAATTCTAAAAAAAGGTGCTGAAAGCACCCAATAGGACGGCGTTTCCATGCCTTACCCGTTATAGGTGCACAGGCCATCCCTTTTTTCTCTTCTGCTAAAATTGGAAAAATTCTGCGCTACTGGTGATTCAAAGTAAAGATGATATGCATAAAGTAAACCATCGGGACACCATGGCTCTTGTGATGTTCGTACTTCTTTCCACATCTTTAATGAAACAAAAAAAATGATGTGGTTTCCCTGTTTTTCAATTCGGTTTTTGTTTTGGCTATTTTTCTTCTGCTCTTATATTATTTCTCTTTCTCTTTCTTTTTTCATTTAATTTACTTTATAAAATACGTGGTTTTTCTTAAAAATCTTTAACTCTTCTTAAATGTACAATTTTTCTTTTGCAAGTTTGATGAACTTGCTTTTCGAATTCACCGAACTATTTATCAAATCGATGAACGTTTTTAAAAATCCATGAACTTTCTCAAATTTAGAAATTTGTTTTAATTTAACCATTATTTTTTCAAATAACTGATTTTTTTAAATTGATAAGTTTTGTAAAATTTGATGAACTCTTTTTAAATTCGATGAACTATTTTTGAATATTGATAGATTTCTCAAATCTGTGAACGTTTTTCAGAATCAATGAACATTTTTCAAAATCAATGAATTTTTTATAAATTGGTGAACTTTTTCTTAAAAGTTGATTAAAAAAATTCGAATTTTTTGAATATTTTTGTAAACCGATGAACTTTTTTTGAAATTTATGAATTGTTTTTTCGAATTTTTGTACATTTTTAACTTCGTGGCTTTTTCCTATTTTCAAATTCATAGTTTTTTTCTATATTTTTGAGAATTCCTTTTGAAGTTTCTTTTTCCAGATAATTTATACTCAGTATATAATATATCTTATATGCAGTACGAAAATGGTCAAATTGTGTTATATCGTACTTTTAGACAATAATTTAAGTTTGGTCTAGCAGTTAACACGCTAGTACCTCCTTCTCAGTAATTTCACTCAACATTGTTTTTCTTCGCGTTTTTTCTTTTCAGCATGTTGTTGGGCGCCACCACTGGTATCGATACATGTCTCAGTGGGCCCAACATGCAGCAGGCAAATGGATTGTGTGTTGGCAAACCCTATTCGGGGCTGCACGCGCCGGTTAAGGGCTATTTTTCTAACCGGCACACACAACCCCTCGAAGTTGGGCTGGTTCGTTTATCTGTTTTCTCATCCTCATTGAAAGGTCAAAAAGGAATGCACACGGCGATGGGGGTTTGAACCGGGATCTGTACGTTCAAGTAGTAGCGCACTAACTAGGGCAACCCAAGCGATGTGAAATATTACATCTTTCTTCCAATTTTATACTTTCCCCAGTTTTTGGAAACTTCTAGAGGCTTCCAAACCGGTTTTTCCCGGGTCGCTGGGCAGTTCTTATTTGTTTTTTTCTTGTCAGTTTTTCTGTTAGTTTTTTCTTTTCTTTTTTCTATTTCTATGAACCTTTTTTAAAATTTTATTAACTTTTTTAAAAAACAATGAACTTGTTTTCGAAAACTATTAACTTTTTCAAAATCGATGATTTTTTTTAAAAAATTGATGCAATTTTTCAAATTTGATGAACTTTTTTATAAAAGCTATGAACTTCAGCCAGGATGCAGAATAAGTTATTCTTCACCCGAGGTAATTTTATGATTGCATTATAAGCAAATTACATTTGGAATACAAATAGTTACATTCATATTGATTCACGATGTAAAATTTGGCAAAGAAAACAAAAAAAAGGTTATAAGACCAAAAGTATCACATTTTATGTATGTTTTTATTTTTTTAATTTTACGTAACATAAAATATTTTTTACGACGAGTATATATTTTCTTACTTTCTCTTTTTACGTATGAAATAAGACAAAATTTGTGAAACCTAAAAATACACTGCATTAATGTCAAAATAGAGAGAGGGTGAAGAATAATTATTTCTCATCAAGGGTGACGAATAGCGCGACCCTGCTCGAAGGCCGGCCACGCTGCTTTTTGTTACAGTACTCCCGCTCCCATGAGCGAGCAGCAACCAAATCAATTCACACAAGACAAGCAGCCACGCTGCTTTTTGTTACAGTATCAGCTGCTACTCTGCTCCGTCTCAAACGAGCCGCGAGACAGACCAACGGACAAACACTTATCGAGCTGAAGCCACACAAACACACACTTACTAAGCCAAGTCGGCCGGTTGTCTTTCTTATTTCAAAGATAAAACACACAACAAACGGAGGCCGGCCAATCAAGCTCCATACTTCGTTTGCACGTACCAACTGACCAATCAACACCAGGTAGCAGCGGCTTTACTCAATCCAGTCGCCGGTAACGGGCCAGACACACAGAATCCTGTTTTTTTAGGGGAAGAAGCCACTCAATCTGATGACATAACCAACGGCAGCAGCAGATGCATAGTTCATGACGATTTTCACCTGGGCAGATTGCGAAGCAAATCAATTAGCTAGCAAGTTACTCCCTCCGTTCCCAAATAATTGTCTTTCTAGCCATCTCAAATGGACTACAACATACGGATGTATGTAGACATGTTTTAGAGCGTAGGTTTACTCATTTTGCTCCGTATGTAGTAACTTGTTGAAATCTCTAGAAAGACAATTATTTAGGAACGGAGTGAGTACAATATATCTATAATACAACAGCAGAAGCAGTGAATAACTGAATACTCATGTATGATGATGTATAATAATAACGTGTCTAATTAAGAGTATACCTCAAAACGGTGCCCCTGGGCATGGGCCTCTTCTTGTAGTACCGCGACTGCACGGGTGCCTCGTAGAGGGAACGGTGGTGCCCCGACTCCGCCCCGCCCCACTCCAGAGCGTCCCACACGTCCTTCTCTATCTCCACCGTCGGCCTCCTCATGTCGGGCTCACGCCCCTTCAAGGCCGGCAGCCGGCGCCAGCTCCAGCATCCCCTGATCCTGGCAGTCTCCAGTGCGGGCGCCAGTGTCTCGGCGTCCTCGCATATCTGCTGCAGCGACGGCAGGTCGTGCAGGTGGATGGTGGTCAGCTTCGGGAATTGGATAGTGCTAGGAGTATGTTCCTTGTTGGTTTGTACAAATACGTGCACGAGGTCACCGCAGCGGATGATGTAGAGGGTCTTCAAGCTGGGGAAGGAGTTACCCTTGCATACTGGAAGCGCGTACTCGAGGCTTGGGCATGAATGAAGGTGCAGATGTTGCAGATTTGTGAAGTCGTAACCATAGCTGGAGCCTTTCATCCAAATGCAACGGGCCATCAAGAGATCTGATGCCCAGATGGTCTCCAGATAAGGGCCACCTGCCACTTCATAGGAATATCCACCAAGAGGAAAGACAGCGTCCAAGTTGGGGCACCTCTCCACTCGGCACCACCTAAGGGGCTCCATAAAACCTGCAGGCATGGCATGGCCTCTAATAGAAGAATTATGCACATGCAAGGACTGGGCAAACTCTCTCATCACAGAATATAACGAATAATATCTATGTAATTGCAATTCACTCTCCACACTACAGCTCCCATCACCAATCTCAATATGACGGTCCAACTGTGATGTTGGAGGCTGTGGGAAGTGCCACACCGGGCCAACCTCGTTGCAGATATCACCATAGGGTGCCGCTACAACAATATTTCCACTGTTGGGTTCTTCAGGTTGAGCAACCCCCGCAAAGACACTTGGAGAGGTGATGCTGATATTAAAACAGTAAGCACCGACCATTGGCACTGGCACTGTACTAATTATCAGAGATGCCAAGGACCGAACAAACCTAGCAAGCAACCCCCGCAAAGACACTTGGAGAGGTGATGCTGATATTAAAACAGTAAGCATCGGCCATTGGCACTGGCACTGTACTAAGTATCAGAGATGCCAAGGACCGAACAAACCTAGCATCCGCAATAATAGCATGGACTTGCAACCGGAATGTTTTACGCTGCACAATTGATGGCCAAAGTTCCCTCCCAAGACATGGTTGTGTGTCTATACAAAGCAACTCCAGCTTCAGTGTTTTCACATCCGAGCCCCACATTATTGAACGAAGGTGCTCACAACCCAACAGAAAGAGTCTTCTCAGGTTTGGGACATCCATCACCATAGTTCTGAGGTCAAGTACCTTGATCGCACATCCTGAAAGGTCTAGCTCCACTAGATTGGGTAGCCCACGTAGAAACAAAGTTTCCAACTGTGTGCACCCTTCAAGGGATATCTTGTAGGTTTTGACATCCTTCTTGTCCACATCAGCAGATGGATGCTTTGCGCGAGTACTTCCTGTGGCTGATGTCCATTGGGAAGCTGCTCCATAGCCATCAAAACTGAATGACCTTAGTGAGGAGTTAGTGAGCACAACGTTTTCTAGCCCATCACAACCATCAAGAACAAGCACCTCAAGTTTGCTTGCCATTGATAGGCTTGTTGGTAGGTCTTCCATGTCACTGTTACCAGACAAATCAATTATTTCTAGCTTCGCCTTGTCCCTAAATGACTCGTTGATGTCCACTGATGTCTTGTTGGCTTGACATGGAGGTTTGATAATTCGGAGCCTTTGAAGGCAAGGCATCCTTTTCTGTAATTTGTTTGTATACTGCCAGCCTGTAACTCCCTCTATATTTAGCTCCATGATGTTGGCCATAAGATCCACCTTTTCCTCTGATAAAATCTCTTCCCAACATGTGTAACGTAGGTCAAGCACACACAGGCCATGCAGAAATGTCCACTTGGTGTTTACAGTTCTGTTCTTCAGGTTTAGTCTTATCGAGATCTATGCAGTGGTCTAATCCAAGGAATCTTAACTTCTCGCGGTGGACGAAAGGAGGTGATGCAAAACTGAAGGCACAACAAGACAGAGTAAGCACTGCAAGGTTGCTGCACCCTTGAAACAAGCAATTTGGTAATCCAGATATATTACTAGTCCCAGATGAGCTATTAGTTCCTTGAAATTGTATGAAGATTGATGATGCCCTCATCAATAGATTTTGTGTATCTTCCTCTAGTTTCTTATACTCCAATGTGATAGAAACCCAATGGGAAGACCCCTTTGCCCAAGACACATTGTCATCTGTAAGTACCAGAAAAGGAATATTTGGATCGTTCCTCAGATTATTACACATTGATAAAAAGTAATAGCCACCACACACAGAAAAACTTATTTCTTTGTGCAATGCATTACAAATCTCCCTTGCTCTACTCCCTTCAATGATGCCATCAGACATCCAATAGTTGGGAGCATGAGTTGAAGTCCAAGTAAATATAGTCTTCCTCTGAAAAATGCATTGCATTAGTAATCTGTAGAGACAACAAACTGTAATCACTGTTGGGTCCATGTCCCGCATACATGGGTAGCGAGCAACTATGTTATCAGCCTCTTCACGAAACACTGCAATAGTCTGTGAGCTTGGCGAAGAGTAGAACCCAGAAATGTGAAGACTTGTGAATCTTAGCTTTTTTGCTATCTTGTCACGGTCATGAATGGTAAAAAGCCATCTTCTAAAAGCCCATATTACCATGCAGTGGTATTCTGGAATACCAAACTGGCTTAAGGAAACTTCCTCATCACTCCCATTAAGAAAAATCATCAGAAATCTATGTTCTCTCATGGTTTGGTCAATTATTGCAGAAACCTTCCGTATCACATCCCTGGAGCCTTGGTCCACCCCATTGAAGTCATCCTCCCTGTCCAGCTGGTCAAACAAGACCATGGTCTCATGGTCAAGTTTGAGCTCCTCTGCAATTCTTCTCTGCATCACCCTTCTGCATATCCAGGTCGAGCAATCTATGTAAATTGTTCTGCCAAACTGTAATTCTGGGGGAGGAGCTTTCATTGCTGGAATTGCTTGTGCTATGGACCTAAGGACTGCCGCTGCCCCAAAACCACTCCAGCCATCAAAATAAATGATATTGTTGTCGATGTTTCTCTGAACAATATTAAGTAATTCTTCTCTAGCGCCATTGATGTCAGTTGCGATAATATGCTGAAATGGAGCAAGCAAAAATAAACAGAGTGAGGCCACGTTAGTTTGTTGCAGCTTGTATACGCGTATACTTTGATTTGGTGTGTCAGCAAGAGATACGAGTGCGCATGGCATGTATATAAACCAGCAAGTATGTAGTGCAATACTATTTGAATCAAGAGTAAAGCTACGTTTGATGGCTAAGTATTGCAAAAAATAAAGGTAAAACTATATTAAAGTAGTGGCGAACCAGCCGCACTGGCGGCGGATGGCCCAGCGGCGGAGCCGTCGCCGTCCACATCGAACTACTTGAGCCACTACTTGAATTCATCCACCGTCATCTCGCCCACCGATGAGATTCCACTGATTGCCATGGCCGGCCATGTTTGCAGGCCCAAAATCTACGTAGTTGTCGATGGCTGTGCTGGACTATCAGAGGCCTCCCGGGTTGTCTCAGGTGACACCAGAGGCGCCACGGCGCCACCACAAAGAAACCTCGCCGCCGTTAGGCCAACCCCCTCACCGCCGCCGCCCATCTCTTCCCCCTCGCCGTTCCAGCGCGTCACGCGCTGGCGATCTGCCTTAGGGGCTGCCGTGGAGATGCTTCCACGGCAGCGATGAGGGTGGCTCGCCTGAGGCCACCAGGCCCCATGGATCTGGAGCCTGCTGTTTCAGCAGTGTCTCGGTGCGCCCGTACGCTGCCGCTGCAGCGAATCTTTTTTTTTTAGAGAGAAAGCTCATGCGGCAAATTGCGGCAGCGACAACACACAGGCGAACAATTTCTTTACGGAAATGTTAACGCCCACACGTGTGGGCGTTTGCACATCGCCCACACACCTTCATCACCACTCATTTTGTTTTAATGCGTATGAATTTACATCGCAGAATTTTTTTTAGGTTTTCGGCTTAAAATGTTGTATCTCCTAAATAAAAAAGCGAACTAAAAATCCGTTTTCATCATTAAATCTGTCTCGACGAGATCTTCAAAACTAGACCCCATATTGATATGTTTCGACGAATTTTTTTTTGCCAAAAGTTGCCACGATGTTTACACTGCAGTTGCCATAGGGCTTAAACTAAAGTTGCCATGTGGCAATTTTAGTTTGTAGATCATGGCAATTTTAGTATTTTGATGATGGCAACTCCAGTGCTTTGACCATGAAAATTATTTTATGTATGAACCATGGCAATTTTACGTGCATGTATCATGGCAATTTTAGTTTATGGTTCATGGCAAGTCTAGTTTCTTAATTCCCCGTTTTATAAATGTCAAAATTTACTTTTAAATGTAGAAGAAAATAGTTGAAACATATCATGGCAACTTTAGTGTAAACATCATGGCAATTCATATGCAATAGACATGGCAACTTTTAATTCAAAAAAAAATCATCAAAACATATCAACATGTGATCCAGTTTCGAAGATCTCATCGCGAGGGATTTAATGGTGAAAATGGATTTTCAATCGGATTTTTCGTTTAAGAGATAAAACATTTTAAAAACTGAAAATCCAAAAAGATTTCTGCATGCATGCATGCGATGACGTGGCAATCTGTTTACATTAGAGACGTGTGGTGCGTCTCTCTTCCTGCCACACGTGTGGCAGTTAGCGCGACCCTTTCTTTACTGTTGTGCGGTACTATAGTAAAAAAACAGTCCGGTACAGTAGCGGGCCGGACACGGTAGGGCCCGTTTATAGGTTTACTTTATTTTGATTTTTATTAAAAAAGACACTTTTCTGGATTTGTGAACAATATTTTTTGAAGACACACACATTGTTTGAAATTCCAGAATGTTATTTGAAACACATTTTTTTAAACGTGAATATTTTTTAGATTGTGAGAAAACATTGAAAAAAAGAGCATTATTGGATATTCTGAACAATTTTTTAAAAACTCTACTCCCTCCGATCTTAATTAATTGACACAGCCTCTATTCGGATAGGAGGGAGTGCCCATTTTATGGAACACTTCATCTATTTCTTCCCTTTCCTTCATAAACATATCGTTTTCATGGTCTAACAAATAATGTTCTAACGGATTAGTTGGAGGAACAGCAATAGAAGCAAGACCAATAATTTCATCCTTACTAGGTGGTTCCCTTTCACGAGGTTGTCTATTAAACTTGGCAAAATTGAAATCATGAGACATACCATCTATGCCAACAGTGACTACCTTCCTTTTACAATTAATCTTAGCACTAGCAGTATTCAAGAAAGGTCTACCAAAAATAATGGGACAAAAATCATCTTGTGGGGAAGCAAAAACAAGAAAATCAGCAGTGTATTTAATCTTCCCACACAAGACTTCAATATCTCTAACAATCCCAATAGGTTTAATGGTGTCCCTATTAGCAAGCTTAATAGTAACATCAATGTCTTCCAATTCAACAGGTGCAATATCGTGCATAATTTCTTTATATAGATCATAAGGTATCGCACTAGCACTAGCACCCATATCGCATAAGCCATGATAACAATGATCTCCTATTTTAACAGAAATAACAGGCATGCCTACGACAGGTCTACGTGTCTTAGTATCGGGTCTAGCAATATTAGCAGTTTCACCCACGAAAGAGATAACATGCCCATCTAAGTCCTCATCCAAGAGATCTTTAATCATAGCAATACCAGGTTCGACATTAATTTGCTCAGGAGGTGTACAAGTCCTAGTATTACTGTTACAAACAACAGTCGAAGCTTTAACATGATCTTTTATCCTAACAAGAAAAGGAGGTTTTTCAACATAAGCAGCAGGAACAATAGGATCACTATAAATAATAGTCTTTTCTTCGACTGTAATGGGTGCAACTACTTTCACTTCAATAGGAGGATTATATTTAAACCACTTCTCTTTAGGGAGATCAACGTGAGTAGCAAAAGATTCACAAAAAGTAGCTACTATCTCAGAGTCAAGTCCATACTTAGCGCTAAATCCACGAAAAGCACCGGTATCCATAAAAGATTTAACACAATCGAACTTAGGTGTCATACCTGACTCCTTACCATCGTCGGAACCCCAATCTTCAGAGTTGCGTTTAATTCTTTCCAATAAGTCCCATTTGAAATCAATATTCTTCAGCATATAGGAACCAGCACAGGAAGTATCGAGCAGGTTGCGATTATTAAGAGAAAGCCGAGCATAAAAATTCTGAATAATCATTTCCCGAGAGAGCTCATGATTGGGGCATGAATATAACATTGACTTAAGCCTCCCCCAAGCTTAAGCGATGCTTTCTCCTTCGCGAGGCCAGAAATTATATATGTAATTACGATCACGTGAACAAGATGCATAGGATAGAACTTCTGGTGAAATTGCAACTTCAATCGCTTATAATTCCAAGATCCCGTATCATCACATATCCTATACCATGTCAATGCATCTCCCTTCAAAGATAAAGGGAAGACCTTCCTTTCAACAACATCATCGGGAATAACAATCTTAAATAATCCACAGACTTCATCCACAAAGATAAGGTGTAAATCGGGATGTAATGTTCCGTCTCCTGCAAAAGGATTAGCTAGCAGTTTCTCTATCATACCCGAAGGAATCTCAAAGTGAATATTTTCATAAGGTTTAGTAGGTTGAGGAGCATCTCTTTGCTCTTCTGGTTGGGGTGAAGATACCCCAAACAAGCCCTTCAAAGAATTAGTTTCCATAGTGACAAGTGACAGAAAATTTCAGCACACTATATAAATGTTTCCTTACCAAGTTCCACTCACCAAAAGCGCTACACTCCCGGACAACGGTGCCAGAAAAGAGTCTTGATGACCCACAAGTATAGGGGATCTATCGTAGTCCTTTCAATAAGTAAGAGTGTCGAACCCAACGAGGAGCAGAAGGAAATGATAAGCGACTTTCAGTAAGGTTTTCTCTGCAAGCACTGAAATAGTAGGTGACAGATAGTTTTGTGATAAGATAAATAATAACAAGCAAAAACTAAATAAAGTAAATAACATGCAGCAAGGTGGCCCAATCCTTTATGTAGCAAAGGACAAGCCTGGACAAATTCTTATAATAGGAAAACGCTCCCGAGGACACATGGGAATATCATCAAGCTAGTTTTCATCACGTTCATATGATTCGCGTTCGGTACTTTGATAATTTGATATGTGGGTGGACCGGTGCTTGGGTGCTGTTCTTACTTGAACAAACATCCCACTTATGATTAACCTCTATTGCAAGCATCCGCAACTACAACAAAAGTATTAAGGTAAACCTAACCATAGCATGAAACATATGGATCCAAATCAGCCCCTTACGAAGCAACGTATAAACTAGGGTTTAAGCCATCACTCTAGCAACCCATCATCTACTTATTACTTCCCAATGCCTTCCTCTAGGCCCAAATAATGGTGAAGTGTTATGTAGTCGACGTTCACATAACACCACTAGAGGCTAGACAACATACATCTCATCAAAATATCGAGCGAATACCAAATTCACATGACTACTAATAGCAAGACTTCTCCCTTGTCCTCGAGGAACAAACGTAACTACTCGTAAAGCATATTCATGTTCATAATCAGAGGGGTAATAATATGCATAAAGGATCTGAACATATGATCTTCCACCAAATAAACCAACTAGCATCAACTACAAGGAGTAATCAACACTACTAGCAACCTACTAGCACCAATCCCGGACTTGGAGACAAGAATTGGATACAAGAGATGAACTAGGGTTTGGAGATGAGATGATGCTTTGGTGAAGATATTGATGGAGATTGCCCTCTCCCGATGAGAGGAGGCGTTGGTGATGATGATGACGATGATTTCCTCCCGGAGGGAAGTGTCCCGGCAATCAGCCCGGCCATGAGCCCTAGATTGATTCCGCCAAGTTCCGCCTCGTGGCGGCGGAGTTTCGTCCCGTAAGCTTGCCCCAATTTTTCCAGGGTAAAAGTGAAGATATAGCAGAAGATGGTCACGGAGGCCCACCAGGCCTAGGAGATAGGGGCGGCATACAGCAGGGGCGCGCCTGCCTCTCTGGACAGTGTGGGCCCCTGGCCTATTTCTTTTGCTCATAATTTCTTATAAATTCCAAAAAGTTGTTTCGTGGAGTTTCAGGACTTTTGGAGATGTGCGAGAATAGGTTTCCAACGTTTGCTCCTTTTCGGCCAGAATTCCAAATTTGCATCCCCCTCTTCATGGTAAACCTTGTAAAATAATGGAGCATAGCCATAAGTATTGAGATATAATGTGTAATAACAGCCCATAATGCAATAAATATTGATATAAAAGCATGATGCAAAATGGACGTATCAGGCACGAAGGTCTATGATGCTCCCTTAGGGCTTCTCCTCTGCATTGGGCCAAATGGGCCCCTGGTAGGCACCGAGGCCAACTCGCTTGAGAGAGCCACCTCCGGTGCAAGACATCATCACTGACTTTGGAGAGCCGCCTTCTCCAAGTTGCGCCCCTTACTGCCACCTATAAATATATGGGAGCGGGAACCGTAGAATACACAAAAATCTCTGAAAGGTTTGCTCCACCAGCTACTCATATGCCCCATCTCTCTCTCTCTCTCTAGTTTTTCGGTAGCTCTTTGTCTATGCTTGGATACCGCAGAGGGGTTTCCTACTTGGACTCGCGATCGGTGGAGAAATTATCGTGTCTGGGAGGTATAACCTAGTTGCGGGAATTGAATCATCACCAACATCTTCTTCCTCTCAGTTGATGTTCTTATTGGTGAGATTCGTCTATCATGTCATCTTCATAGTGATCCTTGGTGTGTTCGTATAGCAGTAAAAATTTATTGCATAGTATGTTCCCCAACAATGCCACCTGGCCTGGTTGCCGGATCAGGCTTCCAGTGCCCAAGTTTACCTAGGATGCTCCACCTTGGATGTTGTCCACGTTCCGGTACGGCGTCTTTGTGCCTACGTGGTGCGGTTGGTCTGAGTTTTCCCTTTTGAACTAGTAGGTTTTCTTGAGTTGAGGTGTGTGCTCTCAAGTAACTCACCATTTTGATCTCGGGTTTGAGCGACCACAATGGTGCTTTTCCAGGAAGTACCCCTCCAAGGTGGCGTGTTCAAGGAGATGCACGTCTTCTTGGAGTGGTTCCCCTATGAAAGCTCATCGACGGCAACGTCCATAGATGTCGGTGCCCTTCCTGAAGGCAACGTTCTTGAGCCCCTAACCTAACCATTGGGATAGGTACATGTGATATCCCGCCTTAATAGGAATGATAGGCTACCCATATCAATAAGGTGATCCTTCTTTTCAGGGCCCATCCGGAAGAAACCTCAATCTTAAGCGTGCTTGGTTCGGAGTAATTTGAGGACAGGTGACAGACTGGGAAGTTGATCCGAACCAGTGGGTTTGGTCGAGACATTACATTCCTCGCCCTCTATTGGTGGCACCTTCCTCCTTTTCGGTGCCCACATCACTCCTCTTGTATGCTCACTATTAGATGGCTTTGAAATTTCTTACTACAACCCATGTGGTTGTCTCGCTACTTTGTCCTACATTTCTATCCTATATAATGGCTTGTTGATGTTGTGCACTGGTGTGTTGTCTCTGCTGGATAGCTTTCTTCGGCTTTCTCTTTTCTAATTAACATGTTCCTCCAAAGTCAATAGGCGACAAGGTACTCATTATCTTTCCATAATACGCCCTCCTTCGATGCTTTCTTCCCATGGAGGGGAAGCAAAGAAATTTAATAAGAGTGGATACCACATGGTCCTATTCAACGAGACTAATGTGGATGAGGGATGTCACGTGGATCGGAGGTCACCATGTATGATGCTTGTTGGAAGAAGTGGTTCACTTCCTAATTTATAGCCAAGTGGTTATACCTTAGATTCTCTCACCATTGATCTCCTTTGTTCTAGTGTCGTGGTTCTCGCTCCTTTGAGGTTTCCTCACCTCCCCAACCCCAAAGGTAGGGATGAAGGCTTTAACAAGAGAGACAACCATATAAGCCATGTTCGGCTAGTTAGATGAAGATTACTGATGCTGGATCTTTATGCCCAACACAAATTAGCAAGCAAGCCCTCTTTCTGGTGTACATCTTCTTTTCTATTACTGTGTATGGTTGTGCTTGTAATAAGACCGCGAAGTGTTTTCTAATTGGAACATAACAAGTAATGGGGAATTTCCCCCTCCCTAAAACACATTGTTGTGCTAGGTAGGTGGATGGCTTGGGACCTGTCGCAGTTGCGCATCCTCTTATACAGGTCTCAACCCACCCATCACCACGTGGCTTTATTCGTTTCTATCTGCAGGCTGATGGAGGTGTTGATCTCATCTTTTTTTGATCTTGGTGGATGTAAAGCAAAAATTCAGTTGAGCGAAGAAGATAGTATCAACTGCTCAGTTTTTAAAAAGCAACGATGTTCTTTCTTTAACATAGAGGAAATACCATGGTTTCGAAAATACTACTATTAATTTTATAGTTTTTAATGGTAACCAAATTGCTCAGGATAATTAAAACCATGGCCATTTTGAAAATGTAGTATCTTCAGAACACTTAGAAAATATTGAGCTATCATATGAGGCATAATTCTTAAGCTGCATGATCCTCTCTTTACTATTAACTATAAATAGAGGACTGGGTATATGCTCAGTTGACTCCTCAAGTTTTGGATAGTTAAAATACACAGTTCAATTCCTCAAAATTTGATGTGTTACTCCTCAAAACTTGAGGAGTTACTGCTCAAAACTCTCCCTCTTGCTTAAATTTGACAAGCCACATATGCCCCAAACCCATATATCCTCTCTCAAACATGGGGGCAATGGCATTCACGAGCCGATCCTTGGCCCCTCGTTCACCGCACCACCCTTTCACATCTTGTTCAGCTATACGCCACCCCCTCCATCCCAAACACCAGACGCCACCTGGGTGGAGCCCAAATAAAGCTCGCCATCGCTCAATACGAGCCCGCTACCTTCGCTCCCTAGCATTGGTGACATGGTATGATGACTATTGTTTGTCCCAGCACAACCCCATGGTTGTGCCAGGACAAGATTTCCACCCAAATGGCCGCAAACGCCGCTGCCTCGTCGATGTTCAATTCAAGTTCATCATCGTCCAAGGAGGACTACGATGCCGATGACAGGGGCGAGCTCGAGCTGTGGGAGCTCTTCTTGCCACCATATGTGCTAATCTCCTCATGGTCGAGGAGCACCTCATGACCGAGGACTCTGCCGCATCCAAATATGAGGACGTCGGCTACCATGTGACAGACATCACAAGTGAGAGGAGAGGGAGAAGTTGTTTGCTGAGCTCGACGATGCTCCCATGCTTGGCTCCGACAACTTCGCTGATGAGCCCATGTCATGGTGGAGGGGCACCCATGACGTGGAGGCATCAGTCTCGAGCAAGGACAAGGAGTCCATCATCGACATCTCCTCTAATGTGGATTAGTGTACCTTTTAGATGTTTAATTGCTAATTTAGGTTAATTATGTGGTATGTTAGTTTAATTTGAGTACTTTCAAATTCAACGTGGGCGTGTTTATGTACAATTATGCACTAGTTATCTTAATCTGGTTTTAGATCGTGTTTGAGAGTTAAATTGGTTTTTTTTGGCGGAGGGGGAGGAGCTATGTGCACATTTTTTTAACTCCCCAAAATTTGATGAGATGAGTTCGAGGAGATGGTTTGAGGAATTAAGTCTTAGGAAATGGGTTATAGATGCTCAAAGAGTACTCGGGCAGCCCACCCACGTTCTTGCTTTGGCCTGGGCAGGGTGCCTCATTTTCTCTAATGATGTTGATTTGGTATCGTAGATGTTAATAGTTTATTCTATAAACTTGGTCAAAGTTTGATTTAAGAAAAAGTTAATATGCAAAGTAAATAAAAACAGTGGGAGCATAAAGTAGATGTACTCCCTCTGTTTCAAAATATTTGAAGACCTATGTTTCTTCTTCAAATTAACATCTTTACATCTAACCAAATTTATATAAAAAAAATAAACTAACATCTGTGACATCAAGTTAGTTTCACTACATTAATTGTAAAGTATATTGTCATACTATGTATTGTTGATATAGTTTACATATATTAATATATAATACATAATGGCAGAAGTGGGTAATTTAAAGCAATATAGAGGTAGTCATGTGGGCACTCCAGAAAAATGTCTCTAATTAGTATAGCATAAAATGTGAGGTACAGCCCCTCGGATTCAAAATAGATGCCGTTGTATTGGCCTTCTTATCTTGTTCGAAATATACATGTTATCATAGACACCACCAACACATTCTTTGCAAAAACGGAAAAGACGTCATCACACATAAAAGCAAGCGCTAAGGCAGGCATGACAGCAGTATAGTACCTTTCTTAACATGATTAAAAAGCTCCTTCCGATGTAGTTGAAGAAAGAGCAGCAGATCAGCAGAAGATAGCGCAAGCGCAACCGATCGGGGACGACGGACGATCTATCCCATGATCCATCAACAATCAGCTAAGCCATGATTGACCTACTGCCTGCTCCATGCACGTGCACGACATTAATTATGGTTGAACTTCCGGTGACAGCAGTAATTAGGAGCGTATTTGTTCCTCAATCGACATCGTTATTTCGGAGGAAGCAAATGCAGATGCCAGATGAAGAGGGAGGGAGCACATGAACAAGGAGCGCGACCGAAGCTGCGAGCGATCGAGACGGAGGAGGAAGGAGCTGTTGCTATGGTGTGGCCATGGAGTGGTGGTGGTGTGGCCAGTGACACCTCGACGGAGCTAGCTATTGTGCCGTCCTCCGAACCTCCTCCAAAGTAAAGCAACAAATCAATGCACACGACACGATATGTATGATTCCTTGCTTGCTTCTTTGCCTCCGTTGATGCCCTCTGGTGGGGCGTGCCTTAATCTGCTTCGATTTGACACTTCTCCAAAGCATGGGGCATGCATGTGACTATGTGAGCCCCATTCATTCATCAACACATGCCACTTTTCAAAAGCATAGCATCTGACATGTGCCTTGGTCTGCTTCCATTCCTTGCTTCCTTCTTGCCTCCATGCATGGGACGCAGACTATCTGATCCTGAGCTCAAATACTCCCTCATGTACAATATTTAAAAAAAAGTAAAACAATAATTTATTTGTTTTTCTTGTGACAAACTTTGACAAATATTTTGTGTGCTCACAAAATATTATCATGAAATGACATTCGTGAAAGTGGTGGCAAAATAATAAAATCAATGCTCCAAAAATGCCATTTTGGAAGCATTTTGGAGTGCTGATTTTGTTGTTTTTGCCATGCCTCTCACAAATGTCATTACACGATGATATTTTTCATGCATCAAAACATTTGTTCATTATAATTTTCCTATTCATCCCGAGCTCGTTCGAGCTCAGGAGTAGAAGAGGATTTTCGCCATGCATAGCTCAAGTGCTCTTTGATGATTAGTATTATTTTAAAGAAAGTAAAATCAATAAAAATATCTGATTTTTTTGGCAAATTTGACAAATGTTTTGTATGCTTACATAATATTGTCATGAAATGACATTCGTGAATAGCATTTTTGGAGCATCTATTTTATTTTTTTCGCCACGCCTTTCAGGAATGTCATTTCATGATGATATTTTTAATGCACCCAAAATATTTGTCAAAGTTTGCCAAAAGAAATTCAGAATTTTGTTTGGATTTTACTATTTATGCCGTGCTCATTTGAGCTCGGGAGCAGAGGACTTTCGTCATGCATGACGCTCCCTGATGCCGCATCCAATGAAAGTCCTGCCGTGAGTACAATGGTAACGAAGATCCTTTTAGTGCCACGCACGTCGCATCATAGCAGATCGTCAATATGCCACCTGTGGGCGGGCACCAAACCCCACAGCGGGTTCCTCCAACACATGAATTTTTTTGAGACGGAAAGAACCATCAGTTTTGGAGGATTACGTTAATGCATCATTTAGATGTTTGTGGAAATTTAATGGTTGTACGCGCGCATTCCTGGTTAGTGGCACACATACCGAAAGAGGTGATGCTGAATATCTACAGCCCGCCCCGCTTACATCCTTACATCATTTCAGTCCGTGTTTCTATTCCATGGCAATGGCCCGATTGTTTATGTTTGTACTATAAAAAGATCGGTATATCTAGTAGTACTTCCCCATCATCACAAATAAGTGCGCTTCTGATATCAACATGTTTTGTCTTCTTTCAAACATAATACAACAAACGTTTATGTACACACAAATACGCCCATCGATATGAATGTACAAACTCACACCAGTTCTATGTTAAGCACATTTGGGACATGTTGGTATGGGAAATTGCCGCGCAACACCAAGATAATTGTCGTGCTTTCGTGACGATGAACGATTGCTTTCCGAGCAAAGCAACAAAGATCCCTCGCTTTCGTGGAAGAAAACCGGTCACTTTTCAGCACAAAACGGCAAAGATTACCAAACCCTAGGGCTGCTAGGGCTCGGCAGAGAATAACGATAGAGAAAAAGACATACGTGAAAAATGTAATGTATTTGTTGATAGATCGATTGGTATCTCCTCAATCGGCCACGGCCTTACATTTATATTGGCACGCTGGACTTGGCGTATACGAAAATAGTTCCAAAGCTAAACCGACTAGAATCTGATCATCTTGATTGGATTACCATGTATAGCACGATTACCACATATATATCACCTTACGTTTTTAATCGGCCGGCTAACACGTATAGCTAACCTGCATGGCAACCCCTCTTGGCCATATTCACAGTATAAGCACTCCTTGCCTTGCTTTTTATGAATAAAATATTCTGGCAACGTCACTAATCACAACACATAATGGCGATCACTTATGAATCATATTTCTCCACTCTTTACGTGTATTTCTGCATGTTGCACTTTCCGTCTGTGTAACTCCATCCATAGCATTGCAATCTTCAGCTTTGACCTCTGATCCTTGTTAGGACTTGTCCTAGGTAGCATTGTGGTAACTCCGAGATACCCTGAGTCTCGTTAGGACATGTCCCAAGTATCCTCTTGTCCATGAAAATTCCTATTGCAATCTTTAAACAAAATAGTAACTGATTAGCTTGGATGACCACTAATTAATTTGGCCTATCAACAAACTACTAGCCAAATTACACGATGAACACATGCCCCCCTGTTTTTGGTATAATTGTATTCACCAAAAACATATTATTCCTTACGACAATGTTGATAACTTCATCAGCCATATAGTTGCTTAGGGCGATAAAAATTATACCGGCCAAATTTACTTAAGGGGATACTTGCAATAACATATCGGACACATTATCTCATGTTTTCTTGGACATGCTATGACAGTACTTTTTTGAATATTTTCCGTTGGGAGCTTTGGGCAACTTCTCCCCCACAATGTGCTTGTCCCTCCATGTTATTTTTGGCACCATTGGTTTTTCCTGATCGAACAAGCGCTTCTTCTCGACTATCTCTTCCTTCATTTCAAATGCCCGTAGTCTCTGCACACGTCGTTTCTGAGTGTGTGTGAGTCCCATTGGACACCACCGAGGTCTTGGTTTAGTCTCTAGTGCAGCTGACTTAATTCTGTTGCCCCCCGAGTCTCTCGGCCTGTACTGACGTACTTCTGCTTTTATGGCAAATATTTTATCTCTGGCCGAAATACCTCTCTGCTGATCATGTCCATTACTAGCTTTAAATTTCTGTCCGCGTACATTGCTTAAATCCAAATTAGTGCTAGATTTGAAATTTTTGGACGCTCCTGGGCCACAACCTCCCGTGAATAAATCAGCATATGAGCTTGCCGATTTAGACCGTTGATTAGTACATGAGGATACAATGAATTATTTTATCTGTCCAAAATTAGTTTCCTTTTCAAACTGATTACGTCAGACGGTTTGCTGCAACTTCACGCCATCACTATTCTCCTCTGTACCTATGGCTTCAATTTTCCCACTGTCTCTAGTAAATTCATCAGCAGATGCATCAACCAACTCACTAGTACGTACAATTTTCTTGTCTACATGTGTCTGCACACTAGGCTGCAAATCATCTTGTAAACTATTATCTTTTATTGCGCTAATCTTGGTGCAGCCACGCACAGTCCCATCATGTGCTTTTGCATCACTTCTACGATTGATCGGCACCCACATAAATTTTTGACCACCTATATGAACTTCACCATCTGCACTGCGTACCGATGACCGGTCCCTTTGGACAACAATTGCATCACATGATCTAGCTGCCTCATTGAGCGGAGCCCTTTTCTCATGTATGTTTGCTCTGAACATAGGCCTCGGCGGAACCCATTTTGGGTGAAAATAACCTGGCACTGTAGGATATGGCACCCAAGGATTAAAACCCCATGGAGGAAACTGTGGGTACATAGGAGGTGCACCACCCCAATACGTCGGCTCCATTGCAATATAGGGCTGTTGGTCATTTAAATTTCTTTGCCATCGCTCATGGCCGCCAGGTCCAGAAGGAGATCTAAGATGTTCATTCTCTCCAAGCCGGTTAAACACATTGCTGGTCTTGCGTGAGGTGTACTTTTCCAACAACATGTTAATTGACGGCTTTGGTCTTGGAGCTTGTTTTCTTCTTCCATTGACTTTCCAAACTCCTACTTCTGGATTTTTTTTGTTTGATCATCCTTGGAGAAGCATTATCATCAACAACATTTTTCTTTCTTGCGGATTCGGTCTGATCCGACCGAATAAGATTTTTCTTACTCTCAAGCTCGACTACATTGATAGGTAAAACGTCACTATCGAGCTTCATCTTAGAACTTTCTGTAAACGTCAATTGTCCTTCATTAATGGCCGATTGCACCTGTTGACGAAACATGTTACAATCATTAGTAGCATGAGAGAAAGAATTGTGCCACTTGCAATAAGCTCTCCTACCCAACTCTTCGGTAGGTGGAATTACATGACCCTTTCTCACTCTAATTAATTTATTTTGCAGTAACATATCAAAAATTCTATCACACTTACTAACATCAAAAGTGTATTTAGTTTCATCTCTTCTAGCAGGTGTGGGTTTCAAAGCAGAACATGCAAAGGGTTTTGACTTTGGCGCTGGAATCCATTCGGCTACACATATATTAACGTCGACTTTACTAGCCGAATTACTATCATAATCGAGGGCATTACCTACATGATTATCCTCCTCATTATCAATATTATCTTCAAACCGGCTATATTGTTTAATCTCCTTAGTCCGGTTTTCTTGCGCCAAAGCCTTCTGCAAAACTTAATTAACATCTAAAAATTCTTGCCCTTCTAGTTTATCCTTAATATGAGCGAGAAGACCCGAAAAGGCAAGACCGGCTAAATCCTTTTCGGCTATGGTCAAGATGAAACATCGGTTTTTTACATCCCTAAACCTCCTAATATAATCATGAACGTGCTCATTATATTTCTGCCTAACCATAGTTAAATCTGAAAGCTGAAGTTCTGTTTCACCGCTATAAAAGTACTCATGAAAATTTTGCTCCAATTATGCCCATGTTGAAATAGAATTAGGAGCAAGCGATGTAAACCAAGTAAATGCAATACCGGACAAAGACAACGGAAATAATTTAATCCTATAAACATCCGATGTGCCGATATCACAACATTGGGCTAAAAATTGTCCGATATGCTCGAAAGTGGATCTACCATCTTCCCCTGTAAACCTAAGAAAATCAGGAATTCTAAAATCGCGAGGATAAGCCGTCGAATCGAAGTAATCAGGGTATGGTTTTTGATATGCATGTGCTTTACTCTTAGGTTCTAAACCGAATTCTCTTAGTATACTACCAAGCTTATCCTTAAAGCTATCATTTGGCTGTAGAGAACTAGTTTGTGGAACAGATGAAACGCTAGCACGTGATGGAAACTCCGGCAAAGAAATTTGAGCTTGTGATGCTTGCAACGAAGACCCATTAAAATATGAATCCGGTACCGGCCCGCACGGAATCCCAGTACTGACAGTCAATAGCGGTGGTGTACTATATTCTAAAGTTGGATAAAAAAGTTGTTGCAAACTAGAATTAGAACTAGCACTTCGGTTATTGTTGTTGTGATTTTGTGGAACCAAAGTTGAGACAATAGGAGCAGCTACACTAGGCATAAAATTATTAGCCGAACTGCTCTCATAGTTCCGGCCACCTTGATCACTATTTGAAAGAACATGGGGCTGCACAATGTTATTAGCCGATGCTCCAGGTGTATGATTATTACTAGGAAAGTTAATGAAGCCACTATTCTCAATCGGTATTTTCTCAGAATAATCATCGTTGATTTGCAGCACTAACGACCGAACATGATAAGGTAAAATATTTTCAAGATCTTTGTGAAGCTGCTCCTTAAATTCCTCAATTCTATTAGCTACTGATTGTGTAATTGTGTGTGTCGTAGTTTTCACATCAGAATCATACTTGGTAGCAACGCACATATCAATTAGATGGGAAATTTCTTCGGTTGACTTTTTTACCTCGGTGTTGATCGAATCTGAAGGGTTCGGCACATGTACCTTCTTAACAACGCCGATCCTTGTCTTGCAGTATCCAGTCAACTTCAATTTTAGTCGCTCGGCCATCTCTTTCTTAAGCTCTTGTTCAAGCTCGCGTCGATCATTTTCAGACAGATCGTTGAGTGTGACGGCGATGACGTTCTTCGGGTCGATGTCGCTCCCGTTCCTGGACTCGGTATTCATCGTGTGCCTCTTCTTCTTCTCGTCCCCAGCGGAGTCGCCAATTGTGTTGGCACGGGAAATCACCGCACAACACCAATATAATTGTCGTGCTTTCGTGGCGACGAACGATTGCTTTCCGAGCAAAGCAACAAAGATCCCTCTCTTTCGTGGAGGAGAACCGGCCGCTTTTCAGCGCAAAACGACAAAGATTACCAAACCCTAGGGCTGCTACGGCTCGACAGATAATAACGATAGAGAAAAAGACATACGTGAAAAAGCAATGTATTTGTTGATAGATCGATTTGTTGGGGAACGTAGCATAAATTCAAAATTTTCCTACGTATCACCAAGATCTATCTATGGAGAAACCAGCAACGAGGAGAAGCAGAGTGCATCTACATACCCTTGTAGATCGCTAAGCGGAAGCGTTCAAGAGAACGGGGTTGAAGGAGTCGCATTGCCGTCGTGATCCAAATCACCGGAGATCCTAGTGCCGAACGGACGGCACCTCCGCGTTCAACACACGTACAGCCCGGTGGCGTCTCCCATGCCTTGATCCAGCAAGGAGAGAGGAGAGGTTGAGGAAAACTCCATCCAGCAGCAGCACAACGGCGTGGTGGTGGTGGAGGAGCGTGGCAATCCTGCAGGGCTTCGCCAAGCACCTACGGGAGAGGAGGAGGTGTCACGGGAGGGAGGGAGGCGCCAGGGCTTCAGGTGCGGCTGCCCTCCCTCCCCTCCACTATATATAGGGGCAAGGGAGAGGGGAGGGGCACAGCCTTGGCCCTTCCTCCAAGGAAGGGTGCGGCTAGGGAGGAGTCCATCCTCCCCAAGGCACCTAGGAGGTGCCTTCCCCCTTTAGGACTCTCCCTTTCCCTTATCTCTTGGCGCATGGGCCTCTTGGGGCTGGTGCCCTTGGCCCATATAGGCCAAGGCGCACACCCTACAGCCCATGTGCCCTCCCCGGGCTGGTGGACCCCTGGTGGACCTCGGACCCCTTTCGCACTCCTGCACAATACCGATAATGCGCGAAACTTTTCCGGCAACCAAAACAAGACTTCCCATATATAAATCTTTACCTCCGGACCATTCTGGAACTCCTCGTGACGTCCGGGATCTCATTCGGGACTTCGAACAACATTCGATAACCACATACAAACTTCCTTTATAACCCTAGCGTCATCGAACCTTAAGTGTGTAGACCCTACGGGTTCGGGAATCATGCAGACATGGCCGAGACATTCTCTGGTCAATAACCAACAGCGGGATCTGGATACCCATGTTGGCTCCCACATGTTCCACGATGATCTCATCGGATGAACCACGATGTCAAGGACTCAATCGATCCCGTATACAATTCCCTTTATCTCACGGTATTGTACTTGCCCGAGATTCGATCGTGGGTATACCGATACCTTGTTCAATCTCGTTACCGGCAAGTCTCTTTACTCGTTCCGTAACACATCATCCCGCGATCAACTCTTTGATCACATTGTGCACATTATGATGATGTCCTACCGAGTGGGCCCAAAGATACCTCTCCGTCACACGGAGTGACAAATCACAGTCTCGATTCGTGCAAACCCAATGTACACTTTTGGAGATACATGTAGTGCACCTTTATAGCCACCCGATTACGTTGTGAAGTTTGGTACACCCAAAGCATTCCTACGGTATCCGGAGTTGCACAATCTCATGGTCTAAGGAAAAGATACTTGACATTAGAAAAGCTTTAGCATACGAACTACACGATCTTTGTGCTAGGCTTAGGATTGGGTCTTGTCCATCACATCATTCTCGCTAATGATGTGATCCCGTTATCAACGACATCCAATGTCCATGGTCAGGAAACCGTAACCATCACATTGATCAACGAGCTAGTCAACTAGAGGCTTACTAGGGACATGGTGTTGTCTATGTACCCACACATGTATTTGAGTTTCCTATCAATACAATTATAGCATGGATAATAAACGATTATCATGAACAAGGAAATATAATAATAACTAATTTATTATTGCCTCTAGGGCATATTTCCAACAGTCTCCCACTTGCACTAGAGTCAATAATCTAGTTCACATCGCCATGTGATTAACACTCACAGGTCACATCGTCATGTGACTAACATCCCAAGAGTTTACTAGTGTCGCTAAACTAGTTCACATCATCATGTGATTAAGACTCAATGAGTTCTGGGGTTTGATCATGTTTGCTTGTGAGAGAGGTTCTAGTCAACGGGTCTACACCATTCAGATCCGTATGTATTTCGCAAATCTCTAGGTCATATTGTAAATACTGCTTCCACGCTCCACTTGGAGCTATTCCAAATGCTTGTTCCACTATACGTATCCGGTTTGCTACTCAGAGTCATTCGGATAGGTGTTAAATCTTGCATCGACGTAACCCTTTACGCCGAACTCTTTATTACCTCCATAATCGAGAAACATTTCCTTATTCCTCCAAGGATAATTTTGACCGCTGTCCAATGATCCGTTCCTGGATCATTCTTGTACCCTAGATGACTCATGGCAAGGCACACTTCGATGCGGTACACAACATAGCATACTATAGAGCCTATATACGAAACATAGGGGACGACCTTCGCCTTTACTCTCTCTTCTGCCGTGGTCGAGCTTTAACTCTTAACTTCATACCTTACAACTCGTGCAAGAACTCCTTCTTTGATCGATCCATCTTGAACACCTTCAAGATCATGTCAAGGTATGTGCTCATTTGAAAGTACTTATTAAGCGTTTTTGATCTATCCTTATAGATCTTGATGCTCAACGTTCAAGTAGCTTAATCCAGGTTTTCCATTGAAAAACACTTTTCAAATAACCCTATATGCTTTCTAGAAATTCTACGTCATTTCTGATCAACAATATGTCAACAACATATACTTATCAGAAATTCTATAGTGCTCCCACTCACTTCTTTGGAAATACAAGTTTCTCATAAACTTTGTATAAACCCAAAATCTTTTATCATCTCATCAAAGCGTACATTCCAATTCCGAGATGCTTACTCCAGTCCTTAGAAGGATTGCTGGAGCTTTGCATACTTGTTAGCGTCTTTCAGGATTTGTCAAAACCTTCTAGTTGTATTACATACAACCTTTCCTCAAGAAAATCATCGAGGAAACAATGGTTTTTGACATCCTATCTGCAAGATTTCATAAATAATGTAGTAACTGCTAATCCAATTCCAACAGACTCTTAGCATCGCCATTTGAATGAGAAAGTCTCATCGCAGTCAACTCCTTGAACTTGTCGGAAAACATCTTAACGACAAGTCGAGCTTTCTTAATGGTGACACTTTACCATCATTGCCCGTCTTCTTCCAAAATCCATTTGTACCCAACAGCCTCTACGACCATCAAGTAGTTCTTCCAAAGTCTACACTTTGTTTTCATACATGGATCCTCTCTCGAATTTTATGGCCTCAAGCCATTTATCGGAATCCGGGCCCACCATCGCTTCGCCATAGCTCGTAGGTTCATTGTTGTCTAGCAACATGACCTTCAAGACAGGATCACCGTACTACTACTCAAGCAAAGACTGTCCTTGTCGCCCCACGTGGTTTTGTAGTGACTTGATCCAAGCATTATGATCACTATCATCGACTTCCACTTCAATTGGTGTAGGTGCCACAGAACAACTTCTTGTGCCCTGATACACACTAGTTGAAGTGATGGTTCAACAACCTCATCAAGTCTCCACCATCCTCCCACTCAATTCTTTCGAGAGAAACTTTTCCTCGAGAAAGGACCCGTTTCTAGAAACAATTACTTTTGCTTCCGGATCTGAAATAGGAGGTATACCCAACCATTTTGGGTATCCTATGAAGATGTATTTATCCGTTTTGGGTTCAAGCTTATCACGATGAAACTCTTTCACATAAGCGTCGCAGCCCCAAACTTTTAAGAAACGACAACTTAGGTTTCTCCAAACCATAGTTCAAACAGTGTCATCTCAATGGAATTACGTGGTGCCCTATTTAAAGTGAGTGCGGTTGTCTCTAATGCCTAACCCATGAACGGTAGTGGTAATTCGATAAGAGACATCATGGTACGCACCATATCCAATAAGGTGCAACTATGATGTTCGGACACACCATCACACTATGGTGTTCCAGGCGGTATCAATTGTGAAACAATTTCCACAATGTCTTAATTGCGTGCCAAAACTCGTAACTCAGATATTCATCTCTATGATCATATCATAGACATTTTATCCTCTTGTCACGAAAATCTTCAACTTCACTCTGAAATTACTTGAACCATTCAATAATTCAGACTTGTGTTTCATCAAGTAAATATACTCAGTATCTACTCAAATCATCCGTGAAGTAAGAACATAACGATATCCACTGCGTGCCTTAGCACTCATTGGACTGCACACATCAAAATGTATTACTTCCAATAAGTTGCTATCTTGTTCCATTTCACTGAAAACGAGGCTTTCAGTCATCTTGCCAATATGGTATGATTTGCATGTCTCAAGTGATTCAAAATCAAGTGAGTCCAAACGGTCCATCTGCATGGAGTTTCTTCATGCATATACACCAATAGACATGGTTCGCATGTCTCAAACTTTTCAAAACGAGTGAGTCCAAAGATCCATCAACATGGAGCTTCTTCATACGCTTTTATACCAATATGACTTACATGGCAGTGCCACAAGTAGGTGGTACTATCATTACTATCTTATATCTTTTGGCATGAACATGTGTATCACTACGATCGAGATTTAATAAACCATTCATTTTATGTGCAAGACCATTGAAGGTATTATTCAAATAAACAGAGTAACCATTATTATCCTTAAATGAATAACCGTATTGCGATAGACATAATCCAATCATGTCTATGCTCAACGCAAACACCAAATAACAATTATTTAGGTTTAACACCAATCTCGAAGGTAGAGGGAGCGTGCGATGGAAACACTTTCCACACATATCGTCAGCTCACCTTTAGCTAGTCTCCTTTTATTCGGTAGCTTTTATTTCGAGTTACTAGCACTTAGCAACCGAACCGGTATCTAATACCCTGGTGCTACTAGGAGTACTAGTAAAGTACACATTAACATAATGTATACCCAATATACTTCCGTCGACCTTGCCTGCCTTCTTATCTACCAAGTATCTAGGGTGGTTCTGCTTTAGTGTCCGTTCCTCTCATTACAGGAGAACTTAGTCTCGGGTTTGGGTTCAACCTTGGGTTTTCACTGGAGCAGCAACTGTTTTGCCGTTTCATGAAGTATCCCTTCTTGCCCTTGCCCTTCTTGAAACTAGTGGTTTTACTAACCATCAACAATTGATGCTCCTACTTGACTTCTACTTTCACAAGGCGTCAAACATCGTGAATACTTCAAGGATCATCATATCTATCGCTGATATGTTATAGTACATCACGAAGCTCTAGTAGCTTGGTGGCAATGACTTTGGAGAAACATCACTATCTCATCTGGAAGATTAACTCCCACTCGATACAAGTGATTGTTGTACCCAGACAATCTGAGTACAAGCTCAACGATTGAGCTTTTCTCCCTTAGTTTGTAGGCCAAAAAGCTCGTCGGAGGTCTTATACCTCTTGACGTGGGCACGAGCCTGAAATCCCAATTTCAGCCCTCGAAACATCTCAGATGTTTCGCGACGTTTCAAAATCGACTTCGGTGCCTTAACTCTAAACCATTTAACTGAACTATCACGTAGTTATCAAAACGTGTATGTCAGATGTTCGCAACATCCACAGACGACGTTCGAGGTTCAGCACACTGAGCGGTGCATTAAGGACATAAGCCTTCTTCCAAGCAACAAGGACAATCCTTAGTTTACGGGTAGTCCGCATAATCGCTACTATCATCTTTCAACTGAATTTTCTCTAGGAACATATCTAAACAAGAGGGACTAAAGCGCCGAGCTTTACGACATAATTAGCAAAGACCTTTTGACTATGTTCAGGATAATTAAGTTCATCTTATGAACTCCCACTCAGATAGACATCCCTCTTAGTCATCTAAGTGATTACATGATCCGAGTCAACTAGGCCGTGTCCGATCATCACATGAGACGGACTAGTCATCATCGGTGAACATCTTCATGTTGATCGTATCTACCATACGACTCATGCTCGACCTTTCGGTCTCTTGTGCTCCGAGGCCATGTCTGTACATGCTAGGCTCGTCAAGTCAACCTAAGTGTTTCGCGTGTGTAAATCTGTCTTACACCCGTTGTATGTGAACGTTAGAATCTATCACACCCGATCATCACGTGGTGCTTCGAAACAACAAACCTTCACAACGGTGCATAGTTAGGGGGAACACTTTCTTGAAATTTTAATGAGGGATCATCTTATTTACTACCGTCGTTCTAAGCAAATAAGATGCATAAACATGATAAACATCACATGCAATCAAAAAGTGACATGATATGGCCAATATCATTTTGCTCCTTTTATCTCCATCTTCGGGGCTCCATGATCATCATCGCCACCGGCATGACACCATGATCTCCATCATCATGATCTCCATCATCGTGTCTCCATGAAGTTGTCTCACCAACTATTACTTCTACTACTATGGCTAACGGTTTAGCAATGAAGTAAAAGTAATTACATGGCGTTATTCGGTGACACGGGTCATACAATAAATAAAGACAACTCCTATGGCTCCTGCCGGTTGTCATACTCATCGACATGCAAGTCGTGATTCCTATTACAAGAACATGATCAATCTCATACATCACATACTTTTTGGCCATATCACATCACATAGCATACCCTGCAGAAACAAGTTAGACGTCCTCTAATTGTTGTTTGCATGTTTTACGTGGCTGCTATGGGTTTCTAGCAAGAACATTCTTACCTACGCAAAACCACAACGTGATATGTCAATTGCTATTTACCCTTCATAAGGACCCTTTTCATCGAATACGATCCGACTAAAGTGGGAGAGACTGGCACCCGCTAGCCACCTTATGCAACAAGTGCATGTCAGTCGGTGGAACATGTCTCACGTAAGTGTACGTGTAAGGTCGGTCCGGCCGCTTCATCCCACAATACCGTCGAAACAAGATTGGACTAGTAACGGTAAGCATATTGAACAAAATCAACGCCCACAACAACTTGTGTTCTACTCGTGCATAGAATCTACGCAATAGACCTAGCTCATGATGCCACTGTTGGGGAACGTAGCAGAAATTCAAAATTTTCTATGCATCACCAAGATCAACCTATGGAGATTGTAGCAACAAGAGAGGGAGAGTATGAGCATCTTCATACCCTTGAAGATCGCTAAGCGGAAGCGTTACAAGAACGCGGATGAAGGAGTCGTACTCGCAGCGATTCAGATCGCGGTTGATTCCGATCTAAGCACCGAACAACGGTGCCTCCGCATTCAACACACATACAGCCCGGTGATGTCTCCTCCTTCTTGATCAAGCAAGGGGAGAGGAGAAGTTGAGGGAGAACTCCGACAGCACGACGGCATGGTGGTGATGGAGCTCGTGGTTCTCCGGCAGGGCTTCGCCAAGCACTACGGAGGAGGAGGAGGTGTTGGAGGAGGGAGAGGGCTGCGCCAGGGGAAGGGTGCGGCTGCCCTCTCTCTCTCTCTCTCACTATATATAGGGGGAAGGGAGGAGGGGGAGGCGCCATAGGGTTCCCTAGGGGAGGGGCGGCGGCCATAGGGGAAACCCTAGATGGGTTTTGGCGCCCCAACCCCCTAGGAAACTTGCCCCCCAAGCCGGGAGGGGTCGCTGCCCTAGGGGTGGCGCCCCCACCTCTCCGTGTTACACGAGATGGGGTGGGAGGGCGCTCAGCCCCTTAGTGGGCTGATGTGCCCTCTCCCTTGGCCCATAAGGCCCCCCCAAAGCTTGCCGGGCCTCCAAACCCCTTTGGACACGCTGGTCATCACCGGTACCCCGAAACAATTCCGGACTCCAATACCCTTCGTCCAATATATCGATCTTCACCTCCGGACCATTCCGAGCTCCTCGTCATGTCCGGGATCTCATCCGGACTCAACAACCTTCGGTAACCACATACTATTTCCCATAACAACTCTAGCGCCACCGAACCTTATGTGTAGACCCTACGGGTTCGGGAACCATGCAGACATGACCAAGACGTTCTCCGGTCAATAACCAACAGCGGATCTGGATACCCATGTTGGCTCCTACATGTTCCACGATGATCTCATCGGATGAACCACGATGTCAAGGATTCAAGCAATCCCGTATGCAATTCCCTTTGTCTAGCGGTATTGTACTTGCCCGAGATTCGATCGTCGGTATGCCGATACCTTGTTCAATCTCGTTACCGGCAAGTCTCTTTACTCGTTCAGTAACACATCATCCCGTGATCAACCCCTTGGTCACATTGTGCACATTATGATGATGTCCTACCGAGTGGGCCCAGAGATACCTCTCCGTCACACGGAGTGACAAATCCCAGTCTCGATTCGTGCCAACCCAACAAGACACTTTCGGAGATACCCGTAGTGCACCTTTATAGCCACCCAGTTACGTTGTGACGTTTGGTACACCCAAAGCATTCCTACGGTATCCGGGAGTTGCACAATCTCACGGTCTAAGGAAAAGATACTTAACATTTGAAAAGCTTTAGCATATGAACTACACGATCTTTGTGCTAGGCTTAGGATTGGGTCTTGTCCATCACATCATTCTCCTAATGATGTGATCCCGTTATCAACGACATCCAATGTCCATGGTCAGGAAACCGTAACCATCTATTGATCAACGAGCTAGTCAACTAGAGGCTTACTAGGGACATGGTGTTGTCTATGTACCCACACATGTATCTGAGTTTCCTATCAATACAATTATAGCATGGATAATAAACGATTATCATGAACAAGGAAATATAATAATAATAAATAATTTATTATTGCCTCTAGGGCATATTTCCAACAACAACAACAAGCACACAAGCCAGCAAAGGATATAACACAAATAAGCTTGCACATGTAAAGGTATGAGATAACCAAGAGTGGAGCCGGTGGAGACGAGGATGTGTTACCGAAGTTCTTTCCTTTTAAGGGGAAGTACGTCTCCGTTAGAGCGGTGTGGAGGCACAATGCTCCCCAAGAAGCCACTAGGGCCACCGTATACTCCTCACGCCCTCGCACAATGCAAGATGCCGTGATTCCACCATTGGTGCCCTTGAAGGCGGCGACCGAACCTTTACAAACAAGGTTGGGGCAATCTCCACAACTTAATTGGAGGCTCCCAACAACACCATGAAGCTTCACCACAATGGATTATGGCTTCACGGTGACCTCAACCGTCTAGGGTGCTCAAACAACCAAGAGTAACAAGATCCGCTAGGGATTAGTGGGGGAATCAATTCTCTCTTGGTGGAAGTGTAGATCGGGGCCTTCTCAACCAATCCCGAGCAAATCAACAAGTTTGATTGGCTAGGGAGAGAGATCGGGCAAAAATGGAGCTTGGAGCAACAATGGAGCTTTTGGGGAAAGAGGTAGGTCAACTTTGGAGAAGAAGACCCACTTATATAGTGGGGGGAACAATCCAACCGTTACCCCCCCAGCCTCATGAGAGCGGTACTACCATTTGGGCCGTACTACCGCTTAACAGCTTAAGCGGTACTACCGCTCCCCTTAGCAGTACTACCGCTCGAGAGCGATACTATCGCCTCTCCTACATGGCTAGTACCATAGAGTCGACACGAGAAAAAGAGCCCTCGAATCGAGGCGGTATCGGTAAATCGAGCGGTACTACGGCTTAGGGGCTATGAGCGGTACTACCACCGTGGAGCGGCATCGCCGCTTATAGCACCCAAGCGGTACTACCGGCCCGGCCCAGTACTACCGCTGCACGTAGCAAAGAAAGAGGACAGGAACGAGCTCTCCATTGAAGGATAAAGGCTCGGAGGGTGTGCAAGGGATGTGTACGTGATGATTCCACCCTAGCCTTTCCAAAGCGGACCCCCTCTCGATAGTACGGTGATCTCTACGAAACTAGTCCACCAAAGTAAGTCAAAAATACTACATCTTCTTTGCTTCAAACTCCGAAGGGAGGGAATCGTCTCGTGCCAAGGATGAATCTCTGAAAAGCTCAGTGCACACGATTAGTCCGCAAAAGCATTGTCATTAATCACCAAAACATCTTAGGGCTACAGATGCCCTTACAATCTCCCCCTTTTTGGTGGATTGATGACAATACGGGATTTGCACGAAACGAAGAAAGAAACATAACATAAGCAAACCCACATCTCTAAAATAGAGACGGGCTCCCCCTAGATGTGTGCCATCTAGATGAATGCTTTGGACTGCACGGCACACATACTAGGATCAACACTCCCCTGTATTTTAGAGATCAACAAACTAGGCACGATCCATGAGAGCAGGGTATATGAAAAACATAATAAGCATGCAACTACTCATAGCATACCAAATGGCTAGAGGCATAGATAATAATATGATAGACATAGGGTAGCATATGTCTCACACCATATGACTGGAACTTAGGTCACACTGACACAAAACCAAACAAAGCAAATGACGAGCAACCACAACGAAACCAAAGAAACCACAAAGACACACTCACAGCTCAACGACACAAATCCCTAGACTCTCTCCCCCTTTGGCATCGAGACACCAAAAGGGGCAAATAGCGAACCTACGGCTCCAGGTGAGAGCAACTGAAGATCTCGAACATCAGACATATGCACCATCATCCTCAGTCAGGAACTGCTCGGCCTCTGAATCAGTCCATGGACAGTGTTGCTGGACCCACTCCTCCTCCTCAGTGATCTGACCCTCAGAGCCGCTGGTGACAGTCGCACCCAACTGATGCATAAGCTCCTTGTGGCGGCCCCTTGCCTTCTTCTCAGCCACATGAGTCATGTACTGACCGTGAGACTCCATACAGAAGAGCTTTTTCATCATGAGCTTGAGTTTCCTTGCCCAAGAGGGCTCTGCCTCAGAAGGCTCAGTGTCAAGGTCATCACCGGCATCAGCCTCGCCCTCAGTCTCCATGGCAGCAGCAGTAGATGGAACACCAGTTTGGGGAACGGATGTACCCCAATTATCCTTCTTCCTCAGACGCTTGATCTCATGAGAGACCAACTCTCCAGTCTCCAGTGACTCCTCGGGATAGGTGCGTCTCCAGGCCTTCTCAATGAGCAACATGATGAACGGAGCATAGATCGGACACTTGCGCTCAGACACAGCAGAAAGGAGCTCAGACCACATCACATGAGAGATATCCAGGGTCTCCTCAGTGCTTGCCTCCTTCTCATGCTGGCAGAAGAGAAGCATGTCCACAAGATAGGAATGAACCTGATCCTGATTCCCAATACGAGGGAATAGAGTCTCGCGGAACACATGGTGAAGGATGTCCAGAAAGGCAGGCAGCTCATAGGTTGTCTTCTTAGTCTCAGGATTAACCTTCTTAATGCAGTAGGGCCAGAGAGCTTGCTTGTGAGTGGAGGTAACATTTTGGTGAGGACGAAAACCGACTGGAGACTCAAGCCCTTGATCTTCCACCTCAAGCAACTCCATGAAAGCCTTCCACTTGACAACTAGCAGCTTCCCATTCGTCATCCAAGTCAGATTCCTATTCTCATCAGTTACCAGATGGACAGTGGCATAGAACTGAGCCACCAAGTCAGCATCAAAGTCCTTGTTGAACTGCATGATCCTGAGGATGTTCAGCTGAGAGCACATCTGAAGGGATGCTCCAAAGTACTCAGGGTCCTGTTCCATAGCATCCGTGTTGATGGAGTGAACATTGACAAAGAGGTTCTTCTTCGACTTGATCACTTCAAAGTAGGTGGCATACTGAAAGCGGTTCTAGAACGGACGATTGACAAAGGTGGGGTCTTGGTCTTCAAGATAAGGGTTGCGGCGACGCCTGTCCCACAATTCCTTGGAGGACATCTCAGTCACCCTCTTCCCATGATTCTTTGGTCTGTTGGTAGCCATCTTGGTCTTATGAGGGGGATTGGTGCTTGAAGAGGCACCCATTGGCGGTGGTGGAACATTGGAGGAACCACCAGCAGACTCAGAAGTGCGGTAGCTCTTTGACGTGGAACGCCCGGGGTTGACACGGCGGACTTGCTGCTCAGGATGTTCATCACCTGGAACCAAACACACGGACACACGAACAACCAGAAAGAACGATCAAAAACCAACAAACAAACCAAACAAGGATCAATATGTGGTTGGAAATGATGGAAATGAGCATCAGGCGGTAGTACCGCGACCCTCCGCGGTAGTACCGCTCGAGCGGTAGTACCGCTCGCACGATAGTACCGCTCGACTGGGCGGTAGTACCGCTCGAGACGAGGAACAGCGGTTCCCTACTATCGTGGAAAGATCCGGCACTACCGGAGATGCCAAATTCAAAAATAAGCCTACCAAACATCAACCCAAAGAGTCTAGTTGCCTTCTCCAACCTACTCAAGCCTATTTTTAGCCAAAAAAACTATAGATGCAACCACTATTGCCTCTAAACACTAGATCTGAAATCTAGATAAGAAGAGAAGAAGAACAAGGGCAATACCGGCATCCATGGCAAGAGGACGAGGTGGGGATCGACTCCACCGAAGGAAATGGAGAGGGACGGCCCGGAGAAGGAGGGCCGCCGGAGCCCTCCCACGACGAGATGGCGCTGGAGAGAGGAAGAGGAACAGGGGAACGAAGCAAATGGGTATGGGGGGAGAAAACCACCCCTGCCCACGACTTAACCCCCTGGGCCCATCCCCCAGCGGTAGTACCGCGAAAGCGAGTGGTACTACCGCTTAGCAGGGTAAGCAGTAGTACCGCGCCACCAGCGGTAGTACCGCCCAACGCACGTCAAAACTAGACTTACAAAAAATGCACGAAAAAGACAAAGCGGAACAAACCGAAAACCAAGAACCCACAAGGAGAACTAGCAAGAGGACAGAAAGAGCACCCCTTCAAGAGAGGGGTGGTGGCCGAGGCCACCTATGTTTGAGTCAAGAGGTATGGCACTGCAAAGATTTTAACCTTGGGCCCATGACCAAAACTCGTCTTTGAAACACAAGTACCATAAAAAATGGCTAATGTGAAAGAGTTGATCGATTTATGCATAATGAGGGGAGGGAGAGTTCATTGAGAGAACAACACTTCCCCTATGTCCATGCCTACACCTAACAAGATAACAAGTCGAGTAGGGTGGGGTGTGCACGGGTTCAAGCAACATTGCTCGAGTCAATGATATTTAGCTCATGCCTTAACTCGTGAAATCTTGCTTCATCCAAGGGCTTCGTGAAAATATTTGCAAGGTTATCATGAGTGTTGACATACTTGAGCTCGATCTCCCCTCGCCTAATATGATCCCGGATGAAATGATATTGAATCTCAATATGCTTCGTCTTGAAGTGTTGCACTGGGTTGAGAGAAATCTTGATGGTAGTTTCATTGTCACACCAAAGAGGCACTTTGTCAGAAATGACACCGTAATCCTTTAAAATTTGTCTCATACAAAGGAGTTGTGCACAACAACTACCGGCCGCCACATATTCCGCTTCGGTGGATGAGAGAGACAAACAACTTTGCTTCTTGGAAGACCAACTCGCCAAAGAGCAACCAAGAAATTGGCACCCTCCGGAAGTGGACTTCCTGTCCACTTTGTCTCCCGCCCAATCGGAATCCGTATATCCTTCAAGCTTGAAATTTGCTCCTCTTGGGTACCATAGGCCAAAGTTTGGGGTATGAGCTAAATATCGAAAGATTCGTTTGACCGCCACATTGTGGCTTCCCTTTGGTGCGGCTTGAAACCGTGCACATATTCCCACACTCAACATGATATCCGGTCTAGATGCACAAAGGTAAAGCAGGGAGCCAATCATGGAGCGATATACCTTTTGATCCACCGCTTTACCATTGGGATCAATGTCAAGTTGGCACTTGGTAGGCATTGGAGTAGTAGCCGGCTTGACATCACTTAGCTTGAATCTCTTTAGCATGTCTTGAGTGTATTTGGCTTGGTTGATGAAGGTACCTTCTCTTCTTTGCTTGATATCAAAACCAAGGAAGAACTTCAACTCTCCCATCGAAGACATCTTGAACTTGGAGGTCATGAGAGCGGCAAATTCCTCATTGAAAGCTTTGTTAGGGGAACCAAAAATAATATCATCAACATATAGTTGGCATACGAAAAACTCCCCTTTAACCTTCTTAGTAAAAAGAGTGGGGTCGATTAGCCCAACTTCAAATCCACGATCTTGTAACAACTTGGTAAGGTGGTCATACCACGCACGTGGGGCTTGTTTAAGGCCATAGAGTGCCTTGTCAAGTTGATACACATGATCGGGAAAGTAGGGATCCTCGAACCCGGGGGGTTGCTTGACGTATACCAACTCATTAATAGGACCATTAAGAAACGCACTTTTAACATCCATTTGTTGCAACTTAAAGTTGTGATGAGAAGCATATGCAATCAACAAACGAATGGATTCAAGACGAGCAACGGGAGCAAAGGTTTCACCGTAGTCGATACCCTCGACTTGGGAGTAGCCTTGTGCCACCAATCTTGCCTTGTTGCGAATGATTTGCTTGTTCTTGAAAATCCACTTGGTTCCAATGACATTGTGGTTCCCCGTTGGCCTTGGCACCAATCTCCACACCTTCTTGTACTTGAAGTTATTGAGTTCTTCATGCATGGCATTGAGCCAATCCGGATCTTCGAGCTCCTCAGAGACCTTTGGGGTTCCACACAAGAGACAAACGCATGATGTTCACAATAGTTTGCTAATTGTCTACGAGTGCTTACCCCTTTCTTAGGCTTCCAACCACATTCTCCATGAGATGACCTTTGGTGGTGAGCTTGGAAGCAATCTTCGGCACGACGCTTCCAATTCCTCCTCGGAAGTGAGACGAGGAGGGTAACTTGATCATCTTGAGCGCCGTCTTGAGCTTGTTCTCGATCTTGAGCTTGCTCATGATCTTGGACTTGCTCGAGGGGAAGAACTTGACCTTGGGCATCATTTGGTGGTTCACCACCATCTTAAGGTTGATCTTGCCCTTGATCTTGTTCACAAGGTTGAGGGCCTTCACTTTGTTCTTCGGAAGCGTGTGAGCCTTGGGTTGGTGATGGCTCCACTTAGTGGAGCATTGTCCTTCTCCTTCGGCCACAAGGGGTTACTTAATGGGTAGGATAAAGCCAACACCCATTCTTCTTATGGCTTGAGGAGGAATTTCATCACCTACATCACAAGTGCCACTTTGCTCCACTTGGGAGCCGTTATTCTCATCAAACTCCATGTTACACGTCTCCTCAATAAGTCCCGTGGATTTATTGAGGACACGGTAAGCATGAGAGTTTGTAGCATAACCAACAAATATGCCCTCATAAGCTCTAGCCTCAAATTTAGACAACCTAACACCTTTCTTGAGAATGAAACACTTACACCCGAACACCAAAATACTTGAGGTTGGGCTTGTTACCGTGAGTATCTCATATGGAGTCTTGTTCAAGCCCTTGCGGAGGTAGAGCCGGTTGGATGCATGACATGCGGTGTTGATGGCTTCGCCCAAAAGTTGTATGGAGACTTGAACTCCGCCATCATGGTCCTTGCCGCATCCATCAACGTCCATTCTTCCTCTCCGCGACACCGTTTTGTTGAGGGGTGTAGGGTGCAGAATATTGATGCTTGATCCCCTCATCACTAAGAAACGCATCCAAGGTGTAGTTCTTGAACTCGGTGCTGTTGTCACTTCTTATTGTCAAGATCTTTGCATTGTGTTGACGTTGTGCTTCATTAGCAAAGTCAATGACGGTTTGTTGGGTCTCGCTCTTCCTCTTGAAGAAATACACCCAAGTATATCTTGAGTAGTCATCCACAATCACCAAGAAATACTTCCTACCCCCAAGACTATCAAATGATGGAGGCCCAAAGAGATCCAAGTGAAGGAGCTCCAAAGGCCTCTTCGAGTAGATGATAGTCGTGGGAGGGTGAGCCTTCTCATGAAGCTTTCCTTTGATACAAGCACTGCAAGCACGATCTTTAGCAAAACTAACATTCGTTAGTCCACGGACATGGTCCCCCTTGAGAAGAATTTGCAAAGATCTCATATTTACATGGGCTAAACGGTGATGCTAAAGCCATCCCACGTCAAGTTTAGCCATTAGGCATGTCGCGGTCTTAGTGGGTCGCTCCGAAAAGTTTATCACATATAGACCGTTCTCGACATGCCCAACAAAGGCTACTTTAAGAGTCTTGCTCCACAAGAGGGCCACGGTATCAATATCAAAGAAAGTGGCAAAGCCCATGATTGCAAGTTGACGAACGGAAAGTAAATTGTATGAAAGGGACTCAACAAGCATGACCTTCTCGATCGTGAGATCATGAGAAATGACAACCTTGCCAAGTCCCAAAGACCTTTAGAAAATGAGGCATCACCCCACTCGACATTGGTGGGCATGGATGGAATCTTGTGAACGTCCACCACCAAGTCCTTGCTTCCGGTCATATGATTTGTAGCTCCACTATCGAGCAACCATGATCCCCCACCAGAAGCAAACACCTACACGAGATCAATACTTGGATTTAGGTACCCATTGTGTAATGGGTCCTTTGATGTTAGTGACAAGGGTCTTAGGAACCCAAATAGACCATTCAATGTACTCATAAGGAGAACCAACAAATTTGGCATAGACATGCCCATCACTAGCACGGCACAACACATAAGAAGGGTTAAAGTCGCCGGTTTGGTTGGAAGAGGTGGCATTGCCCTTCTTGACATTACCACCCTTCTCATTGTTATTCTTCTCCTTGGGAGCACCCTCTCCTTCCTTCACAAATGTTTGCTTGAGAGGAGGAGGTCGTTTGATCTTGTCACTCTTCTTCTTTTTCTTGGGCTTGGGTGCAAACCCAATCCCTTCCTTGGCAACCACTTCCTTTTGATTACTCAAAAGATCGTTGAGGTTCTTCTCACCTTGTATGCACGACACAAGGCCTTTCTCAAGTTGCTTCTTCAACTTAGCATTCTCCTCAATAAGATGCTCATGCTCACAACAAGGGTTAGTAGCATTTGCATTATCAATTAAAACCATATGAGGAAATGTGGCTTTCTCCTTGGTTAGCTTTACTTGGAGTTGATCATGAGACTCCTTGAGGCTAGCATGAACCCCCTTCAAGACTTTGTGAGCCTTGTCGAGAATGTCAAACTCCTCTTTGAGTCTAGCAAGATCATGAAGGAAATATGCCCTAGAGGCAATAATAAAGTTATTATTTATTTCCTTATTTCATGATAAATGTTTATTATTCATGCTAGAATTGTATTAACCGGAAACATAATACATGTGTGAATACATAGACAAACAGAGTGTCACTAGTATGCCTCTACTAGACTAGCTTGTTAATCAAAGATGGTTAAGTTTCCTAACCATAGACAAAGGAGTTGTCATTTGATTAACAAGGTCACATCATTAGTTGAATGATCTGATTGACATGACCCAATCCATTAGCTTAGCACCCGATCGCTTAGTATGTTGCTATTGCTTTTATCCATGACTTATACATGTTCCTATAACTATGAGATTATGCAACTCCTGCCATCGGAGGAACACTTTGGTACTACCAAACGTCACAACGAATCGGGTGATTATAAAGGAGTACTACAGGTGTCTCCAAAGGCAGATGTTGGGTTGGCGATTTCGATATTAGGATTTGTCACTCCGATTGTCGGAGAGGTATCTTCGGCCCTCTCGGTAATGCACATCATTATAAGCCTTGCAAGCAATGTGACCAATGAGTTGGTTACGGGATGATGCATTACTGAGCGAGTAAAGAGACTTGCGGTGACGAGATTGAACTAGGTATTGGATACCGACGATCGAATCTCGGGCAAGTAACATACCGATGACAAAGGGAACAACGATGTTGTTATGCGGTTTGACCGATAAAGATCTTCAGAGAATATGTAGGAGCCAATATGGGCATCCGTGTTCCGCTATTGGTTATTGACCAAGAATAGTTCTCGGTCATGTCTACATAGTTCTCGAACCCGTAGGGTCCGCAGAGCTTAAGGTTTCGGCGATGCTTATATTATGAGTTTACATGTTTTGATGTACCAAGGAGTTCGAGTCCCGGATGAGATCGGGGACATGACGAGGAGTCTCGAAATGGTCGAGACGTAAAGATTCATATATTGGATGATATGTTTAGGCTAAGGGGTCAAGCCCATGAGGCTTTAGGTCGGTGCAAAAGGAGTTTTATGAGGTTGGGGCCAAACGCCGGAGACCTGGCGTTCGCCCGGGCCAGACGCCGAGGCCCATGGCGTCTGGGCCAGACGCCAAGGATTGTGGCGTTTGGTCCTGGAGTCCGAGTGGGACTCTTGCCTTTCGGGCAAAACCGACTTTGAGGAGGCTTTTGCTCCAAGTTTCGACCCCGGGGCTCAACATATAAATAGAGGGGCAGGGCTAGCACCAAAGACACAACAATTGATCTCTTGGATCTCTTAGCCGTGTGCGGTGCCCCCCTCCACTATAGTCCACCTCGATAATATCGTAGCGGTGCTTAGGCGAAGCCCTGCAACGGTAGAACATCAAGATCGCCACCACGCCGTGTCGTCGACGGAACTCTCACTCGACACTCGGCTAGATCGGAGTTCGAGGGATGTCATCGAGCTGAACGTGTGCTAGAACTCGGAGGTGCCGTAGTTTCGGTGCTTGATCGGTCGGGCCGTGAAGACGCATTTACTACATCAACCGCGTTGTCATAACGCTTCCGCCACGGTCTCACGAGGGTACGTAGACAATACTCTCCTCTCGTTGCTATGCATCACCATGATCTTGCGTGTGCGTAGGGAAATTTTTGAAATTACTACGCTCCCCAACAAAGTGGCATCCGAGCTAGGTTTTTATGGTTTGATGTTTTGCACGAGTAGAACACAAGTGAGTTGTGGGCGATACAAGTCATACCGCCTACCAAAGCATGTCATACTTTGGTTCAGCGGTATTGTGAGATGAAGCGCCCGGACCGACATTACACGTGACGCTTACGCGAGACTGGTTTCACTGCTACGAGCACTCGTGCTTAAAGGTGGCTGGCGGGTGTCTGTCTCTCACTTTAGTTGAACCGAGTGTGACTACGCCCGTCCCGCGAAGGTTAAAACGGAGTCTATTTGACAAACTATCGTTGTGGTTTTGATGCGTAGGTGAGAACGGTTCTTGCTAAGCCCGTAGCAGCCACGTAAAATTTGCAACAAACAAAGTAGAGGGCGTCTAACTTGTTTTTGCAGGGCATGCTGTGATGTGATATGGTCAAGACGTGATGAGATATAAGTTGTTGTATGAGATGATCATGTTTTGTTGAAGTTATCGGCAATCGGCGTAAGCCTTATGGTTGTCTCTTTATTGCATAAGATGCAAGCGCCAAATAATTGCTTTACTTTATCGCTATGCGATAGCAATAGTTGCAAGAGCAATAGTTGGCGAGACGACCACGTGACGACACATTGATATAGATCAAGATGATGGAGATCATGGTGTCATGCCGGTGATGATGGAAATCATGACGATGCTTTGGAGATGGAGATCAAAGGCACAAGATGATGATGGCCATATCATGTCACATATTTTGATTGCATGTGATGTTTATCTTTTATACATCTTATTTTGCTTAGTTCGATGGTAGCATTTTAAGATGATCTCTCACTAAAAATTATCAAGAAGTGTTCTCCCTGAGTATGCACCGTTGCCAAAGTTCGTCGTGCCCAGACACCACGTGATGATCGGGTGTGATAAGCTCCACGTCCATCTACAACGGGTGCAAGCCAGTTTTGCACACGCAGAATACTCAGGTTAAACTTGACGAGCCTAGCATATGCAGATATGGCCTCGGAACACGGAGACCGAAAGGTCGAGCGTGAATCATATAGTAGATATGATTAACATAGTGATGTTCACCATTGAAAACTACTCCATCTCACGTGATGATCGGTTATGGTTTAGTTGATTTGGATCACGTAATCACTTAGATGACTAGAGAGATGTCTGTCTAAGTGGGGGTTCTTAAGTAATATGATTAATTGAACTTAAATTTATCATGAACTTAGTCCTGGTAGTATTTTGCAAATTATGTTGTAGATCAATAGCTTGCGTTGTTGCTTTCATATGTTTATTTTGATATGTTCCTAGAGAAAATTGTGTTGAAAGATGTTAGTAGCAATAATGCGGATTGGATCCGTGATCTGAGGTTTATTCTCATTGCTGCACAGAAGAATTATGTCCTTAATGCACCGCTAGGTGACAGACCTATTGCAAGAGCAAATGCAGACGTTATGAACGTTTGGCTAGCTCAATATGATGACTACTTGATAGTTTAGTGCACCATACTTAACGGCTTAGAATCGGGACTTCAAAGACGTTTTGAACGTCATGGACCATATGAGATGTCCAGGAGTTGAAGTTAATATTTCAAGCAAATACCCGAGTTGAGAGATATGAAGTCTCCAACAAGTTCTATAGCTAAAAGATGGAGGAGAATCGCTCAACTAGTGAGCATGTGCTCAGATTGTCTGGGTAGTTCAATCGCTTGAATCAAGTGGGAGTTAATCTTCCAGATAATATAGTGATTGACAGAATTCTCTAGTCACCATCACTAAGTTACTAGAACTTCGTGATGAACTATAATATGCAAGGGATGACGAAAGTGATTCCTAAGCTCTTCGTGATGCTGAAATCAACGAAGGTAGAAATCAAGAAAACATCAAGTGTTGATAGTTAACAAGACCACTAGTTTCAAGAAAAGGGCAAAGGGAAGAAGGGGAACTTCAATAAGAACGGCAAGCAAGTTGTTGCTCAAGTGAAGAAGCCCAAGTCTGGACCTAAGCCTGAAACCGAGTGCTTCTATCAAAGGAAATGGTCACCGGAAGTGGAACTACTCCAAATATTTGGTGGATAAGAAGGATGGCAAAGTGAACAAGGGTATATTTGATATACAGGTTATTGATGTGTGCTTTACTAGTGTTTATAGTAGCCCGAGTATTTGATACTTGTTCGGTTGCTAAGATTAGTAACTTTCGAACCAGGAGTTCTGAGAATAAACAAAGACTAGTTGAAGGGAAGTGACGATGAGTGTTGGAAGTAGTTCCAAGATTGATATGATCATCATCGCACACTCCCTGTATTTTCGGGATTAGTGTTAAACCTAAATAAATGTTATTTGGCGTTATGCTGAGCATGAATATGATTTGATCATGTTTATTATGACATACAGTTATTCATTTAAAATCAGAGAATAATTGTTGTTCTGTTTAAATGAATAAAACCTTCAATGGTCATACACCCAATGAAAATAGTTTGTTGGATCTCGATCGTAGTGATACACATATTCATAATATTGATGCCAAAAGATGCAAAGTTAATAATGATAGTGCAACTTATTTGTGGCACTGCCGCTTGGGTCATATCGGTGTAAAGCGCATGAAGAAACTCCGTGTTGATGGGTTTTTGGAATCACTTGATTATGAATCATTTGATGCTTGCGAACCGTGCCTTTTTGGCAAGATGACTGAAACTCCGTTGTTCGGAACAATGGAACAAGCTACTGACTTGTTGGAAATAATACATACCAATGTATGCGATCCAATGAGTGTTGATGCCCGTGGCAAGTATCATTATTTTCTGACCTTCACAGATGATTTGAGCAGATATGCGATATCTTCTTGATGAAACATAAGTCTGAAATAGTTGAAAAGTTCAAAGAATTTCAGAGTGAAGTGGAAAATCATCGTAACAAGAAAATAAAGTTTCTGCGATCTGATCATGGAGATGAATATTTGAGTTACGAGTTTGGTCTTCAATTAAAACAATGTGAAATAGTTTCACAAATTCATGCCACCTGGAACACCACAAAGCATAATGGTGTGTCCGAACATCATAACCGTATTTTATTGGATATAGTGCAACTATGATGTTTCTTACCGATTTACCGTTATAGTTTTGGGGCTATGCATTAGAGACAGCTGCATTCACGTTAAAAGGGCACCATCTAAACTGCTGAGACGACACCATATGAATCGTGGTTTGGCAAGAAACCAAAGTTGTTGTTTCTTGAAGTTTGGAGTTGCGATGCTTATGTGAAAAGTTTCTGCATGATAAGCTCAAACCCAAATCGGAGAAGTGCGTCTTCATAGAATACCCAAAGGTAACTATTGGGTACACCTTCTATCACAGATCCGAAAGCAAGTTTCGTTGCTAAGATGGATCCTTTCTAGAGAAGAAGTTTCTCTCGAAAGAAGTGAGTGGGAGGAAAGTAGAGCTTGATAAGGTAATTGTACCTTCTCCCGAATTGGAAAGTAGTTCATCACATAAAGCAGTTCCTGTGATTCCTACACCAATCAGTGAGGAAGCTAATGATGATGATCATGAAGCTTCAGATCAAGTTACTACCGAACCTCGTAGGTCTTCCAAAGTACAGTCCGCACCAGAGTGGTACGGTAATCCTATTCTGGAAGTCATGTTACTAGACCATGATGAACCTACGAACTATGAGGAAGCGATGATGAGCCCAGATTCCGCAAAATGGCTTGAGGCCATGAAATCTGAGATGGGATCCATGTATGAGAACAAAGTATGGACTTTGGTTGACTTGCCCGATGATCGGCAAGCCATAGAAAATAAATGGATCTTCAAGAGGAAGACGGACGCTGATAGTAGTGTTACTATCTACAAAGCTAGAATTGTCGCAAAAGGTTTTCGACAAGTTCAAGGTGTTGACTACGATGAGAGTTTCTCACTCATATCTATGATTAAGTTTGTCCGAATCATGTTAGCAATTGCCGCATTTTATGAAATCTGGCAAATGGATAAACAAAACTGCATTCCTTAATGGATTTATTAAAAAAGAGTTGTATATGATGCAACCAGAAGGTTTTGTAAATCCTAAAGGTGCTAACAAAATATGCAAGCTCCAAATGATCCATCTATGGACTGGTGCAAGCATCTCGGAGTTGGAATATACGCTTTGACAAAGTTGATCAAAGCATATAGTTTTATACTGCACTTCATGTGAAGCCTGTATTTACAAGAAAGTGAGTGGGAGCACTACAAAGATTTACGATAAGTATATGTGAATGACATATTGTTGATCGGAAATAATGTAGAATTATTCGCAAAGCATAAAGGAGTGTTTGAAAGGAATTTTTCAAAGAAAACCTCGATGAAGCTGCTTACATATTGAGCATCAAGATCTATAGAGATAGATCAAGACGCTTGATAAGTTTTTTTCAATGAGTACATACCTTGACAAGATTTTGAAGTAGTTCAAAATAGAACAGTCAAAGAAAGAGTTCTTGCCTGTGTTACAAGGTGTGAAATTGAGTAAGACTCAAAGCCCGACCATGGCAGAAGATAGAAAGAGAATGAAAGTCATTCCCTATGCCTCAGCCATAGGTTCTATAAAGTATGCCATGCTGTGTACCAGATCTATTTATACCCTACACTGATTTTGGCAAGGGAGTACAATAGTGATCTAGGAGTAGATCATCGACAGCGGTCAAAATTATCCTTAGTGGAATAAGGATATGTTTCTCGATTATAGAGGTGACAAAAGGTTCGTCGTAAAGGGTTACGTTGATGCAAGTTTTGACACTGATCTAGATTACTCTAAGTCTCAATCTGGATACATATTGAAAGTGGGAGCAATTAGCTAGAGTAGCTCCGTGCAGAGCATTGTAGACATAAAATATTTGCAAAATACATACGGCTCTGAATGTGATGCACCCGTTGACTAAGCTTCTCTCACGAGCAAAACATGATCATACCTTAGCACTCTTTGGGTGTTAATCACATAGCGATGTGAACTAGATTATTGACTCTAGTAAACCCTTTGGATGTTGGTCACATGACGCTGTGAACTATGGGTGTTAATCACATACAGATGTGAATATTAGTGTTGAATCACATGATGATGTGAACTAGATTATTGACTCTAGTGCAAGTGGGAGATCAAGGAAATATGCCCTAGAGGCAATAATAAAGTTATTATTTATTTCCTTATTTCATGATAAATGTTTATTATTCATGCTAGAATTGTATTAACCGGAAACATAATACATGTGTGAATACATAGACAAACAGAGTGTCACTAGTATGCCTCTATTAGACTAGCTTGTTAATCAAAGATGGTTAAGTTTCCTAACCATAGACAAAGGAGTTGTCATTTGATTAACAAGGTCACATCATTAGTTGAATGATCTGATTGACATGACCCAATCCATTAGCTTAGCACCCGATCGCTTAGTATGTTGCTATTGCTTTTATCCATGACTTATACATGTTCCTATAACTATGAGATTATGCAACTCCTGCTTACGGAGGAACACTTTGGTACTACCAAACGTCACAACGAATCGGGTGATTATAAAGGAGTACTACAGGTGTCTCCAAAGGCAGATGTTGGGTTGGCGATTTCGAGATTAGGATTTGTCACTCCGATTGTCGGAGAGGTATCTCTGGGCCCTCTCGGTAATGCACATCATTATAAGCCTTGCAAGCAATGTGACCAATGAGTTGGTTACGGGATGAAGCATTACTGAACTAGTAAAGAGACTTGCCGGTGACGAGATTGAACTAGGTATTGGATACCGACGATCGAATCTCGGGCAAGTAACATACCGATGACAAAGGGAACAACGATGTTGTTATGCGGTTTGACCGATAAAGATCTTCAGAGAATATGTAGGAGCCAATATGGGCATCCGTGTTCCGCTTATTGGTTATTGACCAAGAATAGTTCTCGGTCATGTCTACATAGTTCTCGAACCCGTAGGGTCCGCACGCTTAAGGTTTCGGCGATGCTTATATTATGAGTTTACATGTTTTGATGTACCGAAGGAGTTCGGAGTCCCGGATGAGATCGGGGACATGACGAGGAGTCTCGAAATGGTCGAGACGTAAATATTCATATATTGGATGATATGTTTAGGCCAAGGGGTCAAGCCCATGAGGCTTTAGGTCGGTGCAAAAGGAGTTTTATGGAGGTTGGGGGCCAAACGCCGGAGACCTCGGGCGTCGCCTCGGGCCGACGCCGAGGCCCATGGCGTTCGGGCCAGACGCCAAGGATTGTGGCGTTTGGTCCCGAGTCCGAGTGGGACTCTTGCCTTTCGGGCAAAACCGACTTTGAGGAGGCTTTTGCTCCAAGTTTCGACCCCGGGCTCAACATATAAATAGAGGGCAGGGCTAGCACCAAAGACACAACAATTGATCTCTTGGATCTCTTAGCCGTGCAGCGGTGCCCCTCCACTATAGTCCACCTCGATAATATCGAAGCGGTGCTTAGGAGAAGCCCCGCAACGGTAGAACATCAAGATCGTTACCACGCCGCCATGCCGACGGAACTCTCCTCGACACTCGGCCGGATCGGAGTTCGAGGGACGCCATCGAGCTGAACGTGTGCTAGAACTCGGAGGTGCCGTAGTTTCGTGCTTGATCGGTCGGGCCGTGAAGACGCATTTACTACATCAACCGCGTTGTCATAACGCTCACACGGCCCACGAGGGTACGTAGACAATACTCTCCCCTCTCGTTGCTATGCATCACCATGATCTTGCGTGTGCGTAGGAATTTTTTTGAAATTACTACGTTCCCCAACAGATCAACCCCAAGCGTTGCCTTCTCGAAGTATAGCACACGAGACACAACAAGGGCATGATCAAGATCTTTCTTTAATTTAGCATGATCATCGTTGTATGACTCCTCAAGAGTCAAACGAAGACCACACTCTTCCTCAAGAGCATTGGAAAGATCCGAAATCTCATCGGCATAGTCGTGACTATGCCCCTCCATCTTAGAGATGGTATCTTCGTGAGCCTTGATCATGTCATTGGCTTCACCAAGTTGTTCCAAGAGAGCAACAAAGTGCTTCTTGGATTTGCCCTTGAGTTTACCCATAAAGGCATAAACTCATTCTCCTCCACATTAGTTCCCTCATGCTCATCAATGCTATCCGTCGGGGAAGAATGATTTATGATGGTAGTTTTGATGTTGGGGGTTACCTTGTTGGTGGCTTTAGCCATGAGGCACTTGGCGGTGATGCTTTCATTGGGTGAGTCGAAGAGAGACACCCGAGGAGTTGTCGCAATGGCAACGGAGGCCATGGCAACCGACTCACCATCTTCATCATCATCATCATCCTCATTGTACTCTTCTTGTACCACCAAAGCCTTGTGAGGAGCCTTCTTGGTGAAGTTGCTCTTATTGGGGAAAGACTTGGCCTTGTCCTTACGGATGAGCTTGCCACCATTGTCTTCCCTCTTCTCATGTGGGCACTCAAGAACAAAATGACTCACATTGCCACAATTGAAGCAAGTCCTCACTCGTTGTTTGCCCTTTGCGCCACTTGAGTTGCTCTTGTTGAAGTTGGGCCTTGAGTTCTTCTTGCTCCAAAATTGCCTTGAAGCAAGGGCCATGTGTTCATGATAGGCATACTTCAGATCTTCGAGGTTGCTCTCCTCTTCTTCCTCCTCATCTTCTTCTTCGACACAAACCTTGGCCTTCAAAGCAAGGTTGGGCTTCTTTGCTCTTTGGGAGCGAAGCACCGCATTGTTGGCGGTCTTGTCCAATATGCTCATAGCCACAAACTCATCCAATACATCACTTGAGGACAAGGTGTGGAAGTCCGGCCTTTGACGAATGACGGAGGACATGGCCTTGTGGTAGGGCATCATTGCCTTGAGGAATTTGCTCTTGATCCAATTGTCATCCGTGTCCTTGCTTCCATGATCCCGAAGAGAGACGGCGAGTTTGGTGACTCTCCGATAAATTTCACGAGGTTCTTCATCTTCTTTCATTGCAAACTCATCGGCTTCATCTTGAACCACTTAATAATTGGACCGCTGAATGCTTGCGCTTCCCCGATAGAGGGGAACCACTTTGAGCTAAGCATCTTTGGCCAATGAGTAGGGCCGGAGATGCGGGAGGTCTTCGTGAAGGATTGCTTCTTGGATGATGAAGAGAGCATTCTCGTTAAATTGATCATCCACGGCTTCTCTAGGAGTGAAGTTGCTTCGATCTTGTGGATAAAAACCTTCTTCAATGATTCTCCAAAGGTTAGTGTTCACATGATTTAAATGACGCTTAAAACGATAGACCCAAGAATAAAAATCCTCCTTTTTATCAATCTTGGGGGGAGGACCGGCATGATTCAAATGAGTAGAAGGAATCGGTCCACCATAAACGGGTGGAGGTTGCACATGGGCAAAGATGCCGGTGCCATTCTTACCACTAGACGACTGGGCTTTCTCACTAGTAGCTTCCCGCTTGTCGGGGTTAGCATCCGTCCCCGTGTTGGCGGGATCACCCACTTTCACGGGTGCGGTGGAAAGTTTAAGCCCTTCTAAAAATTCCTTAAACATGTCCTTGACCTCGGTCGTCATGGAGGTTTTCAATGTGTCCAACGCCACATTGAATTCCTCACGTGAGATCGAGTTACCCCATCTCCCGTAGACGATATCGGATTCGCACCGGAGTGCTCTCCCAGACCGTCTTCGACGTCAACCATACTCTTCGGACGGTAAAGTCCTTAAAAAGAGACGAGGTTCTGATACCAATTGAAAGGATCGATATAGTTGACTAGAGGGGGGTGAATAGGCAACTAACAATTTTTAGCTTTTCTTTACCAAATTAAAGTTTGCATCAAAGTAGGTTGTCTAGAAATGCAACTAGGTGAGAAACCTATATGATGCCACAACAACAAGCACACAAGCAAGCAAAGGATATAACACAAATAAGCTTGCACAAGTAAAGGTATGAGATAACCAAGAGTGGAGCCGGTGGAGACGAGGATGTGTTACCGAAGTTCCTTCCTTTTAAGGGAAGTACGTCTCCGTTAGAGCGGTGTGGAGGCACAATGCTCCCCAAGAAGCCACTAGGGCCATCAGATTCTCCTCACGCCAAGACAATGCAAGATGCCGTGATTCCACTATTGGTGCCCTTGAAGGCGGCGATCAACCTTTACAAACAAGGTTGGGGCAATCTCCACAACTTAATTGGAGGATCCCAACAACACCACGAAGCTTCACCACAATGGATCATGGCTTCACGGTGACCTCAACTGCCTAGGGTGCTCAAACACCCAAGAGTAACAAGATCCGCTTAGGGATTAGTGGGGAATCAAATTTCTCTTGGTGGAAGTGTAGATCGGGCCTTCTCAACTAATCCCGAGCAAATCAACAAGTTTGATTGGCTAGGAGAGAGATCGGGCGAAAATGGAGCTTGGAGCAACAATGGAGCTTTTGGGGAAAGAGGTAGGTCAACTTTGGAGAAGAAGACCCACTTATATAGTGGGGAACAATCCAACTGCTACCCCCCCCACCAGCCCTCAGAGAGAGCGGTATCATTGGCTGGGCCGTACTACCGCTTAACAGCTTAAGCGGTACTACCGCTCCCTTGCGGTACTACCTTCCCTTATGGGTATTACTACCGCCGAGAGCGGTACTATCGCTTTCTCGGCCGTTAGTACCGTGAGAGTCCGACACGAGAAAAAGAGCCCTTGAATCAAGGCGGCATCGCACGAAATCGAGCGGCATTACGATCGGGGCTATGAGCGGTACTACATTTGTGGAGCGGTATTGCCGCTTATAGCACTCAAGCGTATTTCTGCTCCGGCCATGGTACTACCGCCGCATCAGCAGCAAAGAAGAGGACATGAACGAGCTCTCCATTGAATGGGAAAGGCTCGGAGGGTGTGCAAGGGATGTGTACGTGATGATTCCACCCTAGCCTTTCCAAAGCGGACCCCCTCTTGATAGTACGGTGATCTCTACGAAACTAGTCCACCAAACTAAATCGAAAAGACTACACCGTCTTTGCTTCAAACTCCGAGGGTAGGGAATCGTCTCGTGCCAAGGATGAATCTCTGAAAAGCTCAGTGCACACGATTAGTATGCAAAAGCATTGTCATCAATCAACAAAACATCTTAGGGCTACAGATGCCCTTACAACCTTGATCATCATCATTAATTTCCTCTCTAGTCGGTGCAGGCACCACAGGAACATCTTCCTGAGCTGCGCTACTTTCCGGTTCAAGAGGTAGTACTTCATCGAGTTCTACTTTCCTCCCACTTACTTCTTCCAAGAGAAACTCTTTCTCCAGAAAGGACCCGTTCTTGGCAACAAAGATCTTGCCTTCGGATCTGAGGTAGAAGGTATACTCAATGGTTTCCTTAGGGTATCCTATGAAGACGCATTTTTCCGACTTGGGTTCGAGCTTTTCAGGTTGAAGTTTCTTGACATAAGCATCGCATCCCCAAACTTTTAGAAACGACAGCTTAGGTTTCTTCTCAAACCATAATTCATACGGTGTCGTCTCAACGGATTTAGACGGTGCCCTATTTAAAATGAATGTAGATGTCTCTAGAGCGTATCCACAAAATGATAGCGGTAAATCGGTAAGTGACATCATAGATCACACCATATCCAATAGAGTGCGATTACGACGTTCGGACACACCGTTACGCTAAGGTGTTCCAGGCGACGTGAGTTGTGAAACGATTCCACATTTCCTTAAGTGCGTACCAAATTCGTGGCTTAAATATTCTCCCCCGCGATCTGATCGTAAGAACTTTATCTTTCGGTCACGTTGATTCTCTACCTCATTCTGAAATTCCTTAAAATTTTCAAAGGTCTCAGACTTGTGTTTCATCAAGTAGACATACCCATATCTACTCAAGTCGTCAGTGAGAGTGAGAACATAACGATAGCCTCCACGAGCCTCAACGCTCATTGGACCACACACATCAGTACGTATGATTTCCAATAAGTTGGTTGCCTGCTCTATTGTTCCGGAGAACGGAGTCTTGGTCACTTTGCCCATGAGGCATGGTTCGCATGTGTCAAATGATTCATAATCGAGAGACTCTAAAAGTCCATCAGCATGGAGCTTCTTCATGCGCTTGACACCAATGTGACCAAGGCGGCAAAGTACACAAGTATGTGGGACTATCGTTATCAACCTTAAATCTTTTGGTATTCACACTATGAATATGTGTAACATCACGTTCGAGATTCATTCAGAATAAACCATTCACCAGCGGGGCATGACCATAAAACATATCTCTCCTATAAATAGAACAACCATTATTCTCGGATTTAAATGAGTAGCCATCTCGTATTAAACGAGATCCAGATACAATGTTCATGCTCAAAGCTGGCACTAAATAACAATTATTGAGGTTTAAAACTAATCCCGTAGGTAAATGTAGAGGTAGCGTGCCAACGGCGATCACATCGACCTTGGAACCATTCCCGACGCGCATCGTCACCTCGTCCTTCGCCAGTCTCCGCTTATTCCGCAGCTCCTGCTTTGAGTTACAAATATGAGCAACCGCACCGGTATCAAATACCCAGGAGCTACTATGAGTACTGGTAAGGTACACATCAATTACATGTATATCACATATACCTTTAGTGTTGTCGGCCTTCTTGTCCGCCAAGTATTTGGGGCAGTTCCGCTTCCAGTGTCCCTTTCCCTTGCAATAAAAGCACTCAGTCTCAGGTTTGGGTCCATTCTTTGGCTTCTTCCCGGCAACTGGCTTACCGGGCGCGGCAACTCCCTTGCCGTCCTTCTTGAAGTTCTTCTTACCCTTGACTTTCTTGAAACTAGTGGTTTTATTGACCATCAACACTTGATGTTCCTTTTTGATTTCCACCTCCGCTGATTTCAGCATTGAAAATACTTCAGAATAGTTTTCACCATCCCCTGCATATTGTAGTTCATCACAAAGCTCTTGTAGCTAGGTGGGAGCGACTGAAGGATTCTGTCAATGACCGCCTCGTCCGGGAGGTTAATGTCCAGCTGGGACAAGTGGTTGTGCAACCCAAACATTTTGAGTATGTGCTCACTGATAGAACTATTTTCCTCCATCTTACAACTGTAGAACTTGTCGGAGATCTCATATCTCTCGACCTGGGCATGAGCTTGGAAAACCATTTTCAGCTCTCCGAACATCTCATATGCTCCGTGTTGCTCAAAATGCTTTTGGAGCCCCGGTTCTAAGCTGTAAAGCATGCCGACCGAACGAGGGAGTAATCATCAAGACGTGGATCGCCAAGCGCTCATAACGCCTTGGTTCTCTGGGATGGGTGCTTCACCTAGCGGTCCTTCTAGGACATATGCTTTCTTGGCAGCTATGAGGATGATCCTCAGGTTCCGGACCCAGTCCGAATAGTTGCTGCCATCATCTTTCAGGTTGGTTTATTCTAGGAACACGTTGAAGTTGAGGTTGACACGAGCGTTGGCCATTTGATCTACAAGACATTTTGCAAAGGTTTTTAGACTAAGTTCATGATAATTAAGTTCATCTAATCAAATTATTTAATGAACTCCCACTCAGATTAGACATCCCTCTAGTCATCTAAGTGATACGTGATCCGACTCAACTAGACCGTGGTCCGATCATCACGTGAGACGGACTAGTCATCATCGGTGAACATCTCCATGTTGATCGTATCTTCCATACGACTCATGTTCGACCTTTCGGTCTCTTGTGTTTCGAGGCCATGTCTGTACATGCTAGGCTCGTCAAGTCAACCTAACTGTTTTGCATGTGTAAATCTGTCTTACACCCGTTGTATGTGAACGTTAGAATCTGTCACACCCGGTCATCACGTGGTGCTTCGAAACAACGAACTTTCAGAACGGGCGCAGTTAGGGGGAACACTTTCTTGAAATTATTATAAGGGATCATCTTATTTACTACCGCCGTACTAAGCAAATAAGAAGCAAAACATGATAAACATCACATGCAATCAAATAGTGACATGATATGGCCAATATCATATTGCTCCTTTGATCTCCATCTTCGGGGCGCCATGATCATCTTCATCACCGGTAGGACACCATGATCTCCATCATTGTGTCTTCATGAAGTTTTCACGCCAACGATTACTTCTACTTCTACGGCTAACGTGTTTAGCAATAAAGTAAAGTAATTTACATGGCGTTATTCAATGACTCGCAGGTCATACAAAAAATAAAGACAACTCCTATGGCTCCTGCCGGTTGTCATACTCATCGACATGCAAGTCGTGATTCCTATTACAAGAACATGATCAATCTCATACATCACATATATTTAATTCATCACATCCTTTTGGCCATATCACATCACAAGGCATATGCTGCAAAAACAAGTTAGACGTCCTCTAATTGTTGTTGCATGTTTTTACGTGGCTTCTATAGGTTTCTAGCAAGAACGTTTCTTACCTACGTAAAACACAACGTGACATTCCAATTTCTATTTACCCTTCATAAGGACTCGTTTCATCGAATCCGATCCGACTAAAGTGGGAGAGACAGACACCCGCTAGCCACCTTATGCAACTAGTGCATGTCAGTCGGTGGAACCTGTCTCACGTAAGCGTACGTGTAAGGTCGGTCCGGGCCGCTTCATCCCACGATGCCGCCGAAACAAGATAAGACTAGTAGTGGCAAGAAAATTGACAACATCTACGCCCACAACAAGATTGTGGTCTACTCGTGCATAGAAACTACGCATAGACCTAGCTCATGATGCCACTGTTGGGGAATGTTGCAGAAAATAAAAAGTTTCTACGCTTCACCAAGATCAATCTATGGAGTCATCTAGCAACGAGATAGAGGAGTGCATCTACATACCCTTGTAGATCGCGCGCGGAAGCGTTCAAGAGAACGGGGTTGAGGGAGTCGTACTGCCGTGATCCAAATCACCGATGAACCTAGTGCCGAACGGACGGCACCTCCGCGTTCAACACACGTACGGTTGGGGAAGACGTCTCCTCCTTCTTGATCCAGCAAGGGGGAGGGAGAGGTGTTACGGAGGGAGAGGGAGGCGCCAGGAGCAAGGGTGCGCAGCCCTCCCTCCCCCCATCTTTATATAGGGGCCCTGGGGGGGCGCCGGCCCCCTAGAGATTGGATCTCAAGGGGGGCGGCCAAGAGGGGGGCCTTGCCCCTGGGTTGGTGGGCGCCCCACCCCTAGGGTTTCCAACCCTAGGCGCAGGGGGAGGCCCAAGGGGGGGCGCACCAGCCCACCAGGGGCTGGTTCCCCTCCCACTTCAACCCATGGGGCCCTTCGGGATAGGTGGCCCCACCAGGTGGTCCCCGGCCGGGACCCTTCCGGTGGTCCCGGCACAATACCGGTGACCCCCGAAACTTTCCCGATGGCCGAAACTGGACTTCCTATATACAATTCTTCACCTCCGGACCATTCCGAAACTCCTCGTGACGTCCGGGATCTCATCCGGGACTCCGAACAAATTTCGGGTTACCGCATACTAATATCTCTACAACCCTAGCGTCACCGAACCTTAAGTGTGTAGACCCTACTGCACGGAGACATGAAGACATGACCGAGACGACTCTTCGGTCAATAACCAACAGCGGATCTGGATACCCATGTTGGCTCTACATGCTCCTCGATGATCTCATCGGATGAACCATGATGTCGAGGATTCAAGTAATCCCGTATACAATTTCCTTTGTCAATCGATGCGTTACTTGCCCGAGATTAGATCGTCGGTATCCCAATACCTCGCTCAATCTCGCATCGGCAAGTCACTTTACTCAGATCTTGTAATGCATGATCCCGTGACCAAACACTTGGTCACATTGAGCTCATTATGATGATGCATTACCGGGTGGGCCCAGAGATACCTCTCCGTCATACGGAGTGACAAATCCCAGTCTCGATCCGTGTCAACCCAACAGATGCTTTCGGGGTTACCTGTAGTGTACCTTTATAGTCACCCAGTTACGTTGTGACGTTTGGTACACCCAAAGCACTCCTACGGCATCCGGGAGTTACACGATCTCATGGTCTAAGGAAATGATACTTGACATTGGAAAAGCTCTAGCAAACGAACTACACGATCTTCTGCTATGCTTAGGATTGGGTCTTGTCCAGCACATCATTCTCCTAATGATGTGGTCTCGTTATCAATGACATCCATGTCCATAGTCAGGAAACCATGACTAACTGTTGATCAACGAGCTAGTCAACTAGAGGCTCACTAAGGACATGTTATGGTCTATGTATTCACACATGTATTATGATTTCAGGATAACACAATTATAGCATGAATAATAGACAATTATCATGAACAAGGAAATATAATAATAATCATTTTATTATTGCCTCTAGGGCATATTTCCAACAATATATAACATGTGTACTTTATGCAATAAAGAAGGGAACCAGGTTGGTCAAATAAATTATTATCCTGCTTGTTGGATGTTTAGCAGTAATATTTATTCTATTAAAACAGCCCAAAACGAACATATAATTTTATTCTTACTCATAATCATTACATAGATAATATTTGAGAACCAAGATCCAAAAATATACAAAGTAACTGTATGACTAAGAAATACAGTAATATCTTTTGGAGACTTCTGCTTCCTGAATCAATCTCTACAAGACAGAAAACTCCCAAGACTTCAGTAAAGAGACTTCATTCACCCGCACAAATATAAATACCAATAAAGATTTCTAAAAGCTGGTTGTGTCGTCCATCTAAACAGATGGGAAGTCGGCCTTAGCGATAAACGTACTTGGACCGGAGAATACCCCCTAGAAGTTTAGGTCGTCGAATTAGAAGATCTTCACCATAATGGCGAGGAAAAAATTCAAAATCCACAAAGAACCAAATCAACAAATAATAGGATGACAGAATAACATAAACCCATCAGATTCGAACAGTTGGACCTGCAAAGACACAAACATCTCTATCTCCATGACACCACTAATAAAGAAATTATAGTATCTTTATTTGCAAAAACACCATGACCAATTAAATACTGACGAGAAGCATGTAACTTCTAAAGACCCAAGGCAAAAAATGGGAGATATATAGCAATACTTTTACATGAACAAAGAAACGTACACCATTTTCTTTAAATCACGTGTTTCAAAAATATGTCTATGTTCTTTTGAATGTTTTATACAATGTAAAAAATGTTTCATGCCATTAGAATAATTCAACATGTATTTGAAAAATCTTTAACATATATTTGAAATAATGCTTGAAACATGTATTTTAAAGAATACGTATTGTATATTTGAATAATTTTCAAGGTGTATAAAAAATTCTCCACAAGTATATAAATATTATACAATGTGTTGAAAAAAGTAAGCATGCATTGAAAAAGGACCCTGATAAGTGTCACACGTATGGCACGAACACATGGCAACTTCGAACATTTTTTATGACCAATTTAGAGACATGAGGATGGAAATTTTAGTTGTCAAGCATGGCAACTTCTTTTCGGATGACAAATTTTAGTTTATTTTTTTTTCTTTTTGGATGGCAACTTTAGTTGTGAAAAATGTCAGGGCAAAATTGCTTCGTGTCATACAAGTGGCACTTACCATTTGCCTTGAAAAAAGAAAAACCTAAAGAAAACCGATGAAGAAACGCAGAAAAAACGAAGAAAGATCGACGAAACGCACCTTAGAAACAAACTGAAAACAGTAAAAGCAAACGGGGAAGGAAAAGCCAGAGGAAAACCCAAAAAAAAAACTTGAAAAAACCCAGAAGAGAACTTTGCGACTGGGCCGGGCCACTAAGGGAGCGCTATCTTCCACGTCGCAGCAGCGATGAGGAGATAACAATGTAGCCCAAAAGCCCATCACAAAAGATAAACACGACGAGGCTAATCCGCGCTGCTAATTCAGCCCCGACCCAACCCCGACAGGCCGGATGCTGCCCTCCCCACCACTTTCTGTCGCCCGCCGCGCCGCCACGGCCGCCGCCCACCACCTCCTCCCCTCCATCAGCTCGCTCATCCTCGACCCGCCCGCCCCCAGCCCTGCCGTCTCCCGCCGTCGCGTCCGTCTCATGCCGCTGCGGAACAGCGCCCCGCTCGTCTCCCTGCCGCCGCACGGGAGGAGCTTCGCGGTGGCCGCGGGGGATGGAGGCGCAGAAGGCGAGGCTCCGGCGCTGGTGGTGGTCTCCTTCTACCGGTTCGCCGACTTCCCCGACCACGCCGACCTGCGGCGGCCGCTCAAGGAGCTCTGCGAGGAGCTGGTGAGCGCACACAGATACCATCCTGGTGCTTTTTTTTTGTTTTATCACTTTGCATCCATGGCCATCGCTTGTGACCTGACGAGATATTAGAATTGAAGTGGTGGGCAATGTTGCAAAACCTCGAGCCAACCTGCCAGGGAAGACTAGTAAAATGGCACGGATTGTATTTTGTCAGCTTTTGTGCTATGTTGCATCCCTCTTTGGTTGCGTGATACAAGTGTTCCACTAAATGTTTGATGCATTCATGTAATGAACTTTGTATGTTAAGTAAGATCAATAGACCATGGAGCTTAGTAAGTTCTTTCCTTGAACTGAAAAATAGCAAAGTTCTTTAGATATGCAAAGGATTGTATAGTGCATATGGATGGCAATTTTGGGCTAGATACTGCATCGTGCTGCCTCCGCCTCAAAATACAAGACGTTTTTGTAGGCTAGTTTAGCTTACAATAAGTCTTATATTTTGACACTGAAGCAGTATTATTTTTGTAAACCTATTGCAAAATGCGCATAGATATAGCATACGAATGCGAGTAATACGTATGTGAAAAGCTACCCAAACTCGTAAGAAAGAAAGTATGATATATTCTTGACAGATTTGTCTTGTGGGGACCTTCATTTAACTCTTCTTTATGTTTCTTATGACTTCAGCTCATTTCTTGTTGTTGATGCATGTTACGCTAAGATGTTCATTTCGTGAGCATCTATTGTTAACTGCTAACCTTCTATATATATTTAGTTTTTTAATTCTTTGGTACCTTTTACTGTTTTGTTACATTAAGATGTTCAGTTATGTTACTTGATTTATTTAATCTATTAGATGAAGCTTTGGTTAATTATTTCCCAATTTATGGATGACCTGATAAATTTGATATTTTCTTATATAAAGTTACAAAGTATGTATGGTCTAATGGTTGTATTCTGTGTTATCCTCTTTTTCAACTTCGAAATATTAAGTGGCTAATGAGAGTACTGTAACTTGGTGTTCATATTTTGTAGAAATTGCTTTTATATGCTATTTATTTATCAATGTTTCTGTGAAACCCGACACTCACATGGCTGGTTGGCTGATGCTGTTCAGCGTGTTTCAGGTGGCATTATTCTTGCACCAGAGGGAATCAACGGTAGTTTATGTGGAACACCAGAAGCTGTGGAGAAAGTTTTGAACTTTATTCAAACAGACAATCGCTTAAAAGGACTGAGGGTGATCCAGACACCTGTTACTCCAGAGGATGAGGCTATCCATCATGGACATACCAGCCATTCTCCTGTTGGTCCTGGAGAAGATGCCCCATTCCGATGGGATCATGTCCGTGTGAAATTGAAAAAGGAGGTTGGTTAGTTTGCTTGCATAATACTCCCTCCATCCCAAAATAAGTGTCTTAGCCTTACTACAACTTTGTACTAAAGTTAGTACAAAGTAGACACTTATTTTGGGACGGAGGGAGTAGTAAATATTACTGGTTGTTTGACTGAATACCTGAGTATTTAGTGATGCTGATTATTATGTTCTATTGACTATTCCTCAGATAGTGAGTTTTGGAGACCCTGGTGTGATGCCAACTAAAAGGGTTGGCAAGTATATAAAGCCAAAAGATTGGAATTCGTTGATAAGCGATCCAGACACCGTGAGTCATTCATTCATCTCAGAATTTATTTTGTCTAGTTCCCTGCCATCTGCGTGATGCATTCACACTATCCATGTGGCAGGTTGTCATTGATGTGCGTAACATGTATGAGATACGCATAGGAAAATTTAAGAGGGCTGTTGATCCATGCACAGAATCATTTAGAGAGTTCCCATCTTGGGTTGATAATCAATTCCAGTTGGCTGAATCTGATAGTCACCAATCATCAGCAAATGGTAACGCTGTAATTGAGGGAGCAGAAGATCTGAATTCCAGTGGACCCAAAGAGCTACCACGAGTTGCTATGTATTGCACTGGTGGTATTAGATGTGAGAAGGCATCGAGCTTTCTCCTTGACAAGGGATTTAAAGAGGTATGCCAGGAGGGCTTTCTCTTCTTATTCTTCTGTTGACTTTCCTCATGAAGCATTTCCTCTTGATTAAAAATAAATTGTATACAAATTGACTACATATTACTTTTTTATACCACTGAAATGAATTTGTCCTTAGGTTGAATATTGCATCTTGTGTACAGTTAACCTGGTCATGTGCTGTACCATCAATAGCACTAGGTTATGTAGTGAACCTAGTGGATAAGTTCTGTTATAAAACCAATTAGTGCATGAAAGATTTTTATGCTATCAACTTCTATATAGTACACAGTACAGTAACATATCTTATAGTTGCGACCCTAATGGGAGTTTCATACCTGTACGTGACAGGTTTACCATCTGGAGGGTGGGATATTAAAGTACCTAGAGGAAATCCCGGAAGCTGAAAGCTTGTGGGAAGGTGAATGCTTCGTGTTTGACAAGCGTGTTTCAGTGGAGCATGGGTTAGCTCAAGGAACCCACAAGCTTTGCTATGGATGTAAACAACCAGTTAGTGACGAAGACATGGAATCTCCTAAATGGGAGTATGGTGTATCATGCCCATACTGCTTTTCCACGAGATCTGAGGAGGAGAAGGAAAGGGCAAGGGCTCGGCACCGGCAGTTTAAGGCATGGGGAGTTATTGGCGGTCCTGATAAAGGCAGGAGTCCAAAAAGGCTCGAAGCTAGCGATGGAGTTAAGGAGGACAAACAGCCGCGCACGTCAGTATAACTTAAAACTGGTGATTGTATTTTGTTCTATTACTTCTGGATTATGGAAGTGCCCTCGACAAAGTGAGATTCTATCGATCTGTAGTGCTTTTGTCTGGCTACTTTGATCAGGCTTCACGAGTTACGTCTTGGTCTCTGATCTAGACTGCAGGTACATCACTATCACTAGTGTCTTACTCGAGCTTAGAAGTTTGTTTACGGAGGGCTGATGTTTGTACTTTACGGAGGGCTGATGTTTGTACTTCATCTATCCGTAAATTGTAACATTGGTTACTCGTATGAGCTTATGAGCTGCAGCAGTCCCTTGAATATTTGTGGTGCAAAACACAGATACCGGGACCTGAAGCTTCTCGCAGTCTGTTTATGTATGATGATGGCTTCAGTGCCCAAATGGCGTCATTCCTGTTTGAATGACAGGTTTTTTGGTTGGAGTTCGGTGCAGATTTATACTGCTGGTTGTTCTGAACATTGTTTATTTCTAGGCTGTCTGAAACTGCTATTTGCATTTGAGTTGCTATTTTCGTTTCTTCGAGAGGTGTGGTGTGTTTATTTGGTTGATCTATACGTATATGGAGTAGATATGTGCCAGTGGGTCAAAAACTCAAAATGATGTTGATACATGTGCATATGAACTGCATCGTACTCGCACAATTCAGTGAAACTACAAACGTTTGTTGTCGGGTAGTGAATTAGCTCCCGTGGTGCTTAGGGCTCGTTCGGTTTACAGGAATTTCAAATCGAAGTAATAGGAAAAATAAAGTATTTGTCTGCCCTGTTCACTTCAATCCTTATGATTTTTTCACGAGTTCAAATACCGATGTAGATAGATGTTAGCTTCTTCTATGATGTCACCTTTTAGGATGGCTGCAGTTTTTCATAGCTCATCACATGATGTTAGTCCTTCCAGTGACTAGCGCACTGTTGCTTGGTCTTTTCTTCCCCTTCTCCAATTCCATCCTTTGCTGATGCACGTCTGTTAACGGAGTGGTAATGTTGTTTCAGGAGTTTGAAACGTTGACAAAAAAGTTCACTGAAAATGTGTTGGACGCAACAAAGAAATTTGAGAAATTAGTTATAGATAAGAAATAAACTCGTGGGTCTGTTACAGCCCTTGGATTAGCAGCAGAGACTACCGTGTCCAAGGAATAAAGATCAATACAAACGAAACGGTCCGACTCACGCACGCATAAACCAAATTTCCCCCGCCCCCGCGTCGTCTCGGCTGAGGCAGCACGGGCGGAGACTCGGTCGCGCCGCCGGGCCACCCTCCCGCCTCCCCTCCTTCTTCCCCTCGCCGTCGCCGGAGGAGGCCGCCGGGCTAAGCCCAGGCTGCGGACGGCGGCGGCGGGGCGTTTTCCTCTCGCCAGGCCGCGAGATCTCGGGATGGGAAGGCTCAATACCCTTTTTCCGCGTCGCGCGATGGATCCGTCGGGGGCTTCTGCTGCGGCTGCGGCCGTGCTCCTTGGCCTCTGGCGTGACCTTGGCGGGTGGCAGCCGCGATAGCTCCGTCGTGGCGCCCGGCCTCTGCCCGGCCGGCTGCTCCTTTCCGAGTCGGCACCCCCCCCTTTGCCTTGTGGGGCGCGGTCCTTAGTCGGGCCGGTGGGGCGGGCCTCTGGTGGCTCTGTTGCAGCGGTGGTGGGATGCGGATCGGCGGATCTGGCCCGTCGGCGTCTTCTCGTCAGACGGGGAGGTGAGGTGTGGTGGCTCTCCGGTCTTCTTGGTGGCTTAACCAGCGAGAGGTGGGCGGGTCGTGAAGGTGCGGTCGCGTGAAGTCTTTGGTGGTGTTGGGATACTCCGGGCAAAAGCTTGGCTGGTCTTGCCGGCCGGCGGCGTCGGCGTTTGTGGACGTCGTTTAACCTCCTTGGAGGCGTCGTTATGGAGTCCGGCATCCTCTTACGCCCTCGGATCTTGCTCTTCGGGTGAAAGCCTAAGGCCTAGTTGGGTCGGGCGACGGCGTCGACATCGTCGCTTCCCTCTTTGGGGCGTCGCCTTGAAGAGCTTCGGATCCCGGTTGCATGCTTCATGGGCTGGACGCTCGCGGCAGTGTGGTCGGTAGGTGCCCGTCTGCAATGCGGATGTTGCGCGGCTTCTGTTTGTGGCAACGATGGCGGCTTCGGGCGGAGTCGAGTTTGCTGATGGTTCTTGGTAGTCGGTCTCTTCCGGCGTGTTCGAGGAGTTGCCGCTCTGGCGCTGCTCGGGCGCAAGCCCAACGCTCTTCTCCTGCAATGCTTGTCGATGTAGTCGGAGCTGCTCGTCGCGGCGTGTGGTTGACTGTTTGACATCGGCCGGCGCAAGCCTCGACGCTTCCCCTCGGCGGCGTGTGTGCGTTCTTGTGTGGGTTGTCAGGTCGCCCTGTATGCCTTGTTACTGCAGGCCAGTTGTGACGATTTTCGCCCGGTTTTCCGTTTATTAACCGGGCAATTCTCTTCGAGCTTATTTAATGAATCGGGCCCCCTTAGGACCGCGTTTCAAAAAAAAAATACAAACGAAACCAAATGAGGAACCGCGCACCGAGGGACCAACCGACCAAGGCCATAATCGATGCTCGAGCACCCATTTATCAGCCCGAGCCCGATCGGGGGCATGACCAAGTCGTTGGTGAACATGAACAGCCAACAATGGCAAGAAGTCAGTGGAGAGAAGAAAACCCTAATAGTACACTAGTGCTCGAGCGCCAAAAGTGTGTAATCCACACACATGGTTTTATGTACGTCGGTGGAAAACGACACCTATAGGATAACTACAATCCCTTCTACGGTTGTGGGACGCGGGGATCGTGAGAAGAGCGGGACTAGTAGACAACACAAAAGGGATTTATTCAGGTTCAGGCCGCAAAGATGCATAAAACCCTACGATCCTGTTTTGGTGGATGTATTTAGTATTCTTGAGCTCTCGAACTAGCTCTAGGTGCTGCGAAGTTTGAAAGAGCCGAATCCTTCTCCCGTGTGCCATGGGCCTCCTTTTATAGGCGAAAGGGGCTGCCACAGTGGCACACAAGAGGTGGAAAGTGCTACAGCGTCGCGAGCTTATCACTGGTATTACAGGACAAAGTGCATTTAATGCGAGGCTTAGGTGTCCCTTCACTTTATCAGGGACGGGAGCGAGGCCCGTCCCGTCCGTCGCCGCTCATCCTTGCTTTGACACGCGCCCTGGCCAGCGGTGCATGCGGTGCCATGTAGGCAGGCAGGCAGCTGAGGTGGCGCGGTGGTGGAGCCTCCAAAAAGGGTTGCATGTTGCCACGCAGGTGCCTGCCCAGCTGGTTGGGTCGGCAGCTGCATGCGAATGGCGGCGGAGGCTTGGCTGGCGCGGGCCTGGCAGTGGCCCTGATGGCGCGCTTGGCGAGGGCTTTGCCGGGTGGCCCGGCAAGGGTCTTGCCTTGGCGCGCAGGCGTCTCCTGCAAAGATCTTGACGGGGGTCTTGTGGGTTTCTTCGGTGAGGATGGTTGCCTTCCTATCCTCATTTGATCTTGACTATTCTTTGTCTTCACAAAGATCTGCATGCCACCGGGATGCCTCCCGAGCCCTGTCCCAACGCGTTGGTGGGCTCAAAGGTGGCTCGCTCGGCTGGCGGGGGCGAGCTGCCCCGGCAAGGGTCTTGTCGGGGCCGCTGAGGCCGCCCCGGCAAGGGTCCTTGCCGGGGAAACCTGCTTCGTCCATCTGATCTTTGTGGCCTTGGTCCTGTTCGTTGCTTTGTCTGTCTTGTGTCTTCGGCTTCTCCCCGGCTTCCCTTTCCTGCCCTGTTATCCGTGGCCGTGGCGGGTGGCTCTGACTGCCCGTGCATAAGCAAAGGGGTCAAAAGGAGAGCCCCTACTTTTGTACATTGATAATGTATGTCCAGGGAGATTTCTAGATGAAAGATGCATTCATCGTGCTTTATGTTAAGACCAAATGATCAATGGAGCATACTAGAACAGAATACAAGTCCACCACCCTGCAATGCAAAGAACCACCACAGCAAAAGCGATAAACTTGAGCCTGTAGGTCTAAACATAGAATGAAAGGGTTTTTAATCACCATTTGGAGCCACCAATATCTTGTCCCTTTCTTTCACCGACGACATCACAAGTTATAAAGAGAGCTCGAGCATGTATGTAGAGAGGTTCAACTGAAGGTTCTGGAGTAATTATTTCTTTAGATGGCTTATTGTGGAAATTCTAGATCAACCACCTAGCTATGGGCCGCACGGCCCCACAAAATAACTTTTTTTGTAGGGTCACAAAGTAGTTCTTCTACATTGCCCCATAATTCTAGTCGAATTTTCAAAGCTGGCGCACACTTGCTACAATAAAATTTTGTTATTAGGTTTTACAATGGAGAAATAAGAGTGCTTAGAAGTAGTTGTTCTGTTCATAAAAGGCACTTGCATATATCTTGATAGCTGATTATCTATCCTGTTATGAAGAAATATTGTGTTTGGTGCACACATGTAACTATTTTGTTAGAAACAAATGTAAATAAAGTTTGAGTCACAGTCGCCATAAATCTAGTAAAATGGAAACGACATTGCCAGAAAGAATGTCACTGCTACCAGTGGCGGATCCAGGAATTGAACTTAGCCGGGGCGAAACATTTAAGGTCTAAATTTTGAATAAATGCAAGTCCGCTGAACCAACAATACTCATAAAGTTCAAATATGAAGCTAGATGCACTCGAAAATTAACATAACTAATGATTTAAAACTCTTCAAGATTCTTGGCAAGTAGATGTAACCACCAAAAATCACAAAATACAACATAAACGTCACAAGAAAACATGAACTCCCGCTGCTTAAATCATTCATTCCTTGGAGGGAGTATACCAGTACTGATGCTTTGCCTCTATGACCATCAGTTCAATAATTTGCTAGAAATTGAAGCAGTGCTGATTACTGAATTGAAGGTCATATTCAGAAGAAAATGAACTTGCACCTGCTGGCTGCGCTTGCTTTTGCACTAGCTCAATGCCGTGCTGGTGCTGGTTCGCCCGTTGGCCGATCTGGGTCAGGTGCCTGGCGGCCGGCAGACGGCAGCCGGTGAGGAGGACTGGCGTCTGGCGGAGCTCTATGGGCTGTGGCGGCGAATCGGCGGCTAGCTTACGCAGTTACACTCGCTTCCTCGCCCGATTGGCCGACCGACGATTTCCTTCCTAGGACTAGTTTGGGGCGTGGGTGAATGGGTGTGGCCCTGCTAGCGTTCGGGCTTTGTGCTGCAACTGGGCTGGTGCGGCTGTTCTGTCATATCTATGTTAGCCCATGTACAACGAATCGTATTTTTCTGTATACGTTTTCCAGTCTACCCGGGGCGGCCGACCATACTGGCCCCTACCGTGGCGCCGCCACTGACTGCTACTACATCGTGTTGGAATTCACTCCACATTTACACCCATACAATGTACAAATGTATATAGTCGACTATATATATACATTGTGTAATAATAAATGAATGCACCATATAAAAAGATAATTGAACAATAAGCAAGCGATTAACAAAACCAACAATCTCATCGAAGTTCATGACTATAGATTACATAATTGATAATCGAACTATTGCTCATCTCAAAAAATGAGCACATACAATCTAGCAACAACTTGTAAAAAATGATCATAAAGACTTAGAAGAACTAGTCCACAAATGTCTGAAGCAAATTATATGTGTCTTGTCAGATGCATATCTCATATGCAAATTCATGGCCTCCATCCTAGGTGGGGGTATTTTGGCAAAAACACAGGGTAGACTGAAGCCTAACGAAGCCTTCCTGGTGTATTCACCCTTGTTGGCATGGCATGATTGTTTTTTCGTTTGGTTCTAATTAACTTGGATGCTTCATGCTTGCTTGAAACTTCAGCTTCCTGTCTGGACCTATTTCACTTGATAACGGAACCAAGAATGGATCAATATATACCACCTGGAATTTGACGCTAGAAGCATATAATTCATAAAATTGAGCAGTGTGTGCAAAATCTAGTGCAAAGTGTCACAAAACATAAATGTGGTAGTACCGCTCTTACCATAAATTAAGTAGCCCTGTGAAATCCCCCCCCCCCCCCCCCCCCCCCCCCTCTCTCTCACGTTGCAGATGCTTACTGCATAGAGTGAAACAAAAAGCCCACTTGCGAACGTGCTGAGCTCGCACTTCGAGCTCCGCTTTCTTAATCTCTCCTTTGCTGTCTTGTGCTTAGCGCCATTGGAGAACAGATCCAATAAACCCTAAACCCTAACACCCCTCTCTCTCTCTCTCTCAAGATCCACTTGCAAACGTGCTGAGCTCGCACTTCGAGCTCCTCTTTCTTAATCTCTCCTTTGCTGTCTTGTGCTTAGCCCCATTGGAGACCGGACCCAACTATTTTTTTTCTGCAGCACTGCGCTATCAATGAAAATTTATGAAATCCGCTGGATAAACTAGTTCTCTCCCCATCTCTCTAGATGCTTAGAGCAGAGAAAAACCAAGATTCATGTGCTTAGCTCGCACTTCCAGCCGAGTTCCTCTTTTCTAATCTCTCCTTTGGTGTCTTGTGCTTGTACATGCATCCACAGCCTTAATTATAGCGTGCACGCCATCACTACCGATCGACACAAACAAACCCCCACCAAACAGTAGACACCAGCTAAGTGAAAATGGAGGCGACGGTGCTGAGCATCGGCAAGTCTGTGCTGAGTGGAGCGCTTAGCTATGCCCAATCCGCCCTGGCCGAGGAGGTGGCCCTGCAGCTGGGGGTACGGCGTGATCAGGCCTTCATCACGGGTGAGCTCGAGATGATGCAGGGCTTCCTGATGTGTGCACACGAGGAGGGGCGAGACGGCAGCAGCATGGTGGTCAAGATCTGGGTGAAGCAAGTCCGCGACGTGGCATACGACGTCGAGGACTGCCTCCTGGACTTCGCCGTCAGGTTAGATCATCAGCAGTCGTGGTGGCGTATCCCCCGAAGGCTGCTTGACCGGCGCTTTGTGGCCAAGGAAATGAAGGAGCTCAGATCCAAGGTGGAGGACATCAGCCAGAGGAACGTCCGGTACCACCTTATCAAGGAAACATCTGGGCAGCCATCGTCTGCCACCATCAGCAGTGAGGTGATACTTCACGTCGCCGAAGCAAAGATACGCGCTGCACTTCATCTGGAAGAGGAAAAGGTGGATCTTGCCGAGATTATCACCGAGGATGGAGATGACCTTGGGTCAGTAATCGCGGTGTGGGGAGCAAGCAGCAATGTTGGGGTCACATCTATCATCAGAGCTGCCTATGACTGTCAACAAGTAAAAGACAAGTTTCAGTGCCGAGCCTGGGTAAGGCTGATGCATCCCTTCAATCCAAATGACCTCTTTGTCAGCTTGGTGAGGCAGTTCTACCAAGATTCATGTGAAGAATCTGGTAAAGCAAGCATGCAAGTAGGAGGAACAGCCACTGGGCTGACAATTCTGAAGAAGATGGCAGCACCAGATCATAGTTTGGTCGATGAGTTTAATCGGTGTGTGACTGAGAAGAGGTACTTGGTTGTTATTGCTGATGTGCCTGCCATAGAAGAGTGGGACTGGATCAAAACATACTTCCCGAGATTGAATGGGGGCCGGATTATTGTGTCCACGCAGCAATTTGAAGTTGCAAGGCTGTGCACTGAGCAGCCTTGCACAATATCAGAGATAAAACAGATATGGTCATTTGATAAGGACTTATATGTCTTTTACCACAAGGTAACCATAAGTATACATATCTCCTCTTCGTCCCGATTTAGATAATCGAATGTAATCTTTGTCGCCCCATATATGAATTATATACGAATCAGTGCATCGTTGTTTTGATTTAGGTATCTAGCAGATAGAGTAGTTCGCCTAAATTAACTAACGTGGCTTATGTTCAGGCGGAGGTGGCTCGAATCAAAGAGGATGGCAAGGCCGAGTCCAGCTCAAATGGTGAGATCACTAGCGCTGAAGAAGCTGCTCGTGAGAAACAGCAGCATGCAGATCAGAAGCCCACTGGTGCCAGTGCAGTGGCAGCCGCTTTGGAGGAAGATCGGCTTATCGACCGGGTGGCAGCAAAAGCTAAAGTTATTGATTTCATCGATCAAGATGGCGAGGTGATCAGCATTTGTGGAATGGGTGGTCTTGGGAAAACCACTCTTGTCACAAGTCTCTACCAACAAGAACTCAGTGGAAGGTTTCAGAGGCGCGCTTGGTTAACGGTGCCGCGTCTAAACCATCAAGAATTTTACAATGATTTGTTACAGCAATTATGTGTGGATTTTCATGGAGACAAAGAAAAGCACGTCACTGAAACACAACAAAGTAACAATGGAAAGGAGACACAACCAAAGAAAGAGCAAAAACCAGTTGACATTTTGGCAAAGATTTTATTGGAAAACAAATGCCTCATTGTTTTTGATGATCTATCATCGACCATGGAATGGCAATTGATAAGGAAGCTCTTGCCATCATCGAAGGACAATACCGCTAACCGGATCATTGTCACTACGCGGGAACTGAATGTTGCAATGTGTTGTTCGGAGAAAGAACGCAAAATATACAATCTCGAGCTTCTAACTAAACAGGATGCTCTTCGCCTATTTGAAAAGAAGGTACTCTATTTTACATGTGAAATAGTAGAAGCATTATATTAAGCTATTCTGTTTCTAAGATGGTACTCCCTCCGTCCGGAAAAGCTTGTCCCAGCTTTTCCCTCAAATGGATGTATCTAACACTAACTTGGTGCTAGATACATCCATTTGAGGGACAAGCTTTTTTGGACGGAGGGAGTACATATTTTCTTGTCATACAAACATTTGTACAAATATTGTACTGATGGGCGAGCAATCCATCCTTATTTCGTACAAGCAATTTTTTTTTTTTGCGAGAACATTGGATTCATTTATTATCATTTTTTTGTTTTTTGCAAGATTGCTGCAATATAGACACCTTCTAAACATATTTCACTGAGAAATGCAGTTCTGTACATATTCATTTATGTTACCATATATGGCATTACAGAGCAAATTACATGAAACTATACTTGTTTTTGGTATAACCAGTAAACACAAAACAATTTCAGTTTGTGCTTCACTGAGGCTACATATACTGATGAGTGTTGGTCTTACTCGCTTGATTATGTCCCTTTATTCAGAATCAATCCATGTTTCATGAATGCAAACTAGAATGTACCTCGCTCGTTCAAAATGTAAGAAATAGAATTCATTCACACTACACTTTGACCAACAACTACTATGCAACAGAAACCTTATGTCGTGAGATCCATATTCCAAGATACTTATCTACGATTTATTTTATATCGCACAAAACACATATTAACGCAATATTTGTTGTTCAAAAGTTTCTCTTCTCTTAGCGAATCAAAACACACCCTACAGTTAGAACAACGAGATTATATTTTTCTTAGTGGCTATGCCAAAATTTTCATGCAAATGTATATGTAGCTTTATAGTTTTATATTGTCCCGTGGACACAATATTATGTACTCCCCATTCAGTGTTGGTCTTTGTGTGGTCCATATAGTGGACATTTTCAAACCCTGACCCGTACTTGGATGTTTCCAAATTTTTGCTGTTAGTATAATTGGAGTCACGCTTTTTCGACTTTGTAAAAGTAATATTATTGCATAGATCTAGCAAAAGTGTTGCCTCTTAACTTATTTGCACTTGAAAGTATTCAACTGTCATAAATAGCTACAATTGTTATAAATAAAAAATAGGAGATGTATTAGTTATGAAGCACACTAGAGTAACCCGATAAAGAAGGAAATCACATTTTAAACCCAAAACTATTATGCTTGGCCTGACTTAAACCTTATGATATGAGATCGCCTAAATCAAACTCTGGACTTCCGCAAAGTGAACCCAAAACTATTATGTATGAGTTATGAAGCACACTTGAGTAACCCGATAAAGAAAGAATTCAAAGTGAACCCTATACTGGTTTGGAAAAGTAGTTTTGCATTTTGGACCTTTCAAAACATATAAGGATTTCCCCCAGGGAAAAAATATAAGGATTGGTGAAGGAATGATAACATACCTAAATTTGTGATTATTCACGTCATGTGCAAAACGATAGAGAAATTCATTTATTTTTTGTGTCTTCGTATGGAAAAATTGGGTGATGATTTTTTCCCCTGGTTCTTATTTTCTGGTATTCTCCACTATTTTTTACATATATTTTTGAGAGACTCGGAATAAGAAACCGCAATGGTTATAGAGCCTAGCTAGGTAGGTCAAGAGATAATTGTGCATGCCATGACGTTGTTAAGATTTCATAAAGACCCTTATGGCCTTGTCCTATAAATGGGCCCTTGTGAACCTACAAAATTGTAAGTCCATGCCGAATACCTTTAGTTGGTCCTATATATAAGACTTGCGATTACGAAAACAATAACAATAGCTAAATATGGTGCGCAGTACTGGATCTAGTCCTCCGCGAAAAGTTATAAACCATCCAAACATTAAGCCAGTTTATTTAGGGTGCTTTTGCATCTTTGAGAGGGAGGGGGGGGGGGGGTTACTGATGATGAACCATGAAAATTTGAACTAAATTGTGATAGTTAATGGTTTTATAAAGTTCAGTTTTAATTTGAACTAAAATGTACCATTCCTTCTATCTATAAAATTTCACATTTTTTGGAAACGTTGAAATACAAAGCACTGTCTAAAATTAGGCTAGGGTTAAAGTTAAATGATTTTATAAATTTCTGTTTTAATATGTGTGGTTTCGTAGTTCAGGATTCAAATCAGACTTGACATCATAATTTGCAGTTTAAAATGGACTTTCTCAAAAAAGGAATGCACCGCATGAGAATCTCAGTAGACACATACTTACCCATTGGACTCACACAGATATTAAGTATCACACACGGTGTCAACCCTAAGTCCAAACCTGCTGTGTAGAAACGAACATTCCTCCGACAACTAGGCCACATAACCATCTTCCCGTGTTGGATAGTGAAGAATACTAGACGCGAAAATTGTATACTTGAAACTATAAATGGCAATAAATGCTTGTAAAGAAATAGCATTTCTTCTCTTAAAAAGGGATAGTATTTGAATGTAGTGTGTACTTCGTTAGTGTTTACAACTTAACATGGCGATGGATGGAAATTACATGATGAATTTGTATATAAGCAGGCCAAAGTAAGAAGAAATGGCATACGAGATGCTATATTGCCTGACCTGGTTTTCTAAATCATATGAATAACAGGTATTCAAGGATATCGAAGAGAGGGAAAGTTATGCTCATATTCCGGGCCTGGCTGAGCAAGCAAATCTTATATTGAAGAAGTGTGACGGCCTCCCTCTTGCTATATCCACCATAGGTAGCTTCCTGGCAACCAAACCAAAAACTGCTATAGAGTGGAGGAAGTTGAACAAACACATCAATGCAGAGCTAGAGATGAATAAAGAGCTTGAGATGATACAGACAGTCCTTGCTTCAAGTTACGAAGGTTTACCGTATTATCTCAAGGCTTGCTTCTTGTATTTATCCATTTTTCCTGAAGACCACCGCATCAGATGGTCTCGTTTGGTGAGGCGCTGGATTGCAGAGGGGTATTCGAGGCGAATACGCGACAAGACTGCAGTTGAAACCGGGAATAGCTACATCACCGAGCTTATCAACAGGAGTATGGTCCGACCATTACAAGATGGGATTGCAAGTGGGAGGAACGGTTTCTTGGACGTCCATGATCTCATCCGTGACATTGCAATCTCGAAGGCAACAGAGGAAAGTCTTGTTTTTACACTGGATGAAGGATGCGACTTGAACACCCAAGGCAAAATCCGTCACCTTGCTGTAAGCAGCAGGTGGAAAAGAGACAAAGATGCATTTGAGAGTGCACTGGACTTGTCTCGCTTAAGATCATTAACAGTATTTGGAGGGTTGGAGGCATTTTTCATTTCTGATAAGATGAGATTACTCCGAGTACTGGACTTGGAAGACACAGAGGGTCTGACAGACCAGCACCTCCATCAGATTGGGAAGCTTGTTCACCTAATCTACCTTTCTCTACGAGGATGTGATGGAAACTTGCGCCTGCCAGATTCACTGGGTAATCTTAGGCATCTTCAGACACTGGATGTAAGAGATGTATGCATAAAATATCTGCCAAGAACAATTAGCAAGCTTGTCAAGTTACGTTATCTCCATGTGGGCTTTGTACCACAGAATGAATACAAGGAAAGAAGACCATGGGTTAACATGAGACGCATAGACTGGGTTATAGAGAAGCACAGTAACTTTGTGGAAAAATGCGAACGTGTCTTTTCCCGCTGCTGCCGCTTGCCGGTGTATTTACTACTTTGCCTCTGGTCCTTGCTATTTTGCCCCTGCTACTTGCTGTTTCTCCTTGGGAGTTTCTTATGCGTGCTTACAAGAGATGGTTGTGCCGGGGTGTCTGCTTTCTTTATAGGGCTAGATTCAGCTGGTGTCAAATTCCCGAGAGGAACCGGGAAGCTCAAGTCCCTCCATACAGTCGGTGTTGTCAATATCGATGGGGAAAATGCCATTCTTCAAGAGCTCCAAGATCTTACCGAGTTGCGTAAGTTAAGAGTGACTGGTCTGAACAAGAAAAATCGCAAAAGCTTCTGTTCGGCTATTGCCAATCTCAAATCCCTGGAATCCTTGTTTGTGCGGTCAGAGGGGAAGCCTGGTCTATCTGGCTGCTTGAATGACCTGTCTGAGCCTCCAAAGAACCTTCAAAGCCTCAAGCTGTATGGCAACTTGGTCAAACTCCCGGCATGGATCATGAAGCTCACAAATCTCGCGAAGATGGAGCTACGGAGCAGCTGCATATCTGCGGAGATGGTTCATACCACGCTACAAGTCCTTGGCGAGCTACCAAACCTGGCAATCTTGCGTCTGCTGAGTGAGTCGTTCAAGGGTCAAAGGCTGTGTTTCAGCTTCCAAGAGAATGCATTTCCGAGCCTCAAGGTGCTGGCGCTGGATCTCCCGAGTGGCATCAAATTGGTCAAGTTTGAAGGCGCGGCAGAGACCAATAAGCTTGAGCTGCTGCAGGTGAAATTCACTTGGTCTTCGACTAAGAAAGAAGCTGGGATGTTTTCTGGGCTGCCATCTCTGCCAAGCCTCAAGGAAGTCGTACTCAGCCATGCCACAAAAGATTTTATGGATGGCTTGCGAGCTCAGTTTGCTGGGAAGACAAACCAACCCATTCTGAAGGTCAGGAATTAATGGGATTGATTCAAGCTGCTGTCTTTCCCCTGCATGCACCGTTCTCCTCCCATTATTAGGAGTTCCATCTCATCCCCCAGTCTGTAACACCTCAACTGTTTCCCGTGTTTATTTATGTGTCAAAAATAATTAGTCTGCTCTGTTCAGCACTGCCAGATATAATGTGGCATGGCCCTGGTGTTGGCTGCTCACAGATTTATCTGGGTGAATTGGATGAGCACCATTTATGTTTTCTTTTGTAAGCATACTGATGACATTACATGCTTCCTGCTTTATGGGAATAGCTAATAAATATCCAAGTGTGTTTCACCTCGGATTTCCATACAAGTATCATGCATATGCTTCCTTACCTGATTGAGCTTCAGTTGTATAGACTTGTTGTCGAGCCTTTCGACTTATCCGGCAACTCTGTCTGTTCCCCGCGAAGCCAAGCCAGCCACGAGGTGACGCTTGCCACAATCAAATGGACTGTGGACTTGTCCAGGGCATTACCAAGACCAGAGGACCTCCTGAATCCGTAGCTTCAGTTACAGTGAGATGCAGCACACACCAAACAGTCAACAAATCCTGCGTAATCATCAGTATTCAGTAAAAAGGAGTATATAGTCATGCAGTGCAGGCCCGCATTTCTCTACCAGTCCTAACTAAACGATGGATAAAGCTGGAAGCAGTGGCAGAAGCACATCTCGAAAAAAATATGTAATGCGAACCAACAAAGAGTGGATACTCCTAAGACTCGTTTTACGGTAATTTCGAGGTAGCATGGGTGAGAGATCCAGCGGCCGAACTCGACCGGGCAGCACGCGTCGGTTCGCTGCAAACCTCCAACATCGAAATGGCATGTAGCTCAAATAGATAGATAGATGGGATTGAGGAATTTCTGAACGCGGCGTACCCATCGATTGCATGACGTCGGGGAGGGGCCGGAATCTGCTGGCGCACCCACGTGCCCGACCGGCGACCCATCGGCGCCCCGCCTTCGCGCGCCTCAGTTCCATCCTAGATTCCTAGGCGCCGCCGCCGACGGGAGGGGAGAACAGCTTTTTTTTTTTTTTTTTTTTGAGCATGGAGGGGAGAACAGCTTTGGGAGGAAGAGCGGGCAAGGTTCGTTTTGCGTCGCGTCCATGGCCGAAGCCGAACCTCGAGGGGACAATTCTCCCTCTTGTTCTGATGTCCGGCCCACTAAGAAGCCCGAAGTTACCTACGCGTGTGTTTCCGGTACCCAGGGCTCCCGCAAAGGTTTTTTCTTCTTTTTCTTTCTAAAAAAGGTTCTTTTTTTGCCTGAAGCGTGACAAGTGGTGCAACTGGTCGCCGCCACATGTCGCATTCGGGGCATTTCTTTGGGATTTATATTTTTTACTTCTGCACATGTTTTGGGGTTTTATTTGTTTTTTAGGCATTTCGGTTTTCCAATGGTTTTTCTTAGGTTTTGACAAAAAAAATTGGGTATTATTCGGAGTTTTCCCGAGAAGCGGAGCTTTTTCCCATGAGAAGCATAACATGTGCTTTTGCGAGAAGAACAATGTGCTTCCCAAAATAAGAAAAAAAATGCACAACCCTGATAGGATAGCCTTGCTCCGGTCCTCGCGTCGCTCATGAGCGATCGAGGGATAACCTTTAGTCGCCAAGACGCCCCCCCTCCCCCTCCTCCTCGCCGCCGCTTATTCGCGCCGGGCAAAGCCCGTGGTGCTGGTGGCGGCGGGTCTTTTTCTCCCCGCTCGTGGAGGCCGGGCGCAGCGGGTTTCCGGCGGCAGACGTCATGGATCCGGCGCGGCGGCGTCAAGGCTGGCGGTGGACGGCGGCAAGTTCGGGCGCGGAGGATGGACGCGGGCGGTGGCGCGCTTGTGCCCGCGACAATGGCGTTCGCTGCCGATCCGCTCAAGATGGCCCGGCCGCCGGTTCGCAGCGATTGGTGGTGGTGCGGGGGCCAAAGGTTGGAGACGACGGCCGTCGGCTCTTTTGATCTCGACCTCGGCAAAGACGGGCCGCTGGGTCGGGCCGCGCTCGACCGAGGCCCCTACCGGTCGGGTGGCGGCAAAGGACGACGGTGGGGTGCGTGGGCCGACGCATCGCCGTGGTGGTGGCAGGTTGGTTGCGGCGGCGGCGGCCAGATTTTCCTGGCATCGGCCCATCTGTAGGCTGCCTATATCGGCCCTCGACCCCTCTCCTCGACGTCCGTTCGCGTCTCTCGCCGGAGGGCTGGCCTTCTCCCGGCTGCGGTCCATCATCCGTCTCGCACCCGGTGTCGTAGGACCAAGCTGGTCTCGCGCCTAGCAGCAGGACCGGCCCGCCTCGCACCCGGCAGCAGGACTGCGCTTGTCTCGCGCCAAAGACCGTGACCGCCCGTCTCGCGCCGGTGGTCGGATCGCGGCTGCCTCGCGCCCGGTGTAGCGGGACGGCTCGATGGAGGCTTGTTGTGGCCGGCCTATTGGGTCTCGGCGTTGGGACCGGCCAGGGGTGTGAAAGGCGGATCCTTTTCGCCCGTCTCTGCGGTGGGGCTCGGGGGACTTGGTGTCAGAGTCTTGGATTTTGGGGCGGCCCCCTGGTGGTGGTGGCGCGGTGCTCATGGGCAGAGCTCGTGCCTCGGTGCTGCCCGGCTGCAACGGCCGTGTGGGCGGCGTGGTACCCGGGGTGTGGCGATCGGTGGCGGTGAATGTTGGCCGGGGTGAAAACCTACTCTATCTTCGGATGGACTGGCGACGGCGAAGATCGCTCCCTTCTTGAAGGCATCGTCGCGGCTATCATTGCCCTCGTGGGGCTCCAGGGGAAACTCTGATCCTCGGATCGGGCGGTGGCGACGCTCCGGTGCGGTATCCTTCCTGAAGGCACCGCCTTAAAGCCCACGGGTCATCATATGCGGCTTCACTTCTTCGACTGAAGCCCCCGGCGGCTCTTGTAGTGCTAGGGAGTGTGTTGGTGCTCACAGCCTCACACTAACTCATGGTCATTGCTGCTCACAGCCTCCCGCTAATGGGCCAGCCCACGAGCATGGGCTCTTTTTTTACTTCTATTGTTTTGTTGGTCGGTTTTCAACCTAGGTTTTTTCTAGTCGATTCTATTTAAAAAAATGCTACGAAATTCAACCAAGCTATTTGCAAATTTAAAACAAGTTCATGAATTAAAAAATGATCGCTGAATTTAAAAAGTAATCATGAATCCACACAACATTCACAAATTCCAAAATTGTTCACGAATTCAAAAGATGTTCATATAATTTAAAAAAACACCATGAGTTAGAAAATTATTCATGAATTTAAAAATTGTTCATGGGTTTGAAAGTATGTAATTGAAAATATGTTCATGTGTTTGAAAAAAATGTTCATGAATTCAAACTTTGATTGTAAATTCCAAGCATTTTATGAAAAACAAACACAAAATTGTAAAATTTGATTTTTATGTAATTTGTCAATAATTTTTTAAATTCCGACCATTTTCTAGAAAACACTGACATATTTTCAGATTATGAACATTTTTTTAAACCTGAACAGTTTTTCAAAAAGCAAACATTTTCTGGAACTTCAAAAGGTATTTATATTAAAATGAAACAGGAAATAAAAGAAACATGAAAATGAAAGCGGAAATCCAACTCGATGCTCAGGCTCATCTGCTCCTGGTCAGAAAAAATATCCAAACATACTCTAGAAAATTAAAAGAATCCATTTTTTTGTGTGGTAGACAATTCGATGCGTGAGGCCCGTTCCAAATTTCAACTCATTTGGACATTCGGGCAGCTCTCGGCAAAAGATAAATCAGGTCAGAACAGTGTGTGAAGTAAACTCTTTTACAAACCTTGATTTTGGCTTTTTTTTCGAGAGCTGCTCAAATGTCAAAATGAGATAAAATTAAGATCGGACCTCACACATCAAATTATCTACCACACAAAAAATGAAGTTATCTGAATTTTCTAGTATTTGTTTGATTTTTTCGTCGGCGTGAGTGCAGCTAAGCCCGGGAGCAGAAACGTCACGTCCAAAAAGATCGCGTTGCTTACCTGAGTATTAGTTCATGTCAATTAACTGAGCGAGGGCTAGGGGCATGTTATTGTGGCAAACAGGTGGTTGAAGACGTCAGTTAAATTCTTTTTCAGGTTTGACAAACTTTTTCAAAATCGATAAACTTTTTATGACATTTGATGATTTTTTTTTGAATTGCTAAACTATTTTAAGGTACAATGATATGCTTTTAAAACTTATGAACTTTTTCCACTTTGATGGACTTTTTTCAAGTTCATGATTTTTTTTCAAAATCCATCGACTTCTTTGAATTCCCGATATTTTTTCCGTTTTGCGATTTTACCTGCATTTTTTGGTTTTTGTTCTCAAATGTGAATGTGTACATGGGCTGGCCCACCACACCGGCACGTGAGCAGCAGGGAGATTCCCTGACGCCTGAAGCGCCGAATAGAAGCTCGCCAACTCCTATTCGAAGCTAGTTGTGGAGGGTATGGTGCAATTATTAGGGAGATCAAGCAGAGATCATTAGCTTTCAATGTTTCTTTTACTTTTGAAGGTAGAGCAGCTAATTGCGATGCTGATAGGTTAGCGAAGTATTCACATTCGATAGATCGAGGCCGATACACCTGGTTGGTTGAACCTCGTAATCCTCTTTGTATACCACCCCACGTGGATTTTGATCAATAAATCTCAGCTTAACCCTTAAAAAACTATTGTTAGATGCTAAAAGAGATGTTTAAAGGCTTGTCCGTATGCGGCAAACACCCCCTTCGAACTAGTGTGCCGGCCCATGCAAATTACTGGCACCTCGTATTTTCCGGTTTTAGAAACGATTTTAGAAGCTTTCGGCTGTTTCCTTGCGGGATTTTTTATTTTATCTATTTTTTTCTCTTTTTATAATTCATTTTCCATTGTTATTCGTATTCATAATTTAAAATTTCCAAAAAAACAAATTGCAAAAAATCCTTGAACGGTTTTCATATACACGAACCTTTTTATTGAACTTCGTGAACTTTTTTAATAATTGCAGAAATTTCAAATTTGGCAACTTTTCCCAAATGCATGAAGGTTTTTCAAGTGCATGAATTTTTTATTCAAGTTTTTAAGCTTTTTTTCAGTTGCGAAATTTTGCAAATTCATGATAAAATTCAAATTTGCAAACATTTTTTTTAATTCATGAACCTTTTTCTAATTCATGAACCATTTTTCAATCCCAAAATATTTTTGATTTAACCAAATTTTAAAATACTGAAAAGTGTCAGAAAAAATATGTGAAATTGAAAAAAAAAGTGTAAAACAATATGTGAATTTTTTTAAAAAAGTGTTGAAATACAAAATTCGTGAATGCAAATGATATAATTATAGAATTTGAAAAAAATGTTGAAATACAAAATTGTGTTGACAAATTATGTGAAATAAAAAAAAAGTGTTGAAATGTGAGACAAAAGAGCCCCTCGACTCTGGCGCCCCATTGGACCTTCCCATTACGGGATGGAGGGTTGGCTCAAGTGCACGTATTATTATTATTATTATTATTATTATTATTATTATTATTATTATTATTATTATTATTATTATTATTATTATTATTATTATTATTATTATTATTATTATTATTATTATTATTATTATTATTATTATTATTATTATTATATTATTATTATTATTATTATTATTATTATTATTAATTTAATATCTACATTTTGGAAATGTAAATATTTTTTACTAAAATCTTAATGAACATTATTGGCTCATTTAATAAAATGTTCATGCAGTGTAAAAATATTAATATTTCTACACAATTTTAAAGAAATGTCAACAACATTTAAAAAGGCTATTCGTGACATTCAGAAAAATAATCATCACATTTAGAAATAAGTTTATAGAATATGAAAAAACGTTTGAATAATTCAAAAACAATGTTTCACATCATTCAAAGAAATGTTCATGTGTTTCAAACATATGTATGTGACACTTAAAAAAATGTTTGTGTGGTATACAAAATGTTTTATTGCATCGAAAAGACATTATTTGAAATTGAAAAACAAATGTTGAAATACAAAATTCGTGATATTTTAAATTTTCAAGTAGTTCAAAAAATGCTTAGTTCCATTAAAAAAGTATTAAACATGTATTTGAAAAATGCTTAAATGCATTTAAATACTGTTAGTAAAAATTGCATTTGAATTTAATGTCTGTCATATACTTGAACAAAGTGCAACGTGTATCAAAACGATGATCAACATGTATACTAATAATGTACAGTGCATATTGAAAAAAAAAAAGCAAAAGGGGAAAATGAGAAAGTAAAGTCGGTGCGGTAACACGGGAAACACAAAGAAAATAATTGACAATCCGAATAAAAATGAAAAAAAATAACCCAAAGGAAACCATTACAAACAGGAAAATGAATGAAAGGGAAGGGGGAAAAGCAAACCCAGCTCATATGAGCTACAGTTGGGCCCAGCCTGTTAACTGTTTGCGAGAGGCAAGGCTAGGCTATATCTCGTAATAATTGCTGACCTCGACCTTCCGCCTCAAAGGGCTGCCAGGGCACCAGCAATCCCAAGAAACTGCCATGCTAGATCCAAGGCTCCACCCTAGAGTTTTTCAAAGATTCATGTGGATGTTGCCTTTTCGCGCAATCATGATCGAGTCGCGGCTGCAGCAGTAAGTAGAGATGCAGTAGGTAACTTTATGGGTAGCTTGGCTCTGGTCATCAATGGAATCACGGATACGATGACGATGGAAGCGATAGCATTCCGAGAGGGTTTATCCTTATCCCAAGATCTGATGTTGCACGTCTTCATCCTAGCCTCAGATTCAAAACAGGTAATCAAGGATATTGAGGAAGGTAGTACAGGAACTTATGGGGCGATCATCACCGAAATCAAACATAGAGCTTTCGCTTTCAATTGTAGTTTTACTTTTGAATGTAGAGAGGCAAATACAGATGCCGATAGGCTAACCAAATTTTCATATTCTTTGGATCAAGGACACCATGTTTGGATGAAGCGATCCTCATGACCCCGTTTATATCCCACATATTGTGGAATTTGAGCAATAAAACATGTTTTAGCCCCTAAAAAAAGCGGGATATATACCTGGCGGCCTTTTTACTTGAGATCTTCAGGGTTTTATATTTTTTGTTTGTAATTAACCTCACAAACTAGCCTATTGTGTTATACCGCAGTGAACCATAGTGGGACTTGTTTTCGTTTTGGACTTTTTCTCAGGTCTTGTATGCCGCAATTTGCGTCACATAGACCCCCAAACGCACAAGCATAGCTAAATGTTTTTAGTTTATTTAAAAAATAGTCTTAAAACGCAAAGATTTATTAAAATTTTGAACAATATTTTGAAAACATGGAAATTGTAAAAAAAATCCAAAAAATTAAAAATGTCAACATTTTTCTATACAAGGCAAACATTTTTCCGGAATTGCAAACAATGTTTGAAAATGCAAATATTTTTAAATTGCAAACATTTGTCTAAAAAAACTGTGAATAATTTTTGAAATTAGGAATATTTTTTAAAATCAGTGATAATATTTGAAACACAAACTTTTGCAAAAATCCAAATCTATTTTTGTAATTCTAAATATTAAAAAAACTTCAAACACAAATTTCCAAAAATGTTTGAAAATAAAATAAAATTTTGGAAGGAAAATAAAATAGAAAACCATATTAGAAACTTCTAGAAGTATCCCAAAACCGGTAATAATTGGACAGGAACCTTCCCAAAACTGGTTTTACACTGGTTTTGGGAACATTCCCTTGACATTTTTTCGTTGTTGATTTTATTGTTTTTTTCCTGGGTATTTTTATATTCCTTTGCTATTTTTATTATATTTTAAAATTCATGATTTTTTTAAAGCTGTGAACATTTTTAGAAAGTATAACATATTTAATATTCATAAACTTTTACAAAATTGAAAATATTGACTCAGGATAAAGTCGAACCGGAAACAGTGACTTAGGGCCCGTTCTGATGTCCTCCCAACTCCACAAACTCCTCAAAACCAGCTTCTCATTGCAGCTTCCAACTGCACGCAACGACAGGAATGTGTTCAGTAGCATCGCCAGGTTCTTGCGTCGCCATCACATGCTGGGAGGTCTTATTGGGCGCCTTCTGCGCCGGTTTGTTTTGGGAACATTCCCTTGACATTTTTTCGTTGTTGATTTTATTGTTTTTTTCCTGGGTATTTTTATATTCCTTTGCTATTTTTATTATATTTTAAAATTCATGATTTTTTTAAAGCTGTGAACATTTTTAGAAAGTATAACATATTTAATATTCATAAACTTTTACAAAATTGAAAATATTGACTCAGGATAAAGTCGAACCGGAAACAGTGACTTAGGGCCCGTTCTGATGTCCTCCCAACTCCACAAACTCCTCAAAACCAGCTTCTCATTGCAGCTTCCAACTGCACGCAACGACAGGAATGTGTTCAGTAGCATCGCCAGGTTCTTGCGTCGCCATCACATGCTGGGAGGTCTTATTGGGCGCCTTCTGCGCCGGTTAAGGTTCCTGGCGCCCAACAACCTAGCCAAAAAGCGAACGCGGTAGAAAATCACTTGCGGGATGTGGAATTCGAACCAACACGCCTAGTTACATAGGAGAAAGAAACGGTGCAGTAACCACTGCACCAGGACCGCCTACACGTCCATGATCCAAAACTAAACCTATTTAATACTTCTTCTAGTACAACATGAACATAAATTCTGTACCACTAAAAATCATTTCGGAAAAGGAAAATGTAAAAAAGAAAAAGAAAATCATAGATTTGTAATAAAAGTTCAATTTTTAAAAAAGTTGGAATTCAAAAAATTTCATCAAATTTAAAGAAAAACACGAATTAGAAGAAAAAGTTAATCAATTCTGAAAAAAGTTCATCGAATTTGAAAAAATAGTTCATCAATTCTGAATATAGTTCACAAATTTCAAAAAAGTTCATCGATATTGAAAAAAAGTTCATCTAATTGTAGAAATAGTTCATCGGATTTGAGAAAAGTTCATAGAATTGAAAAAAAGTTCATCGAATTTCGAGAAAGTTCATCGAAATGGAAAAAAGTGCATCATATTCAAAAAAAGTTCATGGAATTTCAAAAAAGTTCATCAAATTGAAAATAATTTCACGCATTTTGAAAAAGAAAATAAGTTAATATGTTTGAAGCAAACGTTCGCGAATTACAAAAAGAAAAAAGAAAAAAGAAAAAGAAATGAAAGGAAAAAATATGTAAAAGAAGAAAAGAGAAGAAACATTTATCTGAACGCAACAAGGTGTGGTGGCCGAGTTGTTAGTGCCCCTCAGAGGAAACTTGACGTTGTAGGATCGAATCCCTGCGCATACACTTTTTTGCAACAGTATAGAAAACAGACGTAATAAATGAAAACGGGCCGGCCCATGTCGCGGGAGGGGCTGTGCGCCTGCAGGCACCGGTTTGCAGAAACAACTATAACCAGCGCCTGCAGCGCCAAATAGGGAATACCTCACATGCTGGCAGCATCGCTGCCCTGTTTGAGCGCCATAATGGGTCGGCTGGACCAGCCCAGGTCAGCCAGCCTGTGTACGAGAGAGGAATTGCTGTGTTGTTGCGACAGCAAACACAACTCTGTGTGAGGGATCAAACGGGGGTCCTCTTTCTAGTGAACAGCGTCGCTAGCCACAACCTGATTTTCTTTTCGGAAAAAAGGAAGAAGAATTAAACACAAAAAAATTCTAATTTATGAACAAATTTAAAAAAAGTCGAATGTTTTGTGAAACCCACGCATTTTTTCTAAAAATGAACAAATTTCAAAGGGAGAATATTCTTTATAATGACAAACAAAATTTTGAAAAATACAAACATTTTTGACAAAACAAGAACAAAAATTAACAACTCAAATTTTTTGAAATCAATTACAAATTTATGAAAATACAAACTTTTTTGAAATTCCCTGAAATGTTTCTGAAATCATGAAAATATCGCTTTTTCTTATTCGTGAAAATATTTCGAAAGTGAAATTCCTGAACATTGTTGTAAAGTAAAAAGAAATAGTAGAATTATACTTTTTGGGAATTTCTAAACACAATTTCAAAATTGGAACATTTTAGGAAAAACGAATAAAATTTAAAAATGTCAACATTTTCTAAAAAGGCAAAAAAATTAAAAATACGAACAGTTTTTGACAAAACATTTTGAAATCAATTACAAATTTATCAAAATGTGAACATTTTTGGAAATTCCGAACTTTTTATAATTGAGAATAGTTTTTGAAAATTTCCGAACATTTTCTGAAAAAGGCAACAATTTTTGAACTTATGAACAAATTTGGAAAAAGGGACATTTTCTGTAATTCCAAACAGTTTTCGAAACGTGAATATTTTTTGAATTCTAAAATGCAAACATTTTAACATTTTTTGAATTTGTGATTTTTTTTCTAAAAAGGAACATTTAAAAAAATTATAAAAACCATGAACAGTTTTTGAATTGGTGAACTAAATTTGAAAAATAGGAATATTTTTTGAAAACTCAGAACAAATGTTTTTAAGCCGGAAACATTTTCTGGATTTGTAATTTTTTTGAAAAACAGTAACATTCTATGAATTTGTGAGCAAAATCTGAAAAACAGGAACATTTTTTGAAATTCAGAAACAAAATTTGAAAACAAACTTGAAAAAGGAAAAAAGGAAAGCAAAAAAAGAAAAAGAAACAAGATAGAAACAGAAAACAGGAAGAAACAGGAAAAAGAAAAGAAAAAATGAAAAGGAAGATAAATAGAAAAAAGGAAAACGAAAAAGAAACTGAAAAAGAAAAAGCCAGTTCAGGAACCTTCTAGAAGGTTCCCAAAACCGGAAAAAAACCAGCTGGAAACGTCATAGAAGGCTCCGAAAAACGGGTGGCTGCTGAAACGCTAAAACGGGCCGGCCCACTCGGTCGCTCGCTCGCACCTCCCTTGTGAGAAGCATCGACAGCTTGCCGCAACGAGCGGCGAGTAGGATTTTCCTGTTTCGAAGGGTAGGAGGACGAACCGTTTTCTTTGGCGGGGCAAGTTTCTGTAAATATGACGAACTCACAGCTTCTCAGTTTGGTGGAGCTGGGCTTTCCCAGCTTCGCATTTTTGCACTACGGGCTGCCACAACTTCTCATATTACACTTCTAGGAGCTAAAACGTTCGGCCCAACTCCAAGTTTGGAATTTGTGGAGTTGGGAGCTGGACGACTTCAGAACATGCCCTTAGTGAAACATCGTGTCTAGGGTTTCTTAGCTAAATATCATTAAATCCCAGGCAGTGGATGATTTGTTTGTTGTGCAAACTTTTCAATATGAAATGCAATCTTGGGTATGTCGTTTTTTTTAACATGAAGAGGACCACCTTGTGGACATTATGACAAGAAGGGACAATTCTTGATAACATAGGCATACATAATGTGCACCTTTTGTCTGTTTTTGATCGGCAAACTAGGTCGCTCGGGCGCGCGGTTGAGAGACAGAGAGAGAGGGGGGGGGGGGGTGTGGAAGAAATTCCTAAAGATCAAATGCCAACAAATGTGCAACTTTTATGTGACATTTGACGCAAAATGTGACATTCCTAAAGAGAGGGCGCGCGCTTGAAGATTGTGACCATTTGTTCCCAAGGGGAAAGGAAGTGAAGAAGATATGGTGTGCTTTTGCTAACTGATGATGTTCGGCGTGAGCTCCTTGTTGGGGAAGGTAGCATGTAATTTTAAAAAAAAATCCTATGTTCACGCAAGATCTATCTAGGAGATGCATAACAACGAGAGGGGGAGAGTGTGTCTACGTACCCTCGTAGACCGAAAGCGGAAGCATTTGACAATGCGGTTGATGTAGTTGAACTTCTTCTAGCTTCGACCGATCAAGTACCGAACGTACGACACCTCCGAGTCCTACACACGTTCAGCTCAATGACGTTCCTCGCCCTCTTGATCCAGCAAGGTGTCGAGGAAGTAGATGAGTTCCGTCAGCACGATGGCATGGTGACAGTGCTTGTGAAGTGATCCGCACAGGGCTTCGCCTAAGCACTACCAAGATATGACCGTGGGACTAAACGGTGGAGGGGCACCGCACACAGCTATGCAATAGTCTGAGGTGTGCTAGAGGCGCCCCCACATATATATAGGTGGGGGGAGAGGGGAGGCAGCCAAGGAGGCGCCCAAGTAGGCCGAATCCTACTTGGGGCCTTCCTATGGTCGGCGGCCCCACCCTTCCTTATTTACCGGAGGGGTAGGAAAGAGGAGGGAGGAGGGGAAGGAAGGGGGAGGCCGAATCCCCGCCCCCTTTCCTTCTCCCTTCCCCTCTTTCCTTCTCCTCTGGTGTGACCCATATGGGGAGCGCAGTAGCCCCTGGTGGCTGCTGTGTTTCCCCTCTTGGCCCATAAGGCCCATATCTTTTGCCGGGGGTGCCTGGAACCCCTTCCGGTGACCCGACCCGGTACCCTCCGGAACACTTACGGTGTCTGAATACTATTGTCCTATATATCAATCTTTACCTATCAACCATTTTGATACTCCTCGTCATGTCCATGATCTCATCCGGAACTCCGAACAACATTCAGTCACCAAATCACATAACTCATATAATACAATATCGTCATCGAACGTTAAGCGTGCGGACCCTACGGGTTCGAGAACTATGTAGACATGACCGAGACACCTCTCCGATCAATAACCAATAGCGGAACCTGGAGCTCATATTGGCTCCCACAAATACTACGCAGATCTTTATCGGTTGAACCGTTATGACAACATACGTTATTCCCTTTGTCGTCGGTATGTTACTTGCCCGAAATTCGATCGTCGGTACCTTCATACCTAGTTCAATCTCGTTACCGGCAAGTCTCTTTACTCGATCCGTAATGCATCATCCTGCAACTAACTCATTAGTCACTTTGCTTGCAAGGCTTCTTATGATATGCATTACGGAGACGGCCCAGAGATACCTCTCCGATACTCGGAGTGACAAATCCTAACCTCGACCTATGCCAACCCAACAAACACCTTCGGAGATACCTGTAGAGCAAGTTTATAATCACCAAGTTACGTTGTGACGTTTGATAGCACACAAGGCATTCCCCCGGTATCCGGGAGTTGCATAATCTCATAGTCGGAGAATATGTATTTGACATGAATAAAGCAATAGCAATAAAACTAAAAGATCATAATGCTAAGCTAACGAATGGGTCTTGTCCATCACATCATTCTCCTAATGATGTGATCCCGTTTATCAAATGACAACACATGTCTATGGTTAGGAAACTTAACCATCTTTGATCAACGAGCTAGTCTAGTAGAGGCTTACTAGGGACACGGTATTTTGTCTATGTATCCACACATGTATCAAGTTTCCGGTTAATACAATTCTAGCATGAATAATAAACATTTATCATGAAGTAAGGAAATATAAAATAACAACTTTATTACTGCCTCTAGGGCATATTTCCTTCAGTCTCCCACTTGCACTAGAGTCAATAATCTAGATTACATTGTAATGATTCTAACACCCATGGAGTCTTGATGCTGATCATGTTTTGCTCGTGGAAGAGGCTGCATCAACGGGTCTACTATATCCAGATCCGTATGTATTTTGCAAATCTCTATGTCTCCCTCCTTGACTAGATCACGGATGAAGTTGAAGTGTCTCTTAATGTGTTTGGTCTTTTTGTGAAATCTGGATTCCTTCACTAAGTCAAAGTCTCCAGTATTTGCACAAAAGATTTTCATTGGACCTAATGCACTAGGTATTACACCTAGATAGGATATGAACTCCTTCTCCAGACTCATTCATTTGCTGCTTCCGAAGCAACTATGTACTCTGCTTCACACGTAGATCCCGCCACGACGCTTTGCTTGGAATTGCACCAACTGATAGGTCCACCATTCAAAATAAATACGTATCTGGTTTGTGACTTAGAGTCATCCGGATCAGTGTCAAATCTAGCATCGACGTAACCATTTACAACGAGCTCTTTGTCACCTCCATAAACGAGAAACATATCCTTGGTCCTTTTCAGGTACTTCAGGATATTCTTGACCGCTGTCCAGTGATCCACTCCTGGATTACTTTGGTACCTGTTGGGGATATAACTATTTGTGTAAGCCGCCCAGGAGGGGCCGGGTTACGTAAAGAGTTACCAGACAGAAGCCCAAGTCCAAGCATGAAGATGGCGTCTCAACAAGGGGCCTAAGGCCCACAGGCGACTTAAGGCCCGTTGTAGTAAACCGCCATAATGGCATGACTTGTATCATAAGGTAGACTTGACTAGTCACCGAGCCGGAGACTGTTTATGAGCCGGCCGGGACTCTGTAAGCCGCAGGGCGTCAACCCGTGTATATAAGGGGACGATCACGCGGCTTAGGGCAAGAAGGAACACTTCGAGAACCGGGCATAGCGTATCTCGCTCCCTGATCATCGAAACCTCAAGCAATACCAACCCAACTAGACGTAGGCTTACCTTCACTGTAAGGAGCCGAACTAGTATAAACCCTCTCGTGTCCTTTGTCCCGATTAACCCCTTTAAGCTTCCTAGTTGCAATGGCTCCACGTTTAAGTCCTTGCAAGAGGACATTTGCCGTGACAATTCCACGACAGTTTGCGCCCACCGTGGGGCCAGCGCACGGTGGATTTGAGTTCTTGAAGGGCAGCTTCAAGGGCTCAAGGGATCTGTGATGGGCGGATGACCAAGAGTCGTCGCGCAGGATCTACATCGACAACGAAGGCTGGGGCCCCGAGGCCGACTCAATTGAGTACGGGTACCGGGTCCCCTTTGGCGGAATTCACGTCTTCATCGGCCGGATTGGTGAGCCGGGCCCAGAGCCGGACAGCTGTACCGACCTCATTGAGACGGCTCAGCGTGCGAGACCCGCTCAGATGCAACCTGTGATGAAGCGTGCCTTTGTGGGCTGTGTTCATGGAGAGGCACTTTCGGAAGGATCTAAAGATGGGGAAGAGACGACCGTCCCATCAGATGACGATTTGTCCTCCGGCTCAACAGATTCCCTGTATCAGGTCCAAGAAGGCATGCTCGGGGGCTGTTCTGACGACTCTAGCGTTCCAGATTGCTATGAGCCGCCAAGCTGGGCAGGAGTCTTCATGGCTGGTACTCAACCCGCCAAAACTCGACGGCCATGACAAAGAATAACGTCTGGGTTAGGAGCGGCAGGCGGGGAGGCCCAGCTGCCGCCGCTCAGTGCTGATAGATCTTATGGACAAGTTGACGGCTTTGTTAACCTCCACGGTTATTCCTGCAAATCCAGATGAGCATAACGCGGAGGTGGCAAAGGTGCGTGAGGAGATAGCCCGGGCCAAGGAGGCCTTGGCGGCTGAGGACATCAGGCTAGTCATGAGCGGCGGCTTTGGATGCACAGCGCAATGACTCTAGTCGAGGCTTTCCAAATTAACATGAATCTGAATGCATCCAATGAGGTGATGAGAAGGAGGCATCGAAAACCCAGTCCCGCCGCCTCCGGTTTACGATCCTTGGAATCTTTTCACGACACCCGAGCTGGTCCTAGCAATCCGCTCAAGCCAATCAATTTATGACACCAAGCAGGAGGGCCGGTTCAGCCTCGAGAGACGGCACCTCTTCACGGGCCATGGCCCCGCCCGATACATACCAACACCTCCGGCCACTTTTTCCAATCCCATGGAGAACACGATAGCAAGATCGGCGCGTCTGGCGACTCTTCCAGTGGATGGTGACGACCCGACGACGGTGGAAACCCGGAGGGTTAGGGAGCTTCTTCAGACGGCCTTGGCACAGCAAGAAGCCTATTCTTACAGCAGGGACATGATTCATTCCACTCGTCAGCCTTGGGCAGCACCTCGTCCAAACCGGAGTCCGAGTTACAGCAGACACATGGAGTCAGAGGCTTTATCAAGTAATGGCCAGCGTCGCAACCAACCCGGCGGCTATAACCCGGTGCAGGATCGATTGCGTCAGGAGGATGAACGGGCGGCTCAATTAGCGGCTCAGCAGACGGCTTATGATGGTTTCCCAGAGTATCCAATGACTTCTGTTGGGTCAGGTGGCCACTAGAACCGTGGTGTCCCTTATGCAGTACCGGCTCTGCGAGATGTGCGTTGCCCAAGGATTTCAAGGGTCCTCGAAAGGTGCCGAATTACACGGCCGACTTACGTACCGGGGCGGATTGAAAGTTACGAGATGGCCATGGAATTATTGGAAGTCAGCGACGCGGCAATGGCTAAGTATTTCACCATGATGTTAGATGGAACGGCCCGAACTTGGTTGAAAAGCTTGCTTCCCAATTCCATCAGTTCATGGGCCGAGTTAAAGACCCGATTCATCCAGAACTGTAAGGATACTTGCAAGCAATCTATGTCCATTGTGGACTTGACCAGTTGTAAGCAGGAGGAGGGTGAGTCCACAACTCATTAGGTGCGCCGGGTCAAAGAAATAATACATTCATCTGATAAGATGGATGCCGCCTCAATGTACTTATGCTCCATCGTAATTGTCGCTTTTGTGCCATCAAGCGTAAGAGGCGCCTTAAGCGTGATTGCAATGACATGGGTACGCTGATGGCGGCTTTGGTTAAATATGCCGATTCTGATACTACTGAAGATCCCGTGTCTGAGGAGGAAAAGACAGGGAAGGGAAAGAAGAACGGCAATGGAAAGGGTCAGCAGCAATAGCCGACAAATCAAGGTGGTAACAAGCGTAAGCCGGACGGTAACCCGGCGTTTGTAGCCAATGCTAATGCTCAAGGTAATAAAAAGAAGCGTAAGGGGAGAGGACCTCCTCGATCTGGTGGCTCAGGTCCATCTCTTGAGCAGCTTCTGAATGAGCCTTGTCCAAGACACGGTACTCGAGAAAATCCTGCCACCCATTTATGGAAGGACTGCGCGATCATGAAAGCTTTCAAGAATTCAAACATGTTTGATGGCAATCACGGGTCAGGCGGCGGTTCAGGAGCAGGTGGTTTCCATGGCCCGGGTGGCGGCTCAAGTTCCGGGTTTCGAGGTGGTCAAGGTGGCTATAATCAGCAGCAGTCCGGTCAAGGGGACAAAGATCGCAGCAGTCAAAGTTATCAGAGCCATCCAAAACAATTAAACGGTGGGCAATACCATGTGTTTACCACTAACTTGTGTAAATGTGACCAGAAGGTTCATAAAAGGGTTGTGAATTCGGTTGAACTGGCGGTTCCCCGTTATCTGAGGTGGTCAGAACAGCCTATCATTTGGAGTAGAGAAGATCACCCCCCCGGGTTGATAACCCAGGTCAGTTAGCATTGGTGGTAGCCCCTCAGGTTGGTGGATATAAATTCACTAAGGTGTTGATGGACGGCGGAAGCAGCATCAGTATTCTCTATTATGAGACCTTTCGCCGTATGGGTCTGACTGATAAGGACTTGAGGACGTCCAACACTGTTTTCCATGGGGTGGTACCCGGTAAGTCGGCGTATCCTGTTGGAAAGATCGAGCTGGAAGCGGCTTTTGGAGACGAATACGATTCCGTGGCTGAGAAGTCGACGTTTGAGGTAGTGAAAATCGAAGCCCATATCATGCTTTCTGTTTGGACGGCCGACTTATGCCAAGTTTATGGCACGGCCGTGTTATGTTTATCTGCAGCTCAAGATGCCGGGTTACAAGGGCACCATCACTGTGCATGGGAGTCGAAAGGTGGCCTTGGAGTGCGAGGAAGGAGATGCGGCTTATGCTGAATCCGTTTGTCTTTGAAGAGGAGCTGAAGTTTTATCAAACTAATGTTGACCCGGTGATATGGCCTCTTTGAAGAAGCCAACCACGAGCAAGACTCGGCTTTGAAATTTAAGTCGGCCGCGAGACAAAACTGGTTGACTTCACTCCGGTGACTCTTCCAAGCAGTTCAAAGATCGTACCAATTTGGATCCCAAATAGGAAAGCGCTCATCGAAGTTCATCCGCGAGAACCGGACATCTTTGCATGGAAACCTTCTGACATGCCGGGTGTCCCGAGAGAACTTGCTGAGCACACTCTTAATATTGATCCAAAGTATAAGCCGGTCAGGCAGTTTCTCCGGCGATTCAATGAGGAAAGGCGAAAGGCTATAGGGGAAGAGGTCGCTCGGCTTTTGGCGGCAGGATTCATCGTGGAAGTTTTTCACCCGGAGTGGTTGGCTAACCCGGTGCTTGTGCTCAAGAAGAATGGCACCTGGCGGATGTGTGTGGATTACACGGACTTAAATAAGGCTTGTCCGGCTGATCCCTTTGCTTTACCCCGTATTGATCAAATCATTGATGCTACGGTGGGTTGCGAGCGTTTGAGCTTTTTGGATGCTTACTCTGGTTATCATTAGATCAAAATGGCAGTTAAAGACCAAGAGAAGACGACTTTCATCACTCCATTTGGAGCCTTCTGCTATGTGTCTATGCCGTTTGGGCTCAAGAGTGCCCAGGCGACTTATCAGCGGTGTGTGCAAAATTGTCTCCACAATCAGATTGGGCGCAATGTTCATGCTTATGTGGATGACATTGTGGTGAAGTCCAGAGAGAAGGAAACCTTGATCTCCGATTTAAAGGAAACCTTTGATAATCTCCGGGTCTATAAGATGATGCTTAACCCGGACAAGTGCGTATTTGCTGTACCTGTAGGTAAACTTTTGGGATTCCTGGTCTCAAACAGGGGCATTGAAGCTAACCCGGAGAAGATCAAGGCGATTACATCTCTGGCTAAGCCGGCGTGCATCAATGATGTTCGGCGATCGGGCGGTCGCATTCTCGCTAAGCCGATTCATAAGCCGGCTAGGGAGAAGTCTTTACCGTTGTATCGATGATGAAGAAAGCGTACACCTTTGTCTCGGAGTGAGGCTGCTGATGCTGCTTTTGAGGATTTAAAGAGACAATTGGCTGAGCCGCCGGTTCTCGCAGCTCCGGTTGATAAAGAGCCATTACTATTTGTATGTTGCTGCTAACTCACGTGCTGTTAGTGTGGCCATTGTGGTGGAGCGTAAGGAGACTGGCAAGGAGCATCCGGTTCAGCGGCCGGTTTATTATATCAGTGAGGTGCTCATAGAGTCCAAGGAAAGGTATCCGTATTGGCAGAAACTGGTTTATGGGGTGTTCATGGCGAGCCGGAAGCTAAAACAATACTTCCTGGGTCATCCTATAACTGTGGTAAGTTCAGCCCCCTTGGGAGACATCATCCAGAATAGGGAAGCCACAGGACGAGTTGCCAAGTGGGCCATCGAGCTTGGGCCTCACGGTTTGAAGTATATGTCACAAGACTATCAAGTCTCAAGCCCTAGTGGACTTTATCAATGATTGGACGGAGTTGCAGGCACCAGAGGAGAAGCCGGATAACACGTATTGGACTATTCACTTCGATGGGTCCAGGCAGTTGGAGGGCTCGGGGGCTGGGGTTGTTTTAACTTCCCCCCGAGGTGACAAATTTTGTTATGTGCTCCGGCTTATGTTTCCCTGTACTTACAATGCAGCTGAATATGAGGCTTTACTCCATGGCCTCCGGATGGCCAAAGAGATGAATTTTAGCCGGGTAAGATGCTTGGGCGATTCAGACCTCGTCGCTCAACAGGTGTCAGGCACATGGGATTCTAAGGATCCCCTCATGGCGGCTTATCATCGTGAGGTTGATGCGGTGGCTGGGCACTTCAAAGGTTATCAAGTAGAGCACATTGATCGAAGGAAGAATGAGGCGGCTGATGCTTTAAGCCGGCTGGGGTCTCAGCGTAAGCCGGTGCCGCGTAATACTTTTCTTGACATTTTTCATAACCCTTCTGTCAGAGTGCCTACAGAGTAAGAACTTGCAGTGCCAGACCCGGAGGCGCAGCTGGTGGCGGCTCTCCATGCCATCCCGGACTGGACGGTCCCATACTTGGCCTATATGACCCGGGGAGAATTGCCTGAGGACGAGACTTTGGCAAGACAAATCGTCAGGCGGTCCAAATCCATGACGATTGTTCATGGCGAGTTGCATCACCGGCGTCCACAGGGCGTTTCAGCGTTGTGTATCACCTACGGAGGGTCAGGAGATACTTCGTGAGATTCATGAAGGTGATTGCGGTCATCATGCCGGTTCAAAGTCTCTGGTAGCCAAGGCATTTCATCATGGTTTTTATTGGCTGACGGCTCATGCTGATGCGGAGGATCTGGTCAACAAATGTGACGGATGTCAAAAATTCTCAAGACGAAGCTCATGTGCCGCTCAAGAATTGAGGATGATTCCAATTACTTGGCCGCTTATGTCCGGGACTTGATATGGTTGGACCTTTCAAAAGGTCTAAAGATAAGAAGACACACCTGTTGGTGGCAGTGGATAAATTCACCAAGTGGGTTGAAGCAGAGCCGGTCAGTAAGTGTGATGCAGCCACGGCGGTTCAGTTTATCAAAAAGGTGATCTTTTGTTTTGGTTTTCCGCATAGTATTATAACTGATAATGGCACTAATCTCTCCAAGGGTGCCATGGAGGAGTTCTGTCAACAAGAGCACATCCGGCTTGATGTTTCGGCTGTTGCCCACCCCCAGTCTAATGGTCAGGCAGAAAGAGCTAATCAAGAGATCTTGAAAGGTATCAAACCCGGCTCTTAGTTCCTTTACAAATAACTCCGGGTTGTTGGGTGGAGGAATTACCTTCTATGCTATGGAGCATCAACACAACGCCCAACAGGTCTCTTGGTTATACACCTTTCTTCATGGTGTACGGAGTGTAGGCGGTTCTGCCAAGTGACATCCAGCATGATTCACCCCGGGTGCCGGCTTACGTTGAGGCTGATAACGAAAAAGCTCGTCAGGATGCACTTGACTTGTTGGATGAAGAGCGAGACTTGGCTATAGCCCGCTCGGCGATTTACCAAAGAAGACCTGCGCCGTTATCACAACCGCCGGGTTAGAAGCAGAACTTTCCAGGAAGGTGATTTGGTGCTCCGGCTCATCCAGGATCAAACTGATATGCACAAGCTGTCCCCTCCTTGGGAAGGACCTTTCGTGATCAGCAAGAATCTTAACAACGGGCCATATTACCTTATCGATATTCGAGAGCACAAAGACTCACGTAAGTCGGAGGAGGAGATCCGCCGACCGTGGAACATAGCGCATCTCCGGCCCTATTATACTTAAGCCGCTGGCTTTCAGAGTATATCTATCTTTTCTTTTTTAGCAATGTATATATTATATAAAGCAATAAAGCAGGACCTCTTTCTTTTCCATCCTACAAGGTTTATGTGTCTTCTTTACCAGGTGATGGAAACGACTAACAGGGAGCAGATCATATCTGAATCCGGTTTTCCCTTTGGTCCGGCTTATGATCATATCTGAATCAAGCCATGGTCATTTGGGGGCTTCCTATTCAAACATAGGTCGTATTCGAACCAAAGAGAACATAGATGTCGATACCCAATTGATTGGCACACTGCCGAACCCACTTGGGGGCTTCTTGATCATATTTGAATCATAGCTTAACCTCTTTGGGCCTGACGTGGATCGTATTCGAATCAGTGTCATTAAACAACTCTCATGGTCACTTGGGAGCTTCCTGTTCAAACATAGGTCGTATTCGAACCAAAGAGAACATAGCTGTCGATACCCATTTGATCGGCATCGCCAAAGCCATTGGGGGCTATACGATCGTATCCGAATCTTAGCTTAACCCCTCTGGAACGGTTCTACTGATCGTATTCGAATCAGAGGCCTTTGAAGATCAGGTTTACTTTATTCTATAAGAGTAAATAATACTAAGGGCCAGGTAAACATTATATGTGCCAATTTTCAGAAGTTAAATATAACTGTCTGCTTTTTTGGGATCAAGTAAGCCGGTAAGGTACGCCTGAAACCGGCTGATACTTATGATGTTTTGGTTCCTACTCCGGATTAATGTTATCTTACATGACCCCGAATGTGGTGAGAGGCCAAAGGAAGTTCTTTGTTTTATATACAGAGTAAAGCAGAAAGCTTTTGGATGATTCAAGCAAGCCGGCAGTGCATATTGCTGGCGGCTTGGGACATTGTTAAGCACCGCAAAACATGCGCGAAGGCATGACAGAGTTAAGGAGTTTTCTCTATCCTGTTACAAGACTCCCCGAGTCTAAAGTAAGTGAAGCATTGTTTTGCAAAAGTCATAACACATCTGGCGGCTCATTCTTCCGGCTGGCTTGATGACTCCGGGTTATCCTTCCCCGCCTCTCCTTCGGTTGTTTTGTCCTGGAAGGTTGACGAGGTCCAGTCAATGCCGCTTAAAGCTTCAAATTCAGCTTCATCATCTATTAAACTGGTCGGGTCAACTTCAGGAGCAAAGGTATGCTTACGAGTTGGAGGGATCAGGCTGACATCATCATAATGCGGAGTTGGAATCCTCTGGTTCTCGTTGTCATAACCCGGCTGGTACTTTGTAAGATCAATATCGTTGCCGATGATGGTGGCCACAGGACGTACGACTCTCACACAGGTGGTGAAGTCTGATTGACTGAATGCAGAGCCGTCCTCCTTTAGGCTGGGGTATCCAAGAGCAACATCGCTTAAGTCTAGCTCTGGAGCCAATGCTTTGGCCCGGCTTAAGGCGGCTATGGCCCCGGCTCTACCAGATGCTCGCCTTAACTCCTGAATCCGTTGAGGTAATACGGCAAGCCGCTTGAGTACATCTTGCAGGAGATAAGGAGCATCATTTGATAAAGCCACAACGGCTAAAGAACATTGTGACCCGGTGTATACTTGTTCCACTGTGAGTGTACACCGCCTTAAGCTTGACCAACATATTCGCTTGAGGTTCGTGCTCACAGGGCTGTGTTTATACATATAAGGTGAGCCGGAGTTAACAATTAAAATAAACATCAAAGGAACCATTGTGATATTCAGAGTTATACATAGTAAACTTACCAAGATTGCCGAGACCATTTGAGATATCTGGCGCTTTAAGCCGGGACAGCTCGGCGGTCGCCTAAGAAGATGCCTCTGCTGTTTCAGCCCGAGTCACCAGTGAAGCCCTCTCCTCAACCCCAGTTTTCTTCTCCGATTCAAATTTTTTCTTTAGTTTCTCTTGTTCGGAGACACTGAATTCAAACTTGGAGTTTGCTTTCTAAGCTTCAAGCTCTTGGGTTTTCAACTGACTCTTCAGATCAGCAATCTCCGCCTCAAATTGACTTATGGTGGCCTGCATCGACATCAGGTTATGGTAAGAATCACGGTAAGATTACATTCAAGTCCCAAACACTTTACGAGTAAAGATACTTGGCAATTGGGGGCTAATGTATGCTTAAAGAATTTCTTAACCTATTTTACCGGGTCATGTATATTAAGTCTCAAGCACTTTACAAGTAAAGGCACTTGACACTTGGGGGCTAATGTGTAACCCAAAATTCAAAGTTTCATGCTATCACCGGGTTAAATATATTCAAAGCTGATAGTAAGTAGATTTCTAAGTCTACAACATATTCATTCATAAGCAATAGACTTGGGGCTGATACAGTAAGTAAGGTTTAGGAAAAAGTTAAAGTTATACCTCAGATTTATGTTGTATTTGCTTCACCATATCAATTTCCAGGTCACGGCTATTGTGCACTTGGTTCAGATAGCCCGAGACTATATCACCAATGCTTAGGTGAGTATAATCGGTGATGTCCTATTTGTTTTTCCGATGTTGGGCAAACTCCTCCTTGGCAGTGCATCGAGCAAGGATAGTAGGCCGGCCCGGGTCAACATATTGGCTTTTCAGGAATTCAACTTTTGGTTCAGTCGTCTTGACCGGGCTAGGAGTCTCCGGCTTATCAGAATCGTGGACAACATCTTCTGCAGGCGGGTCAGAGGTTAACACCGGAATATCAAAAGCCGGTTCAAGCGGTGGCTGATGAATGGAGCTCTCAGGAACAGATGAGTCAATTTCCGGCTCAGTGACCACCGGGTCTTGGGACAAATTATTCTTTCTGGCCCTCTTGCTAGGCTTCGCTTGCAGGCTGTCAGTCAAAGAGGAAGGATGAGTACCAACGAATAGGTATGGAAAAAAAACTTAAAGTAAGAAAGGTGGCATTACCCGGGAGCTGTTTTAAAAGCCGGCATGTTTGATTGCATCGACTCGCCGGAAGACGGAGAGGTATCCTGATAATTGGAGTCAGATGAATTGAGGGGTCGGCGAAATAAACCCGCCAAAGGATAAACAGAACGCAAAGCGGAGATGACCTCAGTTCGACGCTTCCTAGTTATATCGGGTAAGCCGGAGGAGAGTTCTGCGTCTTGAGTGGCCCGAGTTTGCCTCCGATTCTCAAGTTGTTGTTGCTTCAAAAGAAATTGAGGATCTTGGTAAGCTAGAGGGTGTGAAAACCTTACTTTCTGGGTCACCCTTCAGATTTTTTGTGTTGGCAAAGGCTCTGAGTTAAAGGAAATTATAGTTACCTCTTCGCCAGCTGCTTGACTGTTTCCAGTATCCTCCTGAAAGGATCAAATGTCAGTAAACTAATGGCAAAGGAGTTAAAGAAAATTGAAAAAGATTACCTCTTCCTCATCCGAAGAAGAGTCATCCAATTTAAACATATCAGAGGCGCTGGGTTTCTTCTTCTTAGAGGTGCCCGTCCTGGCGGCTTTTCTTTCAGTCTTCTTGGCCGCCCTGGCCTGTTTAGCAGCCTCATGGTCATACTTGACCTTCCAGAAATCATCACCGGCCTGTGGAAACAGATAAAGAATCATAAGTATAAGAAGGTAACATATAAAAGAGTATTTGTGAAGACTAGTAGCTTACTGCAGGAGCCGGGTCCTTCTTACAGAAGGGAAGTAAGCCGAAGGCATTCTTGATTCTGATGCCTTCCTTCAATAGAGATTGGATGTAGCATCTCATCGCATCGTCTGATAAATCATCAGAGCTATGACGCATCGAGTCATCCTTTTCGCCTGTATAAGTGCACATTAAGCCGGAGCGGCGGCTTAATGGAAGTATCCGCTAGGTGACCCAGACTCGAACCAGATCGATGCCATTTAAACCGTTCCCTAGAAGAGCTTTGATCTTCTTGATGGTGGGGTTGAGAGGCAGGCGTTCAACACCGGATAACTTATCTGCCAGTGGATGATTGGATTCGAGGCGCAGGGTGCGAAAGCCGGGCAGTGGCTTCTCATCAACCAGTGATGTATCTTGGCAGTAGAACCACGTCTGGTTCTAGTCTTTCGAGTGACTTGGTAGCTCAGCATAAGGGAAAAGACAATCTCTTCGCCGCTGGATGGAGATGCCGCCAAGTTCAAGACTAGGCCCGTTGGCACGTTCATTTTGCCGGTTCAAATAAAAAGTTCTCTGAACAAAAGCAGATTTGGTTCTTCTCCCAGGTACACTTCGCAGAAAACTTGAAAATTGCAGAGATTTGACACGGAATTGGGCCCGATGTCTTGAGGTCTAAGGTCAAAGAAATTCAGAACTTCTACGAAAAATTTTGAGTCAGCGAGGAAAATCCCCGGTTAATGTGATCCGTGAAAACTATCACTTCCCCGTCTTTTGGCTGAGGCTTTTCTTCGGATGGGTCAGGAACACGACAAGACATGACCTCCTTTTTTGGCAGATGGCCAGACTTCACAAATTCGGCCAGTTTACTCTTAGTGACTATGGATGGGACCCAGTTGCAGGTTACAGGAGCTTTTGCCGCCTTAGGTGCCATGACAACAGATTGGCCTATTGCAAAATAAGAAGTTCCGGCTTAAATTGCTGAGTGGTAGCAGCTTAAAGGGGCATAATGATATAAGGGTGATTGTGCAACAATATTTAAGCCGCTACAAACATCAAGAGCGATTCAAATTTTTTAAAGTCATGAGAAGACGGCAAGGATTACAGCTCAGTATGACTTATTTAAACCGGACACCTGGACAGTTGTGTTTAAGGGCATTTACCAGAAGAAGCTTTTCGGGTGATAGAAACAAGTTTCACAGATGACAACTATTATTTTGGATCAAATTATTGTTCTGAAAGAAATTTTTCCTAGACCTAAAAGAGAGGAGAGGAGTTCATGCCTCCTAATGAGGATTCCTTGCAAGAAAAGAAGATCTGCTAGTATATAAAATAGATGCGGACTAGGTACCGCACGAGATTTATGCTACTATGGGATCATAAGAAGCCACGACAGAGGAAATACGAAGAACAGGGGATGAACTATGAACTGTACAGAAGAACTGTCAACCCTAGCATAGATATAAGATGCAGAAAGGGGAAACTTACAGTGCTGGATCTGTTGCGGAGGGGCGCTGCCGTTCTCTGGTCGGATTCAAGTTGATGCAGCGGCCAAGGTTGACGGAGATGAGGTGCACTGCGGCGGCGGCGGAGCTCGAGCGACAGGGAGAGAGCAAGCGGAGGAAGACGACTGGAAAGGGGGGAAAATGAAAACCCAGGTCGCGCCTATTTATAAGGAGAGAATAACTGAGATGGCACAGGAAACGAGGAGATAAGAATTACTATCCAGCGGCCCCGACGCCTCGATTCTCGGAACGGGCAATAAAGACGAAGATCCGTTGGGCCGATTCGGCGAGATAAAAGGAAAGATGACGTCATGACGGGTTAACACGGATCCAAAGAGTGACGTCACGCCGGGTTAAAGAAAGTCTTTTTGCGCAGTCCGAAGACTGAAGATTTATGTTTTAAGTTATTTTAAGATTGACATGAGCAGGTTCAAATCAATCTGGGGCCTAATGTTGGGGATATAACTATTTGTGTAAGCCGCCCAGGAGGGGCCGGGTTACGTAAAGAGTTACCAGACAGAAGCCCAAGTCCAAGCATGAAGATGGCATCTCAACAAGGGGCCTAAGGCCCAGAAGCGACTTAAGGCCCGTCGTAGTAAACCGCCATAATGGCATGACTTGTATCATAAGGTAGACTTGACTAGTCACCGAGCCGGAGACTGTTTATGAGCCGGCCGGGACTTCGTAAGCCGCAGGGCGTCAACCCGTGTATATAAGGGGACGACCCGCCGGCGGCTTAGGGCAAGAAGCAACACTTCGAGAACCGGGCATAGCGTATCTCGCTCCCTGGTCATCGAAACCTCAAGCAATACCAACCCAACTAGACGTAGGCTTACCTTCACCGTAAGGAGCCGAACTAGTATAAACCCTCTCATGTCCTTTGTCCCGATTAACCCCTTTAAGCTTCCTAGTTGCGATGGCTCCACGATTAAGTCCTTGCAAGAGGACATCTGCCGTGACAATTCCACGACAGTACCTCCCTGCCAGACTTATGGCAAGGCACACATCAGGTCCGGTACACAGCATAGCATACATGATAGAACATATGGCTGAGGCATAGGGAAATGACTTTCATTTTCTCTCTATCTTCTGCAGTGGTCGGGCATTGAGTCTGACTCAATTTCACACCTTGTAACACATGAAAGAACCCTTTTCTTGACTGATCCATTTTGAAATTCTGCAAAACTTTATCAAGGTATGTGCTTTGTGAAAGTCCTATTAAGCGTCTTGATCTATCTCTATAGATCTTGATGCACAATATATAAGCAGCTTCACCGAGGTCTTTCATTGAAAAACTCTTATTCAAGTGTCCTTTTATGCTATCCAGAAATTCTACATCATTTCCAATCAACAATATGTCATCCAACATATAATATTAGAAATGCTATAGAGCTCCCACTCACTTTCTTGTAAATACAGGCTTCTCCAAAAGTTTGTATAAAACCATATGCTTTGATCACCTCATCAAAGTGTATATTCCAACTCTGAGATGCTTGCACCAGTCCATAGATGGATCGCTGGAGCTTGCACACTTTGTTAGCACCTTTAGGATTGACAAAACCTTCTGGTTGCATCATATACAACTCTTCTTTAAGAAATCCATTAAGAAATGTAGTTTTGACGTCCATTTGCCAGATTTCATAATCATAAAATGCGGCAATTGCAAACATGATTTGGACAGACTTAAGCATTGCTACGGGTGAGAAAGTCTCATCGTAGTCAACTCCTTGAACTTGTTAAAAACCTTTTGCACCAAGTCGAGCTTTATAGACAGTAACATTACCATCAGCGTCAGTCTTCTTCTTGAAGATCCATTTATTCTCTATGGGTCGCCGATCATCGGGCAAATCCACCAAAGTCCACACTTTGTTCTCATACATGGATCCTATCTTAGATTTCATGGCCTCAAGCCATTTATCGGAATCTGGGCTCATCATAGCTTCTTGATATTTTGTGGTAAGCAGTATAACGATCACCACCCACAACTCTTTGTGTTCTACTCGTGCATATCATCTACGCATAGACCTGGCTCGGATGCCACTATTGGGGAACGTAGCATGCAATTTCAAAAAAATTCCTACGCTCACGCAAGATCTATCTAGGAGATGCATAGCAACAAGAGGGGGAGAGTGTGTCTACGTACCCTCGTAGACCGAAAGCGGAAGCGTTTGACAATGCGGTTGATGTAGTCGAACTTCTTCTAGCTTCGACCGATCAAGTACCGAACGTACGGCACCTCCGAGTTCTACACACCTTCAGCTTGATGACGTTCCTCGCCCTCTTGATCCAGCAAGGTGTCAAGGAAGTAGATGAGTTCTGTCAGCACGACAGCATGGTGATGGTGATGGTGAAGTGATCCGCCCAGGGCTTCGCCTAAACACTACAAAGATATGATCGTGGGAGTAAACGGTGGAGGGGGCGCCACACACGGCTATGCAATAGTCTGGGGTGTGCTAGAGGAGCCCCCCACATATATATAGGTAGGGGGAGAGGGGAGGCAGCCAAGAAGGCGCCCAAGTAGGCTGATAGCACATAAGGTATTCCTCTGGTATCCAAGATTTGCATAATCTCATAGTCGGAGGAATATGTATTTGACATGAAGAAAGCAATAGCAATGAAATTGAACGATCATAATGCTAAGCTAACGAATGGGTCTTGTCCATCACATCATTCTCCTAATGATGTGACCCCGTTCATCAAATGACAACACATGTCTATCGTTAGGAAACTTAACCATCTTTGATCAACGAGCTAGTCTAGTAGAGGCTTACTAGGGACACATTATTTTGTCTATGTATCCACACATGTATCAAGTTTCCGGTTAATACAATTCTAGCATGAATAATAAACATTTATCATGAAATAAGGAAATATGAAATAACAACATTATTATCGCCTCTAGGGCATATTTCCTTCACTCCTGGGCCAACAATCAGAAGTTAGATGTGCTCCATTTTGTGCTCTCATTGGCGTATGATAAAATGATGAACACCATCACACCCCTTTGGTGCCATCTGAAAAAGGAAACAATGCAAACCGAGGAGAACAACGTTTGTTTGGATAAGCTCTAAATTTTTATCTAGAGTTACACCAATGAAAGGAAGGAACTCCTTTGGAGTAGACCGATTCAGTAGGAGCAGCCAAGTGGCAGCAACTTCCCTAGGGTTGGATCAGATGAACCTGACAAGTGCTTTTGGTAGCACATCAATGAAAGAAGGTTGGAAATCGATAGGGAGAGTTCATGAAGGTGTCACCTTTTTTTGAGGTATTGCGCTTACATGTGCACGTGAGGGTCTACATGTTGAAGTGAACTCTTTGAACCGATCGATTCACATTATAGACCAAATGGGAATCGAGCAACCCCTTCTACCCTTGACTATCTCGTCCTCCTCTACGTAAACTCCAATGATGGCTAGAACCAAGCGCCGCTTGGGGGCGACTTCGGGGATGCTAAATATTTTCTAATTCTATAATCATATATTACCATATGGTATATATGCCTCGTGCTTGTAATAAGTCAATTTATAGTCTGATGGTTAAAACGAAACCCCCCGGCTCTCCTGTCACCCCTCACGGGCGACACGAGAGAGACCGAACCCTAGCCCCGTCGCCACCCCTCCCTCCCTCCCATTCCCACCGCCACCCGAGGCGCTCGCTGGCGCTACTATGCATTTGCCGGTGAAGGTAGCGGCGTGAAAGTGCGTTATATTGACTAGAGGGGGGGGGTGAATAGGCGATTTTTATGAATTCTTCACTGAGGAATTTGCCGGTGAGGAAATTCCTTAGCGAAGAACTACTTGCAGCGGAATAAGTACTCGAGTAAGTGTAACGAGAATCTGAGACATGGTCATCAAGATGAAATGAAGACAAGCACAGTACAAAAGCGTAATCACAGAATAACACAAGATGAAGACAAAGCGGTGAAGAAATTGAACTGAGGAAATTGAGAAAGTCTTCAGTCAAAGTCTTCAAACACAGTATGATGAAGCACTTAACACAGTAATGAGGAAATGAAAGAGTTGAGGAAATAGAGCCAGTATGGTTGGTGAAGACAATGATTTGGTAGACCAGTTCCAACTGCTGTCTCAGTTGTACGTCTGGTTGGAACGGTTGAGTATTTAAACTCGAGGACACACAGTCCTGGACACCCAGTCCTGAGCACGCAGCTCAGGACACCAAGTCCTCACCATATTCTCCTTGAACTAAGGTCACACAGACCTCGTCCAATCACTCGTGGTAATTCTTCAGGCGACTTCCAAACCTTCACAAACTTGGTCACTCGGCAATCCACAATTCCTCTTGGATGCTCTAGACCATGACACCTAACCGTCTGGAAGAAGCACAGTCTTCAAAGGTAACAAGCGTCGGATCCACGCAGGATCAATCTCTTCAGTGATGCTCAATCACTTTGGGTTTGTAGGTGTTTGGGTTTGGGTTTTCCTCACTAGATGATTTTCACTCAAAGTCCTCGGAGGATGGGATGCTCTCAATTGACAAGTGTCAGTTTCTCTCGGAGCAGCCAACCGGCTAGTGGTTGTAGGGGGCGGCTATTTATAGCCTAGGGAGCAGCCCGACATGATAAGACATAAATGCCCTTCCATGATATGACCGTTAGGTAGATAAGATATTTTGGGACAGCTGGCGCGCAGCATAGCAACGGTCGGAAATTTGAGGTTCAAATTCCTCAGGGCTATCATGTTCCTCACTGTGTAGGCAATCCGCCTTTGGCGAATTCCTAACTCCTCGGTCGAACAAATTCCTCGGTGACGGAAGAACTTCGTCTCATCCTTTGAAGAAATTGTTGAAGCTGTATGAGATTTCCAATGGTTTCACTCGAAGGGATTGGTAGGTGTAGGATTTTGAGTTGAGCATCACATGGAAATTTTTCCTTAGTATTTCCTCGACCCCCTTTAACAGTACGGTGTTTCCTATGACTCAAGAAATAGAAAGCGAAACTACGAAAAAAAAAGTCTTCACGCTTCATGTTCCTCGAATGAATACCAAGTCTTCAAGGTAACACCAATTTCTTCACTTTCAAAGTCTTTAGAAAGTCTTGAGAATACCAAAGTCTTCAGTTGAATAACTTCATTTTTAGGGGTCGACTTTTACTGTAAATATCAAACTCCTCATAGACTTATAGACCTATGTACACTCATAAACGCATTAGACCCTTAACCTATAAGTCTTCAATACACCAAAATCACTAAGGGGCACTAGATGCACTTACAATCTCCCCCCTTTTGGTGATTGATGACAATATAGGTTAAGTTTTCAACGGGGATAAACATATGAAGTGTAAATACTGATATTAAGGAATTTGATTGCAAGATATAGAAGAACTCCCTCTGAATATGTGCATAGTGAAGAATTTGCTTTTGAGGCAATGCACACTTGAAGAGTTGAATCATGGAGATCTCCCCTATATCTTGTAATTCATACACGCATTTGACATATAGTATGAAGAATTTGAAATGCATGATGAAATATGGTGACTAATGTAATTCAGCATGCGTGTATTAACATATAACGAGGAATAAGCATGCAGAGGAACACATCAAAAGTATCAGAGCACCATCGGGTTTAAGATTACAACTCGATCAAATAAATTTTCATAAGAGCTAGAGTTTTAAATTAGAAAAAAACGCCCATATAATAGACCCGCTTGAAGACTAACTCAACTTTCTCCCCCTTTGTCATCGAATGACCAAAAGGATCGAAACTGAGGACTAACGCCCCTAAAGAATATCAAGTTGTTTGAGGAGCGCCAACGTTGTCGGGGTCGTTTGTCGTAGTAGGGCCTGCCAAAGTGTCATCCAAGTCTTCATTTTCATCAGTGTCGCGCGATGAAGAATAGGAGCTGGCCACCAAGGAAGGAACCTTGACCTTCTTGTATTTCCTCGGTGGAGGTGCAGACCAGTCAAAGTCTTCCTTGAGACCCATTTTCTTCAGATCTTCTTCGCTGTAGACATGAGACAAAACAACCCAGGTACGGGTGAAGGTTTCATGGAGGTAGTACTGATTTTTCTTCACCGCGTTATGGGTTGAGGTCATGTTGTGAAGAATTGAACCAAACTGACGCTTGACCCATTTATGATTGCGATCAACCTTCCGATGAAGACCGAGGAGAAGCTCACGATCGATTATCACCACAGGTCTTTGTAGCTTGAGGATTTTGCTTGGCAGTGTTGGCGGCAGAGTCATGAGTGGCAGAGTCATCATTGGTGGAGTAGGATGCAGCCTTGCGAAATTGACCATCCAATGGACGAATGCCTTCACCTATAACAGCAGTTGCCTTGCCTTTGTCATCAGCTGAGGAATATGTCCGTTTGAGGACTTCAATTGGAGGCAAGTAGCTGCAGTGGTTGAGTGCCGACTTTAGTAGTTGAGTGAAGACCTTGTTCTGATGAATCTCATAATCCAAGGTGCATAAGGCTTCAGCTCAAAAGGTGACATGGCGACATTTGCCAGAGTCCTCATGAAGAAATCATGGAAGTTGACGGGAACGCCATGAATAATATTGAAAAGCAGATTCTTCATGATGCCAACGACTTCTTCATCATTTGAGTCGTGGCCTTTGATAGGACTCAATGTCTTCGACAGAATGCGATAGACAATCCGAGGCACATACAGTAATTCCTTGACGAGGAATTTGGTTCGTGGGGCCTGCCCTGGCTTCAAAGGCTTCACCAGAACTTGCATGTAGTGATTTGTAAGCTCAGGTTCACTGTAGACGCAACGAGCACCTTCAAGGGGAGCACTGAGTGGTAGGGCACGAAGCAATTCAGTAGCTGGTGCCTTGTAGTGAGTGTTTTTAGACATCCAATCCAACACCCATGAGTTCACATCTTCAGAATTTTCTGTGATGTGCAGCGTCGCAAAGAATTGAAGAATGAGTTCTTCATTCCAATCACATATGTCAGTGCAGAAATTTAATAGTCCAGCGTCGTGAAGAACACTGAGGATTGGCTCGAAGCCCGACAGAGATTCCATATCTACATGAGGAATGTGTGCATGATCGAAGACTTTGTCTTTGTTGAACAGCACCGAGGAATAGAAATTTGCCTGGCTGGCCGTCCAGAAACGCCTCTTCCTTATGCGAGCAGAATCATAGGGGTTGTAATCTGTGAAGAACACATGCTTGATGAAGAAATCTCCAGCCTTGAACTTTTGCTTGCGTGAGAATGGATCCTTTGGTTTGGGCAGAGGAGTGTCAGTGAGTTGCATCACAACCTCAGGAATTGCGATCTCAGGTTCTTCATGCTGAGGAATTTCTGGTTCTTCTTCAGTTGCAGTCTGCGTTGTCATATGATCAGCAGCAGCAGGTTCTTCAGCACTAGTGGCTGGAATTTCTTCATGCACAGACGAGGTGGGGTGAGTTTCTTCAGAGCCCATTTGAACGGTTGGTGCAGGGGACTGAGGTATTTGTTGTAGTGGGGTGAAGAGTGGAGAATTGGGGTGCTGACTTTGCCAAAAGTCATCATTCATCACTGGAGTAGTGCACCCAATATCCACGTCTTCATCTTCAATTTCTTCAACGCCAGCCTCTTCAGCTGTGAACTGAGGCATTGGCGAGGAAATAACTGGTGTTGAAGGGATTGTAATCACTTCAATTTCTTCATCAATCTACTCTGACGAAGCAGCAAAATGAATTTCTTCATCAGATCCGCTAGGGATCACATATTCTTCACCAAAAGGAACAAGGTACTTTGATGGCATGGTGGAGATCGGAACAGCATCAATGGGACTTTCAAATGAGCTGGTCATAGGCTTCATTTTCTTCGGAGCTGAAGAATCTGAAGCAGCTGATGCTTTCCTTTTCTTCACAACAGCTCATTCTGCAGCCTTGGTCTTCTTCACATCTAATGCAGATGGAAGGATTTGAGTTGGTGTAGGCGCAGGAGGAGCAGAGGAATCTGGTTGATTTTCTTCAGGCGGAACTGATGCAGTTGCCCTGACTTCTTCATTTTCTTCAGGCGCACCACTAGTGGATGCCCTGGCAATTGCTTTGGGCTGGAATGCGATCATCAGCCTCGGAACTAACATTTTCTTCAAGACCTGAAAGTCATCAGCGGTCTTGGCATGTTCTTCGATGGGCTGGCGAAGCTTGACTGAGGAACTTCTTGTTGCGATGGAGCTGCAATATTGGTGAACTTCTCAGTCAGTTGAACAAACCCGACTTTGGCTCCTTGCCAATCAGCATAATAAGCATCGAAATCATCATTTGAGGATTTGATTTCAGGTGGATCTTTGTAAACTCATCGATCGTCAAAGAGACAACATTTTCCCGGGAACTTCTCTTTCCTGTCTTGAGCCTTCTTGATCTGCCTGGCCTTCTCAAATTTCCATTTCTCTTCTTGGATGAAATGGGTCAGCATGTGACTTTGACCAGGAGTCAATTTGAAATCAGGCATAGGAGTGTTTGGGTCCTTGTGCCAGAGATCAATGTAATCGAGGATCAACATCGAGGATCAACTTAGGATCCAATAGCAGTGGCACAGTTGTGCCTTTGGCTCTAGCGGCCCTTTCTTGTCTGTCTTTGATGATTTCTGCAAGTTCATCATCATCAGCTTCACCGTCAGATGGCACTTGGAAGGCAACTTGTTTCTTCTTAGGACTTGGCCGAGGACCTCGTCCAGCCGTTGCCTTTGTCTTCAGCAGAGTGGGGCCTGATGAAGAATTTTGTGCAGCTGAGGAACTCGCTGAGACACCAAAGGCAATAGAGATGCCTGCAGTCCTTTGGCACGTGGCCAGATGCATAGGTGCTGAGGACTTTGCCGGAGCAGCTGAGGACTTTGGAGGAGCAGGAGCAGCATGAGGAATTGGCCGTGAGTGCTTTGAAGATTCTGGCCGTGAGGGCATTCTTTGAGAACTTGGCCGTGAGGCCTTTGTTGGTGAAGCACTTGGCTTGTGCGCGGGCTTCTTCGCCATTGATTTCGTAGGCTTGACAGAGGCCTCAGTGGCAGCAGCAGCAGAGTCTTCATTGAATTTCCTCACTGCTTCTTTGGCTTGTCTAGCCAACTTGGCTTGGCGCTTGGCCCATTCTTCAGGAAAATCCTCACCATGCTTGATGCTGGTGGGGTCAGCTTCTTGGCCAGGTGCCGATGGAGCTCTTGGGCATGGAGGATTAAGTGCGAATTTCTTCATATACTTTGGAGTTACATACATGTACTCCCTCCATTCTCTTGCCCATCTCCTTTCAATCCTCTGTATGCGCACCTTGCGCTGATTTTTGTTCTCCTTACCAAACTTGGCCTCATCAGGTGTGCAGTAGTCTTTGTAAATGTCCTCAGGGATCTCTAAAGCAGTCATGACCTCATGCTTCTTTCCTCCTTTCTGCGGCTTCTTACCGTCTGCCATATTCTTCAGTTGAGGTAATTAAACAATCGAATTCTCTGAAGAAGTATGCAACTTTTCTTCGAGGAACGCTGCAAATGAGTTAAGTTGATGAGAACCTAGTGATTCAGCAGCGAACATGAGTACCTGTGAACAGAGTATAGTTTCGAGGAATTTGGAGAGGTCATATGCGTTCGCAGAAGATTTTTCAATAAGAACAAGTTTGAGGAATTTGACCAGACAAGTCTTGAAGAATTTCACTAAGCGTTCTTAGTCTTAGGTTCCAGAGTTGTACAGATCAGAAATCCGCACAACTGAGGAATCTTGAAGAGAAATTATTGCTTAGATAAACGATTCAAGAACAGATGACATGTGAGGTGTTTAGTGTGTGAAGAATTTGAAGAATAAACACTTTTGAGGATTTTGTAGAAATCATCCGAATCAAAGAGGGCAGTAAAAGTAACTTTTAATTACCCTGGACGAAGAACATGACGAACTGTGAGGTGTAGATTTGAAGCTCGTCAGTTCAGATCTTCCACGCCCTAACTCGGCGGAGGAAGACACCTATGGCGGCGGCGGAGTGAAGATTTCCGCGGCCGGCGCGAGTACGACGGCGATGAGGTCGAGGCAGTGAAGCTCTTCCTCACCGGCGCGATGGAGTAGCGGTGGCACTAGGGTTTGAGAAGCTCGAGCGGGAGAGAGAGGTCGAGCAATAAAGGAAGTGAGGAAGGGGTGAGGGGGTATTTATAGTCACAGTGAAAAACTGTTCGCCCGAAGATTTAGGACAAACGTGCCCCTGACCCTTCTCATTTGCAAGACATGTGTCACCCACGTACTGAAAAGTGGAGATCGTGGGTGAATAGATAAGTCTATCGTGGGATGCGGAACAGTTTGAGCGGCAAAGCCGAAAATTTGGATAAGATAAGTTAAAAGTTTCGTTCGCAAATTCTTCAACTGACAAGGACACAGTGAAGATTTTGAACGAGTTTCAAATAGAACGCACATGAAGAATTTGTGAATAGATTGGGTTGAGTATAGCATAGAGGGGGAAGGGTCCGATCACATTCACTTAGCAGAAAACACAACTTGAAGAAATAGCCATAAGTGAATGCTATAGAGGACATAACCCCACATATATTTATATAGCCAATGAGGAAAAACGACGGAAACAGTGAAGATTTTGCAAAGTTGAAGAATTTGAAAAACTGAAGAATTTCAAAACTGAGGAAAAACTCAAATAGAAGATTTTCAACTTTGGTGGTGGCGTGACCCACCGTATAAGAATGATGATTTTAGACACCGCGTACAATTGTCGTAGGGTTGTGAGAATCAAATTCTTCATTAATTTCTTCACACTTAGAGTGTTGTTCTTCATTTATTGAAGGAAAATGTTTCTTCATGTGTTGCACATCTAAGTCATCAATTTTGCATAAGTGTTAGGATGAGTGTCCTATTCAAAGAACATTCGAAGACTCTAAGATATTTAGCTCACACCGCAACTTGCTAAATCTCTTCTCATCCAAGGGCTTTGTGAAGATATCGGCTAGCTGTTCTTTAGTCTTCACGTGCTCAATGGAGATGTCGCCCTTCAACACATGATCACGAAGAAAATGATGACGAATCTGAATGTGCTTTGTCTTCGGGTGCTGAACTAGGTTGTGAGCAATCTTGATGGCACTCTCATTGTCACAGTAGAGAGGCACATTCTTCACGTTGATGCCATAATCCTTGAGAGTTTGCTTCATCCACAACAATTGAGCACAGCAAGAACCAGCAACAATGTACTCAGCTTCCGCAGTAGACAGTGATACACAGTTCTGTTTCTTCGAGGACCAACAGACCAAAGATCGTCCGAGGAAATGACAAGTACCAGATGTTGACTTGCGGTCCACACGATCACCAAAGCATAGTCGAGTCGTAATATCCAATGAGATCAAAAGCAGAGCCCTTGGGGTACCATAATCCTAGTGTTGGTGTGTGAGCTAGATATCAAGAATATGCTTCCATGACCTTATGGTGTGATTCCTTGGTGTAGCTTGAAATCGGGCACACATGCAAACACTAAGCATTATATCTGGCCTAGATGCACATAAGTACAATAAATAACCAATCATGGAGCGGTATACCTTGTGATCAAGTCAATACCATTTTCATCAGTGCATAGATGGCCATTTGTGGGCATAGGAATTTTGACGCCTTTGCAATCTTGCATGCCGAATTTCCTCAAAACATCCTTGAGGTATTTCTCCTGAGATATGAATATACCATTGCGTTGTTGATGAATTTTAAGACCTAAGAAGAATTTCAACTCTCCCATCATATACATTTGATATTCTTCACTCATCATATAGGCAAATTCATCACTATAACGTTGGTCAGTACAGCCAAGGATAATATCATCAACGTATATTTGGCACATAAATAATTCACCATCATAAGATTTAGTAAAGAGAGTAGGGTCGAGTGAACCGGGTGTGAAGCCATTCTTCATGAGGAATTCCTTCAAAGTGTCATACCACGCTTGAGGGCCTGCTTGAGGCCATATTGGGCCTTGTTGAGTCTGAAGACTTTGTCAGGATTCTTTGGATCTTCAAAACCTGGGGGTTGAGTAACATATACTTCTTCCTCAAGCTTACCATTGAGGAATGCACTTTTCACATCCATTTGATATAAAGTGATATCATGATGGTTAGCATAAGCAAGTAATATGTGAATAGCCTCAAGTCTAGCAACAGTGCAAAAGTTTCATCGAAATCAATTCCTTCAACCTGTGTGTAGCCTTGAGCTACAAGTCGTGCCTTATTCCTCACCACAAGGCCATTTTCATCTTGCTTGTTGCAGTAGATCCATTTTGTGCCAATGATATTATGCTTGCGAGGATCTGGACGTTTGACCAGTTCCCAGACGTTGTTGAGATCAAACTGATGTAATTATTCTTGCATGGCCTGAATCCACTCAGGCTCCAGAAATGCTTCATCTACCTTAGTGGGCTCTGTGATAGAGACGAAAGCATAGTGCCCACAGAAGTTAGATAAATGTGAAGCTTTTGAGCGTGTGAGAGGACTTGGTGCTTCAATGTCATCGATGATCTTTTCAACTTGCACTTCTTTTGCAACGCGAGGATGAGCTGGTTGTCATCGAGGAATTTGATCAGCAATTTCTTCAGCATCATTTTCTTCAGCATTTTTTTCAGGTGCATCAGCTTGATGTTCTTCATGTTCTGGAATGAATTCTTCAGCAGGTTCTTCAGTAGGAATGACATCCTCAGTAGCCTTGAACTTGATAGAATCCTCAGATGTTGGTTCATCTATCACAGAAGGTAGGTGCTCTCTTTGTGAGCCATTAGTTTCATCGAATCAAGACATCTACAGTTTCAACAATCTTGTGAAGAACGTTGTTGAAGACTACGTAGGTGTGCTAGTCCTTTCCGTAACCAAGCATAAAACCTTCATGTGCTTTCGGTGCAAATTTAGCATTGTGATGAGGATCTCTAATCCAACATTTAGCACCGAAGACTTTGAAATAACTCACATTGGGTTTCTTGTCAGTGATGAGTTAATAGTGTTGGGGAACGTAGTAATTTCAAAAAATTTCCTACACACACGCAAGATCATGGTGATGCATAGAAACGAGAGGGGAGAGTGTTGTCCACGTACCCTCGTAGACCGAAAGTGGAAGCGTTATGACAACGCGGTTGATGTAGTCGTACATCTTCACGATCCGACCGATCCAAGTACCAAACGTACGGCACCTCCGAGTTCAGCACACGTTCAGCTCGATGACGATCCCCGGACTCCGATCCAGCAGGGTGTCGGGGATGAGTTCCGTCAGCACAACGGCGTGGTGATGATGATGATGTTCTACCGACGCAGGGCTTTGCCTAAGCACCGCAACGATACGACCGAGGTGGAATATGATGGAGGGGGGCACCGCACACGGCTAAGGAACGATCACGAAGATCAACTTGTGTGTCATGGGGTGTCCCCCTGCCCCCGTATATAAAGGAGCAAGGGAGGAGGAGGCTGGCCCTAGGAGGAGGGCGCGCCAAGGGGAGTCCTACTCCCACCGGGAGTAGGACTCCTTCTTTCCTAGTCCAACTAGGAGAAGGGGAAAGGAGGAAGTGGAGAAGGAAGGGAGAGGGGCCGCGCCCCAAACCCCTTGTCCAATTCGGACTGGGCTTGGGAGGGCGCGCGCCACCTCCTGGCTCCTTCCACTAAGGCCCATTAAGGCCCAATACTCTTCCCCGTATTCCCGTAACTCCCCGGTACTCCGAAAAATACCCGAATCACTCGGAACCTTTCCGATGTTCGAATATAGTCGTCCAATATATCAATCTTTACGTCTCGACCATTTCGAGACTCCTCGTCATGTCCCCGATCTCATCCGGGACTCTGAACTCCTTCGGTACATCAAAACTCATAAACTTACGTTGTTCCCTTTGTCATCGGTATGTTACTTGCCCGAGATTCGATCGTCGGTATCTCAATACCTAGTTCAATCTCGTTACCAGCAAGTCTCTTTACTCGTTACGTAATGCATCATCTCGCAACTAACTCATTAGTTGCAATGCTTGCAAGGCTTAAGTGATGTGCATTACCGAGAGGGCCCAGAGATACCTCTCCGACAATCGGAGTGACAAATCCTAATCTCGAAATACGCCAACCCAACATGTACCTTTGGAGACACCTGTAGAGCTCCTTTATAATCACCCAAGCATTGTTGTAGGACGCTTTGGTAGCACACAAAGTGTTCCTCCGCAAGCAGGAGTTGCATAATCTCATAGTCATAGGAACATGTATAAGTCATGAAGAAAGCAATAGCAACATACTAAGCGATCAAGTGCTAAGCTAACGGAATGGGTCAAGTCAATCACATCATTCTCCTAATGATGTGATCCCGTTAATCAAATGACAACTCTTTTGTCCATGGCTAGGAAACATAACCATCTTTGATAAGCAGGCTAGTCAAGTAGAGGCATACTAGTGACACTATGTTTGTCTATGTATTCACACATGTATTATGTTTCCGGTTAATACAATTCTAGCATGAATAATAGACATTTATCATGATATAAGGAAATAAATAATAACTTTATTATTGCCTCTAGGGCATATTTCCTTGATCTCCCACTTGCACTAGAGTCAATAATCTAGTTCACATCATCATGTGATTCAACACCAATATTCACATACGTATATGATTAACACCCATAGTTCACATCGTCATGTGACCAACACCCAAAGGGTTTACTAGAGTCAATAATCTAGTTCACATCGCTATGTGATTAACACCCAAAGAGTACTAAGGTATGATCATGTTTTGCTTGTGAGAGAGGCTTAGTCAACAGGTCTGTCACATTCAGAGCCGTATGTATTTTGCAAATATTCTATTTCTTAAATTCTCTGCACGGAGCTACTCTAGCTAATTGTTCCCACTTTCAATATGTATCCAGATTGAGACTTAGAGTCATCTGGATCAGTGCAAAAGTTTGCATCAATGTAACTTTTACGATGATCTCTTTTATCACCTCCATAATCAAGAAACATCTCCTTAGTCCCCACTAAGGATATTCTTGACCACTGTCCAGTGATCTACTATTAGATCAAAATTGTATTCCTTTGCCAAACTCAGAGCAAGGTATACAATAGGTCTGGTATACAGCATAGCATACTTTATAGAACCTATGACTGAGGCATAGGGAATGACTTTCATTCTTCTTTTCTATTTTCTGCCGTGGTCGGGATTTGAGTCTTACTCAATTTTACACCTTTGCAACACAGGCAAGAACTCTTTCTTTGACTGTTCCATTTTGAACTACTTCAAAATCTTGTCAAGGTATGTACTCATTGAAAAAACTTATCAAGCCTCTTGAAATATCTCTATAGATCTTGATGCTCAATATGTAAGTAGCTTTACTGAGGTCTTTCTTTTAAAGAACTCCTTTCAAATACTCCTTTATGCTTTCCAGATAAATTCTACATCCTTTCTGATCAACAATATGTCACTCACATATACTTATCAAAAAGGCTGTAGTGCTCCCACTCACTTTATTGTAAATACAGGCTTCACTGCAAGTCCGTATAAAACTATATGCTTTGATCAACTTATCAAAGCGTATATTCCAACTCCGAGATGCTTGCACCAGTCCATAGATGGATCATTTGGAGCTTGCACATTTTGTTAGCACCTTTAGGATTGACAAAACCTTACGGTTGCATCATATACAACTCTTCTTTAAGAAAACCATTAAGGAATGCAGTTTTGACATCCATTTGCCAGATTTCATAAAATGTGGCAATTGCTAACATGATTCGGACAGACTTTTAAGCATCGATACGAGTGAGAAAATCTCATCGTAGTCAACACCTTGAACTTGTCGACAACCCTTTTTGCAACAATTCTAGCTTTGTAGATAGTAACACTACTATCAGTGTCCGTCTTCCTCTTGAAGATCCATTTATACAATATGGCTTGCCGATTGTTGAGGATATAGCTACTAAGTATAAACCGGCCAGGAGGGCCCGGTTCACCTTAGACTGTGCTGAAGCCCATGAAGGTCTTGAAGATGGCGTTCAACTAGTAAAGCTTGGAAGCCCACGGCCCAAAGGCGGATTAGGGCCTGTAGTGGTAAACCGCCATGATTATGTAAACTTGTAATATAAGTTAGAAAGGAGAGAGACCGAGCCGGACACTTTGTATAGGTCAGCTCGGGACTCTGTAGACCGACCGGGCGTCAACCTGTGTATATAAAGGGACAACCCGACGGCGGTTCAGGACAGACAACAACAACTCGAGGCCTAGGCGAAGCTTATTTGCTCCCTAGTCATCGAAACCACATCAATCCCATCACAACTAGACGTAGGCTTTACCTTCATCGAAGGGGCGAACTAGTATAAACTCTTGTGTCTTTGCGTCCGCTTTAACCCCTTCAAGTTAACCCGTAGCGATGGCTCCACGACTAAGTCCTTTCATGAGGACATCTGCCGTGACAAAACCACGACAGTTGGCGCCCACCGTGGGGCTATCGCACGATGGTTTGATGATCTTGGAGGGCAAGCTCGAAGGACTCGAAGGCTATGCTGTGGGCCGGATGACCAAGAGTCGTGGTGGAAAGCTCTACATCGACGATGCAGGCTGGGGCCCCGAGGCCGGCTCGATTGAGTACGGGTACCGGGTCCCCTTTGGTGGCATACACGTTTTCATCGGCAAGATTGGTGAGCCAGGGCCTGAGCCGGACATCTGCACCGACCTCGTCGAGACGGCTCAGCGTACGAGATCTCCCTAGGTTAAACCGGCCGTGAAGCGTGCCTTTGTGGGAGTCATCCACGGAGGAAGTTATGAAAGCGGATCAGAATCTGGTGGCGAGACCGTCGTCTACTCTGGCGACGAGTCGTCAACCGGAGAAACTGAATCTCTATATCAGTTACAAGATGGCCGGATTGGGGGCTGCTCTGATGGTGACAGTATTCCGGACCCCTCCGATTTGCCCAACCGGGTTGGAATATTCATGGTCGGTACACAAGCAGCACTTCACGCTTCGACTGCTGCGGCAATGATCTCCGGTTCAACAGCGGCGACGGCTGCCGGGGCAGGAGGCCCTGTGCGTCCGCCGGCTCAATTTTTGTCAGATCTGTTCGATGCGTTGGCTGCGCTCATGGCGGAGGCTAACCCGGCGGATCAGGACGCTCATAACACAGAGATTGCAAATGTGAAGGAACAAATCACTCAGGCTAAAGCGGATCTAGCAGCTGCAGACGCCAGGATGACGGCAGAGCGGGCCGCTTTAGATGCGCAGGCTTATAGGCTCATGTTGGATCAGAACGCGTCACATGAAGTCATGAAGAGGAAATACAGATCCCATTTGCCTTGATTTTGAAGCCGAGACCTCTTCAACACCCGGAGCAGGAACCAGTAATCCGCCGGTGGTAAACCGGCGGAAGCACTGGGGCAGGCGCGCCGGTCCAGCCCGCCTAATAGATCTACCTCGCCATAACGCCCGGTGTGCCTCGAGCTGTGTAAACACCTCCGGTCACTACTCCAACCCGATGGATAACCTTGTTGCAGCTGCGCACGGCTGGAGGCTATTCAATTGAAGGTGATTCACCACGGCGATAGAGGCAGCGCCCGGGTCAAGGAGCTCCTTAGTACAGCTTTGGTCCAACAGAAGCGTATTAAATACCGCGATCGGATCCACTCTACCCCCGCCCAAGCCGGAGCTATAGCAGCACATGGATGAACCGGCTGTATCAAGTAATGCACGGCGTGGTGCGCCCGTGGCAACAACCCGGCAGGTGGTGTCGATAACGCCCGAGGAGGTGGTGGACCGGGCCGAGCACCTGAGGAGGCCAAATTAGCAGCACAACATCGGGCTCGTCGACCACGCCGGTTCGTCCAACCATCTCGGTCGAGCACAGGGTTACCTCTAGCTCTTTGGGGTGCCTTGCCTCGTCCCCGCCTTACGCAATGTGCGCTTGCCCAAAGACTTCAAGGGTCCGCGCAAGGTGCCAAATTACACTGCCGATTTAGTTCCAGAAGCATGGATAGAAAGCTATGAGATGGCCATGGAGATGCTGGATGTGGACGAGGCCGCGTGTGCAAAGTACTTCACCATGATGCTTGAAGGCACGACCTGTACTTGGTTGAAGAGCTTGCCGCCCAATTCTATCAACTCATGGGCCCAGTTGCGGACCCGGTTTATCCAGAATTTCAAAGATACCTGTAAGCAGCCCATGTCCATAGTGGACTTGGCGGCTTGTGTCCAGGGGGAAGAGGAGTCAACGACCCATTGGGTACACTGCGTTTCAGAGATCTTGCACTCGTCAGACCAGATCAACGCTGACTCTGCGATCTTAACCCTGGAGGGCAACTGCGGCTTTCAGGCTCTGAAGTTAAAGTTGGGGCGCATGAAGCGATTTTGTAATGACATGGGAACTCTCATGGGTGCTTTAGTGAAGTATGCTGATTCTGATAGTACCAAGGATCCCGAGTCTGACGATGACAAGACAGGAAGGGAAGGAAGAACAGCAACTCCAAGGGCGACAACATCACTTTCGGCGGTAATGGCAAGCGTAAAGCGGATGGCAACATGGACTTTGTAGCTAATACCAACGTGCAGGACAAGGGTCAGCAACGCAGAGGTAAAGCGGCGAATCATGGTGGGGCTCCGAATCCTAACCCGGATCGCTTAAATTACTTATTGAATCAGCCCTGTCCAAAGCACGGGACGAAGGAGATGCCGGCCAACCACCTTTGGAAGGACTGATACATTATGCAGGAGTTCAAGAGTTCTAATGCTTTTCGATATGATCACGGCTCTACGGCGGTTCAGGATCCGAGCCGGGTTACGGTGGAGGAAATTCCGGTTCAGGATTTAATGGTAATCTGTGCGGACATAACAATCAGAACAATCAGAATAACCAAGGTGGTTACAACCAGCAGCGACAAATCCGGGTTATCAGAGCAACCCAAAGTAGTTGAATAGTGGGCAGTACCATGTCTTCACCACTAGCTTAGACAAGCGAGACCGGAAGCTTCAGAAGCGGGCAGTCAACGCTGTTGAACCAGCCGTGCCCCATTACCTACTTTGATCGGAGCAGCCCATTATATGGAGTAGAGAGGATCATCCTCCCCGGGTCGACAATCCGGGTCAGCTAGCCCTGGTGGTGGCACCTCAGGTGGGAGGTTATAAGTTCACCAAGGTACTCATGGATGGAGGGAGCAGCATTAACATCCTGTACTATGAGACCTTCCGTTGTATGGGGCTAACGGATAAGCATCTCAAACCATCCAATACAGTGTTCCATGGTGTGGTACCTGGCAAGTCAGCATATCCTGTTGGTAAAATAGCTCTGGAAGTGGCCTTTGGTGATGATTATGACTCCAGATCGGAGACATTGACGTTTGAAGTGGTAAAATCCAAAGTCCATATCATGCCCTGTTCGGGCGATCGCTTACGCCAAGTTTATGGCACGGCCTTGTTATATCTATTTGCAGCTCAAGATGCCGGGTCACAAGGGGACAATAACGGTTCATGGGAGCCGCAAGATCGCTTTGGAATGTGAGGAAGGTGATGCGGCCTATGCAGAGTCGGTTTGTGCTACGGAGGAGTTGAAATATTACAAGGACAACGTTGATCCGGCGGACATGACCCCTTTGAAGAAGCCGACTACATAACAAGATCCGGAACTGAAGTTCAAATCGGCGGTGAGACTAAGCTTGTTGACTTCGTGCTGGCGATTCGTCCTAAGCGATTCGACATCGGTGCCAACTTGGATCCGAAATAGGAAAGCGGCTCATCGAGTTCATCCGTGAGAATCGGGACATTTTGCATGGAAGCCTTCGACATGCCGTGTACCGAGGCAACTCGGCCGAGCACACTCTTAATGTTGATCCCAAGTACAAACCGGTGAAGCGGTTTCTCCGCCGGTTTAACAAAGAAATGCGCAAAGGCCATTGGAGAGGAGGTGGCAGGGCTCTTAGCGGCTGGTTTTATCGTTGAAGTCTTCCATCCAGAGTGGCTTGCTAATCCGGTGCTGGTTCTTAAGAAAAACGGCACTTGGCGCATGTGTGTGGATTACACAGATTTTAACAAGGCTTGTCCAGCAGATCCTTTTGCCCTCCCCCGCATTGACCAGATTATTGATGCCATTGCGGGTTGTGAGTGTCTGAGCTTTTTGGATGCATATTCTGGGTATCATCAGATCAAGATGGCAGTTAAGAACCAGGAGAAAATGGCGTTTATCACTCCCTTTGGAGCCTTCTGCTATGTATCTATGCCTTTTGGGCTCAAGAGCGCCCAAGCAACTTATCAACGCTGTGTACAGAATTGCCTGCATAAACAGATCGGCCGTAATGTGCACGCCTATGTGGATGATATTGTGGTCAAGTCAAGGGAGAAGGAGACACTGATTGACGATTTGAAGGAAACCTTTGACAACCTGCGGGTTTACAAGATGATGCTCAACCCGGCCAAATGTGTCTTTGGTGTTCCAGCAGGCAAGTTATTGGGTTTTCTCGTGTCCAACAGGGGAATTGAAGCTAACCGGGAGAAGATTACGGCTGTTACCTCCCTGGCTAAACCGAAGTGTATTAACGATGTCCAGCGTTTGGCAGGTCGGATTGCCGCGCTGAGCCGGTTTATCAGCCGCCTCGGAGAGAAGGCTATCCCTTTGTACCAGATGCTGAAAAAGACGGATCAGTTTGTCTGGAGTCCAGCCGCCGATGAAGCGTTGGAGGACTTAAAGCGGCAGTTAGCCAATCCACCCGTTCTTGCAGCTCCAATCGACAAAGAACCGTTGTTACTATACGTAGCGGCTAATGCTCGCGCAGTCAGCGTGGCTATTGTGGTAGAGCGCAAAGAGCGTGCAAGGAATATCCGGTTCAGCGGCGGTTTACTATATTAGCGAGGTGCTTATTGAATCCAAGCAACGGTACCGCATTGGCAAAAGCTAGTATCACGGAGTTTTTATGGCGAGCCGGAAGCTTAAGCAATACTTCGAGGCCATCCGATCACGATGGTCAGCTCTGCTCCTTTGGGCGATATAATTGAAACGAGGAAGTGGCGGCGGATTGCTAAGTGGGCTATAGAGCTTGGGCCTCACGGATTACTGATGTGCCTCGAACGGCGATCAAATCTCAAGCGCTTAGGATTTCATCAATGATTGGGCGGAGTTCTGAGCACTGAAGAGAAGCCGGATCACACCTATTGGACGATTCATTTTGATGGATCCGTGCAATTGAGGGCTCGGGATTTGAGTCAGATTAACTTCCCCACGAGGTGACAAATTCCGTTACGTTCTCCGCTTGATGTTCCCTTGTACTAACAATGCAGCTGAGTATGAAGCTTTACTCCATGGTCTTCGGATGGCGAAGGAGATGAATCTCGATCGGGTTAAGTGCTTGATGATTCGGACTGGTGGCTCAACAGGTGTCTGGCACTTGGGGTTCCAAGGATCCTCTCATGGCAGCCTATCGACGTGAGGTGGACATTGTTGCAGGTCACTTTAAGGGTTATCAGGTGGATCATGTGGACAAACGGAAGAATGAAGCGGCGGACGCTTTAAGCTGGCTGGGCTCTCAGCGTAAACCGGTCCCGCCTAATGTCTTTTTAGATGTTTTGCATAACCCGTCCGTCAAGCTCCCTGGTGAAGTGTATTTGGCTATTCCTGATCCGGAGGCGCAGTTGGTGGCAGCCCTGCATGTTATACCGGATTGGACAGTTCCTTATCTTGCGTACATGAACCGGGGCGAGTTGCCAGAGGATGAGACTCTGGCCAGGCAGATAGTCCGGCGATCCAAGTCCATGACCATTGTCAATGGCGAATTGCATCATTGCAGTGTGTCAGGCGCGTTCCAACGCTGTGTGTCCCCTGAGGAAGGTTGCGAAATTTTACGCGAAATCCACGAAGGGGATTGTGGTCACCACGCCGGTTCAAACTCTCACGGTGGCTAAGGCGTTTAAATCACGGGTTCTCTTGGTTGACGGCTCATGCGGATCTGGAGGACCTAGTTAGACGATGTGATGGCTGTCAGAAATTTTCACGGCGTGCTCATGTGCCGGCTCAAGAATTGAGGATGATTCCAATTACTTGGCCGTTTGTGACTTGGGGGCTGGATATGGTCGGACCTTTCAAAAGGTCTAAGGACAAAAAGACCCACCTCTTGGTGGCGGTTGACAAGTTTACCAAGTGGGTTGAAGCGAACTGTCGGCCAAGTGTGATGCAGCTACAACGGTTAAGTTCATTAAAAAGGTGATTTTCGGTTTGGCTTTCCACACGGTATCATTCTTGACAATGGTACCAACTTGTCCAAGGGCGCTATGAAAGAGTTTTCTTGACGTGAACACATCCGGCAGACGTTTCTTGATAGCCACCCACAACCCAATGGTCAAGCGGAAAGGGCTAATCAAGAGATCTTGAGAGGCATCAAGCCCCGGCTTATGGTCCCTTTGCAGAGGACACCGGGTTGTTGGGTAGAAGAACTACCATCTGTGTTATGGAGTATCAACACTACGCCCAACAGATCCACAGGATACACACCGTTCTTTATGGTCTATGGAGCGGAGGCGGTTCTCCCCAGTGACATCCGTCATGACTCACCTCGTGTGGCAGCTTATGTTGAAGCGGACAACAAGACGGCACGGCATGACGCTTTGGACCTGTTGGATGAGGAGCGTGATATAGCAGCTGCCCGCTCGGCGATTTACCAACAGGATCTTCGTCGTTACCATACTCGCCGGGTCAGAACCAGAACTTTTCAAGAAGGAGATTTGGTGCTTCGGCTCATCGAAGACCAGTGATATGCACAAGTTATCCCCACCTTGGGAGGGACCTTCCGTGGTCAGCAAGAATCTGCACAACGGGTCATACTATCTGATCGATATTCGAGAGCATAAAGACTCACGCACGTCAGAGGAGGAGACCAACAGGCCGTGGAACATAGCTCATCTTCGGCCTTATTATACCTGAGCCATCGGCTCTACTCATGTACATATTATGACGGTGTATATATTATGAATAAAGTAATAAACCGGAGCCTCGGCTAAAGCGGGGTATCTGTTACATTACATCATGTGTGGTTACATGGAGTTGTTCTGTCTTAAAGCGGCCTCCGGTTTACCCCCTGAGTTTGCTTTTCATAAGCTTTATGATATCACTTGGGGGCTTGGTCGTGTCCGAACCAATGCAACACCTTTTTATAGGCGAAAGCCACCAGATCACTTGGGGACATGGTCAAGTCTGAACCAGTCACGCCTCTTGATCGGCCTAAGGCCATAGAGTCACTTGGGGGCTTGGTGAACCCGAACCATTGCCACGCCACTTGATCGGCATAATGCCACGGTTTGATTGGGGACCTGGCTGACTTGAACCATAGCTACACCTTATTGGGAGCTTGGTCGTGTCCGACCATGGTAACACCATCTGATCGGCTCAGTAAAGCCTCTTTTTGCAAACGGTTTTATCATTGCCTTTGCTTCCATATTTGTTCATAACTGTTATTTGATTTTTGTTACGTTTTCTAAATCGATAACATTTTTAAACCGGTTCAAATTATCAATTGAAGGAATTCGGTCCATTTTTAACCCGGAGATAATTTTTCCGGTTTGACTTTTTCTGTTAACATCCCATTATGGAGTAACAGGGGGCTTGTCATGACCCGGCACGGTTTACGTGGTAAACCGGCATTATAAACACAGGAGCTGTTTTTTCCTTTGATGGTAATGGTTTATACAACCTCCGCTTCAAGATTGGCTAAGCCAACTTCATGCCCAGCGATGGCAGGTATTTTGTATCACAAATTTTGATCATATACCTCAATATTTCATTGCATATATATATGAACGTCATAAGCCGTGGCGGTTTAAGATTTTCGCTGCAGGTAATAATTTATCATTGGCAAATCAAAAGGAGGCATAAGTTGCAAAACGTATGCATGAAGGCATATAAACATAAAAGGTGGCAGCTAGTTTTATTACAAGGCATTCAACGGCCCAAAATTTGGAGTTGCTTCAAAGCGGGCAGTTTCTGACGTATCAACCGACTTGACGGATTAAGCTTCATTGCTGGGTTGACGTCAAGTAGATGGGCCGTCTGGCGTCGGTTCAACTTCTTCCTCCTCACCATCCAATGGCAAGAAGTCATTGGTGGTCCAGTCAATCCGGGTTAAAGCCTGAAAGACAACCTCTTCACTTATAAGCTCAGCCGGATCAACGTCAGGGGCGTAAGTGTGCTTACGGGTTGGTGGAACAAGGTTACGCACTTCCGGAATAACAGCTTCAACCCGATACATTGTTCGTCGTAGAAGGAGCGGTGAACCGTCGAGTTGGCCTCTTCTGCCGAGCTTGACTCGCCAGAGGACGCATCTCCTTGTTACCCGTTTGAGAGCATCATTATCAAATGCTTCTCCATTTTCTTGAGCACTGGGGAAGCCTTTGGCTATGTCAGCCGGATCAAGGTCAACTATCCATGCTTTGGCGCGAGTTAGTGCCAATAAGGTCCCAGCCCGGGCAGCGGATCGTTTCAATTCTTATATCTGTGCTGGTATCATAGATAGCCGGTCCAGTGTGTCCTTGATCAGTGTTGGAGCTGCATTATCATAAGAAGTGGCGCAAATAACTTCATTTGGGTGCCGGTATACAGCTGTTCAATTAAGCGTATACACGACCTTGAGTTTCTTCCGCATGTCGAGCCGGATGAGCAATGCGCCTACCTATACCGGTTTAAGAAAGTTCAGGTTAAACCGGAGGAAATTTCAAAACAGAATATTCATCACAACCTTGGTGAAACGTTGCTTACCAAATATTGCAGAGGTCATGGCATTGATTTGGCGCTTTAATCCAGTGAGCTCTTCCGTCACCGGTTTAAGAGCTGCTTCAGCATCTTCCGCCCGTTTTAGCAAGCCCGCCTTTTCGATTATCGGCTGGCCTGCTCGAGACTTAAACCACTCCTTGAGCTGCTCCATGGTAGTCAAGGCAGTTTTCGATTCATCCTTGGCCTTGGAGGTTTCGCTTGTTGAGATTTCAGATTTTCTTGAAGATCATTGATTTGTGAGGCTTGTTGGCGTATCTCACTCTGCAACAAAAAGGGAGCATGTTAATATCTTCATTAGAAGTCCCAAGCGCATAACCAGTCATACACTTGGCACTTGGGGGCTAATGCGGATCATTTTTTATACTGATTATTGAAGTCCCATGGATTAATACAAGTGTTAATCATGGCACTTGGGGGCTAATGCGTGTTTGATCAGAAATATATAAGACAAAGTACTATGGACTATGCAAAGTCCCGGTTTGACTTTCTAGGGACAAACCGGCCCTTGGGGGCTACTATGCAGTGAAGGTACAAGAGAAAGGCACAACTATTTACCTCATAGCGCTCCTTCATAAGATTTACTAAACCGGATTCATAATCACGGCTTGTGTAGAGCCGGTTAGGAAGCCAGTGAAGGTCTTGGGCAGAGAGATTGTTATAAGTGACAGATCAGTTTTCTCCTTCCCTTTGCTCATGGCAGTAAATTCTTCCTTGGCAGTGTGCTTTGATAGAGCAACCGGATTGCCAGGGGCGGTATATGCGGTGCCCGTAACTATGACATCATCGTCTTTGGTCGGACTGGCCGAATTAACATTTTCAATAGGGCTTGGCGCTTTCATACCCGGGCTTGGTGGATCAGCAGTTGAGTCCCGTTGTTCTATTGTAGGACTCAGAGGAGCAGGAGGATGTGAAGTCTCAACTTGGACATCCGGTTCAACCTCTGGCGGATTAGCATTGGCATCTTGATCTTTTCCAGCAGAGTTGTCCTTAGCAATTTTGGGATTCTCACCATGATGCTCCGGAGTCTTCTCCGGATCAACATCCACAGTAGGGTCGACAGTCTTGGCCTTTTTACTAAGTCGAGCCTTGGTGCTACAACATCAAGGGTCAGAATATGATAAACCGACAAATACAAGGACCAGATTAAGGAGTAATATACTTACCCAGCGGCAACTTTGAGAGGAGGCAGCTGAGTGGTTGATGAACCGCCAGACGAGTTGGAAGAAGCCTGGTAATTGAATTGAGAGACGGATTGAGAGGGCATCGGAAGAAACCTTTCAAAGGATAATGCTTTTCGGAGAACAAGTCACCTCACGGACGGCGTTTCGGGTTGGTGTGTCGGCTAAACCGGAAGACGAAATTTGTTGACCGCTATGTCGGGTCGTCTGGCGTTCTTCAGTTTCTTTGTGTCTTCAAAGAAAATTTTGGATCCAAATGAGCATAGGAGTGAGATTGTTTCACTTTCCGGACTGTCTGGCGAATTCTTTTAACGGTACAAGATCGTAATCAAGAAAGAAGGATTACCTCAACAGTTACGCATGGCTGGCCTCGGCGTCATCACAGGAATTGTAACTGTCAATAAAATGAATGAAAAAAAAGAACCAAGTGAGTCAAGCTCTACCTCAGCTTCGATTCTTCATCTTCCGGCGATTCAGAAGACTCGGCGGTTTTCCTCTTGCGGTTTTCTTGGTGGTCTTGGTCTTTGCACGAGGAACCCGGGCCGGTTTAGTTCGTTTCCAAAAGGAGCTGTTAGCCTGAAAAATTAATACAGAGGGATTAATACAATCAATATGGAATCAAAGTCAGTAGAGTAATGAGAGGAACCTTACCGCAGGCGGTTTGTTGGAGACGCAGAACGGAGCCAACCCGATTTGGCTGCATGCGGAGATCGGTTCATCGAGCATTTTCTTCACTGTTTCGGTAACTTCAAGCTCAGTTATTGATAGTTCGTGATGTTGTTGAGGATCTTTCACGTCACCAGTATATTTGTGCATCAATCCGGGGCGGCGGCTTAATGGCAAGATGCCCCAAGAAACCCAGCAGCGGACAAGGTCAATACCAATTAAACCGTTGGCCATCAGAGCCCAGAGCTTGGTAATTTGAGGTGCAAAGTTCTTCCGTTCTGCGGCGATCAAGCCTTGAAGGCAATGGGTGGTTGTTGCTAAGCCGGTGAGGGCGATAACCCGGCAAGGGATTTTCTCCGTTAGGAGCAGTGTTCTGGCAGTAGAACCAGGTTTGATTCCAATCTTTAGGATGGCTATGATGTTTGGCGTGAGGGAAGTCCACTTCCTTCCTTTTCTGGATTGAAACGCCACCAAGTTCTGTGTTAGGACCGTCCGAGAATTCTGTATGGCGGTTCAAATGAAAGAAATCTCAAAATAACTCCACGGTTGGTTCTTCTTGAAGATAGACTTTGCAGAATACTTGAAAGTTGCATATATTGGACATGGAGTTCGGACCAATATCTTGTGGATGGAGTTGGAAGCTTGCGAGGACATCCCGGAAATTTTTTGATCCGGGCGGGCTGAATCCCCGGTCTAGGTGTTGCATAAAAACAATCACTTCTCCTTCTTGAGGTTCAGGTGGGCGTTCCGATTCGGAACTTCGCGATGGAGAACATTTTTGAGGCTAAAACGCCCGGTGGTGGCGTAGCTGTTGAGTTGTGTTTCCGTGATCCGAGACGGAACCCAAGCGCAAGCGATAAATTGTTTCGCCATTCGGAAGGGGGGAGCTGAAAGAAAATCAAACAGGTGCCGGTTTACAGTCCACGGTTTGTAAGTGAAAAGTTCAGTGTTAAACCGGTGAAAATACAATGCATGGTCCAGTTGGCGGTTTAAGAGAGGGCTAATGATATATGGCGGATTGTCCATCAAGGATTAAACCGCCCATAGGCAGAAAGGCCAAGATTCAAAATTTCTGCTAAGTGTTGACAGAAACAGGTTTTACACAATGTTCAAATCTATTTGGATCTACCGCACATCTATAAAGCAGTTTCTACTGTGTTCTTTAAAAGGCGTTCAAGTAGAACAGAGAAGGATGCATACTTTACAAGAAGAAAAGGAAGGGCTGAGAGTATTAAAAACAGATGTGGAATGACTACCGCAGGAGATCTATACCGTTTTTTTTTGGATCAAAACTACCGCGGCAGAAGGTAGGATGAAGAGGAAAAATGGAGAGCTGTGCGGATGAGCTTGCAAAAACCTAATGCAGATCTAAGGACGAAGAACAGAAGAAGTTTACCGCTGCAGATCACGGCGGAGGAGGCGATGAGCCTCGATCTAACTCAGGTTGATGCATCGGCCTTGGTTGGTGCAGTTTTGAAGGTCGCGACGGCGGCGGAGCTTCAGAGCTGAGGCGTCGCGAGGAAGAAGAAGATCTGAAGAGAGAAAAAAGGAGCCCTCGGGCTTTATTTATAAGGGAAAGAGTAAAAGGCAGGTGCGAGAATCAAGGCGTCCGAAGCGGCCGAGTGGGCGCGCCTGTCGCCTCGATTTTTGAGATAATCATTAATGAGAAGGGAATCTTTTTAATCCTTTTATGCAGAGATGATGTCATGACGGACTGTTGCGGTGCTCCGAAGATGACGTCACGACGGTTTACAAAAATTCACAGGAGAAGTCAATATGGCGGTTTACGAAAATACAAGAGGATGTTTACAAGATATTTTTTAGTGTTGAAGATTGACATGAATAAATTCAAATCAATCTGGGGCCTAATGTTGAGGATATAGCTACTAAGTATAAACCGGCCAGGAGGGCCCGGTTCACCTTAAACTGTCTTTGAAGCCCATGAAGGTCTTGAAGATGGCGTTCAACTAGTAAAGCTTGAAGCCCACGGCCCAAAGGTGGATTAGGGCTGTAGTGGTAAACCGCCATGATTATGTAAACTTGTAATATAAGTTTGAAAGGAGAGAGACCGAGCGGACACTTTGTATAGGTCGGCTCGGGACTCAGAGACCGGCCGGGCGTCAACTTTGTGTATATAAAGGACGACCAGTGGCGGTTCGAGACAGAACAACAACAACTCGAGGCCTAGGCGAAGCTTATTTGCTCTATAGTCATCGAAACCACATCAATCCCATCACAACTAGACGTAGGCTTTTACCTTCATCGAAGGGGCCGAACTAGTATAAACTCTTGTGTCTTTGCGTCTGCTTTAACCCCTTCAAGTTAACCCGTAGCGATGGCTCCACGACTAAGTCCTTTCATGAGGACATCTGCTGTGACAAAACCACGACACCGATCATCGGGCAACTCCACCAAAGTCCACACTTTGTTCTCATACATGGATCCCATCTCAGATTTCATGGCCTCAAGCCATTTCACGGAATCTGGGCTCATCATCGCTTCCTTATAGTTCGTAGGTTTATCATGGTCTAGTAACATGACTTCCAGAATAGGATTACCGTACCACTCTGGTGCGGATCTTGCTCTGATTGACCTACGAGGTTTGGTAGTAACTTGATCTGAAGTTTCATGATCATCATCATTAGCTTCCTCACTAATTGGTGTAGGCATCACTGGAACTGATTTTAGTGACGAACTAGTTTCCAATTCGGGAGAAGGTACAATTTACCTTATCAAGCTCTACTTTTCTCCCACTCACTTCTTTCGAGAGAAACTCCTTCTCTAGAAAGGATCCATTCTTAGCAACAAAGATTTTGCCTTCGGATCTGTGATAGAAGGTGTACCCAATAGTTTCCTTTGGGTATTCTATGAAGACGCACTTCTCTGATTTGGGTTCAAGCTTATCAGGTCGAAACTTTTCCACATAAGCATCACAACCCAAAACTTTAAGAAACGACAACTTTGGTTTCTTGCCAAACCAGAGTTCATAAAGCGTCGTCTCAACGGATTTTGATGGTGCGCTATTTAAACGTGAATGCAGCTATCTCTAATGCATAACCCCAAAATGATATTGGTAAATCGGTAAGAGACATCATTGATCGCACAATATCTAATAAAGTGCGGTTATGATGTTCGGACACACCATAACGCTATAGTGTTCCAGGTGGTGTGAACTGTGAAACTATTCCACATTGTTTTTATATGAAGGCCAAACTCGTAACTCAAATATTCTTCTCCACGATCAGATCACAGAAACTTTATTTTCTTGTTACGATGATTTTCCACTTCACTCTGAAATTCTTTGAACTTTTCAACTATTTCAGACTTATGTTTCATCAAGTAGATAACCACATATCTGCTCAAATCATCTGTGAAGGTTAGAAAATAATGATACTTGCCCACGAGCATCAACACTCATTGGATCACATACATCGGTATGTATTATTTCCAACAAGTCAGTAGCTCGTTCCATTGTTCCGGTGAACGGAGTTTTAGTCATCTTGCCCAAAAGGCATGGTTCGCAAGCATCAAATGATTCATAACCAAGTGATTCCGAAGATCCATCTTTATGGAGTTTCTTCCTGCGCTTTACACCGATATGACCCAAATAGCAGTGCCACAAATAAGTTGCATTATCATTATTAACTTTGCATCTTTTGGCATCAACATTATGAATATGTGTATCACTAAGATCGAGATCCAACAAACTATTTTCATTGGGTGTATGACCATTTGAAGGTTTTATTCATGTAAACGGAACAACAATTATTCTCTAACTTTAAATGAATAACCGTATTGCAATAAACATGATCAAATCACATTCATGCTCAACGTAAACACCAAATAGCATTTATTTAGGTTTAACACTAATCCCGAAAGTATAGGGAGTGTGCGATGATGATCATATCAATCTTGCAACTACTTCCAACACTCATCGTCACTTCCCCTTCAACTAGTCTCTGTTTATTCTGCAACTCCTGTTTCGAGTTACTAATCTTAGCAACCGAACAAGTATCAAATACTCAGGGGCTACTATAAACACTAGTAAGGCACACATCAATAACCTGTATATCAAATATACTCTTGTTCACATTGCCATCCTACTTATCCACCAAATATTCAGGGCATTTCCGCTTCCAGTGACCATTTCCTTTTGATTGTAAGCACTTTTCGGTTTCAGGCTTTGGTCCAGCTTTGGTCTTCTTCATGGGAGTGACAACTTGTTTGCCATTCTACTTGAAGTTTCCCTTTCTTTCCCTTTGCCCTTTTCTTGAAACTAGTGGTATTGTCAATCATCAACACTTGATTCTCTTTCTTGATTTCTACCTTCGTCGATTTCAACATCACGAAGAGCTCGGCAATCGTTTTCGTCATCCCTTGCGTACTATAGTTCATCACGAAGTTCTAGTAACTTAGTGATGGTGACTAGAGAATTCTATCAATCACTATCTTATCTGGAAGATTAACTCCCACTTGATTCAAGCGATTGAAGTACCCAGACAATCTGAGCACATGCTCACTAGTTGAGCGATTCTCCTCCATCTTTTAGCTATAGAACTTGTTGGAGACTTCATATCTCTCAACTCGGTTATTTGCTTGAAATATTAACTTCAATTCCTGGAACATCTCATATGGTCCATGACGTTCAAAACGTCTTTGAAGTCCCGATTCTAAACCGTTAAGCATGGTGCACTAAACTATCAAGTAGTCATCATATTGAGCTAGCCATAGCGTTCATAACGTACGCATCTGCTCCTGCAATAGGTCTGTCACCTAGCGGTGCATCAAGGACATAATTCTTCTGTGCAGCAATGAAGATAAACCTCAGATCACGGATCCAATCCGCATCATTGCTACTAACATCTTTCAACATAGTTTTCTCTAGGAACATATTAAAATAAACATATGAAAGCAACAACGCGGGCTATTGATCTACAACATAATTTGCAAAATACTACCAGGACTAAGTTCATGATAAATTTAAGTTCAATTAATCATATTACTTAAGAACTCCCATTTAGACAGACATCTCTCTAGTCATCTAAGTGATCACGTGAGATGGAGTAGTTTCAATGGTGAACATCACTATGTTGATCATATCTACTATATGATTCCCGTTCGACCTTTCGGTCTCCGTGTTCCGAGGCCATATCTGTTATATGCTAGGCTCGTCAAGTTTAAGCTGAGTATTCCGCGTGTGCAACTGTTTTGCACCGTTGTATTTGAACGTAGAGCCTATCACACCCGATCATCACGTGGTGTCTCAGACGAAGAACTTTCATAGCGGTGCATACTCGGGAGAACACTTCTTGATAATTTTTAGTGAGAGATCATCTTAAAATGCTACCGTCAATCAAAGCAAGATAAGATGCATAAAGGATAAACATCACATGCAATCAATATAAGTGATATGATATGGCCATCATCATCTTGTGCTTGTGATCTCCATCTCCGAAGCACCGTCGTGATCACCATCGTCACCGGCGCGACACCTTGATCTCCATCGTAGCATCGTTGTCGTTACGCCATCTATTGCTTCTACGACTATCGCAACCACTTAGTGATAAAGTGAAGCAATTACAGGGCGTTTTGCATTTCATACAATAAAGCGACAACCATATGGCTCCTGCCAGTTGCCGATAACTTCGGTTACAAAACATGATCATCTCATACAATAAAATATAGCATCACGTCTTGACCATATCACATCACAACATGCCCTGCAAAAACAAGTTAGACGTCCTCTACTTTGTTGTTGCAAATTTTACGTGGCTGCTACGGGCTGAGCAAGAATCGTTCTTACCTACGCATCAAAACCACAACGATAGTTCGTCAAGTTAGTGCTGTTTTAACCTTCCCAAGGACCGGGCGTAGCCACACTCGGTTCAACTAAAGTTGGAGAAACTTACACCCGCCAGCCACCTGTGTACAAAGCACGTCGGTAGAACCAGTCTCGCGTAAGCGTACGCGTAATGTCGGTCCGGGCCGCTTCATCCAACAATACCGCCGAACCAAAGTATGACATGCTGGTAAGCAGTATGACTTGTATCGCTCACAACTCACTTGTGTTCTACTCATGCATATAACATCAACGCATAAAACCTAGGCTCGGATGCCACTGTTGGGGAACGTAGTAATTTCAAAAAAATTCCTACGCACACGCAAGATCATGGTGAAGCATAGCAACGAGAGGGGAGAGTGTTGTCCACGTACCCTCATAGACCGAAAGCGGAAGCATTATGACAACGCGGTTGATGTAGTTGTACGTCTTCACGATCCGACCGATCCAAGTACCGAACGCACGGCACCTCCGAGTTCAGCACACGTTCAGCTCGATGACGATCCCCGGACTTCGATCCAGCAGGGTGTCGGGGATGAGTTCCGTCAGCACGACGGCGTGGTGACGATGATGATGTTGTACCGACGCAGGGCTTCGCCTAAGCACCGCAACGATACGACCGAGGTGGAATATGGTGGAGCGGGGCACCGCACACGGCTAAGGAACGATCAAGAAGATCAACTTGTGTGTCATGAGGTGCCCCCCTGCCCCCATATATAAAGGAGCAAGGGTGGAGGAGGCCGGCCCTAGGAGGAGGGCACGCCAAGGGGAGTCCTACTCCCACCAGGAGTAGGACTCCTTCTTTCCTAGTCCAACTAGGAGAAGGGGGGAAAGGAGGGAAGTGGAGAAGGAAGGGAGAGGGGGGCCGTGCCCCAAACCCCTTGTCCAATTCGGACTCGGCTTGGGAGCGGCGCACGCCACCTCCTGGCTCCATCCCACTAAGGCCCATTAAGGCCCAATACTCTTCCCCGTATTCCCGTAATTCCCCGGTACTCCGAAAAATACCCGAATCACTCGGAACCTTTCCGATGTCCGAATATAGTCGTCCAATATATCGATCTTTATGTCTCGATCATTTCGAGACTCCTCGTCATGTCCCCGATCTCATCCGAGACTCCGAACTCCTTCGGTACATCAAAACTCATAAACTCATAATAAAACTGCCATCGAAACCTTAAGCGTGCGGACCCTACGGGTTCGAGAACTATGTAGACATGACCGAGACACGTTTCCGGTCAATAACCAATAGCGGAACCTGGATGCTCATATTGGCTCCTACATATTCTACGAAGATCTTTATCGGTCAAACCGCATAACAACTTACGTTGTTCCTTTTGTCATCGGTATGTTACTTGCCCGAGATTCGAGCGTCGGTATCTCAATACCTAGTTCAATCTCGTTACCAGCAAGTCTCTTTACTCGTTACGTAATGCATCATCTCGCAACTAACTCATTAGTTGCAATGCTTGCAAGGCTTAAGTGATGTGCATTACCGAGAGGGCCCAGAAGATACCTCTCAGACAATCGGAGTGACAAATCCTAATCTCGAAAATCGCCAACCCAACATGTACCTTTGGAGACACCTGTAGAGCTCCTTTATAATCACCCGATTACGTTGTGACGTTTGGTAGCACACAAAGTGTTCCTCCGGCAAGCAGGAGTTGCATAATCTCATAGTCATAGGAACATGTATAAGTCATGAAGAAAGCAATAGCAACATACTAAGCGATCAAGTGCTAAGCTAACGGAATGGGTCAAGTCAATCACATCATTCTCCTAATGATGTGATCCCGTTAATCAAATGACAACTCTTTTGTCCATGGCTAGGAAACATAACCATCTTTGATAAACGAGTTAGTCAAGTAGAGGCATACTAGTGACACTATGTTTGTCTATGTATTCTCACATGTATTATGTTTCCGATTAATACAATTCTAGCATGAATAATAAACATTTATCATGATATAAGGAAATAAATAATAACTTTATTATTGCCTCTAGGGCATATTTAAGCAAAATTATCAGCACCTATAGATTGAAAGTTTCGATTATTCAAGCAAAATTATCAGCACCTATGCACGAAGGCATATTAAAAGAAAGAGTGATGGCTATCCTATTACAAGGCAACATGGTGCCCAAATAAGATCATTGTTTCTTAGCGGAATATAATGGAACAGCTATTCAAACCGGCTTCCGGTTCATGCTGGCTCGCCGCCTCGGTCTGATGGTTGTGGGTCGTCCTGCGCCGCTTCAGCCTCTTCATCTCTACCCAGCTGCTGGAAGTCAACAGTGGTCCAGTCGATTCCCATTAAAGCTTGAAAGACAGCCTCCTCATGGATCAGGGAATATGGTTCAATATCGGGGCGTAAGTATGCTTACGGATCGGAGGGATCAGGTTCTCCGCTTGAGGAATAGGTGCAGCTACTCGCTTGTTACGATCGTCATATTGAGCTTGATAATGCGACAAGTTTGCCTCTTGACCAATTGGCAAGCCGAGGCGCCTTGCCGGTTTATCGCTCTCGAGATCATCTTCGTTGAAATCTGAACCGTCTTCCTTGATTGTGATAGCCCTGAGCTGCCTCAACAGGATCGAAATCGCACCCATGCTTTTGCCGGATTAAAGGCGTTAATGGCGCCGGTTCGAGCAGCAGATTTCTTGACTCTTCAATCCGAGGCGGGAAGCATTGACAACCTCCTAAGAGTATCTTGGATTAAGGAGGGTGCTGGATTGTTATGTGATGCGATCGAGATGATCCGCTGCGCTCCGATGTCTGCTGCTCTATTAATGTATAGGCAGCCTTCAATTTCTTCCGAACATCTGACCCCAAGTGACCAATGCGTGTGCCTACAGCATTGCAAGAGAAATCACAAACCGGACTTATCATAAGAAGGCCAAGATTATCACAAAAGCCAAAGGAAGCTTACCGAAGATGGCAGCAGTCATGGCATGCACTTGCCGCTTCACGCTAGTCAGCTCATCTACCACCGGTTTAAGGGCAGCTTCAGCATTTTCAACCTTTTTGGTTAAAGCGGCCTTTTCAGTATCCCAGCCGGCCCGCTCAGACTTGAACCACTCCTTGAGCTGCTCCATGGTAGTCAAGGCGGTTTCAACTCATCCTTGGCCTTGGAGGTTTACGCTTGTTGAGACTTGATTTTCTTGAAGATCATTGATTTGTGAGGCTTGTTGGCGTATCTCATTCTGCAACAAAAGGGAGCATGTTAATATCTTCATTGCAAGTCCCAAATGCATAACCAGTCATACACATGGCACTTGGGGGCTAATGCATATTTGATCTTCGTCTGTCAATAAAATCACAAAAGTCCCAAGCTCAATACAGGTATTCAACTTGGCACTTGGGGGCTAATGGCTATTTTCTCGAACATGTTCTGATGCGGCGATATAAATTACAGTCCCGGCTTAACTATATTAAGTTGAACCGGCCCTTGGGGGCTACATCAGTGGATTCTGAAGCATTAAGTTTATGTTAAGTCCCGGTTTAACTATACTAAGTTGAACCGGCCCTTGGGGGTTAGGAGAGTTAACAAAAATTGAAATATCCAAGCGGGAAAAGAACATGGAGGTTACATCGAATTTTTCTTTCATCATCTTCACCAGGCCAGCTTCATAATAACGGCTGGTATACAACCGGTTCAAGTAGCCAGAATGAAGGTCTTGGGGGTTCAGAGCGGCGTAAGTTGCCAGATCAACATCCCACTTGCCCTTGCTCATAGTTGCAAATTCTTCTTTGGCAGAATGTTTGGATAAAGCGACCGGATTACCCGGTTCACTGTGGCCAAAGCCAGTAATTACAACGTCATCGTCCTTGGTATCACCGGTTTGACCAGGGACAGTCGGTTTGTCAGCTGGCCGGATTGGAATGGAGGATTTTTCAATCCGGGTCGGGCTTCTGGGCTGGACAGCAGGAAGGGCGGTGTCAATAGGCCTTTCTTCAGCAACAAAATCATCATCTTGCTGTGGCGGATCATTGGGCGTATCTTCACAGATAGCCGCTTCAAGATTTGGGGCGCTGTCCGGTTCAGGGGCAGTCTCTTCGTCGGCCGTTTTATCCAGACGAGCCTTTTTGCTCGGCCTAGGCTTGGCTCTGGAAAGGCACAATAACAGTCAAGATATGGCGTATACTACACAATGATGCAGTAGAAACAATATGAAATGCATAACTTACCCAAGCACCGTTTTAAGTGGTGGCGGTGAGTGGTGATGACTCGCCAGATGAGGAATGGGAAGTGACACGATAATCGAGAGTCGGATGGATTAAGGGGTTGTGAAAACAGCACGCTTTAGGATAAGCAACGACAAGCAAATTAGAGACCTCACGAGCGGCGTTTCCGAACAATCGTTCGGTAAACCGGTGGAGGTAACTACCTGGCATTGTCTTAGAGTTGTGCGGCGAGCTTCATGTTGTTGAGTCTTCATAAGAAATTTGGGATCCAAGTAAGCAAGGGATGAGAAAATTTAATTTTCCGGTTTGCCGACGGATTTTTAGTGAAGGCAAAGGATTTGAGTCGAGGAGAGAATAGTTACCTCTACAACATCAGCATTACTGGTTTGACATCATCCTGACAAATATCATCATTAATTAGGCGTGTGAAAAGTAAGCCAAGTGAATCAAGTTCTACCTCAAGGTCCGGATTACCCACATCATCATCCACAGCCGGATCAGAAGATGCAGTGGTTTTCCTCTTATGAGCAGTCTTCTTGACAACTTTGGTCTTTTGCCGGATTGGTTTTTCCGGTTTATCTGGCTTCTCTGGTTTCACTTGTGGACGTTTCTTGCTCCAGAATGGATCATCACCCTGATTAAGTAGCAGTTGATGTTAAAATGATGCCGAAATAGCAGTAATATATTCAGTAAAAAATAGTCGAAGTCTTACGGATGGTGGTTTGTTGGTAGTACGAGAAGGGGAGCAGACCAGTTAAGACGCAGAGGTGTTCCGGTTCGTTCAACATTTTCTTCACAGCCTCGTTGACCTCATCATCAGTAAGCTGGATATTAATATGTCGGAGGGGGTCGTCGACACTACCAGTGTACTCACACATTAAACCGGAGCGCTGGGAGAGGGGCAGTATGCTCCATGATATCCAACAGCGCGCGAGATCAATTCCGATTAAACCATTAGCCATGAAGGCTCTCAGCTTGGAGAGTTGAGGAGCGTATTTACTTCTCTCATTGGCGGTTAATCTTTGCGGAAAGGGATGTGTATTACTGAGTCGCTCCGGACGAAAACCGGGCAAAGGATTCTCATTGGCAGGTGAAGTGTCTCCGCAATAAAACCATGTTTGATTCCATTCCTTGGGGTGGTTGTGCAGTTTGACATGAGGATAAGTGACCTCCTTTCTTTTTTGAATCGCCACACCACCCAATTCTGTGTTGGGCCCGTCAGTAAATTTTGTTCGGCAGTTTAGGTGGAACCAGTCCCTAAACAGTTCAACTGTGGGTTCTTCTTGAAAGTACGCCTCACAGAGCACTTGGAAGTGACAAATATTGGTAACAGAATTGGGGCCCGTATCTTGTGGACGGAGTTGAAAATTGGCTAACACATCCTGGTAAAATTTTGAACCGGGCGGGTTGAAACCAGGCTAAGTGATCTGCGAAAACTACAACCTCTCCTTCTTGAGGTGTGGGTGGACATTCTTTGCCAGAACCCTCCAATGGATAGTATTTTTGCTGCTTAAAGCGCCAGTCAGGACCAGATTGTTTAATTGAGTTTCGGTGACACGGGAAGGAGCCCAGTTGCACTCATATACTTGTTTGGCCATCTACAAAAATATAAACCCGGTTCAAGAAATGTGTTGGGACAAAGAGAGAACCGGTGTACAATGCTAAATCGGAGACAAATACTGTTGGGGAACGCAGTAATTTCAAAGAAATTCCTACGCACACACAGGACCATGGTGATGGCATAGCAACGAGAGGGGAGAGTGTTGTCTACGTACCCTCGTAGACCGTAAGCGGAAGCAATCACAACGTAGAGGAAGTAGTCGTACGTTCTCCTCGCGATCCTGCCGATCCTGCCGTTACTCCGGCACCTCCGAGTCGATGATGACGTAGTGGAAGTAGTCGTGACGTTCTCCTCGCGATCGGCCGATCGGTAGCCGTTACTCCGGCGCCTCCGAGTTCTTGGCACACGTTCAGCTCGATGGCGCTCCTCGGGCTCCGATCCAGCAAAGCTCCGGGGAGAGGGAGTTCCTTGACCTGACGGCGTGGCAGGACGATCTTGATGTTTCACCGGCGCAGGGCTTCGCCTAAGCACCGCTACGATATGACCGAGGTGGAATATGGTGGAGGGGGCACCGCTGCAGCTAAGGAGCGATCTCAAGGATCAACTTGTGTGTCCTAGGGTGCCCCCCTCCCGTATATAAAGGAGGGAGGGAGGAGGCTTGACCCAAGGGGGGCGCACCATGGGACGGGAAACCTACTCCAAGTAGGTTTCCCTCTCTTTCCTTATCTTATTTGGAGGGAAGGAAGGAGTACTAGTATTAGGAAGTAGTACTAGTAGTAGGAATAGGAAGAGGGGAAGGAGAAAGGAAAGGGGGCGGCCCCCTCCCCAATTCGGATTGGGCTTGAAGCGCCCCCTCCCTTGTTCCTTCTCCTTCCTCCTACATGGGCCCAATAAGGCCCATATACCTCCCGGGGGGTTCGGTAACCTCCCTGAGCTCCAAACTTCTCCGGAACCTTTCCGGTGTCCAAATATATCCGTCCAATATATTAATCTTTATGTCTCGACCATTTCGAGACTCCTCGTCATGTCCATGATCATATCCGGGACTCCGAACGACCTTGGTACATCAAAATACACAAACTCATAATATAACCGCCATCGAAACCTTAAGCGTGCGGACCCTACGGTTCGAGAACAATGTAGACATGACCGAGACACATCTCCGGTCAATAACCAATAGCGGGACCTGGATGCCCATATTGGTTCCTACATTTTCACTGAAGATCTTTATCGGTCGGACCGCATAACAACATACGTTGTTCCCTTTGTCATCGGTATGTTACTTACCCGAGATTCGATCGTCGGTATCCAATACCTAGTTCAATCTAGATTCTTGGCAAGTCTCTTTACTCGTTCCGTAATACATCATCTCACAACTAACTCATTAGTTGTAATGCTTGCAAGGCTTATTTGATGTGTATTACCGAGAAGGCCCAGAGATACCTCTCCGACAATCGGAGTGACAAAACCTAATCTCGAAATATGCCAACCCAACAAGTACCTTTGGAGACACCTGTAGTACTCCTTTATAATCACCCGATTACGTTGTGACGTTTGGTAGTACCAAAGTGTTCCTCCGGTAAACGGAGTTGCATAATCTCATAGTTGTAGGAACATGTATAAGTCATGAAGAAAGCAATAGCAACATACTAAGCGATCAAGTGCTAGGCTAACGGAATGGGTCATGTCAATCAGATCATTCTTCTAATGATGTGATCCCGTTAATCAAATGACAACTCATGTCTATGGTTAGGAAACATAACCATCTTTGATTAACGAGCTAGTCAAGTAGAGGCATACTAGTGACACTCTGTTTGTCTATGTATTCACACATGTATTATGTTTCCGGTTAATACAATTCTAGCATGAATAATAAACATTTATCATGATATAAGGAAATAAATAATAACTTTATTATTGCCTCTAGGGCATATTTCCTTCATCTCCCACTTGCACTAGAGTCAATAATCTAGTTCACTCAGTAATGATTCTAACACCCATGGAGTCTTGGTGCTGATCATGTTTTGCTCGTGGAAGAGGCTTAGTCAACGGGTCTGCAATGTTCAGATCCGTATGTACTTTGCAAATCTCTATGTCTCCCACTTGGACTTGGTCCCGAATGGAATTGAAGCGTCTCTTGATATGCTTGGTCCTCTTGTGAAATCTGGATTCCTTTGCCAAGGCAATTGCACCAGTATTGTCACAGAAGATCTTCATTGGTCCCGATGCACTAGGTATAACACCTAGATCGGAAATGAACTCTTTCATCCAGACTCCTTCATTTGCTGCTTGAAGCAGCTATGTACTCCGCTTCACATGTAGATCCCGCCACGACGCTTTGTTTAGAACTGCACCAACCGACAGCTCCACCGCTTAACAAAAACACGTATCCGGTTTGCGATTTAGAATCGTCCGGATCAGTGTCAAAGCTTACATCGACGTAACCATTTACGACTAGCTCTTTGTCACCTCCATATACGAGAAACATATCCTTAGTCCTTTTCGGGTATTTCAGGATGTTCTTGACCGCTGTCGATGATCCACTCTGGATTACTTTGGTACCTTCCTGCCAAGCTTACGGCTAAGCATACGTCAGTGCGGTACACAGACATTGCATACATGATAGAGCCTATGGCTGAAGCATAGGGAACATCTTTCATTTTCTCTCTATCTTCTCGTTGTGGTCGGGCATTGAGTCGACTCAACTTCACACCTTGTATGTCTGGTAAAAACCTTTCTTTGCACGATCCATTTTGAACTTCTTCAAAACTTTATCAAGGTATGTGCTTTGTGAAAGTCCAATTAAGCCGTCTTGATCTATCTCTATAGATCTTGATGCCCAATATGTAAGTAGCTTCACCAAGGTCTTTCATCGAAAAACTCTTGTTCAAGTATCCCTTTATGCTATCCAGAATTCTATATCATTTCCGATTAATAATATGTCATCTACATATAATATCGGAAATGCTCTGAGCTCCCACTCACTTTCTTGTAAATACAGGCTTCTCCATAAGTCTGTATAAACCCAAATACATTGATCACACTATCAAAGCGTTTATTCCAACTCCGAGATGCTTGCACCAGTCCATAAATGGATCGCTGGAGCTTGCACACTTTGTTAGCTCCCTTTGGATCGATAAAACCTTACGGTTGCATCATATACAACTCTTCTTCCGTAAACCCATTCAGAAAGCGGTCTTTACATCCATTTGCCAAATTTCATAATCATAAAATGCGGCAATTGCTAACATGATTCGGACAGACTTAAGCATCGCTTCTGGTGAGAATGTCTCATCGTAGTCAACCCCTTGAACTTGTCGAAAACCCTTTGCGACAAGTCGAGCTTTGTAGACAACAATATTACAATATTACCGTCGTCGGTCTTCTTCTTGAAGATCCACTTGTTTTCTATTGCTTGCCGACCCTCGGGCAAGTCAACCAAAGTCCACACTTTGTTTTCATACATGGATCCTATCTTGGATTTCATGGCCTCAAGCCATTTTATGGAATCTGGGCTCACCATCGCTTCTTCATAGTTCGTAGGTTCATCATGATCTAGTAGCATGACTTCGAGAACAGGATTGCCGTACCACTCACAGTGCGGATTTTATTCTGGTTGATCTACGAGGTTACGTAGTAACTTGATCTGAAGTTTCATGATCAACATCATCAACTTCCTCACTATTTGGTGTAGATATCGCAGAAACTGGTTTACGTGATAAACTACTTTCAAATAAGGGAGAAGGTACAGATTACCTCATCAAGTTCTACTTTCCTCCCACTCACTTCTTTCGAGAGAAACTCCTTCTCTAGAAAGGATCCATTTTAGCAACAAATGTCTTGCCTTCGGATCTGTGATAGAAGGTGTACCCAACTGTCTCCTTTGGGTATCCTATGAAGATACATTTCTCCGATTTAGGTTCGAGCTTACCAGGTTGAAGCTTTTTCACATAAGCATCGCATCCCCAAACTTTAAGAAACGACAACTTTGGTTTCTTGCTAAACCACGATTCATAAGGTGTCGTCTCAACGGATTTTGACGGTGTTCTATTCAGCGTGAATGTGGCTGTCTCAAGAGCATAACCCCAAAAGCGATAGCGATAAATCTGTAAGAGACATCATAGATCGCACCATATCTAGTAAAGTGCGATTCTGACGTTCGGACACACCATTGCACTGTGGTGTTCGGGTGGCGTGAGTTGCGAAACTATTCCGCATTGTTTCAAATGTAGACCAAACTTCGTAACTCAAATATTCGCCTCCACGATCAGATCGTAGAAACTTTATTTTCTTATTACGATGATTTTCAACTTCACTCTGAAATTCTTTGAACTTTTCAAATGTTTCAGACTTATGTTTCATTAAGAAGATATACCCATATCTGCTTAAATCATCTGTGAAGGTGAGAAAATAACGATAACCGCCACGAGCCTCAACATTCATTGGACCACATACATCTGTATGTATGATTTCCAACAAATCTGTTGCTCTCTCCATAGTACCGAGAACGGGTTTTAGTCATCTTGCCCATGAGGCACGGTTCGCAAGTGCCAAGTGATTCATAATCAAGTGACTCCAAAAGTCCATCAGTATGGAGTTTCTTCATGCGCTTTATACCGATATGACCTAAACGGCAATGCCACAAATAAGTCGCACTATCATTATCAACTCTGCATCTTTTGGTTTCAACATTATGAATATGTGTATCACTACTATCGAGATTCATTAAAATAGACCACTCTTCAAGGGTGCATGACCATAAAAGATATTATTCATATAAATAGAACAACCTTTATTCTCTGATTTAAATGAATAACCGTCTCGCATCAAACAAGATCCAGATATAATGTTCATGCTTAACGTTGGCACCAAATAACAATTATTTAGGTCTAAAACTAATCCCGAAGGTAGATGTAGAGGTAGCGTGCCGACCGCGATCACATCGACTTTGGAACCATTTCCCACAGCGCGCCGTCACCTCGTCCTTTGCGGTGTTCGCAATACGTAGTCCCTGTTTGAGTTGCAAATATTAGCAGAACCCAGTATCAAATACCCAGGTGCTACTGCGAGCTCTGGTAAGGTACACATCAATAACATGTATATCACATATACCTTTGTTCACCTTGCCATCCTTCTTATCCGCCAAATACTTGGGGCAGTTCCGCTTCTAGTGACCAGTCTGCTTGCAGTAGAAGCACTCAGTCTCAGGCTTAGGTCCAGACTTGGGTTTCTTCCCTTGAGCAACAACTTGTTTGCTGTTCTTCTTGAAGTTCCCTTCTTCTTCCCTTTGCCTTTCTTCTTGAAACTAGTGGTCTTATTGACCATCAACACTTGATGCTCCTTCTTGATTTCTACCTCCGCAGCTTTCGGCATTGCGAAGAGCTCGAGCATAGTCTTTACTAACCCTTGCATATTATAATTCATCACGAAGCCTTTGTAGCTTGGTGGCAGTGATTGAAGAATTACATCAATGACACAATCATCCGGAAGATCAACTCCCGGTTGAGTCAAGTGATTGTAATACCCGGACATTACGAGTATGTGCTCACCGCAGACCCATTCTCCTCCATTTTGCAGCTATAGAACTTATTGGAGACTTCATATCTCTCAATCCGGGCATTCTGTTGAAATATCAACTTCAACTCTTGGAACATCTCATATGCTCCACGACTTTCAAAACGTCGTTGAAGACCGGTTCTAAGCCGTAAAGCATAGCTGCTTGAACTATAGAGTAGTCATTAGCTTTGCTCTGCCAGACGTTCTTAACGTCGTCGGTTACATCGGCAAGAGTCTGGCACCTAGCGGTGCATCCGGGCGTAACTCTTACAATGCAGCAATGAGGATAATCCTCGAGTTACGGACCCGATCCATGTAATTGCTACCATCATCTTTCAACTTAGCTTTCTCAATGAACGCATTAAAATTCAACGGAACAACAGCACTAGCCATCTATCTATAAACAGACATAGACAAGCAAGATACTATCAGGAACTAAGTTCATGATAAATTTAAGTTCAATTAATCATATTACTTAAGAACTCCCACTTAGACAGAAATCTCTCTAGTCATCTAAGTGATCACGTGATCCAAATCAACTAAACCATAACCGATCATCACGTGAGATGGAGTAGTTTTCAATGGTGAACATCTTATGTTGATCATATCTACTATATGATTCACGCTCGACCTTTCGGTCTCCGTGTTCGAGGCCATATCTGCATATGCTAGGCTCGTCAAGTATAACCTGAGTATTCTGCGTGTGCAAAACTGGCTTGCACCCGTTGTGGATGGACGTAGAGCTTATCACACCCGATCATCACGTGGTGTCTCAGCACGACGAACTTTGGCAACGGTGCATACTCGGGAGAACACTACTTGATAATTTTAGTGAGAGATCATCTTAAAATGCTACCGTCAAACAAAGCAAAATAAGATGCATAAAGGATAAACATCACATGCAATCAATATAAGTGATATGATATGGCCATCATCATCTTGTGCTTGTGATCTCCATCTCGAAGCACCGTCATGATCACCATCGTCACCGGTAGCGACACCTTGATCTCCATCGTAGCATCGTTGTCATTTACGCCATCTATTGCTTCTCGACTATCGCTACCGCTTAGTGATAAAGTAAAAGCAATTCTGAAGCGTTGCATTTCATACAATAAGCGACAACCATATGGCTCCTGCCGATTGCCGATAACTCGGTTACAAAACATGATCATCTCATACAATAAAATATAGCATCACGTCTTGACCATATCACATCACAACATGCCCTGCAAAAACAAGTTAGACGTCCTCTACTTTGTTGTTGCAAGTTTTACGTGGCTGCTACGGGCTGAGCAAGAACCGTTCTTACCTACGCATCAAAACCACAACGATACTTCGTCAAATAGACTCCGTTTTAACCTTGTCAAGGACCGGCGTAGCCACTTTTCAGTTCAACTAAAGTGAGAGAGACAGACACCCGCCAGCCACCTTTAAGCACGAATGCTCGTAGCGGTGAAACTAGTCTCGCGTAGCGTCTGGCGTAATGTCGGTCCGGCCGCTTCATCTCACAATACCGCTGAACCAAAGTATGACATCTTTGGTAGGTAGTATGACTTGTATCGCCCACAACTCACTTGTGTTCTACTCGTGCATATGACATCAACGCATAAAACCAGGCTCGGATGCCACTGTTGGGGAACGCAGTAATTTCAAAAAAAATCCTACGCACACACATGACCATGGTGATGGCATAGCAACGAGAGGGGAGAGTGTTGTCTACGTACCCTTGTAGACCGTAAGCGGAAGCAATCACAACGTAGAGGAAGTAGTCGTACGTTCTCCTCGCGATCCTACCGATCCCAGTGCCGTTACTCCGGCACCTCCGAGTCGATGATGACGTAGTGGAAGTAGTCGTACGTTCTCCTCGCGATCCAGCCGATCCCAGCGCCGTTACTCCGGCGCCTCCGAGTTCTTGGCACACGTTCAGCTCGATGACGCTCCTCGGGCTCCGATCCAGCAAAGCTCGGGAGAGGGAGTTCCGTCGGCCTGACGGCGTGGTGGACGATCTTGATGTTTCACCGGCGAGGGCTTCGCCTAAGCACCGCTACGATATGACCGAGGTGGAATATGGTGGAGGGGGCACCGCACACGGCTAAGGAACGATCTCAAGGATCAACTTGTGTGTCCTAGGGTGCCCCCTCCCAGTATATAAAGGAGGGAGGGAGGAGGTGGCCGGCCCAAGGGGGTGCACCATAGGAGGGGGAAACCTACTCCAAGTAGGTTTCCCTCTCTTTCCTTATCTTATTTGGAGGGAAGGAAGGAGTACTAGTATTAGGAAGTAGTACTAGTAGTAGGAATAGGAAGAGGGGAAGGAGAAAGAAAGGGGGCGGCCCCCTCCCAATTCGGATTGGGCTTGGGGGCGCCCCTCCTTATTCCTTCTCCCTTCCTCCTACATGGGCCCAATAAGGCCCATATACCTCCCGGGGGTTCCGTAACCTCCACAGGCTCCAAACTTCTCCGGAACCTTTCCGGTGTCCAAATATATCCGTCCAATATATTAATCTTTATGTCTCGACCATTTCGAGACTCCTCGTCATGTCCGTGATCATATCCGGACTCCTAACAACCTTGATACATCAAAATACACAAACTCATAATATAACCGTCCTTGAAACCTTAAGCGTGGGACCCTACGGTTCGAGAACAATGTAGACATGACCGAGACACATCTCCGGTCAATAACCAATAAGCGGGACCTGGATGCCCATATTGGTTCCTACATTTTCACGAAGATCTTTATCGGTCGGAACCGCATAACAACATCGTTGTTCCCTTTGTCATCGGTATGTTACTTACCCGAGATTCGATCGTCGGTATCCAATACCTAGTTCCATCTCGTTTCTGGCAAGTCTCTTTACTCGTTCCGTAATACATCATCTCACAACTAACTCATTAGTTGTAATGCTTGCAAGGCTTATGTGATGTGTATTACCGAGAAGGCCCAGAGATACCTCTCCGACAATCGGAGTGACAAAACCTAATCTCGAAATATGCCAACCCAACAAGTACCTTTGGAGACACCTATAGTACTCCTTTATAATCACCCAGATTCGTTGTGACGTTTGGTAGTACCCAAAGTGTTCCTCCGGTAGCAGGAGTTGCATAATCTCATAGTTGTAGGAACATGTATAAGTCATGAAGAAAGCAATAGCAACATACTAAGCGATCAAGTGCTAGGCTAACGGAATGGGTCATGTCAATCAGATCATTCTTCTAATGATGTGATCCCGTTAATCAAATGACAACTCATGTCTATGGTTAGGAAACATAACCATCTTTGATTAACAAGCTAGTCAAGTAGAGGCATACTAGTGACACTCTGTTTGTCTATGTATTCACACATGTATTATGTTTCCGGTTAATACAATTCTAGCATGAATAATAAACATTTATCATGATATAAGGAAATAAATAATAACTTTATTATTGCCTCTAGGGCATATTTCCTTCAAATACATCTAAACCGTAGTTCTTTGAAGCGACAGTGTCTGGCGGTCCAACAAGGGGACTAATGGTGTATACCGGTTTATTTAATTTTTTCTATGTTAAGTTAAACCGCCTAGTCTAAATATTGAAAACGATTGAGATTGCGAACGGCTAAGTGTGCAGAAACAGGTTTCGCAATATTTCTCTACAACGAAGGATCTGAAGCCAGATCAGAAAAGAAGAAAAATATCCACAAAAAGAATAAAGCAGAGCAGTATTGATGCAATGAGCAGGAGATAATGTGTGAGATCTATGAACGTGAGCACGAGACTACAGGCGGATGCTAAAGCTACTACTAATCAGAGCAAGGTATCATAGATCTATCCAGGAATCTGGTATGAGCATGAACAATTAATGGAGCACTGCAAGAACAAGAAACCCTAGAACGGATCTAGGTCAAGGGGATCCGAGGACCTACCTGAGTTGAGGAGATGCGGAAGAGTGCTGCGTTTCTCTGGCGCGTTCAGGTTGATGCAGCGGCTCAAGACGATGCAGAGGTCGATGGCGGCGGCGGAGCTCCGAGGCTAGCGACGCGAGGAAGACGAAGAGAAAGGGGAACGGAGAGGAGAAAAGGAATGACCCTTCGGTCCTATTTATAAGGCAAGATACATGTGTCAGGCGCGTGAATCAAGGAACCACAAATCTAGGAAGCAGAGCTGTCGCCTCGATTATTGCGGATCTGTTAAACAAAGAAGATATCATGAATGCTATCTTTATGGGACGTCATGCGGTTTACTGATGGCAGGAGAAGGTGACCTCATGGCGGTTCAACAAATTCAAGAAGGTATTGAAGATGAAGGTTTTTATCAAGGATTGACATGAACCTGTTCAAATCAATCTGGGGCCTAATGTTGGGGATATTACTACTGGGCGTAAACCGGCCTATCTGGGCCGGGTTAACTTCATCAATAGCTCAACGGTGTAAAAGCCCAACAGGCATGAAAGTAAGGGCCCAAGGCACATGGTCGGTTTAGAACACATGGCCGTAAACCGGCCTGGTATGTAAACTTGTATTGTAAGTTAGGAATAGAGAGAGAGACCAACCCGGATACGAGTATGAACCGGAGATTGGGACTCTCTGAACCGACGGGCGTCACCCGTGTATATAAGGGGACGACCCGGGGCGGTTCAAGGACAGACAACAACAACTCGAGGCTTAGGTGAAGCTTATTTGCTCCCTAGTCATCGAGACCACATCAATCCCATCACAACTAGATGTAGGCTTTTACCTTCATCGAAGGGGCCAAACTAGTATAACTCTTGTGTCTTTGCATCCGATTTAACCCCTTCAAGTTAACCCGTAGCGATGGCTCCAAGACTAAGTCCTTTCATGAGGACATCTGCCGTGACAAAACCACAACAGCTATGTTGGTGTCGCTAGCTGGTTCCCCTGCAATCCTTCAAGGGCTCTCTGTCTTGTTTGGCTCTGGGTAGCCGGCTAGTGGACAACGTCCATGTGTTGTGGCACGGGTCAGACGTAGGGGGGGTTGGGTCTTCCCTCTGGCATTGGCTCGACTCAGTGGGCATCTAAGCCAACCTTTTTCTCCATGCAACCCAGTTTTTGTCGGACATCCCATTTATTGTCTACTCGATGTGGTTGCACCGCTATTCTAGTTTGTCGCGGGTTCTCCGGTTGCTTGTTCCTGGTTTCGCTGTGTGCCCTGCTCGCTATTGCTCTGCTGGGTGTGTTTGGTAGCATGTATGGACCTAGCATAGTAGTTCTTCTCTCATCCATGATGAGTGTAGACATGCTGAGTCCATGCAGTTGCCCTTATTTGGCAGTGATGTATGCGCTGAGAGATGTTGACTTGAGACTTTGTTTGGCAGTCCGCACGTGTTTAGACATGCTGAACATTTTTTTGAAAATTTGAAATTCTGAAAAAATTTTAAAAAAATTGAACATATTTAAAATTCTATTTTTTTTGAAAATTTAATCAAAATTTGAATATTTTATAAAAATAAAAGAATTTAAAATTATGATCATTTTTTGAAAATTCATTTTTTTAAATTCTGAACATTTTTTATTTTTTAAACTCTAAACTTTTTTGAAAAGTTAAACAAAATTTGAAATTCTAATCATTTTTTGAAAATTTATTTTGAAATTCTAAACATTTTCAAAAATTTGAATTTTTGAACCTTTTTGAAAATTTGAGAAAATTTTGAAAATTCTGGATGTTTTTTGAAAATTTAAACAAAATTTGAAAATTATGAACATTTTTTTGAAAATTTAAACATAGCTGGACGTGGTGTGGTGGGTGGGGACGAGAGTCAGGACCAGCATGGCTGCCTCCATGCGCCTTGTCTGGGGTGCATGAGATGGGCATGGCTGAGGGCCCTTTTATGCATCAGATGGGCATAACTCAGGTGAGCTCATGTGCCCTACCAAACAATCAAAAATGGGTCGGATCGGGAACTTTTGCCCTCATGCATCCTCCATGCACCCTACCAAACACACCCTATAGTTCTTGCTCGTGAGCGAGCTCCACCTATTATCTTTCATTTTTTCTTCAAGCTTTTGCTTTTGTAATTAGCACCCTCGTACCCTAGATTTTTTTTGAATTTCTAGTATTTTGAACTTAATGTTCATATAGGGGTGTGGAGCACCCAGGTGGTACAAATCCTCTTCCGTGTACTGGGGCTTATGGTGTGCTCGGCACCCAACTCCCACAAATGCTTTTAAAATTTTCAAAGAATTGTTAAACAAATGTGACATTGATAATAGAAGCATGAGTAAATTGCACGAAACCACCACTTTGAAGGCTAGGTTTGCAGAAAACACTATGCTACATTTTTGTTGCAGAACACACCACGTCTTGTGTAATCGTTTTGCAAAAACCACTGATCGACAGATCAGAGCTCTTTGAGCACGTTTATGACAGACGAGCCCCGTTCGTCAGGAGGTGACTTGGCAAAAACATGCCACACGGGCACTTTGACTAGTCAAAAATGCCACGTTAGGACGACCCCACCCAACCCATTCTCTTCTTCCTCTCGCCCAATCCACATTCAAGCCACCACCGCCACCCCAACTCCCTCGGGTGTCGGCCTCCACGGCAGCAACATCCACCGATGAGTGCCCTGCAGTAGTCGCGCTCCTCCCCTCAGTCTCCTTCCCCGTCAATGGCGCGCCCTTCCCCGAGCATGGCATTGCGAAGACGACGACATCAGCGTCCACCGGCGGGTCGCCCAACCGAAGGCGCGCCCCTTCCCCCAGCAGGACATCGTGCACCCCTTGCCTCAGCGGTAACAATGTCCATCGGCGGGTCACCTAGCCGACGACGCGCCCCTTCCCCAGCAGGGCATCGCGCAACCTTGCCCCAGCGGCATCGGCGTCCACCGACGGGTCTCGAAGACGATGTCGACCCAAGCCTCCATGGGCGTCGCCACCCACCAACGATGAGATTTGCGGGTAGGAGCCGGGGGCGCCCGACCACGTCGGCGTCTCCCAGGCCGCGCACACGAGCTCCTCAGCCGTCTCCGAGCTCCAAAACACTCGCCTTGTGCTCGAGGTGCTCCAAATTTGACATGGATTCGATGACGGCGCTCTAGGCAGCGTCGGGATCCCTGCGAGGACAGGGCAACCCTGCTCAAGGATGGTTGTCGGTGTCAAAACCAGCGGATCTCGGGTAGGGGGTCCCGAACTGTGCGTCTAGGCGGATGGTAACAGGAGAAAAGGGACACGAGGTTTTTACCCAGGTTCGGGCCCTCTCGATGGAGGTAAAACCCTACTCCTGCTTGATTAATATTGATGATATGGGTACTACAAGAGTGGATCTACCACGAGATCAGAGAGGCTAAACCCTAGAAGCTAGCCTATGGTATGATTGTTGTTCGTCCCTCTGAACTAAAACCCTCCGGTTTATATAGACACCGGATAGGGTTAGGGTTACAGAGTCGGTTACAATGGTAGGAGATCTACATATCCGTATCGCCAAGCTTGCCTTCCACGCCAAGGAAAGTCCCATCCGGACACGGGACGAAGTCTTCAATCTTGTTATCTTCATAGTCCAGGAGTCCGGCCAACGGTGATAGTTCGGCTATCCGGACACCCCCTAATCCAGGACTCCCTAAGTAGCCCCTGAACCAGGCTTCAATGACGACGAATCCGGCACGCATATTGTCTTCGGCATTGCAAGGCGGGTTTCTCCTCCAAATACTTCATAGAAGATTTTGAACACAAGGATAGTGTCCGGCTCTGCAAAACAAGTTCCACATACCACCGTAGACAGAATAACCTTTGCACAGATCTGCTGACGTATTCCGCAACATGACATCACACCACGGCCAGGCCTTTATACGAATCGTTTCTTGTTCCACCTCGGTAGCGTTTAGCGAGGCGGTTTCTTGATGCGTCTTATCAGAGCGGAGATCGTGCCCCCCTTATTCTGGGGTCCTCATCAATACGGGCGTGGGTAACCCAAACGCGCCATTGATTACGGCGCTTGGGAGATAAGCGAGTTTTACCAGGCTGGCGGGGGACGCATAGCTTCGTCCGTCCATATAAGGGGATAAGGATCCACCTTTTAACCTACGCCTTCTTCCTCCTTTGCTCATCCATTTCCGCACATTCGAGCTCCAGCGCCCAAGTCCGCACATCCCTCCTCAACCTTCTCCAGCCATGTCCGGAGCGGGAGGCAAGTGGATGGACTCCTCCGTCACGGAGGGGCACATCAAAAAGCTGCAGAAAGCCGGATACTTGTCCGACGACATCGCGTGTCGGCTTCCCAACAAGGGGCATCTCATCCCTACCCCCAGGCCCCATGAGAGGGTGGTGTTCCTCCCCCACTTCCTCCGCGGACTAGGGTTTCCACTTCACCCATTCATCTGGGGGCTCATGTTCTACTACGGCCTAGATTTCCACAATCTGGCCCCGAATTTCATCCTCAACATCTCGGCGTTTATCATCGTGTGCGAGGCCTTCCTCTGCATCCAGCCCCACTTCGGCTTATGGCTGAAGACCTTCAATGTCAAGGAAGGTAGTGGCGGCCGCCAAGCCGGAGGCGGAGGTGCCATCTTTGGGCAAGATGGCCAACGTCCTATGGCTCGAGGGCTCCTTTGTGGAGACCATAAAGGGGTGGCAATCGGGGTGGTTCTACATCACCGAGCAGCGCGACTCTCAATGGGCGGCGGCCCCGAATTCGATCTGGCTTCCCCACGGCTCACATCATGGAAAGAGCGGGCACGACATGGGGTGATTCGGAAGAGCTGTCCGGACTCCAAACCTGCGTCCAAAACACGGTGGACAAGGATCTCAAGCTTGTCAACATAATCCGGTGATGCTCATCCGCGGATTCTCCCATGCAAGCAACGGGCCTTCAATTTGTGGGAGTTTGATCCGCACAGCACCGAACCTTGAGCGGCTCTTGACACTACGTCTGAAGATGCAGGAAGGTCTTGTTCAAGGCGCCAGCTCCGCATCCGCCATCAAGATCGCGGATTCAGCTCGCAGCGTCAAGCCAGCGAGGTAAGTTATTTTACCCTTTATGGGACTCTTTTTTCATAGTTTGACTCTATGCGGGATCTAAAACTCCCTAACCTTTGACAGGACTGGCTGAAGACGTCCGGACAGATTGGCTGTCCGGCCCCCTTGCCAGAAGACCCAGCGGACGCCCGATTGGCCAGGGCTCTTGGCTCCGGCACCTCACGTGGTGCGGAGAAGAAGGCCACGGGAACTTCGAAGGAGCTCCGGCGCCAGTGCTGTCGGACTCATCGTCAAGCGACTCTGGCGGAATCCTCCCCGAGGGCGAGGGGAGGAAAAAGCCTCTCCCAGTGAAGGAGAAGAAAAGGAAGGCCACCCCGACTGGGGAGGCCGGAGGGTCCAAGAAAGGAAGGACCCTTCCTCCAGACTTCTCCACCAACACCGACAACGACAAGGAGGAGTGGCCACCGAGGGCCAAGCCCCTGGTGAGATCGTAAGTGCCCGGACTCCGGAATAGCTCATGAGTTTTTATTTGTCGCATAGTGTCTTCTAACGCCGAATATAACCATGTAGCCCGCCCAAGGGCGAGCTCGCTGCTTCATCGAGCGGCTCCCTGGATTCGTCGGATGTGAATAGAACTTCACTTCCGACCGCCTCCTCTCCTTGTGGCCTTGACGACACATGGTGGAATCCCAAAAGGGGCCCAACCAGGAGGAGGTGGTCTGGAGGCGCCGCAAGGCGACCTCCGGACTCCGGGCGCAAGGGGCGAAACCCGGAGGGCTCTAAGTCCGGCCACATGGACGGACTCCGCATCGAACCTTCAGTGGTTCCGAAGTCCGCAAGCGGCCCAGTCGTAGGACGGGTAAGACGCCGGTGTGCTCGTTCCACCCGGAGGCACCGGATAGCTTGCTGGAGGCGCTTAACGGCGCCTCCATCGACGAGGAGCACCGCACTGTTATGAGTGTGGTGATCCAGAAAGTTCAGTCCGCCAAGAGCGGGCTGACTGAAGCCTGTACCAACCTTCTAACAGGCTTTGAGGTAAGTTTAGAATATGTAAAAATATTACCGCATAGACAGTAGCCCCTGATGCTTAGTTCGGTGTTCGGAAAGAAAAACCGGACTGAGGATCTAAAAAGATATACGCAGGAGTCTAACATAAGTATGTCAATATGGGAATTCAGGTTGCGCTGCTGACCTCTGCCGCACTGACTGCGGAGGTCAATGCATTGAAGCAGAGCCTCGAGCGGTCCGAGCCCGAGCTCGGCCCTGCCACGACGCAGCTTGCGGACAAGGAAGGTAAGTAATACCTTCTTAAAGTAATACCTTATAGAAAAGATTTGGTTGCAAAATGACAGGACTAACATGGGTATTGTAGGGGCCACGAGCGAGGTGGTGACCACGAAGGAAGCGGTGTCCACGGCCGAAAGCAAAGCGGCCATGAGTGCACCGAGCGAGAGAAGCAGGAGGCGCGGGTGGCGGAGGTGCGGCAAGAGCTCCAGGCTCTCGTGGAAAAACACGAGAGTTTGGGCGTGCCTCGAAGACTCGAGTCTGAGCTCGCCTCGGCTCTTGAGAGTGCCAAAGCCGCTAAGGCCGAAGCCCAAAAAGCCCTCCAGGAAATTGAATCATTAAATAAGATAGCGGCGCGTAAGGCATTCTTTATGCAAAGCAAGCATGTGAAAGTGAATTATCTATTACTTACCCGAATCCGGAGCTCTCCAGAAGCATTCGCAGATCTGCCCGTGGTGTATGCGATGCTGCCGCGTTCTACCGCGCCAAGGAGGAGCTCGACGGAAAAGGTGTTACGGTCTCGATATGTTGAGGCCGGACATCCGGTGCCCCTAAGTGACCAGCTGAAGCAGCTGGTCGAGCTCCACAAGGTCGCCGAACAGGCCATGAAGGGCCTCATAGTTCGGCTGTGGCCATTGGAAGCCATGCCTGGGAGCTAATTTGGGCTGGTGCGGTGGCTGGTGGACGCCTGTCCATGGATTGAAGCCATCAAGCGCTCCGTCTGCATTGAAGGTGCCCGTCGGGCCCTTGCCGGTGCTAAAGTGCACTGGGGCAAGCTGGATGCGGAGAAGCTTGTGACGGACCAGACCCTTTGAAGGGCAAGGAGCATCGTCGACCGAAATGTACTATGAGGGCGTCCTGAAGGGTGCCCGCCTTATAGCGGGTGAATGCTCCAAAGATGTAATTTTTAATAGACTCGCATTTGTTATCCTGTACGCTGAAAACTTGTTCATATGCGCTAAGCAACGCTTGTGAATTTAAAATATTACCTTACATGCGGCCGTTTATCAAATTTGAGAGATGGCAAGTCGTTGGCTTCAGCCCCCATGCCACGAATGCTGGGATGTTCGAGATAAACTTGAGCGCTCTTGTTCCCATTCTTGGGTCCTTCGAGGGAGGCGCTCAACGCAACGAACAAAGCAACCGGACTATAGTGCTTGAACACTCTCACTTAGCCATAGAATTCTATAATTTTAAATTTCCGCGAAGCCCCTAGTACTCGGAAGACCGAGTTCGGGGCGCTATCCACGCCTTGGCCGGACAATGCCGACTCCTTGCTCTAAGCGGCATAAGTCTTTAGGGACCCGAAAAAACCTCTCGAACAGCGACCGGTTCTCGCTCTATCATGACGGTCAGTTTTAGCTTTCTCCACTGAGGTGCTCAACCCAGCTCAACCGGGGCACAATCGCAGTGGTTCTCCCAGCGCTACCTTAGCCGATATAACGGAACGTAAGGTACCAAAACATGGGAGCCAGGCAAACCCAACTATTGACCCAAGACATGATTCAGAGCCGATGCATATAATGCTATAAGTTCGGGGTGCCGCACTTGTGAAAGTGTTCGGACTTATCACACCATATTTGTGGGGTACTTAAGCCCCTGGTGTATTGGTCATACCAAAGTGTACAGGTGCAACGTGTCATGAATGAACATATATATAGATAAAGAAAGGAGTGCAATAATAGGCAAAAGCTATGTATTGTTTATTCAAAAAGGTACTGCAATGAAAGCAGAACGATACAAATAGTGCGATAAGCAAGGGATGGGACTATTTGACATGTCCCCCTCCAGGGGTAAGCTGCGGGATGGTATGTAAAACAGGTATAATGCTCGTAGTAGAGACCACCTGGACACTTGACGTAGCTTTCTGCTTCCCTGGCTGTTGCATCGTGAGTTCGGCAATTCTAGAGCCGGACAGGGCTTCTGGAAAATGGAGTGCTGAAAGTAAGAGAAAAGAAGAAAGAAAAAGAATGACACAATCGGGAGCCCACAGTGCGGTTGAGCCGCGTGCAGGCGTTCCGTGGTCGTGCCCCTCCCCTTATGCCCATGGTATCTCTAGAGCGTAGTTATGTACGCGTAGTACTGGTTTCGCAATTTCGCGAGGGCTGGGGTTGGGGACGGATTGCTACGCGTGCTCGGATCACTAGTGCAGAATCGGGCAATAGCACCGGTTCGTAAGGCCCTTTAGTGCCGGTTCCATAACCGGCACTAAAGTGTGGGCACTAAAGGCCCCCCCCCCTTTAGTACCGGTTCAGCACGAACCGGTGCTAAAAGAAACCACGTGTACGAGCCAGCTCGAGGGCTCGAGTCCTATAGTACCGGTTGGTAAGACCAACCGGTACTATAAGGTTTGGGGGTTTTAGTTTTATGATTTCTTTTTCATTTAATTTTGTGTTTCCATTTTAATTCTTTTTCGTTTGCTGGTATTTTACGATACTACACATTGTACACGTTATGCATATATATATATATATATATATATATATATATATATATAATTTCTAGTAGAACCAATCATGCATATATATATCATCAATGTCTCACAAACCATCATATTAATTAATTCACACATACACACATGTATAGCTATATACAATTTCTCCTACATATGCATGTTGCCTTGAGCCGGTGGCATTAGCCTAATTGGTGGCTTGAGCACGATGACAATTGGAAGTGGTTTTCATGGGGGCGGTAGCGGGTAATAGTATTCTCCTTTCGGATTTATGACCTGGTCGAGCAAAAATCCCGCTATTTCCTCTTGAAGTGCTTCTACGCGCTCCGTTTCTAGGAGCTTCTCTCGCACCTCTGTGAACTGTTAAGAAGGAGATCAATATGCATGTGTATTAGTTGTGTGACTAGATATCGATAATGGTGTAAAAATTGTGAATAGTGTTTTGACAAGCGTACCCATTCCTGTCTTTGAGATCTGCTCCTTTCGGATGCCATCATGTGAATGCACATAGATCAGTCCCCTGCGCCTGCTTCAGGGCCTTTACGAGAATGGAATTTGATCAGATAATAATTAATCAAGCATGATAATTAAAGAGATGGCAGCTAGCTAGCTAGCTAGTACTACTTAATTACTTACCTTGGGTGAAACCATTTAAGCTTTTTTCCATTCTCACAGGGTCACGCTGATGAACCTTGCCCAAGCCCTGCCGCCCGACAAAGAAAATGAATAAAGGGGTTATTAAATAGTTCATATCATGAAATGACGAACTAAATAGGCCGAGATATATAGTTAATAATGATTGAAATTACATTGACTATCCCAAACAAGATGTTATAGTCAGTTATTTCTTTGAGTAGCGAGTCCGATATTTCAACTGTTCGGCGTCAACTTTAATGATACACAAGACCAGTGAAATCTGCATGCACACACGTTTGCATGTCTTAATTAAGCGGGCATATGTAAGCAAAAACATGTAGCTAGCTAGTAGGCAAAACAGAGAATTTGTAGTACAAGACAGTGTGACTCCTTTGGAAGTTGTAAGGAAGTAGTATATCTTCATTGTATTTGAGGCGCTTCAAGAACTCTAGCATGCTGTCCTCTGCGGCCTTTTGATGACGTGGATTTATTTTCCATGTGTATTCATTAACGGTGTTTGGGTCAATGAACCCAATGCCAAAGCGTCCACCTTTTCTCATTTCATACATCTTCATCCTGCATATAATACCACAGAAAAGAATATAGTGAGGATAATTACAGGTAATGATTGATCAAAAGGATCACTACAGACTAGCTTGAGACTTAAATTACGAGAAAGAAATCACTTACGAGACAATAGCAACGATTTATAGATTTGTCGAAAAGCGTCTTGATTGTATAACTGAAACAGTTCAGAATACTCAACGGACACAGCTTTCTCATGGAAGTAATTCTCCTCCTTGACATTCACCATGAGGGACAATCAATCAGAAATCTTGGTAATGTTCATGTACCATTGATGCAATTCATACATTCTCGTTGGGAGGTTATTGAACTTGTCTGGATGGACCAAAGGTTGGACCCGGACATATTTCCATGTTATTTCATCCTCTCTAAGCACAGGCATGGGCTCGATCTCGAGGAGTTGTCCAACAGTGATTTTGAGAACTTCAGCCGGCATTATATGGTCCTCCGTTATTACCACATTGCCCACCTCAGAACGTAAACTGTTTGCCCACAATAATATTAGGCGTAGCGTCTTTATCACGTGTTGTTAGCACAACAAGCGAGGGATCGATTGCGCTACTGTTCTCCCAGTGGGGAATGGTTTTCCGCATTTTTTGACAGCTGCTTCTTGTTTGCTCGATCCCGAGCTCGCCTCCTTACGTAGGCGTGCTCGATTTAACTTCCCCGATGTGGCGCTCATAGTCTGTGTCAACAGGCTTGGGATCTGATGGTTGAGCCATACGAATGAAGTGGTCAATCGGTTCCTCAGGCACTGTCTCCCTTCGCGGCGGTGGAGGTTTCGGTGCAAAATGGGCTTCCACCTCGGACTTCGATATGGCTGCGATTTCCTCCTCGGACCTGTCATACGCCCTCTGGAAGAGGCGTGAGGCTTGGACCATATTTATATCGCTTGCCTCCGCCTTTGTACTTCTGTACTACCTCGACTCGTGCCGCTTCGCACCATAGCTGCAGGGGTGTCTCTTCTGCGATTGCTAAGGCGGCGGAGGCAGTGGACGGGCTGAGTTGGACGAGGAGGAGTGGCCGCTGAAGCTGTGCGGACTTGGAGGAGGAGTGGCCTGAGGTTGTGCGGACTTGGAGGAGGTGGGCGTCGGACGCTGTGGCGGACTTGGAGGAGGAGGTGGCTGACACTTTGCGGACTTGGAGGAGGTGGCACGACACTTTGCGGACTTGGTGGACTTGCAGGAGGCGGGAGGCTGCTGACTCGGTGGCGGACTTCGACGAGGAGTCGGTGACGCGGATGTCGGTGGCCTTGAAAGATGATGCAATCCTTTTTCCATAGGATGATCGATGGTTGGCGTCTCAGAAAGTGCTCGTCGTCACCTCCAGGAATGTCAAGCTCTAGCTCCGAATATGGGTCCACCACCTCATCAACCAAGACACGAGCATAGCCCGCTGGAATCGGGTTGCAATGGAAGGTTGCCTCGGGGGGATTTGTAAAAGCAACGGCGTCCGCCACCTTCATGGATATGTTCTTCATTTTGACGTGTAGCTCGCAGCTAGTGTTCTCCGTGATGTCATCCACGGGTATCTACCAACATTGCATCATCCGGGCGGAACCCACGCTGCTTCTCGGCATGGATGGGGCGGTGCTATCCAATGCTGGATCATTCGCTAGCTGCTGCAGCTCTTTGAGACCCCTTTGCTGGGTAAGTGAGTCGATCTGCTCCTGCTGTCGCTGGAATTTGACTACCAATTCCGCTTGACTTGCTTCTAGGCCTTGAAGGCGTTCATAGTCCCGCTTCCTCTGCTCCTCCTCCATCTTCCTCTTCTTCTCCTCCCAATCTTCTTTCTCACACGGGTTCTGTAGTCGGTGTTCCAGTCTGAAAACCCCTCATACCACGGAATAGCGCCCTTGTCTCGTGTTCTTCCCGGGTGTTCAGGATTTCCCAGGGCACGCGTAAGCTCGTCGTTCTCTCTGTTGGGCTGGAACACCCCCGATCGTGCCTCTTCTATTGCAACAAGTATCGCATCGTCGGCTCCCTTGAGACTTGCCCTCGTCGAAACATTGCTGTCTTGGGTCCAACTCCCCCATGCACATAGAACCAAGTCGACCACAGGGGGCCAGCTCTTAGTAACCGGAGTGGCACCTTTTGCATCCTCCATCTCTTTCTCGGACTTATCCCACTTAGGCATTGCCACCGCACAGCCACCGCCCCGACTTATGGAACTTATCCTTTTTCGGCATTCTTCTTGTTTATTCTCGACCGTTCCTTAGCTAATTCCGAATCCTTGAATTTCACGAAATCGTCCCAATGAGCACGTTGGTTCTCTAGTGTTCCCTCGAATCTTGGAGTCTTCCTTCCTCCCTTGACGTACTTGTCCCATTCACGATTCTTGTGGTTCTTGAATGCAACCGCCATCTTCCTAAGAGCAGCGTCCTTGACTTTCTGCACATCTTCTTACGTGAAATGATCCGGTAGGGTGAAATGTTCCATGAGAGTATCCCAAAGCAGATCTTTTGATTCTTGTCGACAAAAGTAACATCTGGACGTGGAGCAGCGTCCTCTTTGCCTTTTTGTCTTTTGTCTTTTGCTGGCTCTCTCCATTCTTGAAGGGAGATCGGGAGTTGGTCCTTCACAAGAACTCCGCACTGACGAACGAACTTGTCCGCAATCTTCTTAGGCACTAATGGTTCACCATTAGGTCCATTGCCTCGATATTGTACTTTACGCCTCCTTCAACTTTTTGTTCGGGCCTCGTTTCGTCCTTTTGCACGAAGATTTGCTCGATCCGGATGGCTGAAAGAACAAAGATCGATTCGTTAATATATCTTCAAGTCATTTAAAACATGTGATGATCACCAGATACTTGCTTATATAAATATATATACCTCGCCGGTCTTTGTTGTTTCAGGATCAACATGTTCTTCGTCATCGTCATAATCGTAGTTCATGACTTCATCAATTCGGTCGTCGCGATCGAATATCATATCACCCTCTCCGGTGTTGTTTGGAAATTGAGCCGTCATAATCTTCTTCATTACGATCATCATCGGCCCGCGTATCATATCGAACATGGTCTGTTCTCCCTCTCTGTCGGTATTATGCGCCATAGCTTTTATTTAACTAATTCAAAAGAAATATAAAACAATTTAGTATTCAAATTACATCGTCTCGAATAATAGATATAAACTCGAAAACTTAATCTAGAATAATAGATAAAATCTAGAATACATCGTAACGAATAATATATAATATTGAATAGAACATCACAAGCTATCTAATTAAATATCGAATACTACTGAAGAATCTAGGACACTTTCGCGGTTCCTGGGCGGCAGGCGGTGGACACCCAAAGAGAAGGAACCCTCACGGATCATAGCTGAAGTGAGATCCCGAAGATCTTGCCGGTATTGGAGAACCTGCCGCCCTCTAACGCAACCATGTAGCGATGGGCGTGCTCGTCCTCCTCCTCGACACGGGCGACGTACCACCTCCGGCGGGGCCGGGTCCTCCGCACCAAACTGGCCCACGTGAACGCCACCAAACGAGATCAGGGTCGACAACGGGACCGGGGCGGGTTCCTCATCAAGCGGCGCACCCTCGAGCAGCACCTCCGGTGCCAGCCCGTGAGCCCAGTCCCGAACATGGGTCGGCTGGACGTCGTCGCAGACGGGTCGGCCAGCGAGAGATGCGGGCAGGAATCGTCGAGAACAAATACTAGCTATATGCCTGCAAAAAAGTAATATTTTTTAATGATTGGATTTTGATAACTAACATTTCTACTATTTCAAAAATCTATATACTATTTCATACTAATTAAGCATCTAACACTAAAAACAGAAAACGCAACTTCTATACATCCATTAAAAAACTGAAAAACAACATTTAATAAAAAAATTCCATACTAATTAAACACTAATTATATCCATCTAACATGCATTCATACATATATAATAGTGAAAAAATAATAATCTAAATAATCTAAACTAATTAAACATACAAAATACGTATATACTAATATATACATGCATTAATTCATACATATGTGTGTGTGTGTGTTCATCATGCTTGTGTGTGTGTGTGTATGGGCTCGGGGAGGGGCGGCGCCAATGGTGGCCGCCGGGGGCGAGGGAGTGGGGTTAGAGGGGGAGAGCTCACAGCGACGGCGACGGCGAGGCGACGGCGAGGCGACGGTCGAAGCGGTGACGGGTCGGGCGGCGACGGGACGGCGCGCGACGGGACGGGGTCGGTGGCGACGGGAGACGAGGGCGGCGACGAGGACGGCGGCAGCGACGGGGACGGGGGCGGCGACGGAGAAGAGGGCGGCGACGGGGACGGGGGCGGCGACGGCGACGGAGACGACGGCGACGGAGACGACGGAAACAGAGGAAGAAACAGAGGGGGAATGAAATTTTCAGAGTGTTGTATATATAGAAGGCACCTTTAGTACCGGTTGGAGCCACCAACCGGTACTAAAGGCCAGTTTTGGCCAGCCCAAGCGGCGGGAAGCGACCCTCTTTAGTATCGGGTGGTGGCACAAACCGGTACTAAAGGCCTCGCGCTGCCACCCCAAAGTTTAGTACCACCTCGCCGGGCGAAGGGCAGCCGCACTGGTTTATAAACCCAGTCGCGGCTACCACTTCGAACTCCTCTGTATAGCAGGCTTGTGGACCTTTAAACCACGTCGATAGTCAAGTTCCCATATGTCCTGTATATAACCATAATATGTTTCCTCTCCCGTCTTGGTTTCTGCATCAAATCGGACACCATTGTTTTGCTTGGTGCTCTTCTTATCTTGGGCGATCGTGTAAAATGTATTACCATTTATCTCGTACCCTTTGAAAGTCATTATATTCGAAGATGGTAACTGGGACAGCAAGTACAGGTCATCTTCAATAGAGGTGTCATGCATGGTATGCGTGTCTGCAACCAGTGGCGAAACTCTGGTTTGTTCACGTGTAATCCGGTCATCGACCGCCCGGGTGTTTGGGCGTAGCAAATTCTTGTGTTTTCATCCATATCACGGAGCCACCAAGGCAGAATTCTGTAGAAGCTGTGTAGTGTGCTTGGTGAGAGAATGTCCGTCCATACATATTATTTGTTCCCCTCCTAGCGTGCCTTTTCCATCCAGTCTGCCCTTATGCCGTGATTCAGGAACACCAATCGGCTTAAGGTCAGGAATAAAGTCAATACAAAACTCAATGACCTCCTCATTTTGATGGCCCTTGGAGATGCTTCCTTCTGGCCTAGCACGGTTATGAACATATTTCTTTAAGACTCCCATGAACCTCTCAAAGGGAACATATTGTGTAGAAATACAGGACACAAAACGTTAATCTCTTCGCATAGGTGAACTAGGGCGTGCGTCATGATGTTGAAGAAGGATGGTGGGAACACCAACTCAAAGCCGACAAGACATTGCACCAAATCATTACGTAACCTTGGTATGATTTCTGGATCGATTACCTTCGAGAGATTGCATTGAGAAATGCACATAGCTTCACAATGGCTAATCGAGCGTTTTCCGGTAAAGCCCCCTCAATGCAACCGGAAGCGGTTGCATCATAATCACGTGGCAGTCATGAGACTTTAGGTTACGGAACTTTTTCTCCGCCATGTTTATTATTCCCTTTATATTGACGAGAAGCCGACGGTACCTTAATATCGAAAGGGCATTCAAAGAAGATTTCCTTCTCTTCTTTGGTAGGCGTAGCTTGCATGACCACGATGTATGATGTCTTCTCCGTGCATACGTTGCTGGTCCTCCCGTGCCTCAGGTGTATCTTTTGTCTTCCCATACACGCCCAAGAAGCCAAGCAGGGTCACGCAAAGATTCTTTGTCACGTGCATCACGTCGATTGCGGAGCGGACCTCTAGGTCTTTCCAATATGGCAGGTCCCAAAATATAGATTTCTTCTTCCACATGGAGTACGCGTCCGTCGGCGTCCTTTGGAACAGGTTGTCCGCGGGACCTTTCCAAATATCACCTTCAAATCCTTGACCATATCATGTACATTAGCACCCGATGCGGTGGCGAGGCTTCGTCCGGTGATCCGCACCTTTGAAATGCTTGCCTTTCTTTCTTCACGGGATGCACCTTTCCGGAAGAAATCGACGATGTCAGGTACACATTCTTCTTACAACTATTCAAATATATACTGTCGGTATCATCCAAACAAAGGCGTGCATCCGCGGTATCCCTTGTTTGTCTGTCACGAAGGTTCTTTGAGAGCAGGCCAATCATTGATGGTCACGAACAAAGCAACGCCTTTAGGTCAAATTCTTCCCCATGTGCTCATCCCACGCACGTACACCTGTTCCATTCCACAGTTGTAAGAGTTCTTCAACTAATGGCCTTAGGTACACATCAATGTCGTTGCCGGGTTGCTTAGGGCCTTGGATGAGCACTGGCATCATAATGAACTTCCGCTTCATGCACAACCAAGGAGGAAGGTTATACAAACATAGAGTCACAGGCCAGGTGCTATGGTTGCTGCTCTGCTCCCCAAAAGGATTAATGCCATCTGCGCTTAGACCAAACCATACGCTCCTTGTGTCATCTGCAAACTCCTTCCCGTACTTTCTTTCGATTTTTCTCCACTGCGACCCGTCAGCTGGTACTCTCAACTTTCCGTCTTTCTTACGGTCTTCTATGTGCCATCGCATCGCCTTGGCATGCTCTTTGTTTTGGAACAAACATTTCAACCGTGGTATTATAGGAGAATACCACATCACATTGGCAGGAATCTTCTTCCTGGGGCGCTCGCCCTCGGCATCACCATGCTCATCGCGGCTGATCTTATAGCGCAATGCATCACATACCGGGCAAGCGTTCAAATCCTCGTACTCACTGCGGTAGAGGATGCAATCATTAGGGCATGCACGTATCTTCTGCACCTCTAACCCTAGAGGGCAGACAGCCTTCTTTGCTTCGTACGTACTCTCGGGCAATTCGTTGTCCTTTGGAAGCATATCCTTTATCATTACCGGCAACTTTCCAAATCCCTTGTCAGATACACCATTCTCTGCCTTCCATTGCAGCAATTCCGGTGTGGTGCCCAGCTTTTTCTTGTCACCTACGCACAATTGGTACAACAATTTTTTATGATCCTCTAACATGCGCTGCAACTTCTTCTTCTCCAAATCACTTGCGCAGTTTCTCTTTGCATCGGCAATGGCCGACCTAGATCATCAACGGGCTCATCCGATGCCTCTTCTTGACTTCTTCCCGCATTGCCGGCTCAGCTTCTTCCCGCATTACCGGCTCAGCTTCTTCCCCATTGTTGTATCATTGTATTCAGGGAACCCATGGCGGGATAGTCGTCGTCCTCTTCTTCTTCATTGTCTTCCATCATAACCCCTCTTTCTCCGTGCTTGGTCCAAACATTATAGTGGGGCATGAAACCGGACTCAAACAGTGGGCGTGAATGGTTCTTGGCGTAGAGTAATTGCGACCATTCTTACATCCAGCACATGGACAAGGCATAAAACCATCCGCCCGCTTGTTTGCCTCAGCCATAAGCGAGAAAAGTATGCACGCCCTCAACGAACTAGGGAGAGCATCGGTCATCGATACATACATTGCGGCTCATCTTCATTACACAACACCGAATAGACCAAATTAATACAAGTTCATACATAAAGTTCATACAACACTTAAATGCAACAAACAAATAACTCTCTAGCTAAAGCATTTAAATGCAACAACAAATGCGATCAAGATCGCAACTAAGGTAACAATTGATCCAACGGCATAATGATACCAAGCCTCACTATCGATGGCATATTTTCTAATCTTTCTAATCTTCAAGCGCATTTTCTCCATCTTGATCTTGTGATCATCGGCGACATCGGCAACATGCAACTCCAATTCCATCTTCTCCCCTCAATTCTTTTCAATTTTTCTTTCAAGTACTCGTTTTCTCTTTCAACTAAATTTAACCTCTCGACAATAGGGTCGGTTGGAATTTCCGGTTCACATACCTCCTAGATAAAAATATCTATGTCAACTTGATGGGCATAATTTGTCATAAACACGAAATGCAACAAATAGTTTTAAAAGAGAATATACCACATCGAATCATAACAAGGACGAGGGCCGACGGGGACGGATATCAAAACCATGGCACTATGTATAACAAACAACGTATGGGTAAGATAATTATTATACGAGTAACTATATATCCAAATCACACAAACATCAATTTTTTCTATAAAATTTCATGAACAAGAGGCTCACCACAAGGTGGTGTCGGCTGACGGACGGTCTTGAGCGATCGACGGTGGTTACGACGGAGATTTAGAAGGCACTAAGTAAACCACACCTACATATGCAAACTAAGTGTTATTTGACCTCAAATTGCATATAAATCAAATACTAAAACCCACAATTAATCACTATATAAACCAATGCAAGAGCTAATCTAGCAATGAGAGATGAAAGGACAAAGTTGCTAACCTTGGTGATCATTTGAATGGATGAGGGCCTGCAAATCTTGACAAATTTGGGGCAAATTTTGTGATGAACTCGAGAGGAAGAAGGAAGAACAGAGGATAGGGAGAGGGAAAGGGGAAGAACAGAGTGCGGGTGGACGAAGGATTTATATAGGGCGACATTTAGTACCGGTTCGTGTCAAGAACCCGGTACTAAAGGTCTTGGAAGGGCCCCATTACGACAACATCCTGCCACCACTCTCATTAGTACCGGTTCGTGGCACGAACCGGTGCTAAAGGTTTGCCACGAACCGGTACTAAAGAGCTCCTCCCGGCTAGCCGTTGGAACCGGCACTAATGGACACATTAGTGCCGGTTCTGTTACAAACCGGGACTAATGTGTCTCACATTTGACCCTTTTTCTACTAGTGGATCGTGCCAGACGGTCTTGTTGTAGATTACTCCGGGCGCGCTTGACGGTGTCCAGACGTTTAGTAGCCGGACTCGAGAATTGCTGTGAGAGGCTACTTTGTACCTCCGCCACGAGGGCCGCCGTATGCTCCTCCGTTCGGAGAGAGCGTTCGGTGTTTCCATTGACCGTGATTACTCCTCGAGGGCCTGGCATCTTGAGCTTGAGGTATATGTAGTGCGGCACCGCATTGAACTTTGCAAATGCGGTTCGTCCAAGCAGTGTGTGATAGCCGCTGCGGAACGGGACTATGTCGAAGATTAACTCTTTGCTTCGGAAGTTATCCGGGGATCCGAAGACCACTTCGAGTGTGGCGAGCACATACAATTGGCCTCTACACCGGTATGGCGCCTTTAAAGGTCGTCTTTGTGGGTTTAATCCTTGAGGGTCTATGCCCATTTTGCGCCTTTGTATCACGATAGAGCAGGTTCAGTTGCTACCGCCGTCCATCAGGACTCTAGTGAGGTGAAATCCGTCGATGATTGGGTCAAGAACCAATGCGGCGAATCCGCCATGGCGGATGCTAGTGAGGTGGTCCCTTCGATCAAAGATGATCGGGCAGGAGGACCATGGGTTGAACTTTGGGGCGACTGGCTCCATCGCATATACGTCCCTTAGTGCACGCTTCTGCTCTCTTTTGGGTATGTGGGTTGCGTATATCATGTTCACCGTCCGCACTTGTGGGGGGAAACCCTTACATCCTCTATTGTTCGTCGGTGGGGCTCCTCCTCGTCATCACTATGCAGCCCCTTGTCATTGAGTTCGCATTTAACTTGCCTGCCTGTTTGAAGACCCAACAATCCCTGTTGGCGTGGTTGGCTGGTTTTCGGGGTGCCATGTATCTGGCACGAGCGATCGAGTATTCGGTCCAGATTGGACGGGCCCTGAGTATTTCTTTTGAACGGCTTTTTCCGCTGACCGGGTTTAGAGCCTCTGAATCTAGCATTGACTGCCGTATCTTCAGAATTATCGCCGTTAATGCGGCGCTTGTGCTTGTTGCGACGCGACCTGCCATTGCTGTCCTTGGTATCCGAACTACCGGGGTTTTTGGTCAAGTTGTTACTACGAGCTAGACAGCTGTCCTCTCCTGCGCAAAAGCGGGTCATGAGTGTTGTGAGGGCTGCCATGAATTTCGGCTTTTCCTGTCCTAGGTGCCGGGCAAGCCACTCGTCGCGGATGTTATGTTTGAAGGCTGCAAGGGCCTCTGCATCCGGACGATCAACGATTTGATTTTTCTTGGTTAGGAACCGTGTCCGTAATTGTCTGGCCGATTCTTCCGGCTGCTGAATTATGTGGCTGAGGTCATCGGCGTCTGGTGGTCGCACATATGTGCCTGGAAGTTATCAAGGAATGCGGCTTCCGTGTCCTCCCAACAACCAATTGATTCTGGCGGCAGGCTGTTAAGCCAATGCCGAGCTGGTCCTTTAAGCTTGAGTGGGAGGTATTTGATGGTGTGTAGATCATCACCGGGCCATGTGGATATGGAGGAGGTAGTCCTCGATCCAAACCGTAGGATCTGTTGTGCCATCGTATGATTCGATGCTTACGGGTTTGAAACCCTCGGGATTTGATGATCCATCACTTTTGCGTGAAGCATAGTGGGTGTGCGGCGCCTCTGTATTGAGCTATATCACGATGCAGCTCAAATGAGCTTTGTCTACTGTGTTCGTCCCGGCCGGAATTGTTGTATCCGGCGTGAAGGTTATCATCGCGTGTCGTGGGGTGCCCACGCGATCCGTAGATCGATCTTGTTTGCCTTGCCTTGTCCTCCAATATGTCTCGCAGGTCTGGCGCGTTTCCCCGTGCCTTGGTACTTTTCGAGCGATGCCGGGGTGCGGCTTGAATGGAGGGTCTAGAGGCCTCTTCCGTCACGGCCACGAGGTGGCCGGTCGTCCGCATCATGCGCTGGTGATGTAGGTTTGGGTGCTGCTACCTCTAATTGGGGTAGCAGCCTGCATTTGGGTATCTCTTGGAGGGGCGTTCGAGTTCGTACTCTTCGGCTGCAAGGACTTCAGTCCATCTGTCAGCTAGCAAGTCTTGGTCAGCTCTAAGCTGCTGCTGCTTTTTCTTGAGGCTGCTTGCCGTGGCCATGAGCATGTGTTTGAAATGCGCCTGTTCGGCGGGATCCTCAGGCACGACAAATTCGTCGTCGTCGAGGCTTGCCTCATCTTCGGAGGGAGGCATATAATTATCGTCCTCCACCTCCTTGTCTGCCGCTCTATCATGAGGGCTGGCTTCTCCCTCCTCCTGTGCTGAATCCTCGGAGGGGTTGTCTTCGGCACTGTCCGGGGTGTTATTATCTCTCGTGCCAGAATCACCATTTTTGTTGTGGCGGGATTTAGAGCGGCGCCGCTGACGCCGGCGCTTGGGCTGTTCCTTGGAGGGGTCATCCTCCGCTGTTCCATCACCGTTCCCATCTTTGGGGATGTCCACCATGTATATGTCGTATGACGAGGTGGCCTTCCAGTGCCCTATAGGCGCTGGTTCTTGGTCGTCTCCAGCATCGTCGTCCATACCGTCGATGTCTTCAGAATCGAAGTCGAGCATGTCGGTTAAATCATCGACAGTGGCTACAAAGTGGGTGGTGGGTGGGCGTTGAATTTCTTCGTCGTCCGCATCCCAACCTTCCTGACCGTAGTCCGGCCAGGGCTCTCCAAAGAGAGAGACTTTAGTGCATTCAGGATGTCGCCAAAGGGCGAGTGCTGAAAGATGTCCGCGGCAGTGAACTCCATAACCGGCGCCTAATTGTATTCGATTGGCAGGGGCGCGGAGGGTTCGGAGTCCGTAGAGGAGTCCGGCACCTTGGAGTCACGGTCTTCGCAAAGGACAGGAATGGAGTTCGGCTTAATCGCCGTAGAGATCGTAGCCCAGGCGGTGTCCGACCACTCGCCCTCGATCGGTGAGTCGGCTCTGAGCTAAGGGTCGGAGCGGACGCTGATGCGACCTCGAGCACTTCGTGGCAGAGCTAGATCGTGCCCATCAAGGCGGTCTTGGCGGCTTGGCTATGGCTCAAATCCGTCAAAGATCAAGTCTCCGCGGATGTCGGCCGTGTAGTTCAAACTCCCAAATCTGACACGATGGCTGTGGGCGAAGCTTCGATCCGCTCCGGATGGCAAAGTGAATTGGCCCGCATGCAAAGCCGCCGAATCTGAAGATCTGTCCGGGAGAAAAGTCTCACCTGGACCGCGTCGTTGTTGATGATCGAAGGAGCCATCAGGCCTAAGGATGACGACAGAGGAACCCTTAATGAAAGCACCAATGTCGGTGTCAAAACCGGCGGATCTCGGGTAGGGGTCCCCGGTATGCGTCTAGGCGGATGGTAATAGGAGACAAGGGACACGATGTTTTTACACAGGTTGGGCCCTCTCGATGGAGGTAAAACCCTACTCACGCTTGATTAATATTGATGATATGGGTAGTACAAGAGTGGATCTACCACGAGATCGGAGAGGCTAAACCCGAGAAGCTAGCCTATGGTATGATTGTTGTTCGTCCTATGGACTAAAACCCTCCGGTTTATATAGACACGGATAGGGTTAGGGTTACGAGTCGGTTACAATGGTAGGAGATCTACATATCCATATCGCCAAGCTTGCCTTCCACGCCAAGGAAAGTCCCATCCGGACACGGGACGAAGTCTTCAATCTTGTATCTTCATAGTCCAGGAGTCCGACCAACGGTGATAGTTCGGCTATCCGGACATCCCCTAATCCAGGACTCCCTCAATGGCACCGATCCACGGGGAAGTACTAGTGTCGGCCTCTACCTCGGTGTGGCCACGATGAATGGATTGGAGAGCGACGATGGATTGGAGAGGAATAGAGGGAGGGAAGAGGAGCTGGAGGGGCTGCTGGGCACACTGGTGAGGTCGGTGCGGTCCATCTGCATGGCGGCGGTAGGACTGGGCGTGGGTGGCGGCGCACATTCGAGAAAACCAGAAGACTTATCATTTTGGCCAGAGAAGGCCAGTCAAAGTGTACGATTGGCATGTTTTTGCCAAGTCAGCTCCTGACGAACAGGGCCCATATGTCATAAACATGCTCAAAGAGCTCTAATCCGCCAATTAGTGTGTTTTGCAAACGATTACACAAGGTGTGGTGTGTTCTGCAACAAAAAATATAGCATAGTGTTTTCTACAAACCTAGCCTTCAAAGTGGTGGTTTCGTGCAATTTACTCTACAAGCATGTATCATGTCACAATATTCTAAATCCAAATTGTAACACAGGTCAAGAAAAAAGAGACAAAATCAACACTAAATAGTACGTAATGTAAGCCGCGCTTCATATTAGGTCATTATCGATATTCTTAACAAATTTATCATTTTTGTTTCTCTAGCTATGTTTCAAATTTCGATTTGAAATTTTATGATATGTTCGGTTATTGTGTATCACCCCGCAAAAAAGAAAAGGATATTGTGTATCCCTGTCAATTTTTTGATATACAGTATTTCTTTGCAACCTTTAATAAAACTATCTACAGGTCTTAGAGCATCTTCAATAGACGGTCCATATGTAAAAATAACCAACTTTTGAATTTTTCGAGGCAAAAAACAGCTCTTCAACAAATGGTCCATATGCAAAAAATTTAAAATACATCTCCGCCTCCCGGAGAAGTAAATTACATGCAAATGTGTATCTCCGGAGGCAGGAGATGTAAAAGTGCGAACGTGCACCAACACCCAACCGCCCTTCAGTTCATTTCCCCCCTTCTTCCTCCCGCCCGTCGTCTCCTTGCCGCAGCTCCCCGACGTCGCCCCACCGCAGATCCAGCCCTACCCCTACCCCCGCCGATGATTCTACCCCGCCTGGGCCACCGCCCGCCGTCGTCTGAGTGGATCGGTCGCCGCCTCCGTGCCGCCCGGCCCATCCGCCTCCGCCGCCCGCCGGCCTCACTTGATCGCCGCCGCCGCCCGCCCGCACCACACGCCGCTCGCTCCGTCCGCCTCCGCCCGCGCCGCCGCCGCCGCTCTCGCAGCCTCCATGCCGCGCCCGCTCTCGCTTAGCAGCGCCGCCAGCTCTCTCCACCCGCCGCCGCCTCGACTCGCTTCGGCCGCCGCCGCCACCCGATGTCGCCAAAGAAGACGCCGAAGGGCAAGTCGGGTTTCTTCCGCGTGAGGGAGAAGCCCTTCAAGAACTTCGGAGGGGTGTTCTCCGACGTCGGGCGGCGTTGGTGGCTCATCACGTATCCCACCGCCGACGAGGCCGCGCTTGCCTACAACGTGGCGGTGTGGCGTGCCGGACAGCCGAAGACAGACCTCAACGGCGAAGAAGAAGAAGAGACCGGCGTTTGTTGTCACTCCCAGCGAGAGCGACGAGGCGGCGATGGCTCGGTTTGCACGGGAGCATCCCGAGTACGTCCAGGCCGAGCAGGAGTTCTACTGAAAGCGTGATGCCTAGGATAAGTTTAGAAGAAGAGCCTTTTTTGGAGTTGAGCGTTTTTTGAAGTGGTAAAAAGCACGTTTTGGTAATTTAAATTTTTAGATCACAGATTTGAAGCACCAAAATATACATCATATATTGAAGATGCTCTTAGATGCACACAATATCCTGCACACAATTTTAGAGGATAAGCCAATCAAGCCGTCCATGCATGGCAACAAAACGGCCCGGACCACACGATGGGACATCGTGTGCACAGCAGTTTCGTATTGTGAATTGGTGATGAGAAGTGCCATACGTCTGATCTTTTTTACGATACCCGTACGACACTCAGCCGCCACGATGCAACGGAAGTGCCTGGAGATCAGACAGGAAACACTGGTATGTGAAGCAATTTCGTACGCCGATTATGCTAACCAAAGCTGACGGAGTGCTGTCAATTTTTTTTTAACAAAGCTGATGGAGTGTCAAACATTCCATCAATCAAGAAAAACGATGTTCTAATACGATTTCAAAAGGTAAAAAAGGAATGAACACACTAATCCACTCATATACGCCATAATGAACACATAATACCAGTATTCATGAATGTAATATACTATTGTTTATTGTAATTTTAAATTAATGTTGGCTAATTGCCAACAGATGATACAACTTAGCTAGAGTTTTACTACCGCTATACTAGCATACTACCACCGGCACTACCTCGCGCAGCTCGTCCATGGAAAATCCCATCTCGCAAAATTCCAAGCCAGCCAAAATGGCGTCGCACTCTTGATCTAGCACGGGGGTACCGCTAGTACCAGCACGCCTCAAACTGAAAAAAAATCTCGACATTGCGCTGGCCGTTGTTGTGGCCCCGCCGCGCTCTATCCTTATCCTTGCCGCCGCGTCCTGCCCGCCGCGGCCTTGGCCCGCCGGATCTCCTGCCGCCGCCGCCGCGCCGCCTTGTGCTGCATCTGCATCAGCTGCTGCTGGTGGTGCCCTCGGTGGACCCACTGCGCCGCCGCCAGAGCGGCAGTCTGCGGCGGCCTGCCGTCCTCGGCGTCGGTCTCCGCCGGCTCGTTGAGGTCCAGCGCCGGCCGGTCGGCGGCGCGGGCCTGCGGCAGCTTCCATCTCCGCCCCTCGTCTTCCTCCTCCTCCGGCCGGTGCCGCTTCTTGTGCTGCAAAAGAGAGACACGTGGCGCCCGCGTTAGCCTCGCTTGCCAAGTTCGCGCAATGCGGTTAGCGAGCGACACGAGGCCCCCAATCCGTCCAATCCAGGAAAGGAAGCCGCGGAAAACAGGAAGTAAATAAAAGCAGGAGCTTCGCGCGGTCAATGGCGGATTGAATCGGGGAGTCCACGAGAGATTGCACCGCAAGGAAAACAGGAAATCACTGTGCTGTAACAACGAAGCAGATCGAACGACCGATCGACTGATTCGAGCAGAGATTGGGGGGAGGAAACAGGGGGGGAGCTCATCACCTTGCTCTGCTGAATCTGCTTGAGGCTGTCGTTGGTGCTCCGCGAGGTGTGCAGCCTGGCCCTGAAGTCCTCGATTTGCTGTTGGATTCACCACAGTGAGCGGGGAACAGTGTTAGAGGAACAGTACCGCCGATTCCCGATCAAGACGGTTGAATAAATCGAGATTATTTCGAAATAAATCGCCGCAGCTAATCCGTCCAATCCATGGAGCAGAGGAGGACGCGTGACGAGATCGGCAATGATTCCCCACGTAATTCGACAAAAAAGAGACAGCTCGAAGGAGGAAAAGAAAAGGCGGAGGCCGTCACGGACCTTTAGGAGATGGGCGTTCTCGTGGGACAAGCTCGCGACCACGCCGCGCTGCTCCTGCGCCCACTGAACAGAGGGAGACGTCAACGAGGAGCAAGAAATCGGAATCGAGGCGGGCTGGATTGATTGAGGGAGGCGGGCGGGCGCAGATCTCGCGGCCCGGCGGCTCACCTTGTCCTGCGCGCAGGCCTTGGCCTCGTCCTCCGTGGCCGCCGCGGCGGCGGCCTCGGCGTGCTCGTCGTCCTCGGGGAAGGCGAGCGGGGTGTCCGGGCTGGCGACGCCCTCGCTCCTGTCGTCATCACCGGCCGCCGCGGGCTTCTCGGCCGGCGGCGCCGCCGGGGGGGCCCTCCGCGGCCGGCGCCGGCCCCAGGAGGGGATCTCCGGCCGCGCCTGCTGCTGCTTCTCCTGCTGGCGGCGGCGGCGGTTGCTGGCCCGCACGATGGACGGCAGGTCCGCGAGAATGGCGGCCACCTCGAGCTCGCGCTCGCTGAACTCCCCCTCCCGCGCCGCGGCCGCCATGGATCTCGGCGAGCGAGCGAGGGGCTGGGTCTTGGGTGGGTTCTGCGCGGGCGTGCGGGCGATGGCGAGAGCAGGGGAGGAGGCGGAGGATTGGCCCGGTTGTTTTGGTTTAATAGCGAGGAAGCGCAGCGGGGCGGGGAGGGGGCGTCCCGTGCCGCCACGTGGCGCGGCGCGCGCGGGGATGAGGGGCGCCGCGTGGGGCGGATGACAGGTGGGGCCCCGCCCGGCGCGTGGTGCGTATGACGGGTGGGCCCTGGCGTGCGGGATGGGGGGGTTTGTGGTGGTTTGGTGGTTTTGTTTCCTCCTCCACGCCGCCAGATTTTTAGGCACTCTTGCCTCTCCGCCTGTCTTTCCTCTTTCTCCTCCTCTTCTTCTTCGACGTGTCTCACGTTCTTCTCTCTTTTTTTTCTCACTCCTGTGCACATTTCTGGGTTTTCTCTCATTTTATTTTCATTCTCGTTTGACTCACCAAATGCATGCTTGATAAAAAATATCTCGTATAATATTTAGTCGACGATTACAAAATCATAACCTGAAGGGGTTTTTTGGTACGAATCTAATGTTAGCAATTTTGTGTAACATAAATAACTGATTAATTGATAAATTGTTGACGTATATCCTCTTTTTGAAGTTGGGGGAGGGGGGTATGTAACCGGAAAATCCCTAGCCTTCCATACTAACCAAGCACCTTGCGATAAGTATGTAATAAAGACTTCCTTTTTGTCGTTTGGCCTCAAACAAACCAGTTGGGTTGTGCCGAGCATGTCCAACCTCTGCTGCTTCGGTGATGTCATGGTTGTCAGCTTGGGTCATCCAAGAAATTATGCATGAATGCATCGTTTAAGGTGTATTTTTTGGACGACACTCCTCATCTGACCGCTAACATGCCCTTTTGACGTCAACGGTGGAGCTAAGCAATTCGATGAGCGGACGGGCCGGCTTAAAAGTTACCTTACAAATTCTACCTTCATAGCCCAGATCTATCACCGTCGTGTTTCCTTGATGGGTTGGGTGAGTCATGGTCCATTTTGTCCTCGATCTGACTCCGCCACTGCTTCACGCATATGAACACATTGGATGGATTTACCGGAGCATGACTCCCCTCTTTACCCCGCCATTATAGAAATTGTTGATTACCTCTGGATTTTAGCACTCTTTTGCCCACCAATTGTCTATGGCCACGGCTGCTTTCTGTTGCAGGAGCAACAATCGTGGTTGCTGGGAAGGAATTCCTTTGGAGGATACCGATTCTACAAGAAGTCTGAGTAGTCAAGTGGCGGCCACCACCTCAGGATTGGATCATGGTCAACATGGGTGGTTCTCTCCACGGGACATTATGGAAAGAAGGTTGGGAATCGGTTGGGAGAGATCATGAAGGTGGTGCATTTTTGTTGGATCTAGTGTGCTTACTGGTGCACGCGAGGACCTTTATGTAGAATCAAATCTTTGATCCAATCTATTTGCAATGCATACCAGTTGTTGATCCCTACTTTACCCCACAATTATAGAAATTCATGCTTTGATCGAAATAATATTTAGTTAACGGTTACAAAATCATAATTTGAAAGTGTATTTAGTAAAAAATCTAACAGTAGCAATTTGTGTGACATAAACAACATATTATTTTTTAATTGATAGTCAGAGCACAAATTTAGATGGTTAACACATATACACCTTTTGGAGTCAAAGAGAGTATGTAGATGGAAAATCCCTATCCTTCCTTACTAATCAAGTACTTTGTGAGAAATATGTACTTGGCTTTTTATTGTCGTTTGGTCACAAACAAACTAGTTGGACGTGTCGGCCATGTACAAGCTATACCTTCGTTGGTGAAAGAGTATGGTGCCCCAATGTGTGGTTTTGGTAATTGATGACATTCTCTATGGATTAATGGTTGCCTTGAGTTATATCTGAAGGATTTGTCCATAGGCATTTCTTGAAGTCCATGTGTTGGTTTCAAGGAGTTTATGAGATGACCAAGGTGATTTCAAGGAATTATCCAAAGATCGTTCATGTAGAAGACATGATACAAAGTTGATCAAGACTAAGTCAAAGTGTGAATCAAGTTGATCAACACGCAAAGCGTAGAAGATGCACCGAAATGGATCAAGTGATCCCATGGTACGGTAAGCATTGTCCATGACGCTCTGTGTACTATTCCATGGTGTACGTGAGAGTTCTATGCGGGTTAGGTTGCGGTGTGCAAGTTCAAGTGGAACATCATGAAGTGATCATGTCCTTGAAGTTTGGCATCCATTGTAGTGACAATGTACTTGTGAAGATGTGCCGAAGAATGGCTCACCCATAGTGGAGTATCGGGGAGACATCAACTAGTCTTCATCGAGCCAACGCAATCAAGAAAGGTGGTCCAACTTGAGAAAGTCCAGATCATCATCATCTAGCTCAAGTGGACTATGTGCAAGGCAAAGGTTTGCCCTTTATAGGTTTTCTATTTTACCGGTCTCATGGTGGTAATGGGGTGACCGGGTTGTAGGATCGATTGTCGTACTATCCAGGGGGGGCTCTCGAGTGAGTAGCTTGATCATATCATTCGTAGAGAGCTCAAAACAATACATCTTTGCATCATATTTCTTGGTTCTTGTTTGGTGTTTCTCTATGTGAGATTCGGAGCTTATGGTCATCTTCATGACAAGCTCGAGTTCATCGAAATCGGAGTTCACATGCATCTTCCATAATGTTTTCGATGTTGGGTTTTTTACTGGTTCTTCATTCATAGAGGTTTCACATCTCTATATCATTGGCAATTTTCTACTGCCTCTTCTTACTAAAACAAGCTTGAGTTTGCTCTATTCGGAGCTCATTTATAAAAGTTATGGCAGTTCAGGTTTAATTGTATCCATCTGTTTTGCTTGCACTTCTTTGTAACACTCCCGTAGTAGTAGCGCTTTGGGAAGCGGTAGTACCGCTTATAAGCGGCACTTCAATTGTCCAGTACTGCGGCTACTACCGCTGCTTCTGGGGACTCGACTTTTCGTGTCGGTTGCATGACAGTAGAACGATAGTGCTGGCGGTAGTACCGCCCGCCCACTACTGATCCACTTCTGCTTATTTTTTTAGCCTCTGGACTCATTTACCTCTTCACGGTTATAGTGCGGTAGTACCGCTTATAAGCGGTACTGCCGCCGTACTCTTCCCTACCTCTGTTCTCCCCTGTGTACTGCAACCCCACCGATAGCCGCTGGGGGGGGGGGTGGCGGTAGTACCGCTCCAGCGCTTGTGTTCTTTCCCCATTGTTGACCTTCTTCGAGCTTGCTAACTCTCAATCCCTCCAATGATTCTTGCTAGTTCTTGAGGGAAAAGAGAGAGGAGATCTAGATCTACGTTTCCACCCATCACTTTCTCCTCTATGTGAGGGGAATCCCTCCAATGATTCTTGCTAGTTCTTGGAGTTCTTAGTGATCTCCTAGTTCTTCCTCTCATATTCCTCCATTGCTTTTGTTGCTTTGGTGGGATTTGGGAGTGAGGGACTTGACCACTTCATGTGTTCATGTCATTGCATTAGTTGCATCGATTTGGGTTCTCCATGGTGATATGTGGAAGTGAAAAGTTGAGAAGCTTATTACTCTTGGGTGCTTGGTACCCTAGAGCTTGTTCCTCTTGGGTGCTTGGGCGCACTAGATGGTTGGTGGTGTCTTGAAGCTCAATCATTGTGGTGTAAAGCTCCAGGCAAACGTCGGGGTCTCCAATTAAGATGTGGATATTTCCCCGAGCAGTATGTACGGGTTCCAGTGACCGCCACCAAGGGTCACCAAAGTGTCTTGAGTTCGATGACCGCCCCAAGGGTTGCCATTTATCTGGGTTCGGTGACATTGTTGGGGAAACGCGTTGCGAAAAATTAAAATTTTTCCTATGGTTTCACCAAGATCCATCTATGAGTTCATCTAGCAACGAGTCATGGGAGAGTGATTGCATCTACATACCACTTGTAGATCGCGTGCGGAAGCGTTCAATGGAGCAGGGGTTGATGGAGTCGTACTCGCCGTGATTCAGATCACCGATGACCTAGTGCCGAACGGACAGCACCTCCGCGTTCAACACACGTGGAGGCGGATGGCGTCTCCTCCTTCTTGATCCAGCAAGGGGAAGGAGAGGTTGATGATGATCCAGCAACCTGACGGCGTGGTCGTGGATGCGTGAGAACTCCGGCAGGGCTTCGCTAGCGACTACGGGAGGAGGAGGAGGTGTAGCGAGGAAGGGGGCGCCAAGGGCTTGAGTGCGGCCACCTCCCGCCCCCCCCTTTATATAGGTGCAAGAGAGGGGGGAGGGCGCACCCTTGCCCCTTCCTCCAAGGAAGGGTGCGGCCAAGAGGGGGGGAGGAGTCCATCCTCCCCAAGGCACCTCGGAGGTGCCTTCCCCCTTTAGGACTCTCCCCTCTCTTATCTCCAGGCGCATGGGCCTCTTGGGGCTGGTGCCCTTGGCCCATATAGGCCAAGGCGCACCCCCTACAGCCCATGTGGCCCCCCGGGGCAGGTGGACCCCCCCGTTGGACCCCCGGACCCCTTTCGGCACTCCCGGTACAATACCGATAACGTGCGAAACTTTTCCGGCGACCAAAATAAGACTTCCTATATATAAATCTTTACCTCCGGACCATTCCGAAACTCCTCGTGACATCCGGGATCTCATCTGGGACTCCGAACAACATTCGGTTTGCTGCATACTCATATTCATACAACCCTAGCGTCACCGAACCTCAAGTGTGTAGACCCTACGGGTTTGGGAGACATGTAGACATGACCGAGACGGCTCTCGGGCAATAACCAACAGCGGGATCTGGATACCCATGTTGGCTCCCACATGCTCCTCGATGATATCATCGGATGAACCACGATGTCGAGGATTCAATCAACCCCGTATACTATTCCCTTTGTCAATCGGTATTTTACTTGCCCGAGATTTGATCGTCGGTATCCCAATACCTCGTTCAATCTCGTTACCGGCAAGTCACTTTACTAAATGCCGTAATGCATGATCCCGTGACCAAATACTTGGTCACTTTGAGCTCATTATGATGATGCACTACCGAGTGGGCCCGATGATACCTCTCCGTCATACGGAGTGACAAATCGATCTCGATCCATGTCAACCCAACAAATACTTTCGGAGATACCTGTAGTGCACCTTTATAGTCACCCAGTTACGTTGTGACGTTTGGTACACCCAAAGCACTCTTACGGTATCCGGGATTTACACGATCTCATGGTCAAAGGAAAAGATACTTGACATTGGAAAAGCTATAGCAAAACGAACTACACGATCTTGTGCTATGCTTAGGATTGGGTCTTGTCCATCACATCATTCTTCTAATGATGTGATCCCGTTATCAACGACATCCAATGTCCATAGTCGAGGAAACCATGACTATCGGTTGATCAACGAGCTAGTCAACTAGAGGCTCACTAGGGACATACTGTGGTCTATGTATTCACACGTGTATTACGATTTCCGGATAATACAATTATAGCATGAATAAAGACAATTATCATGAACAAGGAAATATAATAATAATACTTTTATTATTGCCTCTAGGGCATATTTCCAACAGTCTCCCACTTGCACTAGAGTCAATAATCTAGTTACATTGTGATGAATCGAACACCCATAGAGTTACGGTGTTGATCATGTTTTGCTTTCATGGAAGAGGTTTAGTCAGCGGATCTGCGACATTCAGATCCGTATGCACTTTGCAAATTTCTATGTCTCCATCTAGAACATTTTCACGAATGGAGTTGAAGCGACGCTTGATGTGCCTGGTCTTCTTGTGAAACCTGGGCTCCTTGGCAAGTGTAATAGCTCCAGTGTTGTCAAAGAAGAGTTTGATCGGCTCCGACGCATTGGGTATGACTCCTAGGTCAGTGATGAACTCCTTCACCCATATTGCTTCATGTGCTGCCTCCGAGGCTGCCATGTACTCCGCTTCACATGTAGATCCCGCCACGACGCTCTGCTTGCAGCTGCACCAGCTTACTGCTCCACCATTCAACATATACACGTATCCGGTTTGTGACTTAGAGTCATCCAGATTTGTGTCGAAGCTAGCATCAACGTAACCCTTTACGACGAGCTCTTCGTCACCTCCATAAACGAGAAACATGTCCTTTGTACTTTTCAGGTACTTCAGGATATTCTTGACCGCTGTCCAGTGTTCCTTGCCGGGATTACTTTGGTACCTACCTACCAAACTTACGGCAAGGTTTACATCAGGTCTGGTACACAACATGGCATACATAATAGATCCTATGGCTGAGGCATAGGGGATGACACTCATCTCTTCTTTATCTTTTGCCGTGGTCGGGCATTGAGCTGAGCTCAATTTCACACCTTGCAAAACAGGCAAGAACCCTTTCTTGGACTGATCCATTTTGAACTTCTTCAAAATCTTATCAAGGTATGTGCTTTGTGAAAGACCTATGAGGCGTCTCGATCTATCCCTATAGATTTTGATGCCTAATATGTAAGCAGCTTCTCCAAGGTCCTTCATTGAAAAACTCTTATTCAAGTAGGCCTTAATGTTGTCCAAGAGTTCTATATCATTTCCCATCAAGTATGTCATCTACATATAATATGAGAAATGCTCTGAGCTCCCACTCACTTTCTTGTAAACGCAGGCTTCTCCATAAGTGCGCATAAACCCAAACGCTTTGATCATCTCATCAAAGCGAATGTTCCAACTCGAGATGCTTGCACCAGCCCATAAATGGATCATTTGGAGCTTGCATACCTTGTTAGCATTCTTAGGATCGACAAAACCTTCCGGCTGCATTATATACAGCTCTTCCTTAAGGTAACAGATTAAGGAATGCCGTTTTGGCGTCCATCTGCCATATCTCATAATCATAGTATGCGGCAATTGCTAACATGATTCGGACGGACTTAAGCTTCGCTACGGGAGAGAAAGTCTCATCGTAGTCAATCCCTTGAACTTGTCGATAACCCTTAGCGACAAGTCGAGCTTTATAGATGGTAACATTACCATCTGCGTCCGTCTTCTTCTTAAAGATCCATTTGTTTTCTATCGCTCGACGATCATCGGGCAAGTCTGTCAAAGTCCATACTTTGTTTTCATACATGGATCCTATCTCGGATTGCATGGCTTCAAGCCATTTGTTTGGAATCTGGGCCCGCCATCGCTTCTTCATAGTTCGAAGGTTCACCGTTGTCTAACAACATGATTTCCGGAGACGGGGTTGCCGTACCACTGCAGTGCGGAGCGTGTCCTAGTGGACCTGAAGCTCGGTAGCAACTTGATCCGAAGTACCTTAATCATCATCATTAATTTCCTCTCCGATCGGTGTAGGCACCACGGGAACATTTTCTGAGCTGTACTACTTTCCGGTTCAAGAGGTAGTACTTCATCGAGTTCTACTTTCCTCCCACTTACTCCTTTCGAGAGAAACTCTTTTTCGAAAGGATCCGTTCTTGGCAACAAAGATCTTGCCTTCGGATCTAAGGTAGAAGGTATACCCAATGGTTTCCTTAGGGTATCCTATGAAGACGCATTTTTCCGACTTGGGTTCGAGCTTTTCAGGTTGAAGTTTCTTGACATAAGCATCGCATCCCCAAACTTTTAGAAGCAGCGACTTAGGTTTCTTCCCAAACCATAATTCATACGGTGTCGTCTCAACGGATTTAGACGGTGCCCTATTTAAAGTGAATGTAGCTGTCTCTAGAGCGTATCCTCAAAATGATAGCGGTAAATCAGTAAGAGACATCATAGATCGCACCATATCCAATAGAGTGCGATTACGACGTTCGGACACACCGTTCTGTTGAGGTGTTCGGCGGCGTGAGTTGTGAAACGATTCCACATTTCCTTAAGTGTGTACCAAATTCGTGACTTAAATATCCTCCTCCACGATCTGATCGCAAGAATTTTATCTTTCGGTCACGTTGATTCTCTACTTCATTCTGAAATTCCTTGAACTTTTCAAAGGTCTCAGACTTGTGTTTCATCAAGTAGACATACCCATATCTACTCAAGTCATCAGTGAGAGTGAGAACATAACGATATCCTACTCGAGCCTCAACACTCATTGGACCACACACATCGGTATGTATGATTTCCAATAAGTTGGTTGCTCGCTCCATTGTTCCAGAGAACGGAGTCTTGGTCATCTTGCCCATGAGGCATGGTTCGCATGTGTCAAATGATTCATAATCGAGAGACTCTAAAGTCCATCGACATGGAGCTTCTTCATGCGCTTGACACCATTGTGACCAAAGGCGGCGATGCCACAAGTATGTGGGACTATCGTTATCAACTTTACATCTTTTGGTATTCACACTATGAACATGTGTAACATTACGTTCGAGATTCATTAAGAATAAACCATTGACCATCGGAGCATGATCATAAAACATTTCTCTCATATAAATAGAACAACCATTATTCTCGGATTTAAATGAGTAGCCATCTCGTATTAAACGAGATCCTGAGACAATGTTCATGCTCAAACTTGGCACTAAATAACAATTATTGAGGTTTAAAACTAATCCCGTAGGTAAATGTAGAGGTAGCGTGCCGACGGCGATCACATCGACCTTGGAACCATTCCCGGCAGCGCGCCGTCACCTCGTCGCCTTGATCTCCGTTTATTCCGCAGCTCTGCTTTGTGAGTTACATATATGAGCAACGGCACCGGTATCAAATACCCAGGAGTTACTACGAGTACTGGTAAGGTACACATCAATTACATGTATATCAAATATACCTTTAGTGTTGCCGGCCTTCTTGTCTGCTAAGTATTTGGGGCAGTTACGCTTCCAGTGACCCTTCCCTTTGCAATAAAAGCACTCAGTCTCAGGCTTGGGTCCATTCTTTGACTTCTTCCCGGCAACTGGCTTACCGGGCGCGGCAACATCCTTTCTGTCCTTCTTGAAGTTCTTCTTTCCCTTGCCCTTCTTGAACTTAGTGGTTTTATTGACCATTAACACTTGATGTTCTTTCTTGATTTCAACCTCTGCTGACTTCAGCATTGAAAATACTTCGGGAATGGTCTTCACCATCCCTGCATATTGTAGTTCATCACAAAGCTCTTGTAGCTTGGTGGGAGCGATGAAGGATTCTGTCAATGACCGCCTCGTCCGGGAGGTTAATGTCCAGCTTCGGACGGCGGTTGTGCAACCAGACATTTTGAGTATGTGCTCCTTGTGAGAACTGTTTTCCTCCATCTTACAACTATAGAACTTGTCGGAGACTTCATATCTCGACCGGGCATGAGCTTGGAAAACCATTTTCAGCTCCTCGAACATCTCATATGCTCCGTGTTGCTCAAAAGCGCTTTTGGAGCCCCGGTTCTAAGATGTAAAGCATGCCGCCTTGAGCGAGGGAGTAATCATCGACGAGATTGCCAAGCATTCATAATGTCTTAGTTCTCGGGATGGGTGCATCACCTAGCGGTGCTTCTAGGACATATTGTTTCTTGGCTGCTATGAGGATGATCCTCGGGTTAGGACCCGATCCGAATAGTTGCTGCCATCATCTTTCAGCTTGGTTTTCTCTAGGAACGCGTTGAAGTTCATGGTGACATTAGCGTTGGCCATTTGATCTACAAGACATTTTGCAAAGATTTTAGACTATTGTTCATGATAATAAAGTTCATCTAATCAAATTATTTAATGAACTCCCACTCAGATTTGACATCCCTCTAGTCATCTAAGTGATACACGATCCGAGTCGACTAGGCCGTGTCCGATCATCACGTGAGACGGACTAGTCATCGTCGGTGAACATCTCCATGTTGATCGTATCTTCCATACGACTCATGTTCGACCTTTCGGTCTCTTGTGTTCCGAGGCCATGTCTGTACATGCTAGGCTCGTCAAGTTAACCTAAGTGTATTGCATGTGTAAAACTGCCTTACACCCGTTGTATGTGAACGTAAGGATCTATCACACCCGATCATCACGTGGTGCTTCGAAACGACGAACTTTAGCAACGGTGCACAGTTAGGGAGAACACTTTCTTGAAATTGTTATGAGGGATCATCCTTTTTTACTACCGTCGTTCTAAGTAAACAAGATGCATAAAACATAATAAACATCACATGCAATTATATAAAGTAGTGACATGATATGGCCAATATCATATAGCTCCTTTGATCTTCATCTTCGGGGCTCCATGATCATCTTGTCACCGACATGACACCATGATCTCCATCATCATGATCTCCATCATCATGTCTCCATGAAGTTGCTCGCCAACTATTACTTCTACTACTATGGCTAACGCGTTTAGCAATAAAGTAAAGTAATTTACATGGCGTTCTTCAATGACACGCAGGTCATACAAAAATAAAGACAACTCCTATGGCTCCTGCCGGTTGTCATACTCATCAACATGCAAGTCGTGATTCCTATTACAAGAACATGATCTCATACATCACAATATATCATTCATCATTCATCACAACTTACGGCCATATCACATCTCATGACAATTGCTGCAAAAACAAGTTAGGCGTCCTCTAATTGTTGTTGCATCTTTTACGTGGCTGCAATTGGGTTCTAGCAAGAACGTTTTCTTACCTACGAATAACCACAACGTGATTTTTTCAACTTCTATTTACCCTTCATAAGGACCCTTTTCATTGAATCCGCTCCAACTAAAGTGGGAGAGACAGACACCGCCAGCCACCTTATGCAACTAGTGCATGTCAGTCGGTGGAACCGGTCTCACGTAAGCGTACATGTAAGGTTGGTCCGGGCCGCTTCATCCCACAATACCGCTGAAGCAAGATAAGACTAGTAGCGGCAAGCAAGTTGACAAGATCTACTCCCACAACAAAATTGTGTTCTACTCGTGCAATAGAGAACTACGCATAGACCTAGCTCATGATGCCACTGTTGGGGACCGTTGCAGAAAATTAAAATTTTTCCTACGGTTTCACCAAGATCCATCTATGAGTTCATCTAGCAACGAGTCATGGGAGAGTGATTTCATCTACATACCACTTGTAGATCGCGTGCGGAAGCGTTCAATGGAACGGGGGTGATGGAGTCGTACTCGCCGTGATTCAGATCACCGATGACCTAGTGCCGAACGGACAGCACCTCCACGTTCAACACACGTACGGAGCGGATGACGTCTCCTCCTTCTTGATCTAGCAAGGGGAAGGAGAGGTTGATGATGATCCCGCAGCACAACGGCATGGTGGTGGATGCAGCAGAACTCGGCGGGCTTAGCTAAGCGACTACGGGAGGAGGAGGAGGTGTAGCGAGGAAGGGGCGCCAAGGGCTTGAGTGCGGCCACCTCCCTCCCTCCCTTTATATAGGTGCAAGAGAGGGGGAGGCAGCCTTGCCCCTTCCTCCAAGGAAGGGTGCGGCCAAGAGGGAGGAGTCCATCCTCCCAAGGCACCTCGGAGGTGCCTTCCCTTTAGGACTCTCCCTCTCTCTTATCTCCAGCGCATGGGCCTCTTGGGGCTGGTGCCCTTGGCCCATATAGGCCAAGGCGCACCCCTACAGCCCATGTGGCCCCCGGGCAGGTGGACCCCGGTGGACCCCGGACCCCTTCGGCACTCCGACAATACCGATAAAGTGTAAAACTTTTCCGGCGACCAAAATAAGACTTCCTATATATAAATCTTTACCTCCGGACCATTCCGGAACTCCTCGTGACGTCCGGGATCTCATCCGGGACTTCGAACAACATTCGGTTTGCTGCATACTCATATTCATACAACCCTAGCGTCCACAGAACCTTAAGTGTGTAGACCCTACGGGTTCGGGAGACATCTTGAACATGACCGAGACGGCTCTCGGGCAATAACCAACAGCGGGATCTGGATACCCATGTTGTCTCCCACATGCTCCTCGATGATATCATCGGATGAACCATGATGTCGAGGATTCAATCAACCCCGTATACTATTCCCTTTGTCAATCGGTATTTTACTTGCCCAAGATTCGATCGTCGGTATCCCGATACCTCGTTCAATCTCGTTACCGGCAAGTCACTTTACTCGTACCGTAAGGCATGATCCCGTGACCAAACACTTGGTCACTTTGAGCTCATTATGATGATGCACTACCGAGTGGGCCCAGTGATACCTCTCCGTCATACGGAGTGACAAATCCCAGTCTCGATCCGTGTCAACCCAATGATACTTTCGGAGATACCTGTAGTGCACCTTTATAGTCACCCGATTCACGTTGTGACGTTTGGTATACCGAAAGCACTCTTACGGTATCCGGGAGTTACACGATCTCATGGTCAAAGGAAAAGATACTTGACATTGGAAAAGCTCTAGCAAAACGAACTAAACGATCTTGTGCTATGCTTAGGATTGGGTCTTGTCCATCACATCATTCTCCTAATGATGTGATCCCGTTATCAACGACATCCAATGTCAATAGTCGAAACCATGACTATCGGTTGATCAACGAGCTAGTCAACTAGAGGCTCACTAGGGACATACTGTGGTCTATGTATTCACACGTGTATTACGATTTCCGGATAATACAATTATAGCATGAATAAAAGACAATTATCATGAACAAGGAAATATAATAATAATACTTTTATTATTGCCTCTAGGGCATATTTCCAACAACCGCCCTCAAGCGTCCCTTAGTGGAATCACAACATCTTACATTATGCGAGGGCGTGAGGAGATTACGATGCCCTAATGGCTTTTTGGAGAGCATTGTGCCTCCACACCGCTTCAAACAGAGATTAGCATCCGCAAGGGTGTGAATTTCGAGATACATCATCGTCTCTACGTGCCTTGGTTATCTTTTACTTAGGCCCTTTACTTATGCACTTTATTTTGTGATAGCCATAGTATTACATGTTATATGTCTTGCTATCACTTAGTTGTTTATCTTGCTTAGCATAAGTTGTTGGTGCACATAGGTGAGCCTAGTCAATTTAGGATTTGTACTTGTCAAATTAAACGGTAGTTTGCTTCCGCATTTGTTCAAGTCTAAACCGTAATTATTTGAAAGAACATATTCACCCCCTCTAGGCGACATCCACGATCTTTCAGTTGGTATCGTGGCTCCTTTGTCTTGGGTCATCCGAGAACTTATGCATGAATGTCATCATTTAAGACGTGTTTACCGCTAATCCATGCCTAACATGCCCTTTTCAAGTAAGTGATGGAGCTATAAGCAATTATTTGGCGGGCAGGCGGGCAGACTAAAAGATACCTCGCAAATTCTACATTTTGGGCACAAATTTACCACCACTCTTCAATATTTTCGTGATGGTTTGGGTTGGCCATGGCCCAGTTTGTCCCCAATGTGGCTCTGCCACAGCTTCACGCTTTATAACACACTGGAAGGATTTATCAAAGCATGGCTCCGCCCTTTACCCAACGGTTATAGAAATTTTTTATCACCTCTGTTTTTAGTGCTCTTTAGTCTACCAATTGTCTGTGGTTGTAGTTGTTTATGCTGCAGGGAGCAATGGTGGTGATTGTTGGGAAGGAATTCCTTTAGAAGATATCGATTGAACAACAAGTCTGAGTAGTAAACTTGCGACCACCACCTTAGGACTGGATCATGGTCAACTTGGATTGTGCTTTCTAGAGGACATTATGGAAATACGGTTGGGAATTGACTAGAAGAGATCACGAAGGTGTTGCCATTTTAGCTGGAGGTAGTGTGCTTACGGGTACACGTGAGGGCCCACATGTTGAATCAATTTTTTTGATCCAGTCTATATAATGTATGCCAAATGGAAATCGGGGCTGCCATTTTGGCCAACGAATATTTCACTGTCCTCCATGCGGTCACCATAAAGAAGGGCAGAAAGTAGACAAAAAGACGGAAGGGACAATTTGAGGTGCCTGAACCCAAAGACACCTCAAGAATGGGCACAATCACTTGCATCAACCACAACAATGAGGATCATAGATAGAAAAAATTGTGGAGAACCCTCTGAGGCCTAGACTTGTGATTAGGAAAAATATCAGGTTATTTGCACTTGTATTTATTTTTAAACAAAATATCAATTAACATTCTATTTGATTTGTTTCAGCCAAATAGAAGTGGCCAAGGTGCACCGACGTAAAAGTTGGTGTTTGCCGTCCTTCGGTGGTTTCGCCCGTCGAGGGTTTCTTTCCTTCATCGTGTCACATTGGGATGAGTGAGGCTGACCAGACACAATGAGGATATTTAGTTGGCATTGTCATGGCTTGCAACAAGCCGCGTCAATATGTGCACTTTTGAACTTTCAGAAGGGCAGGAGTCCAGACATTATTTTTCTTATGGAAACACACTTGGATGAGTACTTGGCAGAATGCTTGCGGTGGCGGACTAAGATGGATCACAAGTATGTAATGAGGAGTAATGGCCGCAGCGGGGGTTTGCTTTTGCTATGGAAAAAAGAAGTGGTTGTATCTCTAAGAGACAAAATAGAGAATTTCCTAGACGTTTTTTGTGGGGAGTGATTCTGGAAATTTCTAGAGATTGGCAGGGTTCTATGGAGAGCCAAAGTGGAAAGATAAACACTTACCCTGGGATAGATTAAGAACGTTGAAGTCAATGGTGGATATGCCGTGGATGGTAATTGGGGATATGGATGAAATCAAGTATTCTTTTGTGAAGGAAGGGGGTAATGATAGACCAAACCACTTCCTGCAAAGTTTCAAAGATGTGATGGCTGAATGTAATTTGCCAGACAATGGTTTCATTGGGGGTAAATTCACATGGCACCGAGCTCTTATCAGAGAACGTTTAGATCATGCGCTTGTAAATGAGGGATGGAATGAAATGTTTCCAGGAGCAGTCCTGAAGCATCTTGACTATTATAAGCCGGATCAAAGGCCGATCATTATGAATCTGCATGAGGAAATTACTCAAGAAGCGGCGGGCCAAGCAGTGCTTCACTTCGAGGCACGTTGGCTCAAGGAGGAGAAATTTCGAGATGTAGTCGAACAAGTCTGGCAGTCTACGGAAGGGAATATGGGACTTGTGGAAAATCTTGCTTTGGTACATAAACAGCTGCATGTATGGGATAAAAGATTACTGAAAAAAGTCATCAAGGAAAATAAAGAATGTACAAAGAGAGTTGGAGCAACTGCAAGGGATACTTTGACACACTAGAATGCTCAAAGTCAGAAAGATTTGGCCGAAGAACTTGAGAGACTACTTCAGATGGAAGAGATTCACTAGGCCCAAAGGAGCCGGATCAACTGACTGTTTGGTGACAAAAATACTTTGTATTTCCACAATTTATAGACAAGAGACATCTACGTAACAACTTTATTTCACACATATGGGACGTTAATTCAAAGCACTTCCATTGACCCTCACAACAAATACAGAGGGTTGTGAGACTCTTCTCTCAACCCATACCTTACCGAACTACTCACTCATGGAGATCAAATAGCATGAAGAACACACTGAAGAACACATCGTGCAGATTGATCGATAATATGTCTTACAATGGATGCCATGTGCGATGCACGATTTCAAGTATGATCTAGTGGAAGATGAACTATGATGGTGATGGTGGCTATGGAGATGGAAATGGCGGCGTCTAGGGTTGATGGAGAGGGATGAAGAGGACTCTGTTATGGCTTCGCTCACAGATGTTCTATTAACATTTCGGCCTCGACCCCTTTATAAAAGTTGTTCAGGTGGACGAGAGGCCTCGGTTTCTATGCCATATGATACGAGCGGTCATGGTCATATGGAACACCGTCTTTTGCTCTATGGCTTATGGTGCACCTCCTCTTGATTTTTTTCTACCTTCTCCTTCACTTCTTTCCATGTTCTCACTTGATTTCGTCCATATTTAGCCCATTTCCAGTAGAAACACATCAAAGAGAGGATTTGTGAAATCCTTTGCATTCATTAGTAATTAGTGGCAATATCAGAGCGAATATCTCTATTTAAGTGAAATGTCTCATTTTAAACAAAGGGTGAATGAGTGTAAAAATATCACCCATCACCTAGTTCATCAAGATGTGCTAGTGCTTTAACTGTGTGGAAGAGGACCAGGAAAAAGACATCAAGGATGTTGGAGTATTTTACAACTAGTGAAAACAAGTGATGTGTTGCTGAATGAACTTTTAACTCATGTCATTTCAACCTTTGAACTGTTAAGTCATGTCTGTTGAACCCGTTGAACTATATTAAGTCATGTTGAAAGAACATGCGGTGCCCCATGTTTGGTTTTGGTAATTGATGACAATCTCTATGGACTAATGGTTGCCTTGAGTTATATTTGAAGGGTTTGTCCATAGGCTTTTCTTGGAGTCCATTTGTTGGTTTCAAGGAGAGTTTGTGATGATCATGGTGCTATTAAGGAATTATCCAAAGACCGGTCATGTGAGTGTTGAGCTTATTGCAAGCATGTCTTGAAGAATAAGATTGTGTGATCATTCATGTCCACCTTCAAGACATCATCCAAATGAAGAGAGTTGGAAAGATTCAACACACAAAGCGCACAAGATGTACCGAGGGATCAAGTGATCCCATGGTATGGTAAGCATTGTCCATTACACTTTGTGTGCTAACCCATGGTCTTCGTGAGAGTTCTTTGTGGGGTTAGGTTGTGGAGTGCAAGTTCAAGTGATGCATAACAAAGAGATCAAGTGCTTGAAGCTTGCCATCCATTGTGGTGATAATGGACTTGTGAAGATGAGCGGAAGAGTGGCTCACCCATAGTGGAGTATGGGGGAGCAATCAACTAGTCTTCATCGAGCCAACGCAATCAAGAAAGGTGGTCCATCTTGAGGGAGTCAAGATCGTCATCATCTAGCTCAAGTGGACTTTGTGCAAGGCAAAGGTTTGCCCTTGATAGGTTTTCTATTTTACCGGTCTCATGGTAGTTGTTGGGAGACCGGGTTATAGGATCGATTGCCGTACTATCAAGGGGGGCTCTCGATGAGTTGCTTGATCGTATCGTTCGTAGAGAGTCAAACCATTGCATCCTTGCATCATCTTTATTGGTTCTTGTTTGGTTCTTCTCCTTGCGAGTTTTGGAGCTTATGGTCATTTTATGACAAGCTCGAGTTCATCGAAAACGGAGTTCACATGCGTCTTCTATGATGTTTTCGATGTTGGAGGGTATGCCGGTTCTTCTCTGTTGGAGTTTCACTCCTTTGCTTGTTAGGCATACCTCCCTTGCCTCTTCTTACTATATCGGTTCTTCTCTGTTGGAGTATGTGTTCACTGACAGAACTATTTTCCTCCATCTTGCAACTATAGAACTTATTGGAGACTTCATATCTCTCAATCCGGGCATTTGCTTGAAATATTAACTTCAACTCCTGGAACATCTCATATGCTCCATGACGTTCAAAACGTCGTTGAAGTCCCGGTTCTAAGCCGTAAAGCATGACACACTGAACTATCGAGTAGTCATCAGCTTTGCTCTGCCAGACGTTCTTAACGTCGTCAGTTGCATCAGCAGCAAGCCTGGCACCTAGCGGTGCTTCGGGGACGTAATTCTTACGTGCAGCAATGAGGATAATCCTCGAGTTACGGACCCGATCCGTGTAATTGCTACCATCATCTTTCAACTTTGCTTTCTCAAGGAACGCATTAAAATTTAACGGAACAACAAAGACGAGCCATCTATCTACATAAACATAGACAAGCAAAATACTATCGGTACTAAGTTCATGATAAATTTAAGTTCATTTAATCATATTACTAAAGAACTCCCACTTAGATAGACATCTCTCTAGTTATCTAAGTGATTACGTGATCCAAATCAACCAAACCATGTCCGATCATCACGTGAGATGGAGTAGTTTCAATGGTGAACATCACTATGTTGATCATATCTACTATATGATTCACGTTCGACCTTTCGGTCTCCGTGCTCCGAGGCCATATCTGTATATGCTAGGCTCGTCAAGTTTGACTGAGTATTCAGCGTGTGCAAGCTGTTTTGCACCCGTTGTATTTGAACGTAGAGCCTATCACACCCGATCATCACGTGGTGTCTCAAAGACGAAGAACTTTCATAGCGGTGCATACTCGGGAGAACACTTCTTGATATTTAGTGAGAGATCATCTTATAATGCTACCGTCAATCAAAGCAAAATAAGATGCATAAAGGATAAACATCACATGCAATCAATATAAGTGATATGATATGGCCATCATCATCTTGTGCTTGTGATCTCCATCTCCGAAGCACCGTCATGATCACCATCGTCGCCGGTGCGACACCTTGATCTCCATCGTAGCATCGTTGTCGTTTTGCCAACTATTGCTTCTATGACTATCGCTACCGCTTAGTGATAAAGTAAAGCAATTACATGGCGTTTGCATTTCATACAATAAAGCGACAACCATATGGCTCCTGCCAGTTGCCGATAACTTGGTTACAAAACATGATCATCTCATACAATAAAATATAGCATCACGTCTTGACCATATCACATCACAACATGCCCTGCAAGAACAAGTTAGACGTCCTCTACTTTGTTGTTGCAAATTTTACGTGGCTGCTACGGGCTGAGCAAGAACCGTTCTTTACCTACACATCAAAACCACAACGATAGTTTGTCAAGTTGGTGCTGTTTTAACCTTCACAAGGACCGGGCGTAGCCACACTCGGTTCAACTAAAGTGAGAGAGATGAGACACCGCCCGGTCACCTTTAAGCAACGAGTGCTCAAGCGGTGAAACCAGTCTCGCGTAAGCGTCTGGCGTAATGTCGGTCCGGGCCGCTTCATCTCACAATACCGCCGAACCAAAGTATGACATGCCGGTAAGCGGTATGACTTATATCGCCCACAACTCACTTGTGTTCTACTCGTTCATATGACATCAACGCATAAAACCAGGCTCGGATGCGACTGTTGGGGAACGCAGTAATTTCAAAAATTTCCTACGCATACGCAAGATCGTGGTGATGGCATAGCAACGAGAGGGGAGAGTGTATGTCCACGCACGTACCCTCGTGAGACCGTGGCGGAAGCGTTATAACAACGCGGTTGATGTAGTCGTGCGTCTTCACGATCCGACCGATCCAAGTACCGAGCATACGGCACCTCCGAGTTGACACGTTCATTTCGATGGCGATCCCGGACTCCGATCCGGCAAAGTGTCGGGGATGAGTTCCGTCAAGACGACGGCGTGGTGGCGATGATGATGCTTCACCGGCGCAGGGCTTCGCCTAAGCTCATGACGATATGACCGAGGTGGAATATGGTGGAGGGGCACCGCTGCGGCTAAGGAACGATCACGTAGATCAACTTGTGTGCCATGGGGTGCCCCCCTGCCCCCGTATATAAAGAGGGAGGGAGGTGCGGCCGGCCCTCCTAGGGTGCGCCTGGAGGAGTCCTACTCCCACCGGGAGTAGGACTCCCCCCCTCTTGCCTTGTTGGAGAAGGAAAGGGGAGAGGGGAAAGAGGGGGGCGCCGCCCCCCCTCTCCTTGTCCTATTCGGACTAGGGGAGGCGCGGCCTGCCCCGCCGGCCCTCCTCTTCTCCCTTATGGCCCATTAAGGCCCAACATCCCACGGGAGGGTTCGGTAACCCCGGTGTTCGGAAAATTCCCGATTTCATCCGGAACCATTCCGATATCCAAATATAGGCTTCCAATATATCAATCTTTATGTCTCGACCATTTCGTGACTCCTCGTCATGTCCGTGATCACATCCGGGACTCCGAACAAACTTCGGTACATCAAAACGTATGAACTCATAATAAACTGTCATCGTAACGTTAAGCGTGCGGACCCTACGGGTTCGAGAACTATGTAGACATGACCTAGAACTATTCTCGGTCAATAACCAATAGCGGAACCTGGATGCCCATATTGGTTCCTACATATTCTTCGAAGATCTTTATCGGTCAAACCGCATAACGACATACGTTGTTCCCTTTGTCATCGGTATGTTACTTACCCGAGATTCGATCGTCGGTATCCAATACCTAGTTCAATCTCGTTACCGGTGAGTCTCTTTACTCGTTCCGTAATACATCATCTCACAACTAACTTATTAGTTGCAATGCTTGCAAGGCTTATGTGATGTGTATTATCGAGAAGGCCTAGAGATACCTCTCCGACAATCGGAGTGACAAAACCTAATCTCAAATCGCCAACCCAACATGTACCTTTGGAGACACCTGTAGTACTCCTTTATAATCACCCGATTCGTTGTGGACGTTTGGTAGCACCAAAGTGTTCCTCCGGTAAACGGAGTTGCATAATCTCATAGTTACAGGAACATGTATAAGTCATGAAGAAAGCAATAGCAATATACTAAGCGATCAAGTGCTAGGCTAACGGAATGGGTCATGTCAATCACACCATTCTCCTAATGATGTGATCCCATTAATCAAATGACAACACATGTCTATGGTTAGGAAACATAACCATCTTTGATTAATGAGCTAGTCAAGTAGAGGCATACTAGTGACTATATGTTTGTCTATGTATTCACACATGTATTATGTTTCTGGTTAATACAATTCTAGCATGAATAAGAAACATTTATCATGATATAAGGAAATAAATAATAACTTTATTATTGCCTCTAGGGCATATTTCCTTCACTAGATTGTTGATGAATGACACATTTTTTATGATGATCTAGATTCTTGTGGAATGGTGCATTTTTCATGATGACATAGCTTGTTGATGAATGAAGCATTTGACTTGATGATCTTGCTTATTGATGAATGATGCATTTGCATGATGATCTTGCTTGTTGATGAATGATGTATTTGGCATATGGTTAGGGTAAATCCAAAACCTTTTGGCATTTTTCATCGTCGATGACAAAAAATATGGTTAGGGTAAAGTCTAAATCCTTTGGTATTTTTTGTCATCGTCAACGACAAATATGGTTAGGGTAAACATAATACCATTTGGCATTTCTCGTGGTCATCAACGACAAATATGGTTAGGCTAAATCCTAAACTACCATAACATGTCAATATAAAAAAATCTGGTAAATTCAACATCAAAAACAAAAAAGAGATATATGATAATTTCAATAGCACAAATTCTGATAAATTCAACACGGCATCATTTTTTAGAAACTTAATACAACAAATGTGACATTACAACATAGCAAGTTCAACATCCTAAATTCATAAAAGCAACTTCATACATCACAAGCAAACTTTGGCTCCTCCAAAATACATAAGGGTTAGTTCTTATTAATAAGTAGGCTTCTAAAAAATTAGGTTGGGCTTCTAGAGTAAGACATGGAGGAGGCAGTTTATTTCCACATCCAACAATAAGCCCCAAAAGAAATAAGTACGCTTGTAACAAAATAGGCCGGGCTTCTAGAATAAGCTATGGAGGAGGCATTTTATTTCCACATACAACAATAAGCCCGGAAATAAATAAGTAGGCTTCTAAAAGAATAGGTTAGGCTTTTAGAATAAACCGGGGAGGACGCAACTTATTTCCACATCCAGCCATAAGCCCCAAAAGAACTGGCCTTAAGTCTAATGGCACATGAATTAAAACCATTTTTACATTTCACTCATCACAAATTCCCTTGATTCTCTTAATATTGCTCTTGTTCACCTCCCCAGCTTGCAACATGTCAACAATGGCATGCTCAAGCTTATTTTTCTCTTGCTTGAGCTCATCAATACCTTCAACTGATGTTTTGTTTCAATTCGTAATCACATCTGCTTCAATAGTCTGAATGTGCTTCAGCTGCCTCTTTCTTCAGCTCCATGTTTTCCTTCTCAAGCTTTGCCCACTTCTTCCTGTGCTTGAAGATCAATCTTCTCCTCTTCACTTTCCTTAAGAAAACTTCTCATAATTCTCCTTGTGCACCTTTTCCTAAATAGACGCAATAACTTCTTTGGCGTCCTTAATGATCTTATTGTATTTTCTCCACTCGCTGCTTCTTCTCTTTTGCTAGCGTTGAAATCCGCTTTGCTGGAGCAAAATTGTCATTGATTGTGCCTTCCTTGGCCTGCTCATACATATCCAAGATCTACTTCACACCGGGCCATTCTAAATCCACCCACTCCACAACACCACAATTGTACCCATTATGAAAATATCACAAGGCAACATTTAACTTGTGGCACTAAAATGAAATAATTCTTCCGCATTAAATTTGAATAATAAATCTTCAACATTACACACTAAATACAATGAGCAATTCTTTGCACTGAATAGAGTTTGGTATTTAATCAACCCACTTATTTAAACAACACAAAGCTTGGTCTTTAGAAAACAACTATTTCAAATGACACTGAGCTATGTGCATATGAGCATTTGTACTGACCCATTTTTCACACACTTATAGAACACATTAAACAAAGCAACTGTACTAACTAACTAACATATCCATTTGCACACTAATAAAAAGATGTATGCGCACATGATTATGAACACTAACGAGCTACGTGCACAAAAGTAATGAAATGGAAACAAAATACTCACACGCGCAATGCAGCCATAGAACCTCTTGCCAATGATCATGCCTTCCAATGCAATGAATCTCTCCGTCGACAACTTATAGATGCAAAGTGTTAACCCACAAGTATAGGGGATCGCAACAGTTTTCGAGGGTAGAGTATTCAACCCAAATTTATAGATTCGACACAAGGAGAGACAAAGAATATTTGAAGGTATTAGCAGCTGAGTTGTCAATTCAACCACACCTGGAGATTAATTATCTGCAGCAAAGTGATCAGTAGCAAAGTAGTTTGATAGTTTTGATAGTAGTGACAACAGTAACGGTAACAGTGATAGCAGTAATTTTGTAGCAAGTGTAACAGTGATGACAGTAGTAGTAACTTAGCAGAAACAATATAAGATAAATTCGTAGGCATTGGATCGGCGACTTGTTGGATGATATTTAACATGTGACAGTTATAACATAGGGCGATACGGCACTAGCTCCAGTTCATCGATTTAATGTAGGCATGTATTCCGTAAATAGTCATACATGCTTTATTAAAAGAACTTGCATGACATCGTTTGTCCTACCCTCCCGTGGCAGCGGGGTCCATATTGGAAACTAAGGGATATTAAGGCCTCCTTTTAATAGAGAACCGGAACAAAACATTAACACATAATGAATACATGAACTCCTCAAACTACGGTCATCACCGAGAGTGGGCCCGGTTGTTGTCACTCCGGGGTTGTCGGATCATAACACGTAGTAGGTGATTATAACTTGCAAGATCGGATCTAAAACATGGATATAATGATGAATCCATAAACGGTTCAGATCTGAGTTCATGGCACCCGGACCCAAAGTGATAAGCATTAAGCATAGCAAAGTCATAGCAACATCAACCTGAGAATATAGTGGATACTAAGGATCGGGCCCTAACAAAACTAACTCGATTACATGATGAATCTCATCCAACTCCTCACCGACCAGCGAGCCTACGAAGGAATTACTCACTGCCGGTGGGGAGCATCATGGAATTTGCGATGGAGATGGGTTGGTGATGACGAAGAACGAAGACCCCCCTCTCCGGAGCCCCAAACGGACCCCAGATCTGCCCTCCCGAGGAAGAACAGGGCTTGGCGGCGGCTCCGTCTCGTGGAACGCGATAATTCTTTCTCCCTGATTTTTTTCTGAAAATATGTGATTTTATAGTATCAGGGGGATCGTCTGCGGGGCCTCCAGGTGGGTACAACCCACTGGCGGCGCCAGAGAGGGGGCACGCATACAGTGGGTTGTGCCCACCTGTGTGCCCCTCTCCGAGGTCTTGGCTCCAGAAATTCTTATTATTGATATAAAAAATCCTCGCAAAGTTTCGTTCCATTCCAAGAACTTTTATTTCTGCACAAAAACAACACCATGATAGTTCTGCTGAAAACAACGTCAGTACGAAGTTAGTTTCATTCAAATCATGCAAATTAGAGTCCAAAACAAGAGAAAAAGCGTGAGAAAAAGTAGATACGTTGGAGACATATCACAAAGCACGTATCCCGTACCCACACAACACCAATCCAAGTCACCCGTTGTGGCTGGACACTAAAATAGCACGAACAAGCAACAAAAATCAAAGATTGAAGTCAAATCAAAGCTTAAATCGAAAAAAGCACACTTCTAGGAACCCTAACCCTAGTTCAGAGAAGACCCACGTATGGCTCATAGCCATGTTCTCCCGAGAGCGGTGTCAGGGACTCTGAGCTCATCTCGCCGTCATTCTACGGGCCATGGTTGCAGCGGTCGGTGGCGAGCTTGCTAGGGTGACCGTGGTAGCGATGGCTGAGAGGACCGAGGAGGAAGAGGGTTGTTCGGGGGAAACGGAGTAACCGAGCAACTATTTGGTTGGGCCAGATTGATAAAGGGCATGTCGTCAACGACCATTACCCTATACCACGTGGGCTTTTGCAAACTGTTAACGATTCGTTCCAACAAAAAAACCTTACAAAAAATGGTGGGCTTTTGCAAACTGTTAACGATTCGGTCCAGAAAAAAAAACCTTACAAAAAATCGTGGGCTTTTGCAAACTGTTAGCGATTCGATGGTTTTCTGAGAAAATGTGCACTGCGATGTTTTTAGGCCAAAAAAAAACATAGATATATTCGCAAACTCCCTTTAATTCTATCGAAAACAAGTATATCGGCCTGTAATTCCACATGGAACACAGAGGGAAACTACATTATCCCATTTCCACATTATTAAAACTTTAAAACTGGTCGACGAACTGAAAATTATGCTAATCACAGTTAAAATTTTGCCCCCTCCCCCTCCCGGCCTCAGCCACTCACAAGTCACATCACACGACTGCTATAATTTTTCTCAGAACCATCCTCTGTTGTCAGGTCAAAGTAAACGCAGCGCCAGGGACCGACGATTTCTTTTCTCTTTCTTTAAAATCTACACACCACTCGCCACTACTAGATCAGCCTGAGCTGCGGCGGCCGTCTGGCCCCGCCGCCGCCGCCGCCCTGGTACGGCGCGCAGAGGAGCTCCATCTGCGGCGGCGCCATCGCCGGGGGGGCATGGAGCGCCTGCATCGGCCGCAGGGAGCCGGACGACGGCATGTCCCGGAGCCGGCCGCTCTGCCACGCCGCGGCGGCAGCGCCTTCTGCTGCCTGCCTCGGCTGGTACTGGGAGAAATGGTACTGCCACATCTGCTGCTGCTGCTGAGTCGGCGCGAACTGCTGGAGCTTCATGGCGCCCTGGCTCGCCGGCACGCCGGGGTGCGGCGCGTACACCGGGCCGCACATGTACTGCTGCATCTGCTGCTGGGCGACATTGGCAAACAAGATCTGGTGAGACTCTGTTAGGTCAGAGCTAAGATGACTGCATTTGCTGACACTTCTATTTAACAAGTTCAGAAACAATGTGCAACGGGAGAACCTGCTGGATTGACATCACGGGGGCCACATTCCCTCTGCTACAAGGGAGATGCGAATACGACTGGTATGGCGCCGGACCGCGGTGAGTGGTGATCATCTGGGGATGTATATACTGAACATACTGTGGCCCTGAGAATGCCCCCGAAGTGGGCATGTTCATGAAATCAGTGCTGACCTGAAAGAAGCAGCATGACAATGTCAAGAAAGAATCACAGAAGAAACTGGACTACTGGAGTAGCAGCATTGCTAGTCGAAAGGTGGTCATGCTCACAAACCATTGCTTGCCGACCAGGAGCCATGTCGTAAACCCCGATAGAAGGCTGAACTGGGATCCTCCCGTCGAAATGCATACCATTCTTATTATTCAAGGTGGAGCCGCTTGGAGAGCTCGAAATGCGGTTGTGTGATCTTTCCTGGGGGGTTACTTGATTTTGTGATGCCTTATCTTTGTCCAAATGGTTTTGGATGAGATGACTCACATAGGCATGGGTAACACTTCTCTTCCATGTCTTTGCAGGGCCACCATTTTCAGGAAGGGAAAGCTGCGAATAAAAAGGATGTATTTGTCAGCTCAACGGCCAAAGTGATCAAGCTTAGCATTTAGTTATGTACAGGAAAATCCTTTCAGGAGTAAGAATATCTATACAACTTGAGCAACCAACTTGGCTATGATTTTAGTGTCGCATAGATAATTGAGTAGCAGGGCCGATTTGTTTCACTAAAATTAGAGTTGATAAAATACTTGACCTTGTCATTATTTGCAATTGCCCAAGCTGTAGTAATTTCTTTGCCAGATATTGTGCATGCACCCAATGTACTTGAAGAAGGCCTGTAAAACAACAGACATTAACGCTCTTCTTAAAAACTAAAAAGAGTGTAGGAAACAGTGTCAAGTTTTAGGCAGCAACTTACTTTTTCGAAGATCCAGTTGAGGTACAAGGTAGCGGAGCCTGGGTGGCAGGCATAACTTCTGATAGGGATGATGTAACAACAGATTAGCTAAGAAGTAATAGCAGCATCGCCAGCATTTTAGTAGAATCGCGTGTCATAAAATACTTGTCATGGCATTCTGAAACTAGGATTTACCTTTAGCACTGCTATTCTCATCTTTTGTTCTATCATGTGCCACAAAACCAGATTTATTGCGATTCAGCTGTATAAAAAACATATTGTGGTGAGTTCATGAAACATTCGGACAAAATGGAAACTACAACAGTACTTTCAGAGAGCAAAAAGAGAAGAAGCAATACCAGCCAGTGAGGAGCCTCCTTCTTTGTCTGGTTTGTTAGACTTAGACTACCATCAAATTGTGCCTTCGGCTTCTTCCAAGCGCTGTAAACAGAAGTAAACATGAGAACACCATCAACATTATGGCAAGGTAAGAGGACCGAGGGCAACCACGAGGCAATTCCCCACATTTTATTCAAGGAGTCTTTAGGTGGACTTGGCGAATTCGCGAAAAGTCCCAAAGAAAGGTCCTGTATCTGCCCATCTTTGGGACGATCAGGATTTATGCTGGTGCGAGGAGCACCTAAAATAGGATTTAGTTGTGGAACACTAGCAGTAGCAGTTGGTTCCACTTGTTGATCTGCGCAAGCAGACTGTGCAACCACTTTGTTAGCATCAGTTGGCAACAAAGTTATTTTGCCATCCTCCTTGATAGCTCCTGTAGGAGTAATCACACCTGAATTACAATGCAGCACATTAATCAAACTGTACAGCCTCAGTTATTAGTAGGAAATAGACAATTGCAGGAAATAGTGAAGATCGACAACCTTCTGAACAAGAAGTTGAGGCAACATTTGTGTTTGAGATATCTTGCTCCGTCGCCATGTCGGCTGCTGGCTCAGAAGGTGGGGCTATTTGGGATAGTGCTAGCAAAGTATCAGCAAGTACTTCCTCCTCCTTGGTGAAAGAATTCGATGGCTGCAAGAAACCCACAGTTCACTTGCAAAGTCTTGGATTATGACAAAATGAAGAGCAGTTTTCAGACAGAGGATACATACCATGGTCTCATCGGTTCTTGTTTCACGGTCCATCTGAAAAATCTGAGCACTGATAGCTGAAAGATGGCGTCTCTTCTTGGCATGCCGCGGCGACGAAGGAACAGCCTGACCGACGCGCTTGATTATGGCTGAAAGTAGGGAGACCCAGAATTGAAATGTAAACTTGGCGCTTTGCCAATTGTTGCTTAAGAAATCATCTAGACTGTGGATGTCCCAAAAGTAGAAACACTAACATCGATAGTACAATCAGGGACCAGCTAAGTTAGATATGCTATTAGGAATTATTACTATATTACTTTGTAAAAAACACCAGCATTGTTGTTGGTTAGCCATCATCAAATCTGAGAACCATTGGCCAGAGATGGTCCTATGCTAGTATATGCAGATCAGTAGGTAAAGATGGAAAGAGAAAGGGACAAAGCTGTCCCTGTTCCCAGCTTTAAGAGACACCAAATGCAGCGATTAGTGGTACCTGATCTCAATTTCCTAGGAACCGGCGGGTCCACAGCATCACAGCCCTCAGCCACCTTTGGATTTGCAAAACGAAAAACAAATTAAGCTGTGCATAAACAAATACAGGAGGCAAATGAGTGGATCTTTGCATTGTTTGGGAATAAAATGATTGAATGAGCTCAGCTTCACTTCATTTCAGGGAAGGCAGAACAAGGCATCACCTTTCCGAGGGTCCTCGGCCTCTTCCTGATGATCAGGCCGCTGCTGCTGCTAGGAGTGGTGGCTCTGGTCAGTGAGGAGAGGACCGTATCGTCGTCGTTGCGGCCTCCGTCGGAACCTTCTTTTGCCTCGCCGCTACGATGATTGTTCATGTCGCTGTTGGTTGATCTCCACTTCAGGGGCTTGGGTTTTTTCCCTTTCTTACGCTTGAGTTCGGCGATGTGATCCCCGCCCTCGCTCTCGTTTATGTTGCTGTCTGGAAATAGTGTTGAGAGGGGAACTGACATTAGAAAGGTAATCTGATGGAATAGCCGTTGTCAAGCATCATGATATAGTGTTGTCAACTGCCGTACTTCCAGTACTTGCTTAAGGTTTTTAAAGCTATTATTCCCCCTTAAAAAATAATTTACTTTTTAAATAGAGGAAATAACAGAGATCCTATGCATCAATCGCTTCGAAATAACAGAAACTCTATAGTGTGTGTTGCAAAGACAAATTGCTGGAAAAAAAAAAGGAGAAACAAAAGACTTTGTGATGGTTCAGTGTAAAAATGTGCAACTTCCCTTGGCATGAAGCCCAGATGATGGAGAAGAAAAGACCAGAGCAGTAAGTCTTGTTTTTTTTTAACAAGAAAAATCAAATCGAGGGTGGAGGAAAGTTTCCCTAACTGAATCAACCAAAAGGGCCCCGAAAAAGCCAGGATAACAGCAGCAAAGGTAGATAGGAGGAAAAAGGAGGAACAGAATAATACACAGGAGAAGAAAGCACCCCCAAAAAACAAATTTTTTGTTCTTCCAAACCATGCAGGAGAACTGCATGTCAAAATAAATAATAAATAAAATAGATATAGCAGAAAAACAAACTCTCAAGGGGCTCTAGAAAGCACTAGTAACCGAAAAAACAAGAATTAATTTCCTCCCATTTACGCCGTAGTATCACGGTCGTCCGTTGGTACACATCCGACGACGACGGCCAATTCCTGTTGCAGAAAAGGACGACGGGAAGGGAAAGCCGAGGGCTAGCGTAGTACGTGTGCACACATCGATCTCCCTACACGTCGGCATGCAGTAGGTGCCAAGCGTTACCACCCAAGGCCACAAAGCCTCAAGCCACAGGCAAGCTAATCGATATCGATATCGACATCGATATCTCCCGGAAATTTCTTCACGGAGGAGATCAGATCAGCTCCACCTAATCGGAAAAGGCAGCACAGGATATGGATCGATCGCTAAGCGCAAAAAGGCACGGAAGTTTTGTTTCCTTGTGGCGAGATAGAGAGGGAAAAAAGATAGTTTCATCCTGAAATTGTGCAGGCTGAGTTCCATTGGAGAACCAGAATGGAGCTCAAGTTGATCAGGAAATCGATTTGGAAGCAGAGCTGAGGAGAATTTTGATTGCCGTTTGCTGGTGCTTGGTGCTGGGAGCTAGTGGTGGTCTCCACTCTGTAACACAAGAAAAGAGGCTAATTTCCCAAGAAAAGAACCTTAAAACCAATCACAGAAGCCCACTGGCCAGTGCCCACACTGTTCTAGCAGTAGAAGCGCCCCACCAGCACACACACCATCCACCTCCTCCAGAGACACCAAGAAAAAAAAGCAAGAGAGAGAGAGAGCTTGCTGTTTATAGGGGGAGAAGATAAGGGGCATTTTGGGGAGGATGAGAGAGAAAGCAAAGCAGCAGAGTTTGTTCACTGTAACCATCATCTGATCTGAATTGATAGAGTAGTGGTAGGCCATTGGTGGCAGCGAGATGAGATGAGACGAGAGAGGAAGCCGGGAGCAGAGCAGAGGACACAACCACGTACCAGCGGCGGCAGAAGCAGGGGGAGGCAATGAAGTCGGCGAGGAGGAGGAGGACGACGAGCCGCTCCGTATCACGTGCCGCCTCGTGACCCCAACCACCGCCGCCAGCCCCTTCTTCTACCTCCGGCCCTCGTCCTCCATATCCACCACCATCCAAAAAGCTCACCCCCAAAAGCTTCTCCTACAAATCCTCTTTCTCTCTCCTCACACTCACACCTACACGGACACACACACGGCCAATGCGTCCATTAGCATGGAAGAGGAGAGGGAGAGGGGGGGGGGGTCTCTTTAATAAGGAGGGGGAGCAAAGTGAGTGAACAACAACTTTGTTTCTTTTTCTTTATGGGAGGGAGATGGATAATAAAGTGGGCATGGGCCGGGCCTAGCAGCGGTTGTACTACTTACTCCGTAGTAGTGGTGCTAGCCTGCCGGGAGCCCGGGACTGGGACAAGGAGACAGGCATCCCAGAGGTCAGCAGCGGTACAATGGAAGCAACATCAGGAAAAGATTGGGCGGATAGAAGGAGAGAAAAGGAGTGAGCGAGCGAGCGAGCGAGCTGCTTGCTCCTGTGAGGATGAACGGGGGAGGGAGGGAGGGATCGGATGCCTGGAAAGGCGGAGAAAAGGAGGAGGAATTCTCACTCACTTTCTTGCCTGAAAACGAAACCCGGCCATGTAGCATCGGATTGGATGGATGGATCTTTTCTTTAGCCCCAGGAATCCCAGAAAGAAAGAAAGAGAGAGGAATATGGTGGCGGTGTCTTTGCATTGCGCAGGCAGCGATCGATCCATGGATCGATCCCTTCCCTTTATCCGTCCAGATCCGAATTAATGCGGAAATCTCCCTCTGCTCACTTAATTCTTCCGAGTAATACTCCCGGTACTAATGTAATCGCCATTAATGAAGGACGGAAAATCTCTGCTCTGCTCTGTTTTGGAAGCAAGTAGTGGGAGAAATGCGGTGCGGTGATGAGACGTCGATGGGGACAGCTGCTTGGGCCATGGATGGACGGGTCGATGCTCGATCCGTCGCACCAAAGAACGCGGGGTTTATCCTGAATTAATGGTGTCAAGCTGGAAAACGTAGAGGTGATAACGGCGAGAATCGACGGAAAAGGCACGGATTAAGTGGAGGGAAGAAACGGAACACATCGCAGGAAACACGAACCAACTATTCAACCAAATCAAGAAAGTAATCAACGCTTGTGCTCGTACGCGTACCCACCTCGCATCGCGTCGATCGGCGCCGCCGCCGCCCCTCCTCGCGCCGAGCAGAATCCTCCCAGCAGCGCCGGCGGCGGCGGCGGAGGCGGCGGCGGCGGCGGAGGCAGCAACGGCGACGGAGGACGTGCCGGAGAGGAGGAAGAACGGCGAGCAGAGGAGGAAGAAGAGAGAAAGCGAGCGATCTGTGGGAAGGTGGTTGCTTGTCTGGAGGAGGAAGAAGGGTGGTAGTAAATGGGATTATGGGAGGGAGGGAGGGGGAGGCAGGGGGCAGGGGACGGACCGGACGACGTCGGCCCCTTTTCGCCGTGGCGTGGGCGTGAACGGAAAGCTGCCGCCGCGAGCGCCCCCCGCCTGGACTGGACTGGACTGGACTGGCCTGCGCTTGTCCTCTCCCCCTCGCTATAAATCCTCTCTCGTTGGCTAGGCTCGTAGCGCTGTCTTCATCTCTCTCTCTCCTCACATGTACTGCGTGTGCGCGGAGGCGGACGGACGGACGGACGGCGGTGATTGGCCCGCCGCGATATCTCGGTGCCGTCCCCTGTCCAGTCTAATAGTCTATCCCCCACTTAAACGCCCCTACTGGCTGCCTCTTGTGGGTGTTTTTGGTGAAGGCTTTCTATTACTTGCTGCCGCGGCTGCGAGAAAAGATATGACGATATCGGCAATTCAAGTGCTGCCAGCCGAGACCGTCAGAGTTCAACTGCGTACGGGCGAGCAGTGTTGATTACGATGATGGCCTTCTTTTCTTCTGCGCCCGACCCGCCATTCGTCGACGACGTCAGTCAGTCAGTCAGAAACTCAGACTCAGGACATTGTAGTAACAAGTTCATTTCTTATTGGACTGAAGCACACTACGTGAAACAAACATGACAAACTGTTGGGAAGCAAATTTCCTGTCATACGAGTCAATAAAGGCGAATTTTAACATGATCCCTCTTACCCCCCCCCCTCCCTCCCTCCTACCTCCCCTTTTCACAGGAGAGGTAAGAGCTCGTAATAGATATGAGCCATTGATTTGCTTCAGTAATGGTCTAATGAACTCTCATCTTCTTACCTACAATGTGAAATGAGGGGGTAAGAGGGAGCATGTTAAAAGTACTCGTCAATGAATCGTCAGGCCAATGCTACACCATTGATTCGAGGGTTTCGACCCACGCCCGAGAGAACAAGGAAAATCCCCTTCTTACCTTTTTTTTAGAAACAATCCCCTTCTTACCGGAGTCAAAGGAAACTCCAAAGCGGATCACCAAATAGACATCTTCAACTGTCCACGGACAACCCGATATCCAGCCGTGTTCATAAAATCTGGACTGTGGGCTATGGCTCATGATGGGCCAAGTAGACCCAAAAAAAAGAGAGATGATGGAGTGGGACACATGGACTATGTGGACAATGGTCCAAATAATAGTGGGCCAGGTGGACGTCCATACTTCCTTCTCGAGCCTTCCGCCAGTCTGGTCCCAGTTTGTGAGATTCCGGTCGTCCAGACCAGGTGAGGACAGTTTTGATGATCACCGTTGGAGGATGGCTGGCGGTCAAGCTCGGACAATTTGGTGACCCATGTTGGATTTTCCCTACCTCTCTCCCGAATCAATCCCCAATCTCTTTCCTCTCTCCTGCCTCCAACCCCTTCTCCGCCGAGGTCGTCATCCACCGCACCTCCCATGTATTATCTGTCAGCGCCGTTCGGGTTGGATCCATGGCCTGTCCCACTTCTCTCGATGCGGCTCTCGGACCACCGCGCATGCCGCCGTTCTACACCACATCGCCGGCGAACCCAAATCGCTGGCGTTCTCCGATGTACACCTTCTCAAATATTTGCCCAAATTATGCTCCTCCATCCCCACCTCGTTGCCGATTTATGCATATGTCTATGCCTTAATATAAGGGGATTATAAATTTCACTTGGATACCAGTGGAAAGCATGCTACTTTGCAATTTGCATCACCAATCTTTTGTGCTTCCAATATGTCTTATTTATCGAGTGGTAGAAATTGTATTTTGCTTCAAGCATTCGTGCTTCTTACATATATCGCAATTTCAATCTATTGTCATGCTTCGAGGTAGCTTCCTATGTACCCCTGCATCTACCATCATTCGTATGTACAGATTGAATTTCAATCTGGTTGCCATGCTTGCTAGGTGTACATATAATTTCTTCAAAGCATTAGCATCCATACTTCCTAGGTGATTCTTTGTACAAATGTTTCTTCCATGCAACTTCAGTCTCTTTCCATGTTTCCTAGATGTATGGATGTAAAGCTCATTGCTTCGGAGCATCCATGTTTTCTTTATGTACAGATAGAACTGCAATCACACTTCTTGATTTGTATATCTGTTTCCAGTGTGTAGATTTATTTTAAAAAGCAAACATGTTGCATTATATTTCTCATAACTTGGATGATTTCCTCTTCTTGCATGGCCTTTCAGGTTGTGTAATATAATTAACCTTTTCATTCTAGAAATAATGTGTATATACTCAAATGTTGATGTCACATTACTCGTGCTTCCATATTTACCTTTCATTGCATATATCTCCTGTGGTGGCAGTCTCTCCGTCGACGTTTGTAACCATATGCTTTCAGGCTTATGAAAATTAAAACAACACGATTACCAAAGCCATTTGGTAGTGTATGTAACTGTATATGTATGCTTCATTGCTTTAAATTGCTAAATTAGGACAACATGTTTGCTTCCTATGTACTGCTGCATCTACCATCCTTCGTATGTATGGATGGAATTTCAATCTATTGCCATGCTTGCTAGGTGTACATATTATTTTTTCAAAGCATTGGCACCCATACTTCCTAGGTGATTCTTTGTGCATATGTTTCTTCCATGCAACTTTAGTGTCTTGCCATGTTTCCTAGATGTATGGATGTAAAGCTCAGTGCTTCGGAACATCCGTGTTTTCTTTATGTACAGATAGAACTACAATCACACTTCTTGATTTCGTATATGTGTTTCCAGTGTGTGTAGATTTATTAAAAAAGCAAACATGTTGCATTATATTTCTCATAACTTGTATAATTTCATCTTCTTACATGGCCTTTCAATTGTGTAATATAATTAGCCTTTTCATTCTAGCAATGATATGTATATATTCAACCGTTGATGTCGCATGCTTCCATATTTACTTTTCATTGCATATATCTCCTATGGCCGTCTCTCCATCGACGTTTGAAACTGTATGCTTTCATGCTTATAAAAATTTAAGACAACACGATTACCAAAGCCATTTGGTAGTGTTATGTAACTGTATATGTATGCTTCATTGCTTTAAATTGCTAAATTATATGCTTTGAACCTACATATATTCTTCCACACTAGTTCACCAAACATATTTTGTTTATATGCTTCCAAGCAAACCACTGCAGCACTAACAGACTTCTTCTTCAAGTCGACAGAGGCAAACCGATATGTTGCTCCTAGTATGTCACTAGTGCCAAGATAATGTGTGCCTTGAGGAGCTGCGTGTGATGCCCCCGATCCAATTGTACACTAATCATGCACGCAAATGTGTACGATCAAGATCAAGGACTCACGGGAAGATATCACAACACAACTCTAAAAGTAAAAATAAGTCATACAAGCATCATATTACAAGCCAGGGGCCTCGAGGGCTCGAATACAAGTGCTCAAACATAAATGAGTCAGCGGAAGCAACAATATCTGAGTACAGACATAAGTTAGACAGGATGCCATAAGATGGCTAGCACAAACTGGGATACAGATCGAAAGAGGCGCAGGACTCCTGCCTGGGATCCTCCTAAACTACTCCTGGTCATTGTCAACGGCCTGCATGTAGTAGTAGGCACCTCCAGTGTAGTAGGAGTCGTCGTTGACAGAGGCGTCTGGCTCCTGGGCTCCAACGTCTGGTTGCGGCATCCGAGAAGAAGAGGAAAAAGAGGGAAAAGGGGGAGCAAAGCAAACGTGAGTACTCATCCAAAGTACTCACAAGCAAGGATCTACACTACATATACATGGGTATATGTGTAAAGAGGCAATATCGATGGACTGAACTGCAGAATGCCAGAATAAGAGGGGGAAAGCTAGTCCTATCGAAGACTACGCTTCTGGCAGCCTCCGTCTTGCAGCATGTAGAAGAGATTAGATTGAAGTCCTCCAAGTAGCATCGCATAGCATAATCCTACCCGGCGACCCTCCCCCTCGTCGCCCTGTGGGAAAGCGATCACCGGGTTATCTCTGGAACTTGTCTGGGTGTGTTTTATTAAGTATCCGGTTCTAGTTGTCATAAGGTCAAGGTACAACTCCGGGTCGTCCTTTTACCGAGGTACACGGATATTCGAATAGATAAACTTCCCTGCAGGGGTGCACCACATAACCCAACACGCTCGATCCCTCTAGCCGGACACACTTTCCTGGGTCATGCCCGACCTCGGAAGATCAACACGTCGCAGCCCCACCTAGGCACAACAGAGAGGTCAGCACGCCGGTCTAAATCCTATGCGCGCAGGGGTCTGGCCCCATCTCCCATTGCACACCGGCATGTTGCGAGGCCGGCCGGAAGCAGACCTAGCCTCCCTAATAGCAAGCGTTCCAGTCTAATCCGGCGCGCGCTTGGAGAACTTGGCATAGAGTTGATGCTCTCTAAGCTTTTCCAGAACAAGACGAAGTTGTTCATCATGTCCTTCTTCATTCTTGGAATATACAAGGATATCATCCAGATAAACCACGACAAACTTGTCGAGGTATTCCATAAAGATATAGTTCATCAGACGAGAGAAGGTGGCTGGAGCATTGGTTAATCCAAAAGACATGACAGTGTACTCGTATGATCCATAGCAAGTCACAAATGAGGTCTTTCGGATATCCTCTTCGCGAACACTGATCTGGTGGTAACCCAACCTCAAGTCGAGTTTAGAGAACACTGACGAACCAGCAGTTGATCATATAGATCATTGATCCGAGGAAGAGGATATTTGTTCTGAATGGTAGCTTGGTTAATAGGACGGTAGTCTTGGACCAATTGGTTTGTCCCATCCTTCTTCTTAACAAAGAGAGAAGGTGCTCCCCAAGGAGAGCAACTTCAGCGAATGAAACCACTTCATAGAGATTTGTCGATTTCCTCCTTAAGCTCAATGAGTTCACGCGGGGGCATCTTGTAGGGTCGTTTGGCTATAGGAGTGGTGCCTGGTTTCAAGTCAATGATGAATTCGACAGCTCTAGCGGGGGGAATCCCTGGAAGTTCTTCAGGAAAGATGTTAAGGAATTCACGCACGACGGGAATGTTTTCAATGCCCTCGAGTGGTGTAGCGTTCAATGCATTCAACACATAAAGCCTTGCCTCGGCATTCTAAACGAGACGAGCATCGTAGCTAATTATTTCATCAGAAGGGTGTAGCAGATGGACGGTTTTAGTGGCGCAAACTATATAAGCAGTATGCGCTTTTAACCAATTCATTCCCAGAATGAGATCAATGCTACAGGACTTCAGTACGATGGGAGAGACAAGGAATTCCAGTCCTTCGATTTCAACGGGGACGTCGTTGCAAATCATGGAGGTCCGACATTGGCCCGCAGGGGTGTGTACTAATAGCGAAGCGTTCATGTCTTCGCTTTTAATGCCATGCATGAATGCAAAATCTTATGACATGAATGAATGCGATGGTCCTGTATCAAATAAAACAGATGTTGGTACTGAATTTACGAGGAGTGTACCCATCACAGTAGCAGGCTGGTCTTGAGCTTCGTTCAGATCAATGTGGTTGGCATGAACACGGCCATAAGACTTGGCATTATTGTTGCGGGGCTGGTTGTTACCACGGCCAGCTGCTGGAAGGGCCAGTTGATTCTGGTTCTGTTTGCATTCCCTAGCACGGTGTCCTGGCTGACCACACCTGAAGCACAGACCATTATTGGGAGTGGGAGCAGGAGCTCGGGGTGGTGGAGCTGGAAGTCTTGGTTGCCTAGATGGTGGAGGAGGCAGACGCGGTGCAGCATAGGACTGCCTTGTAGCAGGTGCAGTTGGTTGGTACATGTTGTTGGGAATCGAGATCCTACGCTTCTGCAAGGACGGGCCCGAAGATGAGCCCGTGTCACGATTGCACCTGTGAGAGCTCTGGTGTTCCTGCAGACCAGTTTCTACATTGATGGCCTTGTTCACCAAGGTGGCGAAATCGGCAAAGTCATGCACTAGCAGTGCGAGCTTGATGTCAGCTTGTAGTCCATCATGGAACTTCTCCTGTCTGCGTGCATCAGTTGCAATGTCTTCTTCAGCATAGCGGGATAAGTCCAGAAACTCCCGTTGATAAGCTTCCACAGTTTTGTTGCCCTGGGTGAGGTTGCGGAACTCATGCTTCTTCCTGTCCATGATCCCCTGAGGAATGAAGCTGGCACGAAAGGCAGCTTGAAAGTCTGGCCAGGTGATGATGGTTCCAACTGGCAGAGTACGCCTGTGGCTGTCCCACCATTGATCAGCAGGCCCCTTCAGGAAGAAGGAAGCAAAGGTGACATAGCTGGAAGGGGCTACATCTGTAGACTCCATCTCATAGGTGATGTCACGGAGCCAGTCATCAGCATCCAGAGGCTGAGTTGAGCTGCGGTAGATGGTTGGGTTGAGACGCATGAAATCCTGCAGAGTTACTGGGTTTGGCTGTTGATTCACATTGGGACGAGGAAACCGAGCCAGCATATTCTCCATAACTGACGGTTCAGCTCGAACTGTTGGATCATACCAGCCATGTAATCAGGCGGTGGTGGGGTGTTGCCGCCATGACCACGACCACCTGGTCTAACCATCCTGCTAATATATAACAGGGGTAGTTCAGCATTGAGAAATTTGCATAGACAAGAATCATTCATGATGAAACATGCATAATGAAAGGAGCACGACAGATACTACATTGTAGTCGGCATAACTTACAAAAGGGGCCAGACATAAAGTTCAGTACACAGAGTTCAGTACATAGACTAAGTCATCATAGGTGGCACACAGGCTCGCGGCGAATGCATCTAATACTAATAAGCAAGACAACATCAGTCCCAGGAGGAACTGTGGAGGTAGTCGTAGCCTGACAGCTGGTAGTGAGGCAACGGATAGTCCTCCACGTCAGCGGCCTAGGGGCTGCGGATACTCTGGTGTAGAACCCGACGCTCAGGTGGCAGAAGAGGACCAAGTGCGAGAGCGTAGCCTCCCACCTCAGGCCAACCGACATCGTGGGGCATCACGGTCCTAGCTGGGTAGATCGTAGAATGTGGCAGCTGTCTAGATATAACAAAGGGGTGCAATAGCATCGAGCCTTTGTAAAAGTGATGACGGGTGGTGTACAACTCGTGGCGAAGAGCTCGGTTAGCTCGGTCCAGCCCATCAGCATGCAGAACAAGGCTCTGATGGTGGAAGGGGCTCTCGGGTGACGGTGGAGTAGGCAGCAGTGTAGTATCCCTCCGCACCAACGTCGGATGCGATAGCAATGTGCCTGAAAGGGGAAGTGTCCAACGCCCGATACTCTCCACGAAGGCGTATTAGAGCAGCATAAGCAGCATCGTGGACTGCCATCTCGATGGTCACTCCAACACCATGAGCGGTGTGCAACACAGTAGTGGAGTCATACTCCCGAGAGTAGAGGTGGACGATGGCACAGATCGCTCTGGTTAAAGTCCTCGAACTGCTTTCGTACACGGTGTACTTTCGGGGTGCCAGCGATAACCCAGATAGGTCATCATCTCAGCTAGCACAGCAGGCGATCCTGAGGCACCAATGGCCGTCGTGTGGCGCACGACCTGCCTCGTGGGTTCCATCTGAAAACAAAGATGTTTCAATGGAGTCAAATGACAATGTGGGTATTATTCAAAATACTATCCTACAGAATAACTATGGCTCATCCAACTATGCGGTGAATGTGGTAACAGGATCCTAATGTTAAGGTTAGTAAATTCATTTAACCCGAGTAGGAGAGAGTTCAGAGCCCCAGAGTAAAGGTCGAGTAAAAGATCCTAATACCACCCAAATGGCGACGTGGGCCCATAAGGCACACAACCATGTTAGTGAAAGTTTTGTAGTGACTAGACTCGACTTCAGCCAAGGTGTGTGGAAGGGGGATTCCTACAGGCAGTCGGCTCTGATACCAACTTGTGACGCCCCCGATTCAATCATACACTAATCATGCACGCAAATGTGTACGATCAAGATCAGGGACTCATGGGAAGATATCACAACACAACTCTAAAAGTAAAAATAAGTCATACAAGCATCATATTACAAGCCAGGGACCTCGAGGGCTCGAATACAAGTGCTTGAACATAAACGAGTTAGTGGAAGCAACAATATCTGAGTACAGACATAAGTTAGACAGGATGCCATAAGATGGCTAGCACAAACTGGGATACAGATTGAAAGAGGCGCAGGCCTCCTGCCTGGGATCCTCCTAAACTACTCCTGGTCGTCATCAGCAGCCTGCACGTAGTAGTAGGCACCTCTAGTGTAGTAGGAGTCATCATCGACGGAGGCGTCTGGCTCCTGGGCTCCAACATCTGGTTGCGGCATCCGAGAAGAAGAGGAAAAAGGGGGAGCAAAGCAACTTTGAGTATTCATCCAAAGTACTCGCAAGCAAGGATCTACACTACATATGCATGGGTATATGTGTAAAGAGGCAATATCGATGGACTGAACTGCAGAATGCCAGAATAAGAGGGGGAAAGCTAGTCCTATCGAAGACTACGCTTCTGGCAGCCTCCGTCTTGCAGCATGTAGAAGAGATTAGATTGAAGTCCTCCAAGTAGCATCGCATAGCATAATCCTACCCGGCGATCCTCCCCTCGTTGCCCTGTGGGAAAGCGATCACCGGGTTATCTCTGGAACTTGTCTGGGTGTGTTTTATTAAGTATCCGGTTCTAGTTGTCATAAGGTCAAGGTACAACTCCGGGTCGTCCTTTTACCGAGGGACACGGCTATTCGAATAGATAAACTTCCCTGCAGGGGTGCACCACATAACCCAACTGTCTTTGGGAAACGACACCTATGGGACCACAAGAATCCTTACTACGGTTGCGGGGCGCGGGGTTGTGAGAAGAGCAGGATCAATAGCCAGCACAAGGATCATTTACCCAGGTTCGGGCCGTGAGGATGCGTAAAACTCTAGTCCTGCTTTGGTGGATGTATTGAGTGTTCTTGAGCTCTCGAACTAGCTATGGGTGCTGTGTGGTTCGAAAGAGCCGAATCCTTTTCCTGTATGCCTTGGGCCTCCTTTTATAGGCGAAAGGGGCTGCCACAGTGGCACACAGGAGGTGGAAAGGCCTACAGTGCCGCGAGCTTATCGCTCGTATTACTGGACAAGACGCATTTAATGCGTGGCTTAGGTGTCCCTTCACTTTATCGGGGACGGGGAGCGAGGCCCGTCCCGTCCGTCGCTGCTCCTCCTTGCTTCGACACGTGCCCTGGCCAGTGATGCATGCGGTGCCATGTAGGCAGGCAAGGAGATGAGGTGGCGCGGTGGTGGAGCCTCCATGAAGATCTGCATGCCGCCACACAGGTGTGTGCTGAGTTGGCCTGGAAGCTGCATGCTGCCACGCAGGTGCCTGCCCGGCTGGTCGGGCTAGCAGCTGCATGTGAACGGCGGTGGGGATCTTGTTGGTGCGGGCCTGGCAGCGGCCCTGTTGTCGCCTTCGGCAAGGGTCTTGCCGGGTGGCCTGGCAAGGGTCTTGCCGTGGCGCGCTGTCGTCCTCGGCAAGGGTCTTGCCGGGGGTCTTGTGGGTTTTTGTTGGTAAGAATCTTGACGAGGATTGTTGCCCTCCAATCCTTATCTGATCTTGAGTATTCTTTGTCTTCACAAAGATCTGCATGCCACCATGGAGGTGCCTCCCGAGCCCTGGCCCAACGTGGTCATTAGCGTTGGAGACCGTGGCCCGAGGGTGGCTCGCTCAGCTGGTGTGGGCGAGCTGCCCCGACAAGGGGCTTGCCGGGGCTGCAGAGGTTGCCCCGGCAAGGGCCTTGCCGGGGAAACCTACTTCGCCCGTCTGCACTTTGTGGCCTTGGTCCTTGATGTTGCCTTGTCTGTCTCGTGCCTTTAGCTTCTCTCCGGCTTTCCTCCTTTGCCCTGCTATGTGCGGCCACGGCGCGTGGCTCTGACTGCCCATGCATAAGTAAAGGGGTCAAAAGGAAAGCCCCTACTTTTGTACACCGACAGGAGCCCCCGGGCCTGGGCCATACATAAGCGCGACACGTTGTTGGGCCAGGCCCAGAACGGTGCGCGGGCAGGCGGGGCGGATTTCACCGTGGTAACTATTCCGTCCGCTGCGCTTCCCCACGACCCGCGTCGAACGCCCGTCGTGGAGGTCGTGCGCGCATGCGTGACCGAAGCATGCTGGCGTCATCTTGTGGTGGACAGTAAAGAGGCGGCTTGCGTGTCTCTTCGAGACCGCAGGGCCGCTGCTCATTTACTGCCCTCACTTGGGAACCGTCGCTCCACGAGTCCCACTACGCCCATCCCTCGCGCCACGTTCGCTGCATGCACAATGCAGAGCGAATGACAGGCGCGCGGGATGCGGGAAGTCACGCGCGCGTGGGTCGATTCCCATGCGCCTTCAATGGAGCGGGGAGGGCTGTCGACGGCCCCGCTTGCTATCACTTCAACGGGCCGGATTGGCCGAGAGGGGGCGGCCGAGCCTCGCCCCCGCCCCTTTATAAAGAGGGGAGCGGGAGGAACGACGCCTCTCAATCCTTCGCCATCTACCTCTCCCCATTCCCGCTTGCTCCTTTCTTCTGTCATGGCGAGGGGGCGTGGCGACGCTTCATCGGTGGCGGCGAGGGTCTCGGCTAGACAACGCATCACTCCTCCCCAAGAGCTCGTAGCGGCGGAGCCGACCGTTAGAGGGAGGGGGAGGGGGCGAGGTCGAGGACATCGCAGCGCTCGAGGGAGAGGACGGGGCGGCAGATTGGCCTCGCCTCCGCCAGCGGCCCCTCCTCCGATGGAGGGCCACGTCGGGGACAATCCTTGCGAATTCTTCATCAGGCTGCGCCAGCCGCCGCACCGTCGTCTTCGCCTCCCGACTCCATTTGCGCGGGAGATGGAGCTGGATCCGCCGCAGTCGTTGCGGCTGCATATGAGGGGTTGTGGGAACAGCGGCACATGGGCCGACGTCAAGTTCCCCGCCCCTCACGTCATGTATCTCCGCCGAGGGTGGAAAACTTCCGCTCGCATCCACAGCTTGACGGAGGGGCTCACTCTCCATTTCAAACTAATGGAGAGCGGCCTCCTCTCCGTCAAGATCTTCGGGCACTTCGGGACTCGCGTAAGGTGTTGCATGTAGAGCTCCTCTGACGATGAAGATTCCTCCTCGAGCGAGAGTGGCGAGGAAGACAACGGCAGCGATGACGAGGGTAGCGGGCGGCAGGATGATGGGTCCGACTAGGCGTCGGGCGCCACTCCGGGCGGCACCGATGACCCCATCATCCGTGTCGCCGGCTCCTTGAACTTCTCGGGGTCGTCTCCTTGGGTGGCTGGTGTTGGGAGGCTGCGGAAGAGGAAGAGGGCGGGCGGCAAGGCCGTCAAGTCGGAGTACGCGGGCACCGACGCCTTCGTCGCGTACTGACGTCCTGCCGCCTCATCTTCGAGCTCTTCCTCCGGCGCCGTCATCACTAGCCAGCCTTTGGACGGCCACCGAGATGTTCTCTTGGTGCTTTCTGCCGCTCGTAGCTCGCCTAGGCGCGCCTTTTACCCTTCTGCTTTCTCGTTTCATTTCCTGAGGAGAGGGACAAGAAAGGGATTACGGGCACCTCATCTCTTTTTAGTCTTGTAAGCCTTCAGGCCTTTGTTAACTTTAGAATTTGTAATCCCCTTGCTCATGTTTTTCATTTCATATGAACTGTACTTGTACGGGATGTTTTTTAATGAAAAAGGGATGTTTGCCGGGTTTTTTGTTCGCGGGTGGAACCCACGACAAGGAGCGAATCCTCTTTATTTTTCAAGATAAACGTTTTTCGCCCGGCAACAGGTCTTGCCGTCCCCCCACTTTGCTCGAGCTTTCTCACGCCCTTGGCGGAGGCAGGGATGAGGTGGGCTTAGGCTCTTCGTTTCATTTCCTTGATGCCGCGACTATGACCAGATTCGGCCCCAGGAAATAATCCTAGCGTACGGAAAGAGGGGAGCACGGTAGCCTAGGGATAAAACGAGGTTTCATATATCCCAGTCCATAATGAAATGCATGATAGAGGATAAAAGACTTATCTGGATCTGCAGCCCCCGACAACCTTGGCTTGCCGCGGATGGATCCTTGTTCTTGCAGCCCCCGGCAACTTTGGCTTGCCGGGGCCCGGACGCCGGTCCGTCCCCTTTCTTCCAAAACAGCTCGGCAAGAATACTTACGTGCCCTGCGAACCGAAGAAGACAGAGAAGAACAGAGAGACGCGCACTCGACCTCTAAGCTAGGGGTTAGCCGCCACCAAGAACTATCAACCCTAACCGAGGAAGAGACTCGACCTAGCATGCATGCTATGACTTAGGGCGCCAGTGCTTCATTTATTTATGCTCAGGGTCTGCGCCTGGCTTTGTACAAAGGTTACATGCCTTGCCAGCAAGGCTTGTACAAAAGGGTGGCTTGCCGGGAGGCCCGGCAGCCGCGCCTTATGGGTAAAACTTGCGAAGATGCTCGATGTTCCAGCCGGACCGCGCCGGGCCTAGTGACTCGTGTTACTCGATAAGGGCCTTCCCACTTTGGCGTCAACTTGTTGGAATTCTTGGCCGACTGAATGTGCCGAAGAACAAGGTCTCCTTCCTCAAAGCTCCGGGCATGAACCTTGTGGCTATGGTAGCGGCGCGAGGCTGCTGGTAGCGTGCTGCTCTCATAGCCGCCCGGAGAAGATCTTCCTCAAGGAGCGTCGCGTCATCTTGCCTCAATCGCTATTGCTCAAGCTCATCATAAGCGAGCACTCAAGGTGACCCGTATATGAGTTCCATGGGGAGAATCGCTTACGCCCGTGAACCCAGGCAAAGGGTGTCTGGCCGGTGGCTCGATTTGGTGTCGTTCTGATCGACCAAAGAACCGCCGGCAACTCGTCAATCCAGCGCCTTCCACTCTTGCGCAGCCTGTCAAAAGTCTTCGTTCTTAAGCCTCACAGAACTTCAGCATTTGCTCTCTCCGCTTGGCCGTTGCTCCGTGGATGTGTCACAGAAGCAAAACAGACCCTGCTGCCGAGATCCTCAATGTATTGCATGAAGGCATGGCTTGTGAACTGTGTGCCGTTGTCGGTGATGATCCTGTTGGGTACCCCAAAACGGCACGCTAGTCCCTTGAAGAACTTGATGGCTGACTGCGCTGTCACCTTCCTCACTGCTTACACCTCTCGCCACTTTATGAACTTGTCGACTGCAACGTACAAGTACTCAAAGCCCCCGACAGCATGGGGGAAGGGGCCCAATATGTCGAGCCCCCAGACCGAGAAGGGCCAGGAGAGAGGGATAGTTTGAAGGGCTTGAGCTGGTTGATGAAGCTTCTTCGAATGGAACTGGCACGCTTCACACTTGGTTACTAGTGTCGTCGCATCCTGGAGGGCGGTGGGCCAGAAGAAACCTTGCCGACAAGGGCCCTCGACCCTATGTGGGAGCCACATATGCCTCCATGTGTCTCTGCCAACAGCTTTAGTCCTTCCTCCCGGGAGATGCACTTCAATTTCACCCCATTCGGTATTTTTCTGTACAATACGTTGTCAACGAATTGGTACAGAGCAGATCGGCAGGCTACTCTTTCTGCCTCTTCCTGCTCCTCAGGAAGCTCTCCTTTTTGGAGGAATCGGACGGTGTGATGCGCCCATGCCTGAGCCTGTGGCTCGACGACAAGGACCAAAGGCATCTCTTCTGCCACGGGAGCGGCCGTCTCTATGGCCATGACCTGAGGCCCTGCCGGAGTCGGTTGCCCCGCGGCAGGATCGGCATCCACGGCAACATCTTCGCCAGCGGTTCCGGGGAGCTCGACGGGGAAGTACTTGCCGGAGCCTAGCTTCCTCTGCTTGTTCTGCCCGGTTGACGGTTCAACGGATGGTTGAGTTAACTGAAGCACAAAAGTACCTGGTTCCACAGGTAGCTTGAGGGCAGCGCGCTTTGACAGGTAGTCGGTGGTGTTGTTCTCCGTTCGAGGGACATGCTTCGCTTGTATACCGTCAAAGCGCTCCTCCAGTTTCCTCACCTCATCTACCTATGCTTCCATCAATGGGCTCTGATAATCTTTGTTGATCTGCCTGACGATGAGCTGTGAGTCGCCCCTGACGATGAGCTTTTTGACTCCGAGGTCCGCCCCGATCCTGAGACCGGCAAGTAAACCCTCGTACTCGGTGGTGTTGTTAGTTGACATCTCCTGGGGAAAGTGCATCTGGATGACATACTTGAGGTGCTCTCCAGTGGGTGCGACAAGCAGCACACCAGCACCGGCGCCTTGCAGCGAAAAGGCCCCATCAAAGTACATGATCCAGTTGCGGCTCGTTTCCTTGCCGGGGAGAGTGGTCTCCTGCACCTCTTCGTCGGGCGTCGAGGTCCATTCTGCAACAAACTCCGCCAAGACTCTACTCTGAATCGTTGAGGTACTTTCGAACTTTAAACCGAAACTTGATAACTCCAGGGCCCATTCCACAATCCTCCCCGTTGCATCTGGGTTATGCAGTATCCGCTGCAATGGGAGGCGGGTGACCACCGTGATCTCGTGTGCTTGGAAGTAATGGCGCAGCTTCCTCGAGGCCACAAGGAGGCCGAATAGCAGCTTTTGCACACCTGCTTACCTCGACCTAGCCCCCTGCAAGAGGGAGCTGATGAAGTAAATAGGCTGCTGCATCATTTTCTTCTTTTGCGCCACTTCCCCTGGTCGCGTGGAGCCTGTCGCACTGGTGTCAGCCCCCGCCGGGGACTCAGTCTTGCCGGGACCGAGCCCTGCTGGGGAGGGTTCCGGCTCGCCATTAGTTGACTCTGCCGTTGCCGCCGCCTCTTCATTGACCTCTCTCTGTGCCACTAGTGTGGCGCTAACCACCTGATTCGTCGCCGCTAGATACAGCAACAACAGTTCTTGTGGTTTGGGCGCAACCAGCACCGGGGTAGACGAGAGGCACTTCTTCAAATCTTGCAGCGCTGCCTCGGCCTCTAGGGTCCACTCCACTGGGCCCGTTTTCTTCAAGATCTTGAAAAAGGGAAGGGCATGCTCCGCAGACTTGGAGATGAATCTGCTCATGGCGGCAACGCAGCTAGTGAGCCGACGCACGTCCTTGATCCGCTTGGGTGCCTCAATCTGCTCGATGGCCTTGATCTTATCTGGGTCTGCCTCGATCCTGCTGCGACACAAAGAACTCGAGAAGCTTGCCGGACGGGACGCCGAAGACACACTTCTCAGGGTTCAACTTGAGGTTGATCTTGCGCAGGTTTGCAAACGTTTCCTCCAAATCTTGCACAAGTGTTGCTTTGTCCTTGGTTTTGACCACTATGTCATCCATATAGGCTTCCATATTTCTATGTAGCTGGGCTCAAAACCAATTTGGACCGCTCTTGCGAAGGTTGAGCCAGCACTCTTCAACCCGAAAGGCATCCGTAAAAAGCAATACGTACCACATGGGGTGATGAATGCTGTCTTCTCCTCGTCCTCTTTTGTCATGAAGATCTGGTGGTACCCTGAGTAGGCGTCGAGGAATGATAACAGGTCACACCCAGCCGTGGAGTCAACAATCTGGTCGATGCGCGGTAACGAGAAGGGATCCTTTGGACAAGCCTTATTGATGTCGGTGTAATCAATACACAGTCTCCACTTCCCGTTTGCCTTGAGAACCACTACCGGATTGGCCAACCACGTTGGATGGAGTACTCCTCTTACCAAGCCTACTGCCTCTAGTTTTTTGAACTCCTCTATGATGAACTCCTGCCTTTCCAGAGCTTTCTTCCTGACCTTCTACTTGACGGGCCGTGCATGACAGACAGCAAGATGGTGCTCAATCACTTCCCTAGGAACGCCGGGGATGTCGGAGGCTTGCCATGCAAACACATCGACATTCGTCCGCAGGAAAGTGACGAGCTTGCTTTCCTATTTGCTGTCGAGGGTGGAGCTTATGGTGAAAGCTCCCCCCGTGCCGTCCTCCTTGATGGGCACCTTCTTGGTCTCTGGTGGTGCAGCTCTGGACTTCTTGCTCTTGCCGGCAGAGCTCTCTGGCACGTCCTCAACGGGAGCGCAACACCCCGAAGAGGTGCGCTTGCCGGAGTAGGTGCGAGGGGTCTCTCCGGTCTTCTTCCCTCCCGGGGCTCCGTCGGCAGGAGCAGGTGCTTTGTCGGCAGCTACAGCAACTGCTTCCCGATAGAGTTGGTCGGCGCAAATCAACGCATCTTTCTTGTCGGAGGGGACGGTGATGATGTTCATCGGCCCGGGCATCTTCATCATGTTGTAGGCGTAATATGAAGCCTCCATGAACTTGGCTAGTGCTGGGCGGCGTAGGATCGTGTTGTAGGGCAAGGGGATCTCGGCTACATCGAAGATAATCCTCTCCGTCCTGTGGTCCAGCTCACCTCCGAACGTCACAAGCAGCGTGACCTTTCCCTTCAGGTGGCTCCTCCCCGGGTTGACCCCTTGGAACGTGCCCGTCTCCTCGAGGTCTCCATCAGGGATTTGCAGCCTCTTGATCACAACAGGCGAAATCAAGTTCAGACCGGCCCTGCCGTCAACCAGCATCTTCTTCACCTTGAGGTTGCGGATTGTTGGCGAGACCAACAACGGCAAGCACCCGATCGCAGTCGTGTGGTCAGGATGGTCCTCGGTGTCGAAGATGATAGGCGTGCTGGACCACCTCAGCGGCTTCCATGCGTCGAGCGACGGCTCCACCGCTGTGATCTCATGTGCCCACTGCTTGAGATGGCGGTGGGATGTATGCAGCAAGGCGCCACCATCGACGCACATGGCTTCTGTGGCTTTCTGGAACTCGTGGTCGCCGGACTCATTGTCCTCGTCATGATCATCATCTTCCTGCTTCTTGTCGCGGCCCCGGGCGGGCCTCCCCTGCTGATTATCTTTGCCGTGGCGGCCTCCTTGGCTTCCACGCTTCTTGTCAGATCCCTCGGCACCCTCTTGGCCCTTCTGCTTGTCCCGCCGCTCATACTCGGCTTTCTGCTTCTCAGCGAGCAGCTCCACCTGTCGGCAGTTCTGGAGATCGTGGCCTTTGGTGCGGTGGATCTTGCAATACTGCTTGTCGGAGCCCCCTGGCTTATCGGCAGCCGCCAAGGCCCAGCAAGCGGCACACGCGGCAACCTCCTTGCCGGGGTCACTTGCCTTGGGTTTCTTGGTGGCGCCGGTGTCGTCGGACCCCTCGACGGCAAGCACGGTCTTGCCGCTGTGCTTCCTGTTACGGCACCGTCCCTTCTTCGCCGGGGTGGCGGTATCATCCGTGGAGTCGGTTTACGCGCCGGCATCTTCACCGGGGTACTTCCTTTCCTCTTCAGCGCGAGCGCACCGATCGGCCAGAACATAAAGTTTGGCCACATCCCTAATCTTGTTCATCGCCAGCTCTTCACGCATCTTACGATTGCGCACATTCTGATGGAATGCACTGATCACGGCGGCAGGATGAACGTCGGGGATGTTGTACTACACTCGGCTGAACCTTTGGATGTACTTGCACAAGTTTTCTCCTTCCTTCTGGGGGATGATATGCAGATCACTCGCCTGGCCCTGAGCTTGGTGGCCTTCGGTAAAGGCGCCAACAAACTCATGACACAGATCCGCCCAAGAAGAAATGGAGTCTACCGGCAAGTGCATCAACCATGACATAACATTGGGCTTGAGTGCTAATGGAAAGTAATTGGCAAGCACCTTGTCGTTGCGGGCCCCAGCAGCTTGCATCGCGATGGTGTAGATGCTGAGGAACTCCGACGGGTGAGTCTTTCCGCTGTACTTTTCGCCAACGTCGGGCTTGAACATGCGGTGGGAGGGCCACTGGAACTAGCGCAGGTCACGGGTGAAGGCCGGACAACCCACCTCATAAGGTAGGCCACCATAGCCTCCCGGTGCTTGGTGGTCTATAGTGGGCCCTGCCCGCCTGTCCGACTGGTGGCGCGCGTCATGCTGGCGCTCGATGGTGGTTCGAGCGTCTTCAGGAACCCGCTCCCGAAGAACTTGGCATTGGTCGCGGTGGATTCGCGGGTTGGATGACACTATGGAGATATCATCACGTGTGTTATCTGGACGGACCGACACCCGCGGTGGTCGGGATGGAGGAGGGGAGTGCACCGTGGCCGCATCGCCTCCGGCCCGGCCTCGCGTGTGGTGGCCCGACGGAGCGACGGCCTACGGGTCCTGCCGGCTGCAACTCATCGTTGTTGGCGATGCCGACGAGGCTCCGGATAGTGGCCCTCCATTCGTCGAGCTTCTCCGCAGCGGGAGGAAAATCGAGGAGCAGCTGCACGTGTGCTAGGGCTTTTGCTGGCGTGGGCGGCGGCAAAAGTTGTGTGGACCGCGGTGCGCCTCGACTTCTAACCGCGTTAGAAGGAGCCGCGCCACGGCCCCGCAGCCGTTCGCCACCTCCATCAGCACCTCGGCGTGCATGCTAGGCCTCCTCATCATGTGAATGGGCGCACGGGACTCTTCCCGGGGCGGCGCCCAGGGTCATTAGCAGGGCGGCGCTGCTCGTCGCGCACGACCTGAGAAGAGCGCGCCATGGGCGCCTGTGTTGGTGTCTTGGAGGCCGCCGCGCCGCCATCTAGCGGCATGACGGCGCCCCTGGAGGGCCCCACACCACCTGCGGGGGGCCCGACTCCACCTCCGGAGCCCGTGATGCGTGGCTCGTCGCCTGGCGTACGAACGACGCCGCTCACCAGGTTTGTACTGCCAGGGTGATGTGGATGTTTGCGGGCTGCGCCACGGGTTCTCTCCATGACTGGCCCGCTACTGGTCCACACCGGTACTGGCAATCCGGTCCCGGACGAACCAATCGCCGTGGTCGTCTTCTTCTTAGGAGCCATGGCAATGAAGAACAGCTAGGCCAACTACTAGACCAGAATCTCACAATTGCGCCCCTACCTGGCGTGCCAAAGATGTCGGTGGGAAACGACACCTATGGGATCACAAGAATCCCTACTACGGTTGCGGGGCGTGGGGTTGTGAGAAGAGCAGGATCAGTAGCCAGCACAAGGATCATTTACCCAGGTTTGGGCCGCGAGGATGCGTAAAACCCTAGTCCTGCTTTGGTGGATGTATTGAGTGTTCTTGAGCTCTCGAACTAGCTATGGGTGCTGCGTGGTTCGAAAGAGCCGAATCCTTTTCCTGTATGCCTTGGGCCTCCTTTTATAGGCGAAAGGGGCTGCCACAGTGGCACACAGGAGGTGGAAAGGCCTACAGTGCCGCGAGCTTATCGCTCGTATTACAGGACAAGGCACATTTAATGCGTGGCTTAGGTGTCCCTTCACTTTATCGGGGACGGGAGCGAGGCCCGTCCCGTCCGTCGTTGCTCCTCCTAGCTTCGACACGCGCCCTGACCAGTGATGCATGCGGTGCCATGTAGGCAGGCAAGTAGCTGAGGTGGCGCGATGGTGGAGCCTCCATGAAGATCTGCATGCCGCCATGCAGGTGTGTGCTGAGTTGGCCTGGAAGCTGCATGCTGCCACACAGGTGCCTGCCCAGCTGGTCGGGCTGGCAGCTGCATGTGAATGGCGGTGGGGATCTGGTTGGTGCGGGCCTAGTAGCGGCCCCATTGTCGCCTTCGGCAAGGGTCTTGCCGGGTGGCCCGGCAAGGGTCTTGCCTTTGGCGCGCTGTCTTCCCCGGCAAGGGTCTTGCCGGAGGTCATGTGGGTTTTTCTTGGTAAGAATCTTGACGAGGATTGTTGCCGTCCAATCCTTATATGATCTTGAGTATTCTTTGTCTTCACAAAGATCTGCATGCCACCATGGAGGTGCCTCCCGAGCCTTGGCCCAACGTGTTCGTTGGCGTTGGAGACCGTGGCTCGAGGGTGGCTCGCTCCGCCGGTGTGGGCGAGCTTGTTGGGGAACGTAGTAATTTAAAAAAAAATTCCTACGCACACGCAAGATCATGGTGATGCATAGCAACGAGAGGGGAGAGTGTTGTCCACGTACCCTCATAGACCGAAAGAGGAAGCGTTAGCACAACGCGGTTGATGTAGTCGTACGTCTTCACGATCCGACCGATCAAGTACCGAACGCACGGCACCTCCGAGTTCAGCACACGTTCAGCTTGATGACGTCCCTCAAACTCCAATCCAGCCGAGCTTCGAGGGAGAGTTCCTCAGCACGACAGCGTGGTGATGATGATGATGTTCTACCGATGCAGGGCTTCGCCGAAGCACCGCTACGATATTATCGAGGTGGAATATGGTGGAGGGGGCACCGCACACGGCTAATAGATCTCAAGGACCAATTGTTGTGTCTAGAGGTGCCCCCCTACCCCCGTATATAAAGGAGCAAGGGGGAGGTGGCCGGCCTAGGAGGAGGGCGCGCCAAGGGGGGAGTCCTACTCCCACCGGGAGGAGGACTCCTCCTTTCCTTGTTGGAGTAGGAGAGAAGGAAAGAGGAGGAAAGGGAGAAGGAAAAGGGGGCTGCACCCCTTGTCCAATTTGGACCAGAGGGGGCCCCGCGCCTCCTTCCTTTTGGCCTCTCTCCTCTATTCCCGTATGGCCCAATAAGGCCCAATACTTCTCCGCGGCGAATTCTTGTAACTCTCCGGTACTCCGATAAATACCCGAATCACTCGGAACCTTTCCAAAGTCCGAATATAGTCGTCCAATATATCGATCTTTACGTCTCGGCCATTTCGAGACTCCTCGTCATGTCCCTGATCTCATCCAGGACTCCGAATTACCTTTGGTACATCAAAACACATAAACTCATAATATAACCGTCATCTAAATTTAAGCGTGCGGACCCTACGGGTTCGAGAACTATGTAGACATGACCAAGACACGTCTCTGGTCAATAACCAATAGCGGAACCTGGATGCTCATATTGGCTCCTACATATTCTATGAAGATCTTTATCGGTCAAACCGCATAACAACATATGTTGTTCCCTTTGTCATCGGTATGTTACTTGCCCGAGATTCGATCGTCGGTATCTCAATACCTAGTTCAATCTCGTTACCGGCAAGTCTCTTTGCTCCTTACGTAACGCATCATTCCGTAACTAACTCATTTAGCTACATTGCTTGCAAGGCTTATAGTGATGTGCATTACCGAGAGGGCCCAGAGATACCTCTCCGACAATCGAAGTGACAAATCCTAATCTCGAAATACGCCAACCCAACATGTACCTTTGGAGACACCTGTAGAGCTCCTTTATAATCACCCAGTTACATTGTGACGTTCGGTAGCACACAAAGTGTTCCTCCGGTAAACGGGAGTTGCATAATCTCATAGTTATAGGAACATGTATAAGTTATGAAGAAAGCAATAGCAACATACTAAATGATCAAGTGTTAAGCTAACAGAATGGGTCAAGTCAATCACATCATTCTCCTAATGATGGGATCCTGTTAATCAAATGAGAACTCATGTCTATGGTTAGGAAACTTAACCATCTTTGATTAACGAGCTAGTCAAGTAGAGGCATACTAGTGACACTATGTTTGTCTATGTATTCACACATGCATTATGTTTCCGGTTAATACAATTCTAGCATGAATAATAAACATTTATCATGAAATAAGGAAATAAATAATAACTTTATTATTGCCTCCAGGGCATATTTCCTTCAGTCTCCCACTTGCACTAGAGTCAATAATCTAGTTCACATCACCATGTGATTTAACACTAATATTCACATATGCATGTGATTAACACCCATAGTTCACATCGTCATGTGACCAGCGCCCAAAGGGTTTACTAGAGTCAATAAGCTAGTTCACATCGATATGTGATTAACACCCAAAGAGTACTAAGGTGTGATCATGTTTTGCTCGTGAGAGAAGTTTAGTCAACGGGTCTGTCACATTCAGAGTCGTATGTATTTTGCAAATATTCTATGTCTACAATGCTCTGCACGGAGCTACTATAGCTAATTTCTCCCACTTTCAATATGTTTCCAGATTGAGACTTATAGCCATCTGGATCGGTGTAAAAGCTTGCACTATTGTAACTCTTTACGACGGGCTCTTTTATCACCTCCATAATCGAGAAATATTTCCTTAGTCCTCACTAAGGATTTTCTTGACCGCCGTCCAGTGATCTACTCTTAGATCAAAATTGTACTCCCTTGCCAAACTCAGAGCAAGGTATACAATAGGTCTGGTAAACAACATAGCATACTTTATAGAACCTAAGACTGAGGCATAGGGAATGGCTTTTCATTCACTTTCTATTTTTTGCCATGGTCGGGTTTTGAGTCTTACTTCAACTTCACACCTTGCAACACAGGCAAGAACTCCTTTCTTTGACTGTTCCATTTTGAACTGCTTCAAAATCTTATCAAGGTATGTATTTATTGAAAAATCTTATCAAACGTCTTGATCTATCTCTATAGATCTTGATGCTCAATGTGTAAGCAGCTTCACCGAGATCTTTATTTAAAAAACTCTTATTCAAGTATCCTTTTATGCTATCCAGAAATTCCATATCATTTCCAATCAACAATATGTCATATACATATAGTATTAGAAATGTTACAGAGCTCCCACTCACTTTCTTGTAAATACAGGCTTCTCCAAAAGTCTGTATAAAACCATATGCTTTGATCAACTCATCAAAGCGTATATTCCTACTCTGAGATGCTTGCACCAGTCCATAGATTGATCACTGGAGCTTGCATACTTTGTTAAGGAATGTATTTTTGTTGACAATCTCAGAGTAGGAATGGTGCTTGCACCTTTAGGATTGACAAAACCTTCTTGTTGCATCATATACAACTCTTCTTTAGTAAATTCATTAAGGAATGTATTTTTGACATCCATTTGCCAGATTTCATAAAATGTGGCAATTGCTAACATGATTCGGACAGACTTAAGCATCGATACGAGTGAGAAAATCTCATCGTAGTCAACACATTGAACTTTGTCAAAAACCTTTTTCGACAAGTCGAGCTTTGTAGATAGTAACACTACTATCAGCGTCTGTCTTCCTCTTGAAGATCCATTTTTCTCAATGGCTTGCCGATCATCGGGCAAGTCCACCAAAGTCCACACTTTGTTCTCATACATGGATCCCATCTCAGATTTTATGGCCTTAAGCCATTTTGCGGAATCTGGGCTCATCATCGCTTCCTCATAGTTCGTAGGTTTATCATGGTCTAGTAACATGACTTCCAGAACAGGATTACCGTACCACTCTGGTGCGGACCATACTCTGGAAGACCTGCGAGGTTCTGTAGTAACTTGCTCTGAAGTTTCATGATCATCATCATTAGCTTCCTCACTAATTGGTGTAGGAATCACTCGAACTAATTGCTGTGATGAACTACTTTCCAATTCGGGAGAAGGTACATTTACCTTATCAAGCTCTACTTTCCTCCCACTCACTTCTTTCGAGAGAAACTCCTTCTCTAGAAAGGATCCATCTTAGCAATGAATATCTTGCCTTCGGATCTGTGATAGAAGGTGTACCCAACAGTTTCCTTTGGGTATTCTATGAAGACACATGATACGTCTCCAATGTATCTATAATTTTTGATTGCTCCATGCTACTTTATCTACTGTTTTAGGCTTTATTGGGCTTTATTTTCCACTTTTATATTATTTTTGGGACTAACCTATTAACCGGAGGCCCAGCCCAGAATTGCTGTTTTTTGCCTATTTCAGTATTTCGAAGAAAAAGAATATCAAACGGAGTCCAAACAGAATAAAACCTTCGGGAACGTGATATTCTCGCCGAACATGATCCAGAAAACTTGGAGTGCAAGTCAAGAAGCAACCGGAGCCTCCACGAGATAGGAGGGCGCCCCCCCCCCCGATACGGCACGCCCCCGGTCTCGGGGGCCCCTCATGCCACCGACGCATTTCTTCTTCCTATATATACCTCACGCACCCGAAAACATCCGAGGGCACCACGAAACACAATTTCCACCACCGTAACCTTCTCAGATCCATGAGATCCCATCTTGGAGCCTTGGCACTTTCTGTGGGAGGAGGAATCAAGCAGGGGCCTCTACATCAACATCCTTGCCCCTCCGATGAGTTGTGAGTAGTTTACCACAGACCCACGGGTCCATAGTTATTAGCTAGATGGCTTCTTCTCTCTTTTTGGATCTCAATACAATGTTCTCCCCTCTCTTGTGGAGATCTATTCGATGTAATCTCTTTTTATGTGTGTTTGTCGAGATCCGATGAATTGTGGGTTTATGATTAAGTTTATCTATGAATAATATTTGAATCTTCTCTGAATTCTTTGATGTATGATTGAGTTATCTTTGCAAGTCTCTTCGAATTATCGGTTTAGTTCGGCCTACTAGATTGATCTTTCTTGCCATGGGAGAAGTGCTTAGCTTTGGGTTCAATCTTGCGGTGTTCTTACCAAAGGATGTAAAGGGTTGCAAGGCACGAATTGTATTGTTGGCATCGAGGATAACAAGATGGGGTTTATATCATATTGCATGAGTTTATCCCTCTACATCATGTCATCTTGCTTAATGCGTTACTCTGTTCTTATGAACTTAATACTCTAGATGCATCTTTGGATAGCGGTCGATGTGTGGAGTAATAGTAGTAGATGCAGGCAGGAGTCGGTCTACTTGTTATGGACGTGATGCCTATATACATGATCATGCCTAGATAATCTCGTAACTATGCGCTTTTCTATCAATTGCTCGACAGTAATTTGTTCACCCACCGTAATACTTATGCTATCTCGAGAGAAGCCTCTAGTGAAACCTATGGCCCCCGGGTCTATCTATTATCATATTTGCTTTCAATCTACTTTTATTTGCATCTTTACTTTTTTGCATCTATACCAAAAATACCAAAAATATTATTTACTATCTTTATTAGATCTCACTTTCGCAAGTGGCCGTGAAGGGATTGACAACCCCTTTATTGCGTTGGTTACGAGTTCTCAGTTTGTTTGTGTAGGTGTGTGGGACTTTTTAGGAGCCTCCTACTAGATTGATACCTTGGTTCTCAAAACTGAGGGAAATACTTATGCTACACTTTGCTGCATCACCCTCTCCTCTTCGAGGAAAACCAACGTAAGCTCAAGACGTAGCAAGAAGGATTTCTAGCGCCGTTGCCGGGGAGGTCTTCGCTCAAGTCAAGACATACCAAGTACCCATCACAAACCTATCTCCCTCGCATTTACATTATTTGCCATTTGCCTCTCGTTTTCCTCTCCCCCACTTCACCCTTGCCGTTTTATTCGCCCTCTCTTTCCCAATCTCCTCCTCTTTTTCCCGTTGCCTTTTCCTCGTCCGTTTGTTTGCTCGTGTGTTATTTTGCTTGTTGTTATGTCTGAAATTGGGGGAGTTACCGCCAATATGGGCGATAACAATGACACAGAAAATTCTGATGCTCCTGCTGAAGAATCCCCTACCTATCATACAAAAAGATTTCGAATCGGTAGTGGTAATATTATTGGAAAAGGAGTTATTCAAGATTTCTTTACTTGTGTCGGTGCTTTGCCTTCTATGGGCAGTTCTATTCTTCATAGAACTAGTAGTCTTGCGGACGCTATTGCCATGGTTATTGTTGAACTTGAAAGGCAATTCATGCATATGCACCCTTCTATACAAAGAATTTTCTTAGAAATTTCTAATATTGAACACTCCTCTGTTAAGCGTGCCGCTACTATCTTTTTGGCTCATGAATTCAGATTTATAATAAAAGAGGCCAAAGAAATCTTTGCGCATTATAGGGTGGATGCCGACCGTCCTCCCATAGAATCCATCCTCTTTGATCAAGAAGAAATTATGCGTTTTCAATCTCTTGACTATGTTGCTTTCAATGAGAACCTTAGAAAAAAGGTGCCAACCAATATTTTAATTGATAGAATCTCTGAACTTAATGATGATTTGGCTATTCGAAATAATGAATTAGGATACTCTCTTGAGTGTAGACTCACAAGGTTCTGTCAAAAGAATGCTTATAATGATGAATTGGTGGTGCATTATGAAGGGCCAAAAGAGGAACCTATACCTCCTAAAATTGATCTTGGGGATTTTTGCCGTATTAAATTTAGCCCTTTTGATTACTTTTGCTTGCCTCAAAGAAAACTTGCTGCCGAACGTAGAGAATATGAAATGAGCTTCACCGATTTATCTTATTACTACGGCACTCGTTAGATCTATCCTCGCTTTTATGCCTAGCTAGGGGTGTTAAACGATAGCGCTAGTTGGGAGGCAACCCGATTTTATTTTTTGTTTTTTTTGTTTTTGTTTCTGTTTAGGAATAAATAATCCATCTAGCCTCTGTTTAGATGTGGTTTTATCTTTTAATTAGTATTTTGCCAAGTTAAACCTATTGGATCTTCTTGGATGATAGTTATTTGATCTTGCTGTAATTTCCAGAAACTTTGCGCTCAGTGCCCGAATTGTTAAAAATCACCAGAACGTGATAAAATAGTGATTCCAATTGCTTCTGATCAATAAACAAATTTTATAGGTCGTATAATTTTTTTATAATTTTTTGAGTTCCAGAAGTTTGCGTTAGTTACAGATTACTACAGACTGTTCTGTTTTTGACAGATTCTGTTTTTCGTGTGTTGTTTGCTTATTTTGATGAATCTATGGCCAATAAATTAGTTTATAATCCATAGAGAAGTTGGAATACAGTAGGTTTAACACCAATATAAATAAAGAATGAGTTCATTACAGTACCTTAAAGTAGTCTTTGTTTTCTTTCTCTAACGGAGCTCACGAGATTTCTATTGAGTTTTGTGTTGTGAAGTTTTCAAGTTTTGGGTCAAGCTTTGATGGACTATGGAATAAAGGGTGGCAAGAGCCTAAGCTTGGGGATGCCCATGGCACCCCAATATATTCAAGAATAGCCAAAAGCCTAAGCTTGGGGATGCCCCGGGAAGGCATCCCTCTTTTAAATCTTCGTTCATTGGTAACTTTACTTGGGGCTATATTTTTATTCACCACATGATAAGTGTTTTGCTTGGAGCATCTTGTATTATTTGCGTCTTTGCTTGTTAGTTTACCACAATCATACTTTCTGTACACACCTTTTGGGAGAGCCATACATGAATTGGAATTTGATAGAATACTCTATGTGCTTCAGTTATATCTTTTGAGCTTGATAGTTTTGCTCATAGTGCTTCACTTATATCTTTTGAGCGTGATAATTTTTGCTCTAGTGATTCACTTAGATCTTTTAGAGCACGGTGGTATATTTGTTTTAAAGAAACTATTGATCTCTCATGCTTCACTTAGATTATTTTGAGAGTCATTAATAACATGGTAATTTGCTTAAAGTTAATATACTTGGTATTCAAGATATGTGAAACTTTCTTTTGAGTGCGTTGAATACTAAGAAAAGTTTGATACTTGATGATTGTTTTGAGATATGGAGGTGGTAATATTAAAGTCATGCTGGTTGGGTGATTATGAATTTAAAGAATGCTTGTGTTGAAGTTAGCAAATCCCGTAGCATGCACGTATGGTTAAAGTTGTGTAACAAATTTGAAACATGAAGTGTACTGGCTTGTGCATCCTTATGAGTGGCGGTCGGGACGAGCGATGGTATTTTCCTACCAATCTATCCCCCTAGGAGCATGCGCGTAGTACTTGATTTTTATGACTTCTAAATTTTGCAATAAGTATATGAGTTCTTTTGACTAATGTTGAGTCCATGGATTATCGCACTTTTACCTTTCCGCCATTGCTAGCCTCTTGATTACCGTGCATTGCCCTTTCTCACATTGAGTGTTGGTGCAAACTTCGCCGGTGCATCCAAACCCCATGATATGATACGCTCTATCACACATAAACCTCCTTATATCTTCCTCAAAACAGCCACCATACCTACCTATTATGGCATTTCCATAGCCATTTTGAGATATATTGCCATGCAACTTTCCACCGTTCCGTTCATCATCATGACATACATTACTTTTGTCATATTGCCATTGCATGATCATGTAGTTGAAATCGTATTTGTGGCAAAGCCACCATGCATTATTTTCATACATGTCACTCTTGATTCATCGCACCATCCCGGTACACCGCCGGAGGCATTCATATAGAGTCATATCTTGTTCTAGTTTCGAATTGTAATCCTTATGTTGTAATCAATAGAAGTGCGATGATCATCATTATTAGAGCATTGCCCAAACGAAAAAAAATAAAGGCCCAAAAAAAGAAAATAAATAAAAAGGTCAATGTTACTATCTCTTTTTCCACACTTGTGCTTCAAAGTAGCACCATGTTTTTCATATAGTGAGTCTCATATATTGTGCTTCAAAGTAGCACCATGTTTTTCATATAGAGTCTCATAAGTTGTCTCTTTCATACTAGTGGGTATTTTTCATTATAGAACTTGGCTTGTATATTCCTACGATGGGCTTCCTCAAATGCCCTAGGTATTCATGAGCAAGCGAGTTGGATGCACACCCACTAGTTTTCTTTTGTTGAGCATTCATTTATAGCTCTAGTGCATCCGTTGCATGGCAATCCCTACTCCTCATGTTGACATCAATTGATGGGCATCTCCATAGCCCGTTGATTATCCTCGTCAACGTGAGACTTTCTCCTTTTTGTCTTCTCCACACAATCCCCATCATCATATTCTATTCCACCCATAGTGCTATATCCATGGCTCACGCTCATGTATTGCGTGAAGGTTGCAAAAGTTTGAGATTATTTAAGTATGAAACAATTGCTTGGCTTGTCATCGGGGTATAGAAGTTGGGAACATCTTTGTGTGACGAAAATGAAGCATAGCCTAACTATATGATTTTGTAGGGATGAACTTTCTTTTGCCATGCTATTTTGAGAAGACATGATTACTTTGATTAGTATGCTTGAAGAATTACTATTTCTTTTATCAATATGAACTTTTATTTTGTACTCATTCGGATCTGAATATTCATACCACAATTAAGAAGATTTACATTGAAATTATGCTAAAGTATCACTCCGCATCAAAAATTCCCTTTTTATCATTTACCTACTCGAGGACGAGCAGGAATTAAGCTTGGGGATGCCTGATACATCTCCAACATATCTATAATTTTTGATTGCTCCATGCTACTTTATCTACTGTTTTAGGCTTTATTTTCCACTTTTATATTATTTTTGGGACTAACCTCTTAACCGGAGGCCCAGCCCAGAATTGCTGTTTTTTGCCTATTTCAGTATTTCGAAGAAAAGGAATATCAAACGGAGTCCAAACAGAATGAAACCTTCGGGAACGTGATTTTCTCGCCGAACGTGATCCAGAGAACTTGGAGTGCAAGTCAAGAAGCAACCGGAGCCTCCACGAGATAGGAGGCGCCCCCATCTGGCGCCCCTGTCTCGTGGGCCCCTCATGACCACCGGCGTACTTCTTCTTCCTATATATACCTACGCACCCGAAAACATCCAGGGCACCACGAAACACAATTTCCACCACCGTAACCTTCAGATGTCTGCGAGATCCCATCTTGGAGCCTTGGCAGACTTTTCTGCGGAGGAGGAATCAAGCACGGGGGCCTCTACATCAACATCCTTGCCCCTCCGATGAGTTGTGAGTAGTTTACCACAGACCCTACGGGTCCATAGTTATTAGCTAGATGGCTTCTTCTCTCTTTTGGATCTCAATACAATGTTCTCCCCCTCTCTTGTGGAGATCTATTCGATGTAATCTCTTTTGCGGTGTGTTTGTCGAGATCCGATGAATTGTGGGTTTATGATTAAGTTTATCTATTAATAATATTTGAATCTTCTCTGAATTCTTTTATGTATGATTGAGTTATCTTTGCAAGTCTCTTCGAATTATCGGTTTAGTTTGGCCTACTAGATTAATCTTTCTTGCCATGGGAGAAGTGCTTAGCTTTGGGTTCAATCTTGCGGTGTCCTTACCAAAGGATGTAAAGGGTTGCAAGGCACGTATTGTGTTGTTGCCATCAAGGATAACAAGATTGGGTTTATATCATATTGCATGAGTTTATCCCTCTACATCATGTCATCTTGCTTAAAGCGTTACTCTGTTCTTATGAACTTAATACTCTAGATGCATCTTTGGATAGCGGTCGATGTGTGGAGTAATAGTAGTAGATGCAGGCAGGAGTCGGTCTATTTGTTATGGACGTGATGCCTATATACATGATCATGCCTAGATAATCTCATAACTATGCGCTTTTCTATCAATTGCTCGACAGTAATTTGTTCACCCGCCGTAATACTTATGTTATCTTGAGAGAAGCCTCTAGTGAAACCTATGGCCCCCGGGTCTATCTCTTATCATATTTTCTTTCAATCTACTTTTATTTGCATCTTTACTTTTTTGCATCTATACCAAAAATACCAAAAATATTATTTACTATCTTTATTAGATCTCACTTTCATGAAGTGGCTGTGAAGGGATTGACAACCCCTTTATTGCGTTGGTTGCGAGTTCTCAGTTTGTTTGTGTAGGTGTGTGGGACTTTTGAGGAGCCTCCTACTAGATTGATACCTTGGTTCTCAAAACTGAGGGAAATACTTACGCTACACTTTGTTGTATCACCCTCTCCTCTTCGAGGAAAACCAACGCAAGCTCAAGACGTAGCAACGCACTTCTCCGATTTGGGTTCGATCTTATCAGGTTGAAACTTTTTCACATAAGCATCGCAGCCCCAAAATTTAAAAAATGACAACTTTTGTTTCTTGCCAAACCACAGTTCATAAGGCATCGTCTCAACGGATTTTGATGGTACCCTATTTAAAGAGAATGCAGTTGTCTTTAATGCATAACCCCAAAATGATAATGGTAAATCGGTAAGAGACATCATAGATCGCACCATATCTAATAAAGTGTGGTTACGATGTTCGGACACACCATTACGCTGTAGTGTTCCAGGTGGCATGAGTTTGTGAAACTATTCCACATTGTTTTAATTGAAGACCAAACACGTAACTCAAATATTCATCTGCGCGATCAGATCGCAGAAACTTTATTTTCTTGTTATGATGATTTTCCACTTCACTCTAAAATTCTTTGAACTTTTCAAATATTTCAGACTTATGTTTCATCAAGTAGATATACTCATATCTGCTCAAATCATCTGTGAAGGTCAGAAAATAACGATACCCGCCACGAGCATCAACACTCATTGGACCGCATACATCGGTATGTAATATTTCCAACAACAAGTCAGTAGCTCGTTCCATTGTTCCGAAGAACGGAGTTTTAGTCATCTTTCCCAAAAGGCACGGTTCGCAAGCATCAAATGATTCATAACCAAGTGATTCTGAAAAATCCATCTTTATGGAGTTTCTTCATGCACTTTACACCAATATGACCCAAACGACAGTGCCACAAATAAGTCGCACTATCATAATTAACTTTGCATCCTTTGGCATCAATATTATGAATATGTGTATCACTATGATCGAGATCCAACAAACTATTTTCATTGGGTGTATGACCATTGAAGGTTTTATTCATGTAAACAGAACAACAATTATTCTCCGACTTTAAATGAATAACCGTATTGCAATAAACATGATCAAATCATATTCATGCTCAACGTAAACGCCAAATAACATTTATTTAGGTTTAACACTAATCCCGAAAGCATAGGGAGTGTGTGATGATGATCATGTCAATCTTGGAACTACTTCCAACACTCATCGTCACTTCCCCTTCAACTAGTCTTTGTTTATTCTGTAACTCCTGTTTCGAGTTACTAATCTTAGCAACGAACAAGTATCAAATACTCAGGGGCTACTATAAACACTAGTAAGGCACACATCAATAACTTGTATATCAAATATACCCTTGTTCACTTTGCCATCCTTCTTATCCACCAAATATTCAGGGCATTTATGCTTCCAGTGACCATTTCCTTTGCAGTAGAAGCACTCAGTTTCAGGCTTTGGTTCAGCTTTGGGCTTCGCGGGAGTGACAACTTGCTTGCCATTCTACTTGAAGTTCCCTTTCTTTCCCTTTGCCCTTTTCTTGAAACTAGTGGTCTTGTCAATCATCAACACTTGATGCTCTTTCTTGATTTCTACCTTCGTTGATTTCAGCATCACGAAGAGCTCGGGAATCGTTTTCGTCATCCCTTGCATACTATAGTTCATCACGAAATTCCAGTAACTTGGTGATGGTGACTAGAGAACTCTGTCGATCACTATCTTATCTGGAAGATTAACTCCCACTTGATTCAAGTGATTGTAGTACCCAGAAAATATGAGCACATGCTCACTAGTTGAGCGATTCTCCTCCATTTTTTAGCTATAGAACTTGTTGGATACGTCATATCTCTCAAATCGGGTATTTGCTTCAAATATTAACTTCAACTCCTGGAACATCTCATATGGTCCATGACGTTAAAAACGTCTTTGAAGTCCCGATTCTAGGCCTTTAAGAATGGTGCACTAAACTATCAAGTAGTCATCATATTGAGCTAGCCAAACATTCATAATGTCTGTATCTGCTCTTGCAATAGGTATGTCACCTACTGGTGCATCAAGGACATAATTCTTCTATGCAGCAATGAGGATAAACCTCAGATCACGGATCTAATCCGTATCATTGCTACTAATATCTTTCAACATAGTTTTTTCTCTAGGAACATATCAAAAATAAACATAGGGAAGCAACAATGCGAGCTATTGATCTACAACATAATTTGCAAAATACTATCAGGACTAAGTTCATGATAAATTAAAGTTCAATTAATCATATTACCTAAGAACTCCCACTTAGATAGACATCCCTCTAATCATCTAAGTGATCACGTGAGATGGAATAGTTTTCAATGGTGAACATCATTATGTTGATCATATCTACTATATGATTCACGCTCGACCTTTCGGTCTCAGTGTTCCGATGCCATATCTGTATATGCTAGGCTCATCAAGTTTAACCTGAGTATTCCGCGTGTGCAACTGTTTTGCACCTGTTGTATTTGAACGTAGAGCCTATCATACCCGATCATCACGTGGTGTCTCAGCACGAAGAACTTTCGCAACGGTGCATACTCAGGGAGAACACTTATACCTTGAAATTTAGTGAGAGATCATCTTATAATGCTACCACAATCAAAGCAAAATAAGATGCATAAAGGATAAACATCACATGCAATCAATATAAGTGATATGATATGGCCATCATCATCTTGTGCTTGTGATCTCCATCTCCGAAGCACCGTCATGATCACCATCATCACCGGCGCGACACCTTGATCTCCATCATAGCATCGTTGTCATTTCACCACCTATTGCTTCTACGACTATCGTTACCGCTTAGTGATAAAGTAAACCAATTACAGGGGCGATTGCATTGCATACAATAAAGCGACAACCATATGGCTCCTGCCAGTTGCCGATAACTTGGTTACAAAACATGATCATCTCATACAATAAAATATAGCATCACGTCTTGACCATATCACATCACAACATGCCCTGCAAAAACAAGTTAGATGTCCTCTACTTTGTTGTTGCAAGTTTTACGTGGCTGCTACGGGCTGAGCAAGAACCGTTCTTACCTATGCATCAAAACCACAACGATAGTTCGTCAAGTTAGTGCTGTTTTAACCTTCTCAAGGACCGGGCATAGCCACACTCGGTTCAACTAAAGTTGGAGAAACTGACACCCGCCAGCCACCTATGTGCAAAGCACGTCGGTAGAACCAGTCTCGCGTAAGCGTCACGTAATGTTGGTCCGGGCCGCTTCATCCAACAATACCACCGAACCAAAGTGTGACATACTGGTAAGCAGTATGACTTGTATCGGCCACAACTCACTTGTGTTCTACTCGTGCATATAACATCTACGCATAAAACCAGGCTCGGATGCTACTGGTGGGGAACGTAGTAATTTCAAAAAAATTCCTACGTACACGCAAGATCATGGTGATGCATAACAACGAGAGGGGAGAGTGTTGTCCACGTACCCTCGTAGACCGAAAGCGGAAGCATTAGCACAACGCGGTTGATGTAGTCGTACGTCTTCACGATCCGATTGATCAAGTACCGAACGAACGACACCTCGGAGTTTTGCACACATTCAGCTCGATGATGTCCCTCGAACTCCGATCTAGCCGAGCTTCGAGGGAGAGTTCCGTCAACACGATGGCGTGGTGATGATGATGATGTTCTACCGACGCAGGGCTTCGCCTAAGCACCGCTACAATATTATCGAGGTGGAATATGGTAGAGGGGGGCACCGCATACGGCTAATAGATCTCAAGGATCAATTGTTGTGTCTAGAGGTGCCCCTGCCCCCGTATATAAAGGAGCAAGGGGGGAGGCGGCCGGCCTAGGAGGAGGGCGCGCCAAGGGGGGAGTCCTACTCCCACCGGGAGTAGGACTCCTCCTTTCCTTGTTGGAGTAGGAGAGAAGGAAAGAGGAGGAAAGGGAAAAGGAAAATGGGGCTGCACCCCTTGTCCAATTCGGACCAGAGGGGGGGGGGGGGCACGCGCCTCCTTCCTTTTGGCCTCTCTCTATTTCCGTATGGCCCAATAAGGCCCAATACTTCTCCCCGGCGAATTCCCGTAACTCTCCGGTACTCCGATAAATACCCGAATCACTCGGAACCTTTCCGAAGTCCGAATATAGTCGTCCAATATATCAAACTTTACGTCTCGGCCATTTCGAGACTCCTCGGCATGTCCCCGATCTCATCCGGGACTCCGAAGTACCTTCGGTACATCAAAACACATAAACTCATAATATAACCGTCATCTAACTTTAAGCGTGCGGACCCTACGGGTTCGAGAACTGTGTAGACACGACCAAGACACGTCTCCGGTCAATAACCAATAGCGGAACCTGGATGCTCATATTGGCTCCTACATATTCTACGAAGATCTTTATCGGTCAAACCGCATAACAACATACGTTGTTCCCTGTGTCATCGGTATGTTACTTGCCCGAGATTCGATCGTCGGTATATCAATACCTAGTTCAATCTTGTTACCGGCAAGTCTCTTTACTCGTTACGTAATGCATCATTCCGTAACTAACTCATTTAGCTACATTGCTTGCAAGGCTTATAGTGATGTGCATTACCGAGAGGGCCCAGAGATACCTCTCCGACAATCGGAGTGACAAATCCTAATCTCGAAATACGCCAACCCAACATGTACCTTCGGAGACACCTGTAGAGCTCCTTTATAATCACCCGATTACGTTGTGACGCTTTGGTAGCACACAAAGTGTTCCTCCGGTAAACGGGAGTTGCATAATCTCATAGTTATAGGAACATGTATAAGTTATGAAGAAAGCAATAGCAACATACTAAACGATCAAGTGCTAAGCTAACGGAATGGGTCAAGTCAATCACATCATTCTCCTAATGATGTGATCCCGTTAATCAAATGACAACTCATGTCTAGGTTAGGAAACTTAACCATATTTGATTAACGAGCTAGTCAAGTAGAGGCATACTAGTGACACTATGTTTGTCTATGTATTCACACATGCATTATGTTTCCGGTTAATACAATTCTAGCATGAATAATAAACATTTATCATGAAATAAGGAAATAAATAATAACTTTATTATTGCCTCTAGGGCATATTTCCTTCAGAGCTGCCCCGGCATGGGGCTTGCCGGGGCTGCAGAGGCTGCCCCGGCAAGGGCCTTGCCGGGGAAACCTGCTTCACCCGTCTGCACTTTGTGGCCTTGGTCCTTGATGTTGCCTTGTGTGTATCGTGCCTTCGGCTTCTCTCCGGCTTCCCTCCTTTGCCCTGCTATGTGCGGCCATGACGTGTGGCTCTGACTGCCCGTGCACAAGTAAAGGGGTCAAAAGGAGAGCCCCCAATTTTGTACACCGACACCAACACGCTCGATCCCTCTGGTCGGACACACTTTCCCGGGTCATTCCCGGCCTCGGAAGATCAACACGTCGCAGCCCCACCTAGGCACAACAGAGAGGTCAGCACGTCGGTCTAAATCCTATGCACGCAGGGGTCTGGGCCCATCGCCCATTGCACACCTGCATGTTGCGAGGGCGGCCGGAAGCAGACCTAGCCTCCCTAATACAAGAGCAGGCATTCCAGTCCAATCCGGCGTGCGCCGCTCAGTCGCTGACGTCAAGAAGGCTTCGGCTGATACCACGACGTCGAGTGCCCATAACTGTTCCTGCGTAGTTGGTTAGTGCGTATAGGCCAGTGGCCAGACTTAGATCAAATACCAAGATCTCGTTAAGCGTGTTATTATGAAATAACCGCGAACGCCGACCAGGGGCAGGCCCACCTCTCACCTAGGTGGTCTTATCCTGCCCTGTCGTCCGCCACAAAAATCCACTCAGAGGGCTGTCGGGAAAGTATGTCCTTTCAGCCCCCAATCCATGAATCAACCGCGGGTACTCAACGAGCCGACCTGACTTTAGTCATCATCCGTATAGTATGTATGTATAGTATAGTATATACCCATGATCACCTCCCGAGTGATAACGACCCGATAGTATAGCAAGGCAGACTGACAAGATTGTAGGGCCACTGATGATAAACTAGCATCCTATACTAAGCATTTAGGATTGCAGGTAAGGTATCAATAGATGTAGCAACAATGACAGGCTATGCAACAGAATAGGATTAATCGAACAGTAACATGCTACACTACTCTAATGCAAGCAGTAGAGGGAAGAATAGGTGATATCTGGTGATCAAGGGGGGGGGGGGCATGCCTGGTTGCTCTGGCAAGAAGGAGGGGTCGTCAATTTCGTAGTCGAACTGGGCAGCAGGAGCATCGGTCTCGTAGTCTACTGGAAAGAAGAGGGGGAAGAAACAATAAATACAATGCAAACATAAGCATCACGATGCATGACATGACAATGAGCGGTGCTAGGTGTGCCCTAATGCGGTATTAGGTGATACCGACGAAGGGGGAAAACATCCAGGAAACTATCTGAAAGTGCAACTACCCCTAGGTGGTTTCGGTAATTCCTACAACATATAGCTCATTGAGCTAACATTATTCCAAGATAAATATTTCAGGAAAAGCTCAATGAATGGCATGGAATGGATGAGAAAAGTGGACGCCTCAAAACACTAAGGATAAAAGGATTGGCTCAAGCTCAAAGCTCAAGACTCTACATTTTATATTTTAGTGATCCAAGATCACATTGAGTCTATAGGAAAAGCCAATACTATCAAGGAGGGATGAGGTGTGGCTTAATGAGGTTCTTGCTTCATAGTGCTTAGTGATATGCTCCAAAACCCTCAACTACTTTCCCGTATCCACATATGACCTAAACCAAAAGTCAAACTCGGCCCCACCGATTCTTTCTATCCGGCGCCACCGAGTTCATATGTCATAGCCACTGCCACAAACCCTAGGCAAATCGGTCTCACCAATAGGGATGTCGGTCTCACCGAGATGGGATTGTAATCTCTCTATTTCCCTTCGTAACATTTCGGTCCTACCGAGATGAGCGATCGGTCCCACCGAGATTGCAATGTAAACTCTCTGTTTCCTTTTCGTAACATTTCGGTCCCACTGAAATGAGCGAACCGGTCCCACCGAGTTTACCTGACCAACTCTCTGGTTAGCTTATTACCAAAATCGATCCCACCGAGTTTGTGTAATCGGTCTCACGGAGATTATGTTATGCCCTAACCCTAACCATCTTGGTCCTACCGAGTTGCATGTCGGTCCCACCGAAAATCCTAACAGTCACTAGATTTGCTGAATCGGTCCGACCGAGTTTAACAATTCGGTCCCACCGAGTTTGGTAAGTTGTGTGTAATGGTTAGATTTTGTGTGGAGGCTATATATACCCCTCCACCTCCTCTTCATTCGTGGAGAGAGCCATCAGAACGAACCTACACTTCCAACCTACATTTTCTGAGAAAGAACCACCTACTCATATGTTGAGGCCAAGATATTCCATTCCTACCATATGAATCTTGATCTCTAGCCTTCCCCAAGTTGCTTTCCACTCAAATCTTCTTTCCACCAAATCCAAATCCTGTGAGAGAGAGTTGAGTGTTGGGGAGACTATCATTTGAAGCACAAGAGCAAGGAGTTCATTATCAACACACCATTTGTTACTTATTGGAGAGTGGTGTCTCCTAGATTGGCTAGGTGTCACTTGGGAGCCTCCGACAAGATTGTGGAGTTGAACCAAGGAGTTTGTAAGGGCAAGGAGATCTCCTACTTCGTGAAGATCTACCGCTAGTGAGGCAAGTCCTTCGTGGGCGACGGCCATGGTGGAATAGACAAGGTTGCTTCTTCGTGGACCCTTCATGGGTGGAGCGCTCCGTGGACTCGCGCAACCGTTACCCTTCATGGGTTGAAGTCTCCATCAACGTGGATGTACGATAACACCACCTATCGGAACGACGACAAAAACATCCGTGTCTCCAATTGCGTTTGAATTCTCCAAACCCTTCCCTTTACATTCTTGTAAGTTGCATGCTTTACTTTCCGCTGCTCATATACTCTTTGCATGCTTTCTTGAATTGTGTTAAGATTGCTTGACTTGTGCTAAGTTAGCTAAAATCTGCCAAAGACTAAAATTGGGAAAAGGATAAGTTTTTATTTGGTCAAGTAGTCTAATCATACCCCCTCTAGACATACTTTCGATCCTACAAGTGGTGTCAGAGCTTTGGTCTCCATTTGCTTTGATTTCCATAGCTTTTGGTAGTCATAGCCTTGGTTTCACAACATAGGAGAGTATGGCGTCTAGCGAGGGAAATTATCACCGTAGAGGTCCTTACTTTGATGGTACTAATTTTATGAAGTTGGAAGCATAAGATGAAAATGCATATTCTTGGACATAACTCCGCGTTTGGGTTATTGTGTGTATTGGCTTGCAAGGTGAATTCTTTGATGGGAGAGAACTGAACCGTGAAGCTACCATGAAGAGTTGAAGATGCTGCAATACAACGCTCAAGCTTGTGATATCCTCTTCAACGGATTGTGCCCCGAGGAATTCAACAAAATCAGCCCTCTTGAGAATGCAAAGGAAATTTGGGATACTTTGATTGATATGCATGAAGGTACCGACTCCGTCAAGGAATCCAAGTTGGATGTGCTTCAAAGTCAACTTGACAAGTTCAAAATGAAGGATGGTGAAGGTGTCGCTGAAATGTACTCTCGGCTTGCTCTTATCACAAATGAGATTGCCGGCTTAGGAAGTGAAGAGATGACCGACAGATTCATCATCAAGAAGATCCTAAGAGCTTTGGATGGAAAATATGATACCGTGTGCACATTGATCCAAATGACGCCCAATTACAAAGATCTCAAGCCAACGGAAGTCATTGGAAGAATTGTTGCTCATGAGATGTCACTCAAGGATGAACTTCACAACAAATCAAGTGGTGCTTACAAAGCCTCATGTGAAGCCCCCACATCATCAAGTGAGAAACAAACCTTCAATGAAGAATTGAGCTTAATGGTGAAGAACTTCAACAAATTCTACAAGAATAGAAGCAAAGAGAGAAGCTCCAAGTCAAGGTCCTACAGTGACAAAAGATCTTCTAGTCGAGAGCGTAATTTCTACAATTGTGGAAGACATGGACACTATTCCAATGAGTGTACGACACCCTACAAAAGAAGAGAAGAATCACCTAAAAGGAGAAGTAGAAGAGAAGAATCACCACCAAGAGAGAGAAGGAGTAGAGATGATCGTTATGAATGAAGAACATCCCGGAGAAGCAAGGATTCGGAAAGGAAGGAGAAGTCATCAAGGAGCTACACAAAACGAAGACATGAAGCTCATGTTGGTGAATGGGTATCCGGCTCCGACTCCGACAATCACTCCGAGAGAATCGATCACTCCGACTCCGAATATACTCAAGATGAAGGTGTTGCCGGTCTAGCACTTGTGTCAACCAACTCCTACGACATATTTGATTCACCAAATGAAGCACTTGGAAGATGCTTCATGGCCAAAGGTCCAAAGATAACACACCCCGAGTATGTTGATTTCAATAGTGATGAAGATGACTTGCTAGGTGATGATGATTTACTTGTTGACAACTCTAGTGATGAATACTATGATGAAACGTCAATTAATCATGCTAATCAAGATAAAAGGAATGACAATGATAAGGAGAAGATTGAGCTTCTAACTAAAGAACTAAACACTCTTAAGTTAGCTCATGAAACTATCTTAGGAGATCATCGAGAACTTTTAAGGACTCATGAGAAATTACGTTTTGAAAAGCTCAACCTTGAGCAAGAGCATGAGTTCTTAAAGGCAATCAATGATGATCTTTGTAAAAAAAGTTCTTCTTACATTGCCAAGCGTTTACTCTTATCCACTTACATGCCTCAAGTCAAGTCTAGTAACAAGAACAAGAAGGATTCTTCCTCTAGTAGTAACAACAATCATGCTAAATCCAATGTCGTTGCTTCTAGTAGTTCTCTTGATTCAACTAATGGTTCTCTTAGCCAAGTTACACTTGAGCAAGAAAATAGCTTATTGAAGGGAATTATAGAGAAAGTTGTTTACAAGAGCCTTGCCGGGAGTAAGCAATTTGAGGAAATTGTACGCGAGCAAGGAAGGCACCGGAAGAATCAAGGTGTTGGTTTTGAACAAAAGTTCAATGCCAATGGAGTTGAGTGGGAAGAAGATCAATACCCCAAGACAAAGTTTGTTCCTCAACAAGAGAAGTATGATCCTACTTCCTTCAAGGGGACACAAGCCCAAGATGATCTTCCACCACAAGACCACAAGCAAAAAGGCAAGGACAAGCTTCAAGAAGAGATTGATGCATTTGAAGAAGCTCCAAAGGCCTTGGTCAAGTGGGTTCCCAAGACTACGTCAAGCTCTACATCATCTAGTACAACTACAACTCCAAGGATTCCCATCTAGATGATGTGGGTCCCGAAGAATAAGAACTATAGAGTTCTTGAGGGTGACTCCGCCAACATATTTCACTCATATCATTTTGGCAATTAGAAGTGCAATCAACTTCCACATATTGCACTAGTTCAAGGAGTCACAAATCCTCTTATTGGTAAGACAAGGGACAATGTAACCTAATGCTCTCATAGACATCATCTTGTGTGTGCATCACTCTATGCTATGGATATCCTTGTTTGTTCCTTATGGGACTAACCCGTGTAGGTATTGAAAGTGCAACTCACTCCAAAGGATTGCTCCAAATGATCTACATCAACATTGAGCATCCACATCTTCAACACCTACATGAAGTCATCATCGACAAAACCCAAGGTTAGTTCATCCGTCTAAGGGGGGATCTCACATCTAGGGGGAGCTTTACTCTAAGAATTGAGCTAAAGCAACTCTAATGGTGTGAACACAACAATGCTTTATGTAAAAGTGGTAACCCCACTTGAGCTTAAACAATGAGTATGACCTATGATCAAATGTTCTCATTTGACTCCTAAGTCAATATACTCATATATAGATGACCTAGTCATCGCCAATTGCTTGATAGATGCTAGAATTGGTTGTGCATGCTTCGCCACATATTTCATTTGCCATTTTATTGTGTGAGCATGTTGGTTGCATATTTTACTCATTCGAGGACATCCACTTGTTGTTTTGATTGATTGGTTTCTTTTTCTTTTGCCAAGTGGATGGACAAGAATGCCTAAGAACCTTCTCTAGCTATCTATGCTTTTCTCGTCTCAAACTCTATTCATGCTACATCACAAAATTTGATCAAGTCAGATTCGAACCACTCCGTGTGAGGAGCACTTGGAGTCCCCGATTCGTCATAGACTTAAACTTCCAAAACTTCTTTGTGCGTTTTGGTCTGACCGATTCCCATTTCGGTCATACCGAGATCACAAAGTCGATCTAGGTTTTCAATCTCGGTGCAACCGATTTGAACTTTTCGGTCACACCGGGTTGTTGTAACTGCTAGCAGTTATGCACCTCGGTGCCACCGAGTTGTTCCACTCGGTCACACCGACAGGGTCGGGCTATATATACCCACGGGCAAAACTTTGGAAATTTTCTCCGAACTCTTTCGCCTGGCCAGCCCGGCCTCGCCTCTAGGGTCTCCAGATCGTCCCCCTCGTCGCCAGCTGCCTCCTGCCACTGGTCTCCGCCGCTATCAACGGGAATCATCCCCACCGTTGCTGCCGTAGCGAGTTCATCGCTGAACTAGGGTATGAACTCGATCACTGTGCTATCCCTATCTGATTCCTAGCACATTGTGTTCGCCATGAATCTTGCGACGATTGAAACTATCTTATCCAGTCAAAACACTCCGTAGATTAGAGATGAATTGAAAATTTAGGGTTAGGTTTCATGAAACCATCTCGGACCAACCGAGTTGTAGAACTCTGTACCACCGATTCGCTAAGGCCATTGCACATGTAATTCTGGCCCCGACCGAGAATTGCAAATCGGTGTGACCGAGTTCAGGACTTCAGAAACCCTAGCGCCTCGATGCCATCGAACTCGTGACTCGGTCTGACCGAGTTCACTAGTTTAGGTTCCAAAAGCTGCTTCGGTATCACCGAGTTTACAAATCGGTAGATCCGAAATGCTTTCTGTGGAAAACTAAAACTAAGTTTTTGACTCATTCTTTTGCAAAAACCTCTATATTTTGTGATGCTCATCCACTCTATCTCATCTATATCTACTCACAGGGTTTGTCGTGAGTGTTTGCAATATGTCTGATCAAAGTGACAGCCAGAACAGGGAAGAGGAGCAAGTTCAAGTGAGTGAGGGCACTAGTCCCTCTAGCAGCTATGATGATGGCAGCAGGAGCACCCCAAGCAACCTACCCAAAGCTGCCACCAGGGCCAGAAAGAAGAGAACCTCGGAATCTGAGGATGAAGACTATGTGGCTGTTGAGGATGAGGCCACTTCCAAGAAGAAGGTGCTCAAGAAAGAATATGGCCTGCTTGTAGCCACTAAGCCCGGTATGAAGACCAAAGCACCGCCAAAAGGATTCCCATGTCTAAAGCCAGAGCCTCCACTCAAGCATCTTTGGAAGCTGAACCCAAAGAGGCTGCTGCAGAAGGGAAGAAGAGGAAGGAAAGGGTCAAGAAGACCATGGCCAGGGTTGTTGGAAAGCCTCCCATGATGGAAGAGGAAGAAGAAGAACAGAATGCTGCACCAGCACCCAAAGCTCAGAAGCTTATGGTTGATGCCATCAGGTCAGGGGCTGCTTCATCAAATCCCAAAGAAGCACCCAAGGCTACCTCCAAGCCCAAGACTGCACCTAAGAGGAGTACCAGGAACATCCCAGCTGCAGAGAAGAACAAGGCCCAAGTGCCTGAAGCTGCAATGGAAGGAGAAGATGATGAGTCACATGTTTTGAGAAAATTGAAGCCTAAAATTCCAGATCATAATGATGCCCATCCAGTAGCTGAGAACATGAAAATCAGAAAGAATTCAGGATTGAGACTATGGAGAGAGAGTGATCCATATGCTACCAGGAGAAGGACTGATGTAGACTACAGGTTCCACACAAAGGAACAACAGGATTTCTATGAGACAGTGATGCTGGACAAGAAGCCAATAGTGTGTGACATGAGATGGTGAACTGGGAATACATCAAGGAGAACGAAGAACACTATCCTTGTGTGTATGACAACTTCAGTGTTTGTGGAGTGGCAGACTTTGTTGGGCAGAAGCTCACAAAGTGGAATGATGAGCTAATAATGCAATTCTACTCCACATCACACTTCTATCCAGATGGCAGGATAGTATGGATGTCTGAAGGTACTAGGTACCAATCATCAATTGAAGAATGGGCTAATCTAATCAATGCACCTAAGGAGAAAGAGGATGACTTGGATGTCTATGCCAAGAAGAAGATGGATCACAACTCTATGGCACATATGTACAAGGAGATCCCAGATGCTCCTATTGAAACACACAAGTTTGGATCAGTACATTACCTTCTGTCAGGACTGCCAACCATCAACTGGATCCTCAGGCACACTCTTTTGCCCAAGTTAGGTGATCACAACATGATCAGAGGCCATGCAATAAATCTCTACACTTATTTGATGTGCCACAAAAGTTCAAGGTCATGAGTCTTATAGTTGAAACTATCAAGAGGACGATTCTTGACAAAAGAGAAGTTGTGGGTATGCCCCATGCATCCGTGAGCTGATTAACTCCAAGATGGGCACTGGCACATACTTGTTGGACAAGGATCATATGCCTATCTATCCAGATTTTGAGGACAACCAAGTGGTTATGGATGAAGATGAACCATCTTCTGTGCAAGCACAAGCAAAGAAGGAGAAGGCAAGGATTGAGAAGGCTGCCAAGATGCCAACAATGGAAGAGGCATCTCAGTACTTCTTGAAGAGCAAATAGGATCAACTTGGCTACTTGATTGCATCCACTCTGAGGATTGAGAAGGGGCTGGCCACCTTGACTCAGAACCAGGAGAGCCTAGAAAGGATCATGGAGCAGAAGTTCTATGACTTGGATGTGAAGGTAACTGAGATCCAGTCTGTTGTTGAGCAACTCCAGGATGATATGCAGGAGAGGAAGGGCAAGACAACCACCGAGGCATTTGCGAGTCCTAGAGCTCGAGAGGTCACCTGCAGTGCAGTGGATGACATCGAGCCACTTCATCTCGCACCAGCTACAACTTCGGTGCCACCAGCTCCAAAGCACTCCACTCCACCAGCTCGGCTACATCAACTGATACCTTCGTCCTTGGAGTCCTGTCTACACCACCACCTGAAGATCAAGCCTGAGAGACGATTTAGTGCTATGCATTTTCTATGAACTTTTTGGTAACTTGTTGCCAAAGGGGGAGAAAAATGTATAGATCATAGGCTTCGAGAGAGAGTGTTGTTTTTTATTCTCTCTTGCTTTGGTGGTTGAACATTATTTGCTTGATTGAGATACCTTCTGTCTGTGTGATACTTGGATGATCATGTGTTTGATCATATGCTACATTAATGCTTGTTGGATGACATTATCATTTTATCTCTATATGATCATTCACTTTGCTTTGTGATGAGTGCATGTATTCTATTGTTATCATTTTGAGCGCTCCACCAAGATGTATGTGACATGGAAGAGTAACCCATGAGCCTAAGTCTTTGTGCATTTGCAGTCCAAAGCAAATCTTAAACTATGCACAAATTTAGGGGGAGCTCTTGCTTATCACATACTTCTCAAAGTGACAATGTTTTTCACTCTTATTATCATTTGTCGAAGCTTTGATCTATATGTTGTCATCAATTAACAAAAGGGGGAGATTGAAAGTGCAACTATCCCTAGGTGGTTTTGGTAATTCCTAACAACATATAGCTCATTGAGCTAACATTATTCCAAGATAAATATTTCAGGAAAAGCTCAATGAATGGCATGGCATGGATGAGAAAAGTGGACCCCTCAAAACACTAAGGATAAAAGGATTGGCTCAAGCTCAAAGCTCAAGACTCTACATTTTATATTTTAGTGATCCAAGATCACATTGAGTTTATAGGAAAAGCCAATACTATCAAGGAGGGATGAGGTGTTTATTAATGAGGTTCTTGCTTCATAGTGCTTAGTGATATGCTCCAAAACCCTCAACTACTTTCCCACATCCACATATGACCTAAACCAAAAGTCAAACTCGGCCCCACCGATTCTTTCTATCCGGCGCCACCGAGTTCAGATGTCATAGCCACTGCCACAAACCCTAGACAAATAGGTCTCACCGATAGGGATCTCGGTCTCACTGATATGGGATTGTAATCTCTCTATTTCCCTTATTAACATTTCAGTCCTACCGAGATGAGCGATCGGTCCCACCGAGATTGCAATGTAAACTCTCTGTTTCCTTCTCGTAACATTTCGGTCCCACCGAAATGAGCGTACCGGTCCCATCGAGTTTACCTGACCAACTCTCTGGTTAGCTTATTACCAAAATCGGTCCCACTGAGTTTGTGTAATTGGTATCACCGAGATTACGTTATGCCCTAACCCTAACCATATCGGTCCTACCGAGTTGCATGTCGGTCCCACCGAAAATCCTAACGGTCACTAGATTTGCTGAATCGGTCCAACCGAGTTTAATAATTCGGTCCCACCGAGTTTGGTAAGTTGCGTGTAATGGTTAGATTTTGTGTGGAGTCTATATATACCCCTCCACCTCCTCTTCATTCGTGGAGAGAGCCATCAGAACGAACCTACACTTCCAACCTACATTTTCTGAGAGAGAACCACCCACTCATGTGTTGAGGCCAAGATATTCCATTCCTACCATATGAATCTTGATCTCTAGCCTTCCCCAAGTTGCTTTCCACTCAAATCTTCTTTCCACCAAATCCAAATCCTGTGAGAGAGAGTTGAGTATTGGGGAGACTATCATTTGAAGCACAAGAGCAAGGAGTTCATTATCAACACACCTTTTGTTACTTCTTGGAGAGTGGTGTCTCCTAGATTGGCTAGGTGTCACTTGGGAGCCACCGACAAGATTGTGGAGTTGAACCAAGGAGTTTGTAAGGGCAAGGAGATCGCAGATTTCGTGAAGATCTACCGCTAGTGAGGCAAGTCATCTGTGGGCGACGGCCATGGTGGGATAGACAAGGTTGCTTCTTCGTGGACCCTTCGTGGGTGGAGCCCTCCGTGGACTCACAAGAACTGCTACCCTTCGTGGGTTGAAGTCTCCATCAACATGGATGTACGATAGCACCACCTATCGGAACCACGACAAAAACATCCGTGTCTTCAATTGCGCTTTGAATTCTCCAAACCCTTCCCTTTACATTCTTGCAAGTTGCATGCTTTACTTTCGCTGCTCATATACTCTTTGCATGCTTGCATGAATTGTGTTAAGATTGCTTGACTTGTGCTAAGTTAGCTAAAATCTGCCAAAGACTAAAATTGGGAAAAGGATAAGTTTTTATTTGGTCAAGTAGTCTAATCACCCCCCCCTCTAGACATGCTTTCGATCCTATATTATCCCCGGTGTTTCGCGCTTTCGGACAGAAGAACCGGAGGTGAAATGTTGCAGGTTCGCTATGCTAAGGGCGCGTGGCTGACGAACGGGATGCGTATTCGGATTCGTCTCGTCGTTCTGAGCAACTTTCATGTAGAAAACATTTTCATCTGAGCTACGGTTTATTTTCTATGTTTTTCTTAAGTTTACTTATTTTCTGAATATATTTATCTATTTAATTCTAACATTATCCAGAATAGTATCTGCTGATGTCAGCATGACGCAATGACGAGGTCATCAGTCACTAGTGCGGTTGACTGAGTCAAATCTGACCTATGGGTCCAGTGCGACCCACGTGTCATTGATTGGGGCCTGTCGGTCGGCAAGATTGTTGATCGGGTCAATCGGGCCAGGGGGGTCGATGGTCGAGCGGTGGGAACCGCGGCGCCACATCGGCGCTGAGTCAGCGCGGCCATCGGAGTGCGCCGATGAACCCAGACTCGGAGGTGAGCTCCGGCGAACTCGAAAACAGGCCACGGTGGACCAAATCAGGCGTGGCCTGGCTCTTTAGAATGGCCTCTTCGCGCCGCGTCCGATGGAGAAGAGCACGACGGCGGGGGTGGCCGGAATGGTCGCCGGCGACGATGTTGGGCGAAGACTGTGGCGCGCCTGCGACGAGACGGAGCTGCAGCGTGCGCGAGTAAACGGGGAGGCTAGGCGAGGCCTAAGCGATGCGGCAAAGTAGATGGGAATCAGCAAGGGGCCGTTGGTCGCCGGAACGAGGCCGGCGACGTGCTACGCGGACGCCGGGGCTCGGGCAAGTTTGAAGGCGGGGCTGTGGGGCACGGTTTGTCGCGGGGCTAGGTGCGTCCGAACACAGAGACGAAGCCGCGTCGAACGGCCTCGGCGGGAGTGGCTGAGGCGACCGGAAACATCGGCGGCGACCACCGTGGGCGGCGCCGGACTTCGGGCGAAGGTGGTTTCGGTTACGAGAGGGAACAGGGATGCGGCGCGTTAGCAAGCGCTAATAATGGCCAGGAGGCCTCTACGTGCGCGTGCGAGCACAACGGGCACGGGCCTGGGACCAAATGGTCACCGGAAGGCTGCCGGCGACGAGCACATGTGGCGACGTGCTCGGGCAAGTTGGGGGCGGCGCGAACAACTAGGGAACGACGTCGAGAGAGAGAGAGGGGAGGAAGCGGGGGCTCACCGAGCGGCACACACGGTGGCCCTTGGGGGTTTAGTAGCAGCAGAGGACGTCGCCGGAGTTGGTGAAGAGCAGCGGCGAAGCTCGTCGGAGCAGAGGAGGAAGACGGCGGTGTCGTGGTTGTTGCGGTGGCTCCAAACTCAAACGAGGTGCACCAGTCGAAGCAGCAGACGACGGCGGCCCTTGGAGACACAGTGGGGCGGCGAGGTGGGCATGGTGGCCGTGGCTAGGCCGGAGCCATGGCAGCGGTGGCGCTCGGATGCGGTGGGGAAGGAGAAGTGGTGAGGTGGATCTGAGGGGAGGGGAGGCGCAGGGACCGAGAGGGAGAGCAGGGATGAGTGGGAGAAGGAACTGAGGAGGCGTGGGCGTGGCGGCCTTATCCCCTCCCGGCGTCGGTGCCGGTGAGGTGGTCGGGCGGGAACGCGCCCCTGTTCCGACCCTGGTCGGGGGAACAGGGAAAGGAGACGGTAGGGGGGCGGGCCGGTTGAACTGGCCGGCTTAGCTGTTGGCTAGCTGGGCCAGTTGGCCCAGGGGGTTTGGGGGGTCCCTTTTTTCTTTAGTTTTGTTAGGTTTGTATTTTATTCATTTTCTTTTATTTGTTTTCCTTTCTGATTTAATTCATTTTTGAAATATTTAGGCACTTTCTAAAAATGAGTTTCCTCCACTATTATTACGTGTGCAATATCTGGCACCAACCGAGCATTTTTGTTTCAAAGTTTGAAAACTTTGGTGGTTTGCTATATTTTGAATTTGATTTTTGAACCGGTTTTGAACTAACCAGAGATTAGCAACAGTAAGGGAACTGATGTGGCATCATTAGCAGAGTTTCACTGTAGCTTAATTATCCGGGCGTTACAAATCTCCTCCACTACAAGAAATCTCGTCCCGAGATTTAGGAGGTAGAAGGAAACAATGCGTGGTATTCATCACACAGGCGATCCTCGCGTTCCCAAGTGGCTTCATCTTCAGAATGGTGCGACCACTTGACCTTGAGGAACTTGATCGCCTTCTGACGTGTGCGGCATTCAGCTTGGCCGAGAAGCGAACCGGATGCTCTTTATAGGAGAGGTCCTGTTGCAACTCGAGCACTTCATGGTCCACTACTCGGATTGGGTCGTTCAAGCAGCGGCGAGTTGCGACACGTGGAACACATCGTGAACCTGAGAAAGGTTTGGCGGAAGCTCCAGTTGGTATGCCACTTTTCCATGCCTTTCCAGAATAGTGAAAGGACCAATATAGCGAGGAGCTAGCTTGCCCTTGATCCCGAAGCGGTGAGCACCCTTCATTGGTGTGACTCGAAGATAGGCCTTTTTGCTAGGTTGATAGACCATGTCCTTATGATGACAGTCATACTGACTCTTCCGACGCGACTAAGCAGTCTTGAGATTCTCGCGAATAATGCGGACTTGTTCTTCGACATGTTGGATAATATCCGGACTTAAGAGTGGACGATCCCCAGTTTCTGACCAGTTTAGAGGGGTTCGGCACTTTCGTCCATATAACACTTTGAAGGGGGCCATCTTCAAACTAGCTTGATAGCTATTATTATAAGAGAACTCAACATATGGGAGAGACTCTTCCCATTTCTTGCCAAAGGAAATAACGCAAGCTCGATGCATGTCTTCGAGAACTTGGTTGACACGTTCAACTTGCCCTTGCGACCGAGGATGAAAAGCAGTGCTGAAAGATAGATGAGTCCCCATAGCTTCTTGGAAACTTGCCTAGAATCTTGAAGTGAATAAACTGCCTCGAAACTGATTACCAATGGAATACCATGAAGTGAGACAATTCTGGACATGTAGAGGCACCTGACTAGCAGTGATCGTTTCTTTGACAACCAGAAAATGTGCAACTTCAGAAAGCCGGTCAATGACAACAAGAATATCATCATTACATTTTTGCGATTTGGGGAATCCAGTGAGAATTCCATTTCAACATGGTCCCATTTCCATTCAGGAATAGAGATAGGTTGCAGAGTTCCAGCAGGCCTTTGATATTCTGCTTTGATACGACGACAAACGTCACACTTAGCAACATGACCTCCAATGTCTTGCTTCATATTAGACCACCAGAATATCTGACGAATGTCTTGGTACATCTTGGTGCTACCGGGATGAATAGACAAAGGTGTATCATGAGCTTCTTTCATAACCTCCTGAGTCTTATCCAAGTTATCTTTTGAAGGGACCACTAGGCGACCTTTAAAGAACAAAGTGCCAGTATCATCAATAGTGAAGAACGAGGGTTTTCCTTCTTCAAGGTAGCGCTTAATCTTGTGGGCTTGAGAGCCATACTTCTGCAGCATCTTGATGCTTTCCACGAGATCTGGTATAGCAACCAGGGTATTGAGAGAACCATGGGAAACAACGTGGAGGTTCATTTTGCGGCTCTCGGGAGGAGGGGGAGCGAGAGCACCAGGAGGAACAATATGGAGGTTCAGCTTTCTGAATTCTTCAACAAGCGAGGGCTGAACTTTGTGAACCTGGAGGTGGTTGCAATATGACTTGCGGCTCAAGGCATCAGCCATTACATTAGCCTTGCCCGGGGTATACGAAATACCCAATTTAAAATCTGCAACAGTATCCATCCATCTCTGTTGACGGAGGTTCGGGTCTGGCTAAGTAAATAGATACTTCAGACTTTGGTGGTCGGTGAAGATCTCGCAAAAATTACCGAGAAGGTAATGTCGCCACTGTTTAAATGCATGTATAACGGCAGCAATCTCGAGGTCACGAACTGGATAGTTCTCTTCGTGAGGGTGCAATTGTCGAGAGACATAAGCAATCACCTTACGCTCCTGCATTAGGACAACGCCTAGGCCTTGACATGAAACATCACAATAAATGAAGAAGTCCTTCTTAGTATCAGGTTGAGCAAGCACTGGGGCAGAAGTCAACTTGTCTTTGAGTGCCTGGAAACTTGCCTGACACTTTTATGTCCACTCAAACTTGACGCCCTTATGAAGCAGGTTAGTTAGAGGTCTAGCGATCTTGGAGAAGTTCTCGATTTAATCGACGGCAATAGTCAAGTAGTCCGAAAAAACTTCTGACTTGCTTGACATTCTTCGGAGGAGTCCAGTCGAGAATAGCCTGAACTCACTCGGGGTTGACGGCTATACCATCCTTGGAGATGACATGCCCAAGATAGGTTACTTCAGGAAGCCAGAATTCGCACTTGGAGAACTTGGCATAGAGTCGATGCTCTCTAAGCTTTTCCAGAACAAGACGAAGATGTTCAGCATGTTCTTCTTCATTCTTGGAATATACAAGGATATCATCCAGATAAACCACGACAAACTTGTCGAGGTATTCCATAAAGATATACTTCATCAGACGAGAGAAGGTGGCTGGAGCATTGGTTAATCCAAAAGACATGACGATGTACTCGTATGATCCATAGCGAGTCACAAATGCGGTCTTTGGGATATCCTCTTCGCGAACACGGATCTGGATGTAACCCAACCTCAAGTCGAGTTTAGAGAACACTGACGAACCAGCCAGTTGATCATATAGATCATTGATCCGAGGAAGAGGATATTTGTTCTGAATGGTAGCTTGGTTAATAGGACGGTAGTCTTGGACCAATTGGTTTGTCCCATCCTTCTTCTTAACAAAGAGAGAAGGTGCTCCCCAAGGAGATCAACTTGGGCGAATGAAACCACTTCGTAGAGATTTGTCGCTTTCCTCCTTAAGCTCAATGATTTCATGCGGGGGCATCTTGTAGGTCGTTTGGCTATAGGAGTGGTGCCTGGTTTCAAGTCAATGATGAATTCGACAACACTAGCGGGGGGAATCCCTGGAACTTCTTCAGGAAAGACGTCGAGGAATTCGCGCACGATGGGAATGTTTTCAATGCCCTCGAGTGGTGTAGCATTCAATGCATTCAACGCATAAAGCCTTTCCTCGGCATTCTTAACCAGACGAGCATTGTGGCTAATTATTTCATCAAAAGGGTGTAGCAGATGGACGATTTTAGTGGCGCAAACTATAGAAGCAGTATGCGCTTTTAACCAATTCATTCCCAGAATGAGATCAATGCTATAGGACTTCAGTACGATGGGAGAGACAAGGAATTCCAGTCCTTTGATTTCAACGGGGACGTCGTTGAAAATCATGGAGGTCCGACATTGGCCCGCAGGGGTGTGTACTAATAGCGAAGCGTTCATGTCTTCGCTTTTAATGCCATGCATGAATGCAAAATCTTCTGACATGAATGAATGTGATGCTCTTGTATCAAATAAAACGGATGTTGGTACTAAATTTACGAGGAGTGTACCCATCACAGTAGCAGGCTGGTCTTGAGCTTCGTTCAGATCAACCTGGTTGGCATGAACACGACCATAAGACTTGACATTGTTGTTGCGGGGCTGGTTGTTACCACGACCAGCTGCTGGAAGGGCCAGTTTATTCTGGTTCTGTTTGCATTCCCTAGCACGGTGTCATGGCTGACCACACCTGAAGCACAGACCATTATTGGGAGTGGGAGCAGGAGCTCGAGGTGGTGGAGCTGGAAGTCTTGGCTTCCTAGATGGTGGAGGAGGCAGACGCGGTGCAGCATAGGACTGCCTTGGAGCAGGTGAAGTTGGTTGGTACAAGCTGTTGGGAATCCAGATCCTACGCTTCTGCGAGGACGGGCCCAAAGATGAGCCCATGTCACGGTTGCACCTGTGAGAGCTCTGGTGTTCCTGCGGACCAGTTTTGACATTGATGGCCTTGTTCACCAAGGTGGCGAAATCGGCAAAGTCATGCACTAGCAGTGCGAGCTTGATGTCAGCTTGTAGTCCATCACGGAACTTCTCCTGTCTGCGTGCGTCAGTTGCAATGTCTTCTTTGGCATAGCGGGATAAGTCCAGAAACTCCCGCTGATAAGCTTCCACAGTTTTGTTGTCCTGGGTGAGGTTGCGGAACTCACGCTTCTTCCTGTCCATGATCCCCTGAGGAATGAAGCGGGCACGGAAGGCAGCTTGAAAGTCTGGCCAGGTGATGATGGTCCCAACTGGCAGAGTACGCCTGTGGCTATCCCACCATTGATCAGCAGGCCCCTTCAGGAAGAAGGAAGCAAAGGTGACATAGCTGGCAGGGGCTACATCTGCAGACTCCATCTCATAGGTGATGTCACGGAGCCAGTCATCAGCATCCAGAGGCTGAGTTGAGCTGCGGTAGATGGTTGGGTTGAGACGCATGAAATCCTGCAGAGTTACTGGGTTTGGCTGTTGATTCACATTGGGACGAGGAAACCGAGCCAGCATATTCTCCATAACTGACGGTTCAGCTCGAACTGTTGGATCATACCAGCCATGTAATCAGGCGGTGGTGGGGCGTTGCCGCCATGACCATGACCACCTGGTCTAACCATCCTGCTAATATATAACAGGGGTAGTTCAGCATTGAGAAATTTGCATAGACAAGAATCATTCATGATGAAACATGCATAATGAAAGGAGCACGACAGATACTACATTGTAGTAGGCATAACTTACAAAAGGGGCCAGACATAAAGTTCAGTACACAGAGTTCAGTACATAGACTAAGTCATCATAGGTGGCACATGTGCTCATGCGAATGCATCTAATACTAATAAGCAAGACAACATCAGTCCCAGGAGGAACTGTGGAGGTAGTCGTAGCCTGACAGCTGGTAGTGAGGCAACGGATAGTCCTCCACGTCAGCGGCCTAGGGGCTGCGGATACTCTGGTGTAGAACCCGACGCTCAGGTGGCAAAAGAGGACCAAGTGCGAGAGCGTAGCCTCCCACCTCGGGCCAACCGACATCGTGGGGCATCACGGTCCTAGCTGGGTAGATCGTAGAATGTGGCAGCTGTCTAGATATAACAAAGGGGTGCAATAGCATCAGAGCACTGTAAAAGTGATGACAGGTGGTGTACAACTCGTGGCGAAGAGCTCGGTTAGCTCGGTCCAGCCCATCAGCATGCAGAACAAGGCTCTGATGGTGGAAGGGGCTCTCGGGTGACGGTGGAGTAGGCAGCAGTGTAGTATCCCTCCGCACCAACGTCGGATGCGATAGCAATGTGCCTGAAAGGGGAAGTTTCCAATGCCCGATACTCTCCATGAAGGCTTATCGAGCAAAGATAAGCAAAGATCGTGGATCGCCATCTCGATGGTCACTCCAACACCATGAGCGGTGTGCAACACAAGAGTGGAGTCATACTCCGAGAGTAGAGGTGGACGATGGCACGGCATCGCTCTGGTTAAAGTCCCGGAACCGCTTTCAGACACGGTGTACTCGGTGCCGGCGATAACCCGGATAGGTCATCATCTCAGCTAGCACAAAGGTGATCACGAGGCACCGATGGCCGTCGTGTGGCGCACGACCTGCCTCGTGGGTTCCATCTGAAAACAAAGATGTTTCAATGGAGTCAAATGACAATGTGGGTACTATTGAAAATACTATCCTACAGAATAACTATGGCTTATCCAACTATGCGGTGAATGTGGTAACGGGATCCTAGTGCTAGGGTTAGTAAATTCGTTTAACCCGAGTAGGAGAGAGTTCAGAGCCCCAGAGTAAAGGTCGAGGAGTAAAATATCCTAATACCACCCAAATGGCGACATGGGCCTGTAAGGCACACAACCATGTTAGTGAAAGTTTTGTAGTGACTAGACTCGACTTCGGCCAAGGAGTGTGGAAGGGGATTTTACAGTGATTGGCTCTGATACCAACTTGTGACGCCCCGATTCAATCATACACTAATCATGCACGCAAATGTGTATGATCAAGATCAAGGACTCACGGGAAGATATCACAACACAACTCTAGAAGTAAAAATAAGTCATACAAGCATCATATTACAAGCCAGGGGCCTCAAGGGCTCGAATACAAGTGCTCGAACATAAACGAGTCAGCGGAAGCAACAATATCTGAGTACAGAGATAAGTTAGACAGGATGCCATAAGATGGCTAGCACAAACTGGGATACAGATCGAAAGAGGCGTAGGCCTCCTGCCTATGATCCTCCTAAACTACTCCTGGTCGTCATCAGCGGCCTGCACGTAGTAGTAGGCATCTCTAGTGTAGCAGGAGTCGTCGTCGACGGAGGCGTCTGGCTCCTGGGCTCCAACGTATGGTTGCGGCATCCGAGAAGAAGAGGAAAAAGGGGGAGCAAAGCAACCGTGAGTACTCATCCAAAGTACTCGCAAGCAAGGATCTACACTACATATGCATGGGTATATGTGTAAAGAGGCAATATCGATGGACTGAACTGCAGAATGCCAGAATAAGAGGGGGAATGCTAGTCCTATCGAAGACTACACTTTTGGCAGCCTTCATCTTGCAGCATGTAGAAGAGAGTAGATTGAAGTCCTCCAAGTAGCATCGCATAGCATAATCCTACCCGGCGATCCTGCCCTCGTCGCCCTGTGGGAAAGCGATCACCGGGTTATCTCTAGAACTTGTCAGGGTGTGTTTTATTAAGTATCCGGTTCTAGTTGTCATAAGGTCAAGGTACAACTCCGGGTCATCATTTTACCGAGGGACACGGCTATTCGAATAGATAAACTTCCCTGCAGGGGTGCACCACATAACCCAACACGCTCGATCCCTCTGGTCGGACACACTTTCCTGGGTCACGCCCAGCCTCGGAAGATCAACACATCGCAACCCCACCTAAGCACAACAGAGAGGTCAGCATGTTGGTCTAAATCCTATGCGCGCACGGGTCTAGGCCCATCGCCCATTGCACAACTACATGTTGCGAGGGCGGCCGGAAGCAGACCTAGCCTCCCTAATACAAGAGCAGGTGTTCCAGTCCAATCCGGCGCGCGCCGCTCAGTCACTGACGTCAAGAAGGCTTCGGCTGATACCACGACGTCGAGTGCCCATAACTGTTCCCGCGTAGTTGGTTCGTGCGTATAGGCCAGTGGCCAGACTTATCTCGTTAAGCGTGTTATTATGAAATAACCGCGAACGCTGACCAGGGGCAGGCCCACCTCTCACCTAGGTGGTCTCATCCTGCCCTGTCGTCCGCCACAAAGATCCACTCAGAGGGCTGTCGGGAAAGTATGTCCTTTCAGCCCCCAATCCGTGAATCAACCGCGGGTACTCAACGAGCCGACCCGACTTTAGTCATCATCCGTATTGTATGTATGTATGTATAGTATATCCCCGTGATCACCTCCCGAGTAATCACGGCCCGATAGTATAGCAAGGCAGACTGACAAGAATGTAGGGCCACTGATGATAAAATAGCATCCTATACTAAGAATTTAGGATTGCAGGTAAGGTATCAACAGATGTAGCAACAATGACAGGCTATGCAACAGAATATGATTAATCGAACAGTAACATGCTACACTACTCGCGAAGCTCGTCGGAGCAGAGGAGGAAGATGGCGGTGTCGTGGGTGTTGCGGTGGCTCCGAACTCCAACGAGGTGCACTAGTCGAAGCAGCGGACGACGGCGGCCCTTGGAGACACAGTGGGGTGGCGAGGTGGGCACGGTGGCCGTGGCTAGGCCGGAGCCATGGCGGCGGTGGCGCTCAGATGCGGTGGGGAAGGAGAAGTGGCGAGGTGGGTCTGAGGGGAGGGGAGGCGCAGGGACCGAGAGGGAGAGCGGGGGTGAGTGGGAGAAGGAACCGAGGAGGCGGGGGCGTGGCGGCCTTATCCCCTCCTGGCGTCGGTGCCGGCGAGGTGGTCGGGCGGGAACCCGCCCCTGTTCCGACCCTAGTCGGGGGAACAGGGAAAGGATACGGCAGGGGAGGGGGGGCGGGCCGGCCGGGCCGGTTGAACTGGCCATGTTAGCTATTGGCTAGCTGGGCCAGTTGGCCCAGGGGGTTTGGGGGGGGGGGTTCCTTTTTTTCTTTAGTTTTGTTTAGATTTGTTTTTTATTCCTTTTCTTTTATTTATTTTCCTTTCTGATTTAATTCATTTTAAAAATATTTAGGCACTTTCCAAAAAATGAGTTTCCTCCACTATTATTACCTGTGCAATATCTGGCACCAACCGAACATTTTTGTTTCAAAGTTTGAAAACTTTGGTGGTTTGCTATATTTTGAATTTGATTTTTGAACCGGTTTTGAACTAACCAGAGATTAGCAACAGTAACGGAACTGGCATGGCATCATTAGCAGAGTTTCACTGTAGCTTAGTTATCCGGGCGTTACACTGGGCCAAAGGTCGGCTTGAGGGTAGGACAAAATATGTCATGCAAGTTCTTTTCCATAAGCACGTATGACTATTCGGAATACATGCCTACATTACATTGATGAATTGAAGCTAGTTGTTTGTCACCCTATGTTATAACTGTTGCATGAGGAATCACATCCGACATAATTATCCATCGTTGATCCATTGCCTACGAGCTTTTCACATATTGATCTTTGCTTAGTTACCTCTCCGCTGCCACTGTTACGATTACTACAAAACTGCTACTGTTACTTTTGCCACCTTTACCATTACTTCCATACTACTTTGCTACTAAATATTTTGCCTGCAGATATTAAGTCTTTCAGGTGTGGTTGAATTGACAACTCAACTGCTAATACTTAAGAATATTCTTTGGCTCCCTTGTGTCGAATCAATAAATTTGGGTTGAATATACCCTCGAAAAATGTTGTGATCCCCTATACTTGTGGGTTATCACGTGTTGGCATGAGGCTGCTCCCACTCTTCCTGCTCCTCTCCCTCCACCTCCTCCATCTCCTCTCCCCCTTCTTCTCCTCCTCTCCCTCTTCCTCCATATCATCTCCCTTCTTCTCCTCCTCCATCTCCTATCCCTCTTCCTCCATATCCTCACCCTCCTTCTCCCCCTTCCCATTTTCCTCCATCTCCTCATCCTTATTCTCCAACGATGACAACAAGGAGGACCACCAATCGGTGCATAGCGGCTCGTGTGCGTCCACGAAGGCATCGACCTCCACCCTTATTTCTGCCCCGCGTGTGACCTTGGCTATGAGGTGTTTCTTCTCCACTTGCGGTTGGAGGGGCATTATGATGCCACTGTGCATCGTTGCGTCGGCATCAGGCTACTCCCACTCTTCCTGCCCCTCTTCCCCCTCCTCTTTATCGTCCTCCTCGTTCATCTCCTCACCCTTCTTCTCCAGCGGTGACAACAAGGATGACTTCCAATCGGCGCCTGAGGCCACATGTGCGGCAACAATTGCGTCGACCTCTGCCATGATTTCCGCCATGCAGTGTCCCTCCTCCACTTGCGGTTGGAGGGACACAATGACGCCATCGTGCACCCCCGCGTCGGCATCAGGTTGCCCCACTCTTCCTGCTTCTGTCCTTCCACCTCTCCCTCCTCGTCCATCTCCACTCCCTCGTCCTCCTCTCCCTCGTCCTCCATATCCTCATCCTTCTTCTCCAACGACGACAACAAGGAGGACCTCCAATCGACGCCCGAGGCGTCACGTGCGACCGCGATGGCATTGATCCGCGCCTAAATTTCGGCCATGCGCATGGTGGACAACATATCTGGCAGCGTCGGGCGTGTGTGTGCCATTGTCTGGGCTAGGAGGGCTCAGGTGGGGGCAAGCAAAGTCATGGCACACAACGGCATTGGGTGGCAGTGGAGGCGATTTGGGGAAAAATAGATTGCGGCAGGGCTCGGGTTAGTGTTGGGGGGGGGGGGGGGTGGGACTGATGCAGATTGTTTATATCGGCATTGGGGGTGATCAGTCGAAAAGTTTAGGGAAAATTGTGTGGACTAGTCAAATTTGAGAAGAAGAGGCAACTTTTGAGGAATGACTTCTCAAACTTTTGACAAGTTATGAGTTCGATGGAAGGGTTAGCTAGGGTCTAGGATTTTGAGGAAAGGGTTAGAGATGCCCTTAGGAGGTAACTCATCGTGTTTCAGTTCCAAATGGTGTCATTGACTTTACATTCGCAACAAATTTAGAAAATGAAATATATTAAAGATAATTTCCCTTTGAAGTCCCACGTATAGAAAGGAAACCATATATATATATGCAAATTAACTCTCGCTTTTTTTTCAATTATTGCATTGCCGTTTGTTAGAACTTTTATGTGCCATATATCCTACATGTCTCGGACGCACCACAAATATAGACGTGTTGATGTTTTTTTAAATGAAAATAATATAGAGCGAACGTTTTCTGGAACGGTTTTTTGAGCGAACGGTCTATGGTGTGTCTAATCGCTCGCATGAATCTCAACGTGGTGACATGTTGCAATTGCGGTGGGCACACTGTTCGCTCCAATACACCCTCCTGAGCGAACGAAACAAAACATTCACTCCCCATGGCAATTTGGGGAAACCTGGTTGCGATGAAAACTAATATTAACGAGAGGAAAATGAGGATGAAATTCAAGATTCTGTACAAACGGTTCCACAGTTTTTGCCTTTTTGCGTCGAAGCGGGGCATAGGTCCCAGGAGGCTATGTTTTGTCTCGGGTGAAGTGACATATAATTGAGAAATGATATGGGTCTTGTTGCAAACAATACACGGTCAATCGCCTGCCGCTCCTAGTGGGCAGAACCATTAGATTGCACGAGCTTGCGGGACGGGTTCTTTCTCACCGGTCTAGGGAACCTTCTAGCAGGTTCCAAATAGTGTTTTTACTGGTTTTGAGAACCTTCTAGAATTTTCCTGAGGCAGTTTTTGTCTTTTACAGGTTTTTTGTTTTCTTTTTCTGTTTTCCGATGTTCTTCTTATTCTTATTTTTATTTTCTTCTTCTAAAATTTATAAATCTCAAAAAAATTCAAAATCATCAAATTATGTTCAAATTTAAAAAATCATCAAAATTAGTTTGATTTTTTCTTTTCCGTTTTACCTTTCTTCTTTTTCTGTTTTCGTTTTTGTGTGTTTGTGACCTTTTCTTTTCTTGTTTTCCCTCTAATTTAGGAATTTCAAGAAATGGTCCGATATTTCATAAAATATTCGCATTTGAAAAAATGTTTAGAATTATTTGTTTGGAATCTATGAAAAATCTTGATTCCAAATTTGTTTACATATTCAAAAATTGTTCAGAAAATTTCAACAAATGATTGCTTTTCAAACATTGTCTGAAATTTAGAAAATTATTCCCCTTTTCAAATTATGTGAAAAAAATTCAAATATTGTATATGTTTAGGAAAATGTTTAGGATTTAATAATTGGTGGAATTCAAGAATATTCTCATTTTCAAAAAAAATCACATATTTGAAAAATGTTCGATTTTTATAAAAATGTTAGCATTTTCAAAATTGAATTATAAAAATGTTCCTTTTTTTTTGTTCAGATATTCAAAAATATCAAGGTTTTTTAATAATTGTTTGCGTTTACTAAAATATATTCTCATTTTTTTCAAAAACATTTCACCGATTCAAAGAATTTACAGAAAATTTCCAAAAATGCTCGCATTTCAAGTTTTTTGCAAATTCAAAAAATTCCTGTTTTCAAAGTTTCTTCATGGTTTTATAAATTTTTTGCATTTTTCATAACATTTTTGGAATTTCCAAAAATGTTCCCTGGTGCAAAAAATATTCAGATTTAAACTCCATTTCTTATAAACTTATTTTTTAACGTTTGTTTCGAATCCTTGGTAAATTTTTCTGAATTTAAATTTTTTTTATTGATGAATAGTTTTGATTTCACAAACTATTTTGAGTTGTGAATATTTCGGATTTACGGGCATTTTCTCAATTTTGTGAAAATATTTGAATTCTTAAGTTTTTTCGGAGTTTTTTTAAAATTGCTAGATATTTTTATTACACATACAATTTTTAAATTCAAGGATTATTTTTTGTAATCTGCAAATATGTTTTGTATTTTCGTGACATTTTTTCAGTTAGAAACCGACCTAGCTAAAAACACGAGTAAGTAAAAAAACGACCTTACGAATGAACCTGTGGTTGGATGGTTAGTAGGACAGTGATATCTCTAGCCCACCAGAGTTAAAGTTCTAGACTTGACATTGGTGCTCGTATTTTTCTGAGTGTATTTCAGGCCTTCCGGCGATGTACGTTCGGTCAGGGAAGACGTTCCCGTTGACTATGAAGGCAAGTGTGTCGAGTTCGTCAATCTCAAGATGTGATGTGTCTGCTCAGTCTTTCGGGAGTGCTCGTAGGTAGGGGTGGGCGTGCGTGCGTTCATGGGATGAGTATGTATAAGCGTCTAGTGTAATTTTGTGTTAAAAAGGAGAGCAAGAGGCTGTTTGGATTGGAGCCCTGGGCTGCTCGTCCAAAACATTGGTCGTTGACGAGATTTCGTTGCCCGTTTGGATGGCTACCCAAATATTGGTGCGCCCAGACCACCTCAGTTTCTCTAGTTCAATTCTGCGCCAATTCGTTGGCGAGTTATCGGCGGCAGAATCGCTCGCCAGTTTTATGGCTAGCCCGGGTTTGGTGGGGCTAGCACTGGCACGAACCAAACAGCCCCTAAAAACAACCTTGGAAAAAGCAAGGGGAAGAAAAAAAAGTAGACATCGCTGCTGGCCAGACTATTAGCAGGAGATTATGAAGGCAAGTGTGACGACTTCGGCAATCTCAAGATGATATGCGCGCTCAGCCTTTCAGGAGTGCTCATAGGGGTAGGGTGTCCGTGGTTGCGTTCATGTGATGAGTGTATGTGCATATGTATAAGCGTCAGCATGTGTATTGTGCTAAAAAGGAGATTAAAAAAGACCTTAAAAATGAGGGGAAGAAAAAAAATAAACATCACTACTGGGCCGGACTATTAGCAAGACTGCCGCCAGCAGCGACGCTGGCCCAACAGCCGAATATAAACGAGACGGAAGCCCAATTCACAGTAATCGGGGCCCCAATAACCCTAAAAAAAATCGGGGCCCAACTCTCGTGTCCTCGCGTGATGCATTACAATGACTTGCAGTTGCTAAAAAAAAAAGTTGCTCAAAAAAAAAATACAATGACTTGCAGAGTTCAGTACGTAAACTTTTAGTCCTTTGGCTAGGATCTCCTCATGATCTGATTGCTATTCTTGTAAATGTTGGGATTAATCAATAAAGCCTAGCTTTTTTCGCTCAAAAAAAGATACCCCTCAAAAATAATTTGTAGAAGCAGATAATGATTTACGACTCACCTAAAAAAATGATTTACGACTTGCCGACAGATCGTTGAGTCACGAGCAGGGCACTCGCGTAAAAGCCGCCGCCTTCCCAGCGCTCCGTGGCCGTCGCGAAGAAGAAGCGCCTCGCCCGGCCGCTGCATCATTGCCGGACGAGCTCATCTTGACGTCCTCTCCTGGACGCCTTGATGACATCCGTATGCCGCTTCCGCTCCGTGTCCGGCGGATGGATCACCCTAAATACGCCTTCGTCGCGGTGCACATCGCGCCACGCCGAGCCGCTTCTCGTCTTCAGCTGCCGCATGCGATGGCGGACCTACCCATTGGGGCGGTAGGCGGCCGCCCGGCTCTCTGATGCGGGCGGTACCCCAGTTCAGCCCCTTTCTGTTTTAGTCGAAGGGGAGCAGCATCATTGACGATGGGATCTGTTTCTATCAAACTGTTATGTTCGTGAGGAAGAAGAAAGAAAAGATAGCTATTTTTTAAAATTATACATTTTTTAATTAATTTGCATAAATATTACGCTGATATTTTTATTTTCAAAAATAATACACCATCGGCCTGCTGTAGGCTGACTGGGCCTAGTCGGCTCACCGCGGCGATTAGCTTCGATCGGCCCTTGACAGGCAAGCCGAGGGACTAATTGGCTTGCTCTTGAACCAATTAGTTAGGTCGGCTTCTGCAGGCCGACGAAACCAATCAACCTAATGGTGGGTCGACTAGGTGCATGTGGCCATTTTTCTTTTTCTGATTTTTGGTTTTAGTTGTTGTTCTTTATTTATTCTATCTATCAAATGAATCTGGTTTGTGTTGAAACTTTTTGCATATATTACTAGCAATATTAACAAGCCACATATAAATTTTCATAATTTTTGGAAAACCACATATTTACAATTGTATTTGATAGCTCCTGGTGAATATAGATAGGGTTTAAATTTATTTATCCAAATTGATATTTTTTATTTTTATAGATGTTAAAATATCGAGGAGAATAGTTTAAAATTTCTGTGAAACAATTTGAGAATATTTTTTTGGCTTATGAAACAATTTGAAACAATATGAAACAATTTTTGTGAAACAATTTGAGGAAAATTATTTTCTGGCTTATGAAACAATTTGAGAATACTTTTTTGGCTTATGAAACAATTTGAGAATTTTCCTCAAATTGTTTCACAAAAGTTGTTTCATATTGTTTCAAATTGTTTCATAAGCCAAAAAAGATTCCTCAAATTGTTTCACAAAAATGTTTAAACCATTTTCCTCAATATTTTAATATTTATAAAAATAAAAAAAATCCAATTTGGTAAATAAATTTAAACTCTATCTATATTCACCAGGAGCTATCAAATACAAATGTAAATATGTGGTTTTCCAAAAATTATGAAAATTTATATGTGGCATGTAATATTGCTAGTAATTTATGCAAAAAGTTTCAACACAAACCAGATTCATTTGATAGCTAGAATATATAAAAAACAACAACTAAAACCAAAAACAGAAAAAGAAAAATGGCCACATGCACCTAGTCGGCCCACCATAGGCCGACTAGCTTCTTGTCGGACCAATTAGTCCCAGTCGGCTTGCCGCGGGCCGACTGGAAGCTAATCAGCCTTTGGTGGGCCGACTAGGCCCAGTCAGCCTGCAGCAGGCCGATGGTGTATTATTTTTAAACATAAAAATATAAGAGTAATATTTATATAAATTAATTAAAAATATATATTATTTTAAAAAAAATTAGCGAAAAGATAGGCCTAGACGGCTGGACTTTGTGGGCTTTAACTAGTTGTGGAAGCCTCATTTTTCATTTTCCAGGAACCAACACACCACGTACACTGCGCAGACGAGCCTGTAACCTGCCTGGTGAATCGTTCGATTCAGTACTGTTCGATTTCCCCTAAAAAAGCAGTGCTCGATTGGAGAAAAATTCCCATACTGCCTCCCAAATTCCAATCCCTAGCTCACCTTCACGACCATGTTAGTAGACAATGAGATTTAGATACATAATTTTTTTCCTTTTTACATGTTGTAGGTTTTGCTTGGAGTTTTGGGTCATGTTGTTACAGCCAATGAGTATTCAGGCAACGAGAGACCATGTTAGTAGTTTATAAGATGTTTTTTAATATAATTTTTTATGTTTAGGTTGTGTTTGATAGCAAAGTATCACTTCAACTGAAGTATTGAAAAGCTAGCTACAGTATTTTGTCTGTAGGTACTAGATACTCTGTCTTTAATATATCAAAGTATTTTAAAGTATTGTTAATACTGAGACCTGTTTGGTCAGTGCTGTATGGAGCAAAGTAAATTAGCTAGCCATTTGATAGCAGTTGGAAACATGCGTGTTCCTAGCAAGCTACCCGTTGCAAACTGAAGGGCCATGCCCAAAGACCACCAGCATGCATAAACAGGTTGATTTATTGATCATCATCACCACTTATCAATGGTTTGGTTGATTAGTTGGATATGGACCCTCGTGTGTTGTGGCTGGCATCAATGGGCAAAAATCACACAAGCAAGAGGAGCAGTAGGTTAGCTCTGCAGCCAGAAGACAGTGCACCGCGGCAGAGCAGCAGATGCTATGGTTGGCGCCGCGCTCGGCTAGCAGGTTGCAGTTGTACGAGAAGATAGCGTGAGGCGTTTCTTTCGGTAGCTCGGTTTTAAAAAAAGAGGCCAGGGTTCTTTTTTAAATACAGAGAAAATACCATGGTTTTGCCAATACCACAGTATTAGAAATACAGTTTTTAGTGATAGACAAACGGCTCACGGTAAATAAAACCATGGTAATCTCAAAAATGTAGTATTCTATAAATACTTAGAAAAACTGAGCTATCAAACGGGGCTAGTTGAATCTTATCCATATTGAAGTCGAATTTTTCAAGGCCATTTTTTGTGTTGAAAACACTTGTATTTGTGCTTCAATTTTTTTTGTCCTACTCGAGGGCGACTCGGGGGCGACCAACCTCCCCGTCCGCCTCCTCCCCTTCTCGATTCCTTTCCTCGCCGCCGCCGGAAGCGGGCACGGGTCCCAGGCGACGCGAGATGAGGTGGCGGCGAGGCCCTCGGCCGCCGCTCGGGCTCGAGCCTAGGGTTTGGCGGCTGACCTCGATGGTGGCGGCGTCGTCCTGGCGGCAGGCGGCGCTTCGCCGAATTGAGGTCGCGTCTACTCGGCCAGGCGTGAGTTGGCGGTGAATCTGGCGCCGCGTGGAGGATCCTGCTCTCCTTTGCCAGATCTGAAGGCAGGCGCCCCGTCTTTGCTTGCTTCCTCTGGTCGATCCGGACGGATCCGGTGGCGGGCTGCAGCGGATGTGGGGTTGGGGCCTACGGATCGGAATAATTTCTTGGCCGGTTCTTTGTAGCCCGCGCTTGGCGGCGCTCCAGGCACTGTTTCCTTCTTAAAGGCGGCTTCGAGATCCAGCTCCCTCCCCCTCGTCCTCCCCTGCACCCGGGTGAAAACCCACAACTTTGGTTGGGCGGCGGCGGTGCCCGGCTCCATCACCTTCTTGAAGGTACCACTTTGGGTCCGCGGGGAGGTGGGACAGCTGCAGCGCGTTCTTGGCGCTCTTGATGGCGGCGGTTCTCTCTTTAGTGGTGTCGCTTCGCCATGGCAGTCGGCTGGTCCGGCTCTCGTGGTGATTGTGGTGCTCAACTCTTCGCCGTGTCTTCTGGGGTGCTCCGTCCCGTTCGAGAGAAATTTGGAGGTGGAGCAGCTTCATCTTGCCGGAGTTTCGGTGGAGATGTCAAGTCATGCTGACCAAGCGGGTGCTACTCTTTGTCATGCACGGTCGGCGGGTGCTACGCACGACAGATCTTCCAAAGACTTCAAGGCGTGTCATTTGGTGGTACTTGGCGACATGGTCTTTGAGGTGTATCGATGGCGATCGTGGCGTGCTTTCATTGTTTGCCTTGAGGAGGAGGTGCCGTTAGGCGTCGTGGTGGCGTCGACGATATTGGACCGAGCAAGGTTGATGCATCGATCTGATTCAAGATGGAAGCGGTGGCAATTGGCGGCGGCGGCCTCTGAGTGCACGCCGGACGGTGAGACCCATGCCCGTGGCGTCTGGATGGGACCTCGGGTCTTAGATGTTAGGTTTAGGCTGCGATGTCTGTTTGGTATTAGGCCCGAGCTATCTTCCCCCTTCATCAAGCGGATAGGTGGAGCAGCGGTTTGTTGCTTAGACGGCGGCTTTAGTCTAGCATTGTATTACTTTGTAAGGTCTTGTGAGAATAATTAATAAAATGGCCGTATGCATCGCCCGATGCAGGCCGGGGTCATCCTCCTTTTCTAAAAAAACATGTTACGCCCGACTAACTTGAATTTCTAGATGCCGCCACTACTCGCATGGACACCACGATGCGGACACTGCGGTGGCCCGATGGACATGGGCGACGGCAACGTTGTGGGGACGACGAAAGGTGTGTTCGGGACCGTGCTGGCACTACAAGAAACATGTCAACTTGTGACCAGCACTATTGGTCACTGAATGGTCACTGTTTTCAATTCGTGACCTTTTTGTGACAAAAAACATAAGGTCAAAAGCTGGCAGTCGTAAACTGACCATAGCGACCTTTCTTCTGGAATGGTCGTAGACGTTTATGACCAAAATATGTCTACTGTGGCGTTTTGTTCACTAGCAACCTCCCCAAGCCACGTAGGCATCCAGCGTGGCAATCTGATGTGGCACAAGATTCAGCCCGGTCCAATTCGATTTTCTACATGGGCCGAGCCCAACAATTCAGCCTTTTTAATATTTATTTTTCCTATTAAATTTTGCTAGCTACATGGGCCTGGCCCAACAATTTAGCCTTTTTATTTCTAGATGCGGCCTTTTACAGTGTATGATATTTTATTTTTTTCCTATTTTATTTTCCACTGTTTTACATTTGTCCCAAATATCATAATATCATACCTTTGGTCCCTACGTCGAAATTTCAAATGTGCTCAAATTATTTTGATAAGTGGGTCGCATGAGTCATGTTTTTATTGCACACATTTTCAAATCACATACATAATTACTATTTCATATGAAACAGAAATTGTAATTCTGAAACATACATGAAATTCACAGAGAGAAGATATATTAAATCACATACATAATTACTATTTCTTTCACAAACAGAGAGAAGATACATTAAATTCCCAGATAACCCAGCTATTATTACATAACTTGCTATATAAGAATGTCTTGGAGCTTCTTTGAACATCTTTCGTCTTGAATTTACTCAAAATATCTCCAACAAGAAAACAGAACAGCAAGGATAGGGTGAATAACAACAACAGCAACAGGGGGTGCTATTTTGTAGTAAGTTCAAGTCTGGAATGTAAGAATGCTTTGTTGTGTCGCCAACAATCACCATGTAAGAATGCTTTGTTGTGTTAATACATGCACATCAAGTGAGAGTGGCATTCTGCTCTTACCACAGCGGCACAAGTGAGATGATGCCCGATACGACTTGCTTCTCCACAAGACTCGACCAGCAAAGACGCATCCTTGAAGGAACCAATGCACCGCTTGCTTCTTTGCCCAGCTCCTTGCTGGGAGGACAGTGGGACTCGGATGCGGAGATCCTGCTGACAAAGATATTGTGTCAATGCTTGCAGCAAATAGAAGGACCTCACATATCATAGAATTTGCAGCAAGTTCAAAAAGATGTAATAGATAAGCCCAACTGTAATTGATAACTAAAATCTACAACAGCTCAAAGTGGCAGTAGCTAAAACACAATCTCAGAAAAAGCATATAATTGATGTGACATAACAAACTAGACAACCAAGAAATTGATGTGACATAGCTAGTTTCCAGGAATATCCAACGACAAATTGATGTCACATATATGTATCTATCATGCAACAACAAATACAGGACATTCAAAACAGAAATGCACAGGTGTAGCCGATGAGCAGGTAATAGTCCTAATTCAGGTCATGTTATCATATCAGGTATTTCATAAGGACATCTAGGGACATATATAAAAGATCCTCAAATAATCAGCAGACGCCACAATTAGCTCATTACGGTCATCAAGAACACATCCCCTGCGTATGTAGACACACACCCAGACAAACTAAGCATTAACTTGTGAGGATCAGAGCAACCTACCTACTACAGTAACTTACAACGATGAGAAAGTGAGTGGGTGACAACTAGTTATCACAACAAATGAAGGAGGATGTGTAGGATATCTAATCCGCGAGCTAGGAAAGAACGCAAGTATGCTTATTACATAGTAGCGGTTGAAAAAAATCCATTCATGGCATAGTTTCACGACACAGGAGCTTTGCCGGTTGCTTTCTCCTGTCGTAGGAGATCTTGGCCTTCTCCTTCCTCTTTTCCTCCAGCTCCTGAATACCAGGCCAGAGAGTGATGAGAAACGGTATGCACAAACATCATCTCATAATGAACAAAAACTGGCAACAACGGATGTACTGTACTGATAACATTAGACTAGAAATAAGAGCCTCAGAGATCTTGGTGGTTAAGATCATCAAGTGGGATAAACCTATTAAGATTAGCAAATATTTTGATAACATCACAGGCTCTGTTTGGCACGCAGAAAATTAATTAGTTGAAGCAGAGGCCATGTTTGGCATCACTTGCATTCTGATTCCAAAAGCATGCAGACAGTCGAGAATCGGCAGCAAAGCAAGTATACGTATATAGGAATCTCTACTTGGAACCTAGAGTAAGAAGCACGGCTAGAAGAGCCCAAGAATTAATTAATCCTGTGTTATTCTTTAAGCTGGAATGTCGTGCATCATCAACGAGAGAGGTGTGAGCTCTGGACTTAATTGGTTGTGAGAATGGGTGGACTGTTCCAAATCGTGCATCATCATCGATTACGTGAAGCAAATCTACATATCATATTTCTAGAATGGGCGCACCCAGTTGCTCACAAGTAGATTCAGACCCAACTTGTAATGCAATGATGTTTCTTGTACAGTATTACTATAGTTACCTAAATTGCCATGGGAATACTGACAGCAGAAATAGGGGAACGAGAAGTAAGTTAAATTAGAGCTAGCGGTTCCAAACAATCACTAAAAACAGCAGCAAAAGCAGACACAAATGCCTGCCAGAGCTATTCCCACAGGCAAAGCAAGCACCTTAAGCCCTCTCGCCACGGATCCTCGAAGAGACCCACGAGTAGAGCCTCTGCAGCCTCACGAAGGGCCAGCACCGCATGGCTCGAAGCGGAGGTCACCGCATGCATGTAACATGATGGTGCTTTTAGTTTACTTGATTCATCATACTATAAGAGTTGACACAACAGGAGCATCACAATGTAGTGCACAAGTTGATTGATCACCTTGAAGTCTGGGCAATCTCCCTAACAAGCCTCCTGGAATGGAAGCTTCCTGATGAGCAGCTCCGTGCTCTTCTGGTACTTGCGGATCTCACTGCAAAGTCAAGCACAAAATTTACTCATTTGAGAATACTTCAAAACAAAACTATAACACATGCTAGAATAGGTTGGAAGATTTTACACACCGAAGAGCAACAGTTCCTGTGGTGTAACGGTGAGGCTTCTTCACTCCTCCAATTGTGGGAGGCAGACTTACGGGCAGCCTGTCAAAAAAGCAAAGTAGAGCACATGGTCAAATTAACAATAATACCATGATAGTCCATATACATCGATGGGATATCCGGTCAATAAGTCGGCAATGAAGGTTGAGGTTCAAATTATACCAGTTCAATTTACCTAAACCATAAGTAAAGACATGGCATAGGTAAACTATCAATATTGCAGTCACAAACCTTGGTCGCAAGCTGCTTCCTGGGAGCCTTTCCTCCGGTGGACTTCTGACGATGCAGCTTAGAAATGCGAGCCATGAGCAAAACCTTGGTTTACACGAAGCAAAAAGCGAGCAGTCAATTCTATAAATTGAATATCACAATAACACAACTATAGTCTTCTCATAACCAGTAAATTGTGCCTGGCACCTTGTTGCTAGCAAATCCATTCAATAACTATAGAGTCCCAACAATCATCAGCCTAGGATACCTACCAAAATTTTGTACATCAAAAACTAACTACGTCATACAACACAGCTATACACCCCTTCAGATAGAAAGCAGTGTATTTCTAACTAAAACTTTTCATCAGACCCAAGATAGAATTCCACTTCAGATGAAAGTCCTGATCTACCTTTAGCATAGTTTGTTCACTTGAAAGACACATATAAAGATGACACACTAAAAAACTACAGCCTGGTACTTTTTTTAACACTAAAGAAAACAAGGCTACCATGATCACCTAATTTTGCAAACAGAAGCAAGAAAAGAAATAGCAGTCCACTGATAAAAATATGCTTCCTAGTTATCACATGTAATGGTTGAACATCAACTTCACATAGTTATGTGCATATGATTTTAGTAATTAGCTAACTGGCAAGTTGATACAATTCAGATACAATAAATGTCAATGTGCATGTACTCAATGTGCATGTCAGGACCCCGATTCCAAGTCACATCGATCTAGCCGGTAACACCTCATATCACTTTGCGGCCTCACGCATGGTATTCCCACGGGTGTCGCCTTACCATGGCCCGGGACCGTTTGCGCCTTTTGGCTCACGTATATGATAGTGTCGCTAGCATCCATATGACAGAGAACCCGGGCCGACATGGCTAGTCGTGAACCCAAAGCGGCACTAACCCATGGGGACAGGCATACATGAATCACATCGAGCATGTCGGTCATCAACGTGTGAATCCGGGCTGTAGCACTGGGCTATGAGGACTCGCAACCCGGGCTGTAGCAGGCTAGGCAGGACTCCGGATGTCACCGCGTGACATTTCCGAAGGGACAGAACCACGAGCGAAGTGAAACACATGCCGGCCGGTCAAGTGTCCAGAGAAGTAGTCTTTGGGCTAGCAGGACTCCGGTGAACCGGGTACATGGCGGACTACTATCGCTCAGAAGCACTAGACTACATTTCCCCATATGAGAGGCTGCCAAGGATAAACAACTAGATTGTCGGATCCCACACGTACCAAGCATTTCAAACATACACACAATATGCTCGATATGTGTAAATACAACATGGCATCACAACATAACTCTACGACTCAAGTATTTATTCATTAGGCTCCGAGGAGCGAGATATTACAAACATGGGTCTCACGACCCATCATTCAGAGCATACAAGTCAAACACAAGCGGAAGCTTAACATGTCTGAGTACAGACAAATATAAAGGAAAAAGGCTGAAAAGCCTGACTATCTACCAGATCCTGCCGAGGGCACAAGATCGTAGCTGAGGTATCAAGCTAAACGTCGAAGTCCACGCGGACCTACTAGCTTAGACCGACGCCTCTCTCGCAAAACATAAAATAGGCAAACGTGAGTACAAATGTACTCATCAAGACTTACATCGTAACTATCTACATATGCATCATTATCAACAAAGGGGTGGTGGAGTTTGGCTGACAAGCCAGCTTTGACTCGGTGGCTATCTGAACTACATCGCAAGTAACTCTTTTGAGGTGACGCACACGAGTCCACATATTCACCATATCAATACACCACTATGGATCCACTCCCGTCTCCCTACGAGAACGCCATCCATAGCACTCACGCTTATCTTGCGTATTTTAGAGTATCCACTTTCACTTGTCTATGAACTGTTATAGGCAACCCAGAAGTCCTTCTCGGCGGACACGGCTATTCGAATAGATCATATTAACCCTGCAGGGGTGTACTTCTTCACACACGCTCTCACCACTTACCGCCGTTTACACGACATGTACTCGGCAACCTTCAAGCGGAAGCCCAACGTGGATGTCGGCCACGGCCTACCTAAACACTCAAGTCCCTAGTCCAGGTTTATCGCCTATTCGGGTTCCATCCGCAGGGAGTCCGGCCGAGGTTTCCACTAACGGCCCCGAACGATGTGTGCAAGGTTCCCGAGATACCAAACGGGCATTCGGTACACCGGGCCATGGTGTATCTACCGCATCATAGCCCACCCCTAGGGTCAGCGCTACGCACGGCCTCCAACACATATCCTACAAACACCAGAAACTAGTTGCAACTCCAGGACAGAGAGGACAAGGGTGGTTAAGAAGCCGAGAGTCAATTAAGGATCCCAATGTGTGGTAGTAACTGTTTCATGGATCACAAACACGTAACTTCAGTTCCCGAGGATGGCTTCAATGAGACAACCCACCATGTACTCCTACATGGCCTCTCACCGCTACCTTTACCAAATCGTGTTCACACACTTAGCTCACACACGATGAGGACATGTTCACACACCTCTGATTCATCCTCGATGAACTAGACCCGACTCAACTCTAAGCAGTAGCAGGCATGACAAACAATCATGAATGAGTAGGCACAACAAGGCTCAAACAACTCCTACTCATCTAGTGGGTTTCATCTATTTACTGTGGAATGACAGGTCATGCAGAGGATAAAGGGGTTCAGCTACCGCAGCAAGTAACAGATGAATCGTTGTTGTCCTAATGCAGTAAAAGAGAGCAGGAGCGAGAGAGTGGGATTATATCGGAATGAACAAGGGGGTTTGCTTGCCTTGCACTTCTGAAGATAATATGGTTCTTCATCGGTGTCATCGAACTCATCGTCGGAACCACGTCTATCGAGAGGGGACAAACACCAGCAACTGAGAAAGAACACAATCAATGCAATGCCACAATATGATGCATGATCATGACATGGCACTATCTTTGTGATTTGAGCTAATGCATCTAGCTATGATTTAAATGAAGTGGGTTTGAATACATGATTCAAAATCCAACTCCATATATGATTATTTAAATGCACTTTATTTTTTTGTCCAAAACAGAGGACATACATTGATCAAACATGCATGAAAATGGTACAGATGGATTCCTTGAATTTTCTGATAATTTTTCATATATAACTTGTTTGATTTGGAGTTACGGTTGATTTTCTATGATTTTTAGAAGTTTAGGACATTTTCTGGAATTTCCTGAATAAACTTAAATCCAGAAAATGCTTTATTGCGTCGAGGTGACGTCCACCGTGATGTTAGCAGGTCAACGAAGCCGGGTCAGGTCAAACTCGACGTGGGGGCCACATGTCGGTGACATCGGGTTAACCCCAGTCAAACTGGGCTGATTAGCTTTGACTAAGCCACAGGGCCCACCGTCAGTCTCAGGGGGGTAATTAGAAGGGGGGTTAAGCACTAATTAAGCCGCCACGTCAGCGCCCGCCGGAGTTGGCCGGCGGAGACCAAACCGCGCGGCGGTGCTTCGCCGGAACGCGCTACAGGCGGAGGAAAAGCGCGCGGGACTACCAATCGGCAGCCCGCGCTCGACCGCATCCACCTGGGCATAGGAGAGGTCGCGGGGAGACGGCGGAGGCTTCGCCCGGAGGAGGGCTCATGGCCCGGCGGCCGGAGCTCGGTTGATGCGGGTTAGGCACTGCAGGGCACTAGGGGGGCTGCGGTTAGGCACGTTGGACTCGTGGGGGTGCGGTGAGCTCAGTGGTAGGCTTGGACGTGTGCTTGCATGGCCGTAGCCGCGGTGGCAACATGGCCGGCGGCGAGGAGCTGTCGGCTCCGAGGCCACGGTGGTTTAGAGGGCGCGGACGAGCACGGGGAGAGAGGGGAAAGGGAAAGGGGCTCACGGCGAATCCAGCAGAGGCGACGGCGAGGTCGGGGAGAGGCTGGAGCTCGCGAATCCCCGACGGGTCCGCCGGCGGTCAGAGGTTGAAGACGAGGTTGGGGACGACGCTGCAGTGCACCCGGCGTCACATGGGTTGGTGGAGACGAAGAGGAAGGAGCGACGGTTCTTCTGGAAGCATCGGCGAGGCGAGGGGTGGACGGTGGCCACGGTGGCAGTGGACGGCGGCGACGGGCTCGCTCGGGTGGCCGGGCGTGAGCTACTGGGGGAGAGGGAGGAACCAGAGAGGGGGGGAAAGATGCAGTGGGTGTCGTGGTGCTCTTGGCGCCCTCCAGCAGCAGCGGCGGCAAGCAGGAGGTGGCGGTCTTGGCGTGCGTCTTGGCGCTGGCACGCATACATCCCTCTTGTCCGAGGAGGAAGACGACAGGGAGGCTGGTGGCGGGCTGGGCCGCAGGTGGGCCAGCACAGGAGCTGGGCCGGTTGCTGGCGCCAGGTAAGTTGCACATGTATTCTCTCTCTCTCTCTCTCTCTCTCTCTCTCTCTCTCTTATTTCTGTTTTTCTAATTCTTCTGCAACTTTAGGGCTTTTATTAAAATACTAAGCGTTTTCAAAATCCACGAAGATAATTGTGGGCTCTGTTTGGATTATTCCTAACAGCCCTCACTTAAGTTCAGAATTAATTGAGCACTTAAAATAATATATAGCATTTAAATGCCCAATTGCAAATAACATATGATTTAATTCAGTGACCTTATGTGTCCTAGAAAATTGTGCACCATTTTAGTCAGAGGTTCTGGACCAAGGTAAAGATGATGAACATTTTAGAAGGGCATTTGGGATCATTGAAATTATTTTTAGTAAACCCTAGTTGGTTTAGGGGAAGTCTTTGGGGTTCTGTCATCCCCATTTCAAGTTTCTTTAAATTTAAACATGTTGCATGAATGCTTATGCAGGGTCAAGCAAGGACTAAGCTAGGGCTGTGACAGTGCATGTACTAAGAAGCCAAGAACACTCAAGAATTTACTGAATGTGCATGTACTGCGACTAGTATGTGTGTCTATCTGCAAGTGATAGTAGTAGCTAACATGTGCAATCCAGATGTATAGCACGAGGACACGGTCCCAGTCCCAGCTAGCGCTATCGGAATCTGCCCAGAATTGCTCCCTGCCCCGAACCAATCTGGCAATTGTGCTATCTATTGTAACTAATAGCACACCAAAACACGATTCAGACATGCACCTGGATTCACTACTAGAAAAAGGCCTACTAATGGCGCACCGGTTTTGCCTACTAATGGCGCACTACCGGTGCGCCATTACTAGCACGCCATTAGTATTTTTTACTAATGGCGCACCACTGGTGCGCCATTAGTATCTGGTATACTAATGGCACACCATGTAGTGCGCCATTAGTATAGCCCACGGTGCGCCATTAGTATCTGGTATACTAATGGCGCACCACATAGAAGTGCGCCATTGGTATCTGGTATACTAATGGCGCACCACATAGAACTGCGCCATTAGTAACATTTTTTTTTCAAATTTTTTTCATAAATTTTTTTCAATTTTTTTTTTCAGAATATGTTTTTTAGTTTTTTTTTCAATTTTTTCTTAATCTCAGTTCACTATGGCTTAATCTCGGGTCAATATGCTTAATCTCAGGTCAAATCGCACTCCGTGGTCAAACTTCCCAAAAGGTCACCCATCCTCACACTACTCCAGCCCAAGCACGCTTAACTTCAGAGTTCTATCCAACCCTCAAAGAATAAACAGCTCACTTCACGTGCACTTGTTGATATATCTAGCATATCAATCTGTTATACCTTGTTGATGTCTAGGACTTTGTTCATGTTCATGACTATGATGAAATTTTGAAAAATATTTCAAACTTCCGGTCATATTACGTATCATTTTTTGAAAAAGATTCAAAAAATCGAAACCAATTTTTTCTGTTACTAGTGGCGCACCACATCCAACGGTGCGCCACTAGTAAGTTTGAAATTTTTGAATTTTTGCCGCTAGATCTTGAAAGCCCCGTAACTTTTTTTCTGTTAGGTTTTGGGGATTTTGAAAATGTTTAACGGGTTCCCCGTTAAATTTGGATGTAACTTTTCGAGTAGATGATTTTTCATATAAAAAACTTTTTCATCTGAGTTTGTATGCAAAAGTTATGCCCATTTTACAAATTTCTAGAAGACATTTTGCAAATAAAGTCAAAATTCATATTTGTAATTTTTCCCAAAAACTAGAGCACATATCACATGGGAAACATATTTTCTTTTATTTTTTGACATTTCCATCATTTTCTTTTATTTTTTTTAAAACTGAAAAGGCGATCCAGGGGGGGTGCATTCGATGGAAGTGGTGGCCAAGTTACTAATGGCGCACCGTGGCATGGTGCGCCATTACTAGTTCAACTAGTAATGGCGCACCACTACCATGGTGCGCCATTAGTAGTTTTGACAAAAATTTTAAAAAAAATTGTTATTTTTTTTGATTTTTTTTTGAAAAAAACTTAGTAATGGCGCACCCGGTGGAAAGTGCGCCATTACTAGTTAAAACTTAGTAATGGCGCACCGAGACATGGTGCGCCATTAGTAACAATTTTTTTTTTCAAAACTACTAATGGCGCACGACGGATGTGGTGCGCCATTACTATGTCAATTAGTAATGGCGCACTATGCAACGGTGCGCCATTAGTAACAAAATTTATTTTTATGTTTTTTTTCAAAACTACTAATGGTGCACCACACACCAGGTGCGCCATTAGTAATATATTACTAATGGCGCACCGAGACACGGTGCGCCATTAGAATATAGTAATGGCGCACCACATGACAGGTGCGCCATTAGTGGCCATTCCATCTATAGCCCTTTTTGTAGTAGTGATTCTGGAACTCCTGACGGCGCGGTCCGAGCCGGCGACGGGCACGGAGAAAGCCACCTGCAGAGAGTGAGGGAAAAGGTGAGAACACGGAAGCCGTCGCCCAGGAGCGGTACGGGGTCGGCGCGGACGTACCTAGGACGACCTCGAGGACGAAGACGGTGATGTACGGCGTGGAGGGGGAGGAGTGGTCGAGAGGGACGGTGAAGCGGTGGTCGCGGAGGCTAAGGTCCGGCACCGCGTACCACAGCCCGGCCTGGTGCGGCGCGGGCGCGGCTACGGCCGTGGCGGCGCTGGCGGCCGGCGAGGACGACGACATGGACATCCTCGTCGGGATCCGGTGGCGCGGGAAGCGGAGGCCATGATGTAGTCGTCCCTGTCGACGAGGATGGAACGCTCGGGCGTGGCGGATCCGGCCCCATTCCCGTCGGCGAAGTCGGATCTCCCGGCGGCGGCCTCGGCGGTGCAGGGAACCGGGGCGAGGGAGGAGGAGGGAGGTGGTGGTGGCGATCTGGAAGGGGAGGGGAGCAGGGAGCCGGGGCGAGGAGGGAGGGAGGAGGATTGGATCTGGCATCGGGAGAGGGGTTCCGGTTGAGGATGGATCGATGGATGTGGGATCTTGCCGGAGGGGAAGGAGGGAGGAGCAGAGCACGTAAATCTTGCCGAAGGGGAAGGAGGGAGGAGTAGAGCACGGCGATCTTGCCGGAGGGGAAGGAGGGAGGGGAAGGATGGATCTGCGAGGGGAGGGGCGGGTGGCGGCGAGGGGAGGGATCTGCGAGCGCTAGGGTTAGCTGAGAGAGCGGGGGTGGATGGACGGATGGATGGATGGACATAATTTTGCCATGTCACTGATCCATGCCACAGCTGGTTCCACCAATCAGAATTAAGCATTTTTTGTTTTTTCTCTTGTAGTTTGTACCCTCTTATTCAGGCAAACATTTAACCTCTTATAGTTAGTTCAAATAAACCAATATTTTGTACATGTGTGTATTTAGGCATGACAAACAATGTTGATTTGGGAGGTTTTCATTTTCTTTGCTCAAAAGAAACATTTTCATTTTCTCGAGTGACCAAAATGTGTTTTTTGTGAAGGACTTACCATATGTTTCTTGCAAAATTGGACAAAATCATTTTCTAAAATACTAGGCCATATTTAATGCACATTTGACCAAATGGTTGGGTGTAAAAGTTTTGATCCACCTCTCGTGAAAAAGACAAATTTTCATGGAATTCAAGAGGGAAGCGGGTCGATTTGAACTGTAGCTGCCATGTAGTTTGCTCTTTATTTTTTTTCCAAAAATCATTTCTAGGTACAAAAGTATCTATTTAATCAGAGAAACACCAAAAAAATTCCAAGATTCAACCACTAGCTAGGAACGGTCATTCCCGCTGTTTTGACCGCATTTTGAAACGGGCATAGAAAATTCAAAAAAAATCAAAAAATTGGGAAACCTTCACATTGTGTCATTATATGTGGCCAAGTTCCTAGGAAAAATAATAAACTTGTAATACGACAATTATTTTAAAAAAGTGTTCTCAGAAATGAGCTATCATGCATGAAGATTCATGGCTTTCAAGCCAAATGATCAATCTTATGGCCACATTCATGGCATAGTTTGTTCAAATGATCTCATATTGTGCACAAGGGTGCATCTTGGAATTCCAAACAATGTTGCCTAAGGGAGTTTTCACTTTCATTGCACAAAAGAACCATTTTCCATTTTTCGAGTGCCCCAAATGAGGTTTTTTTGTGAAGGACCTACCAAATAATTATTGCAAAATTGGACCAAATCATTTTTCTAAAATACTAGGTCATATTTAATGCACAATTGACCAAATGGTTGGGTGTAAAAAAAATTGATCCACCTCTGGTGAAAAAGACAAATTCCCGCCGATTCAGCTGGAAACGGGTCAAAATTTGAACTGTAGTTGCCTCATAGTTTGCTCTTTATTTTTTCCAAAAATCATTTCTACGTACATAAGTATCTATTTAATCAGAGAAACACCAAAAGTTTTCCAAGATTCAACCACTAGCTAGGAACGGTCATTCCCGCCGTTTTGACCGCATTTTGAAACGGGCATGAAAAAATCAAAAAAAAAATCAAAAAATTGGGAAACCTTCGCATTGTGTCATTATCTGTGGCCAAGTTACCAGGAAAAATAATAAACTTATAATACGGCAATTATTTTAAAAAAGTGTCCTCAGAAATGAGCTGTCATGCGTGAAGATTCATGGCTTTCAAGCCAAATGATCAATCTTATGGCCACATTCATGGCATAGTTTGTTCACATGATCTCATATTGTGCACAAGGGTGCATCTTGGAATTCCAAACAATGTTGCCTAAAGGAGATTTCACTTCCATTGAACAAAAGAGCCATTTTCCATTTTTGGAGTGCCCCATATGATGTTTTTTTGTGAAGGACCTACCAAATAATTACTGCAAAATTGGACCAAATCATTTTTATAAAATACTAGTCCATATTTAATGCACAATTGACCAAATGGTTGGGTGTAAAAAGTTTTGATCCACCTACGGTGAAAAGACAAATTTCCATGGATTCTGAGTTGGAAACGTGTCAAATTTGAACTGCAGCTGCCTCATAGTTTGCTATTTATTTTTTCCAAAAATCATTTCTACATACATAAGTATCTATTTAATCAGAGAAACACCAAAAGTTTTGCAAGATTCAACCACTAGCTAGGAACGGTCATTCCCGCCGTTTTGACCGCATTTTGAAACGGGCATAAAAAATTCAAAAAAAATCAAAAAATTGAGAAACCTTCGCATTGTGTCATTATATGTGACCAAGTTTCCAGGAAAAATAATTAACTTGTAATACGGCAATTATTTTAAAAAAATGTTCTCAGAAATGAGCTATCATGTGTGAAGATTCATGGCTTTCAAGCCAAATGATCAATCTTATGGCCACATTCATGGCATAGTTTGTTCAAATGACCTCATATCGTGCACAAGGGTGCATCTTGGAATGACAAACAATGTTGCCTAAGGAACTTTTCATTTTCTTTGGAAGAAAAATTCATTTTCCATTTTTTCAAGTGCCCAAAATGAGTTTTTTTGTGAAGGACCTACCATATATTTGTTGCAAAATTGGACCTAATCAATTTTATAAAATACTAGGCCATATATAATGCAAAATTGACAAAATGTTTGGGTGTCAAAAGTTTTGATCCAGCTATGGTGAAAAAGACAAATTCCCGTCGATTCAGTTGGAAGCGGGTCAAATTTGAACTACAGGTGCCTCATAGTTTGCTCTTTATTTTTTTCAAAAATCATTTCTAGGTAAATAAGTATCTATTTAATCAGAAATACATGGCTTGATGGCGAGACATCGAGGTTTGGACGGTGGCCGAGGGCCCCAACTCTAGAGCGCATACACTCGCATGCCGCCACGTGGTCACCACATGACCGTGGCATTGCCATGCGTTCTGGGCGGCCTAGGCATGTCTAGTGGGTTGGACACTCCCCAGGTAGGTGCTAGGAAGAAAATTATAACATAAGATTCTCATGAGGAGACCGAACTATGCTCAAACATGAATTAGCAGCCAAGTGTTTGATTAGCGGTACGAGAAATGCACATGGCCAATGGGCGTGAGTTTTGGCTGATGATGATCATATACTAAGAAGAATGTCTTCACAATTTTTTATGGAAATCAAGAATATATAAATAACACTTCCTTCACAAAGTGCTTCTCTGAACAGAAGAGGAAAATGAATATTTTTGAGTTATTTTTGAACTAGGCAAGGAAGGTTTTTGGCATATTTGATGAAGATATGATCCAAACAATTTATGAGAATTTTTGGAATAACAGAAATATAGGTTGCTTCACAACCTAGGGAAAAAATTGACACATGGACATTACATATAGGCAAAACTGATGAGATGGCGCCTAGTCATCACAACCCACCACAATCTACAAGGCTATGACCATCTATATTAGTCGTTAACAACTAGAAATAAGGCAGCGGACCAGCACTGTTTGCTTTATGACCATTTCGTGTAAGGAAATTGTGACCTTTCTGAGCAAAATGGTCGCAATGGTTTAGGGTTTGGAGCCCCCGCGAACAGATTTTGACCAATTGGTCTCAAATGGTCATATATCTATGACCAATTCTTCCAGGGTCACTGACAGAAGGTCACTAGTTGACATATTTCTTGTAGTGTGGCCTCCGCGAGCATGGATGACCTCGTCCTGGTCACTGACAACAAATCCGGCGGAGCCCGTGTGATTGACCCGGCCACAGGTAAGGTGCTCCTAGACTGCCCAAGAAGACGCACGGCGACGGGGACGCCGACGAGGCCATCTATGGCTTCGAACGTGTCATCCCATCCGGCGAGTACAAGGTGCTTCGCCTCATGAGCGACAAACCTTATCGCTGCGAGATACTCACCTTACGAGGCGAGACCACCAGATGGAGGCGGTCGATGTCGCCCTCGCCCCTAACTCGTGTCTGCTGCAAGCGGAACTCAACGGTCTCTCTCAATGACGACATGTACTTCTTGTCCTCGTGGCATAAGAATGGCAGCTTACTTTGCTTCGACATCGAGAAGGAAGCGTGGCGGCGGGAGATCGAAGGCACGCCAAAAGGCCCGGGGCCATGGCCAACCGACCGAGCTAGTCCGCCGCATAACTACTACGGGTACGCAAGCTATGAGGGCGGACGCGCCAACATCTGGCTCTTAACCTTATTTTAGGGAAGGCCATCATGGCTAGCTTTATTGCCTTAAATAAGGATTACATCATCCACGAGGTTTGAGACAAGATAGCCCGGGGGCTCATCCGGCCAACTATCAGAAAATTTATTACAATAACTATAGTTAGCTAGCACATGTGCCACTTTATTTGAATTATGAGAACAATGCTTAAATTTGACCTTCCCAATCAAAGTGGACAACATCTGGCTCTTAACTAGTTCAGAGGAAAACACATAGTCCAAAAAATCGGCCTCTCCAGCTTGCATTTGGACCGTTTCGTGTTGGCCAAAACTTAGTTGAGCCCACTCTACGTTTATGTTTGAGGAGATTTTTCTTATATGCCAATCCTTCCGTTTCTATATATAGTTTTCTTAGATATTCCACTGTGAACTATATATGAATGTATATAGACATATTTTAGAGCGTTCATTTTGCTCTCTATGTAGTCCATAGTTTTTTTAGAAAAGAAAGATTACCCCGGCCTCTGCATCTGGACGATACATGCAGTCATTTTATTAACTATTCAGAAAGATATTACAAAGTAGTACATGACGTAGTATGAAGCCACCATCTTAGCAACAACTGTCGTTACTCCTATCCACTTGATGAAGGGGTGGCGATAGTCCGAGCCTAATACCAAACAGACATCACACAAATGCATAACATCTAAAGCCGGATGCCCCAATCAAGCCACATACCGGGTCCAGATCACAAACCGGGCTGACACACTCTCATGGGTCATCGCCGCCGTCTTCCACCAATCCAACTTTCAGAGCAGGTACTGATGAAATGACCTTGTCAGGCCTGTCGTCGACGCTACCACCGCGCCAAACAACGCCACCGCCCTGTGCTCGTCCATCCAGACACATCTGTCGCCGAGATTCAGCTGCACCATGCCGCCAATACTCGTCGTCGTCGACGCGGTAGCCGCTCCTGCTGACAACCTCCACGCCGTTGCCGCTGCTGGAGCTGCCACGCGGAGCCCACCACCCACAGTAACTCTTCTCCGAACACCCAGGCCTCCCAAGACGGCGCCTCCATGGAGGACACGACACGCAAGGCATAGCCGCCGCCCCATCCAAGACGGATTTTGACCTTTCGTCCGGGAGTGGGTTAGAGGTGGATATGAGGGGGCCTTCGCTTCGCCTCTAGGAAGGGTAACAACGCCAAAGACGTCGCCGATGCCGGTCGAGCTAGCCGACCAAAGTTTCCTCTGATCCCCAACATGTACCGTCAACCTCTGTCAGCTCCGAATCTGGCCACGAGCCGAGAAATCTTTAAAAGACTTGTATGTAGGAACAGATGGAGTAGTTGTCAACTAATTTTTCTTCGAGTATGGTTATCATTTGTTCTTTAAGTCTTCTTGCTTTTCTAAAAGTTGCTGCTAGGATCCATTTGCGTATTTGGAGGTTGCATCATATAACTATACTTCTTCCGTTTCACAATGTTGTACATATAGATTTTTTTGAAAAGTCAAACTTTATGAACTTTAACCAAGTTTGTAGAGAAAAATATATACATCTGAAATACCAAATACATGTCCTTAGATACACCACAAGACGTACTTTCATACTGTATATATTTGATATTGTATATATAAGTAATTTTCTCTATAAACTAGGTCAAAGTTTGTAAAGTTTGACTTCCAAAAAAATCTATGCACTGCATTATGAAAAAGTAAAAACGTTGCTGGGCCGGCCTATTAGCAGGACCCTGCCAGCAGCGACGCGGGCGACGCGAGTCGTCATGGTCAGCAAATCCTATTTCCCGGCTAGGCCACGCGTGAGCGACATCCAGTGTTTGGGTCGGCCCAACATCGTTTCTTTTTCATTTTGCTGAACATTTATCAAATTTATGAATATTATGAAATCTTAAACATTTCTAGAAAATTCATGAATATCATTTGAAAAAAATTCATGAACATTTTTGGAATTCCTGAACAATTTTTCTTTTTTTAACAATTTTTAGAAAATTCGTGAACACCATTTGACTTTGCAAAATATTTTTCAAATTCATGAATTTTTTAATACACGAACATTGTTCAAAATTGTGAAAATGTTTTTATATGTTAATTATTTTATCAAAATCATGAACCCTTTTAATTCATGAATATTTTGTAATTTCTCCAACATTTGTTTTCTTTATTTTCGGGATTCTCGAACATTTTTGCAAAATCAGAACACTTTTTCTGAACTCTTGATCATTGTATCATTTCTTGAATATTTTTTTTGAAACTCGCAATTATTTAGAAATTTAGAACTCTTTTGAAATCCTGAATTGTTGTCCCGCCCCATTGTATTCACAAGTCCCGCCCCATGCATGGGCCGGCCAACAGGGCGCGGTTGTTCCTGCGATTTTCGGCGCCCAGGGTTAGGAGGTCCACGCATATCAGCACCCAGCAACGGAAGCTCAATACACATGAATTGGGGCCCAACTCTCGTGTCCACGCGTGGTGCATTTAACAATGGCTTGCAGAGTTCAGTACGTAATAAACTTGTAAAAAGAGGCAGATAAAATTCACGACTTCTGGACGGATCGTTGCGCCGCGCACCGCCATGCACTCGCCTAAAAGCCGTCGCCCTTCACAACGCTCATGCCGCCGCTCCATCGTTTTCGGACGAGCTCATCTTCGACGTGCTCTCTACACTAGTAGAAAACAGGGTAATGGTCCAGGCCCGGCCAGTCCATTAATCCCGGTTAATCCGTAACCCACTAATCAGCATTGGACCGGTTCGTGAGCCGGCTGTCGCCATGTGGGTCATTGGTCGGTTCGTTCTGGACCTTTTATTCCGGTTGATGGGACGAAATGGGACCAATGGGCCTCGCTCCTGGTCCACCACCATTGGTCCCGGTTGGTGGAACGAACCGGGACCAAAAGCTGCCCTTTAGTCTCGGTTCAAGTCATCAACCGGGACCAATTATTTGCCTATATATACCCCTCGCCCGCGAGCAGAGCACTCCCAGTGCTCTGTTTTTCGTGGCAGGCGAGAGGAGAGCTTTGTGGTGCTCTAGCTCATCTTCTATGCACATGAGGTGTTCGATGGAATGCCCGAGCCACACTACTTAAGCTTTCTCCTCTCCAAGCTCGACCTACAAGCTCCATTTTCCTTAATATTTGTCTAGGTTTAGCGGTCCGTCACGTCCCGTCCCCGTATTCACCGCCGTCGATCGCCCGCGCCGATCTCGTCGTCGGCACCACCGTGGTGAGCCTCTTATTCTTATCTTATCTTCTTTCTGAAAGGAAAAAAAAATTCTTACTTGTATGTTTATATAGATACTTGTATAATTTTCTTACTTTTATTATTGCATCTTATATAGTGCGATGGTTTTGGTATCCGCCCCCATCTTACTTAATTATATATAACGCACGCAGATGAACCGGGAATGGATGTACGGTTCAAGACACACCTCCGAGTACATTAAGGGCATGCATGATTTTCTCGAAGTGGCTGAGGCAAACAGGCAGAAAGGTTTTATGTGTTGTCCATGCCCTATATGTGGGAATACGAAGTCTTACTCTGACCGGAAAATCCTCCACACCCACCTGCTTTACAAGGGTTTCATGCCACACTATAATGTTTGGACGAGGCACGGAGAAATAGGGGTTATGATGGAAGACGGCGAAGAAGAAGAGTACGATGACAACTATGTGCCCCCTGAATACGGTGATGCTACTGAACATCAAGAGGAACCAGACGATGTGCAACGGGCGAAGCTGCTGAAGATCAAGAGGAACCAGACGATGTGCCCGATGATGATGATCTCCGCAGGGTCATTGTCTATGCAAGGACGCAATGCGAAAGTCAAAAGAAGAAGATGAAGTTCGATCGCATGTTAGAGGACCACAAAAAAGGGTTGTACCCCAATTGCGAAGATGGCAACACAAAGCTCGGTACCGTACTGGAATTGCTGCAGGGGAAGGCAGAGAATGCTGTGCCTGACAAAGGATTTGAGAAGCTACTGAAAATATTGAAGAAGAAGCTTCCAAAGGATAATGAATTGCCCGACAGTACGTACGCAGCAAAGAAGATCGTATGCCCTCTAGGATTGGGGGTGCAGAAGATACATGCATATGCCCTAATGACTGCATCCTCTACCGCGACGCGTACGAGGATTTGAACGCATGCCCGGTATGCAGTGCATTACGGTATAAGATCAGACGAGATGACCCTGGTGATGTTGACGGCGAGCCCCTGTGAAGAGGGTTCTGCGAAGGTGATGTGGTATGCTCCTATAATACCACGGTTGAAACGTCTGCTCGTAAGCAGAGAGCATGCCAAGTTGATGCGATGGCACTGTGAGGACCGTAAGAAAGGCGGAAGTTGAGAGCACCCGCCACGGGTCGCAGTGGAGAAAAATCGAGAGAAAGTACTGGGATGAGTTTGCAAGTGAGCCAAGGAACGTATGGTTTGCTTTAAGCGCAGATGGCATTAATCCTTTCGGGGAGCAGAGCAGCAATCACATCACCTGGCCTGTGACTCTATGTATGTATAACCTTCCTCCTTGGATGTGCATGAAGCGGAAGTTCCTTATGATGCCAGTTCTCATCCAAGGCCCTAAGCAACCCGACAACGACATTGATGTGTACCTAAAGCCATTAGTTGAAGAACTTTTACAGCTGTGGAATGGAAACGGTGTACGTACGTGGGATGAGCACAAACAGGAGGAATTTAATCTAAAGGCGTTGCTGTTCGTGACCATCAACGATTGGCCCGCTCTCAAGAAACTTTCGTGACGGACAAACAAGGGATACCACGCATGCACGCACTCGCTTACTTGACACCGATAGTATATACCGCAAGTTGCGGGAAGAATGTGTACTGTGCCATCATCGATTTCTTTCGACCAACCATCCCGTCGAAGAAAGGCAAGCATTTCAAAAGCGAGGCAGATCACCGGAAGAAGCCCGCCATGCGTGCCGGTGATCACATACTTGCTATGGTCAATGATTTACACGTAATCTTTGGAAAGGGTCGGCGGACTAGCTGTTCCGAATGACGCCGAGAATCACGCACCCATGTGGAAGAAGAAATCTATATTTTGGGACCTACCCTCTTTGGAAAGACCTAGAGGTCCGCTCTTGATCGGCGTGATGCACGCGTGACGAAGAACCTTTGCGTGAACCTGCTAGGCTTCTTGGGCGTGTATGGGAAGACAAAAGATACACACGAGGCACGGGAGGACCTGCAACGCTTGCACGAAAAAGAGGGCATGCCTCCAAGCAAAGATGAAGGTCTGTCGGCCACGCTCTTCTGAAGAAGAGAAAGAAATCTTCTTTGAATGCCTGGTCAGTATGAAGGTCCCGACCGGCTTCTCATCGAATATAAAGGGAATAATAAATATGCGGAGAAAAAGTTCCGAACCTAAAGTCTCATGACTGCCACGTGATTATGACACAACCGCTTCCGGTTGCATTGAGGGGCTTCTACCGAAAAGCGTCCGATTAGCCATTGTGAAGCTATGTGCATTCCTCAATGCAATCTCTCATAAGGTGATTGATCCAGAAATCATACCAAGGCTAAGGAGTGATGTGGTGCAATGTCTTGTCGGTTCGAGCTGGTGTTCCCACCATCCTTCTTCAATATCATGACGCACGTCCTAGTTCATCTAGTTGACGAGATTGTCATTCTGGGCCCCATATTTCTACACAATATGTACCCCTTTGAGAGGTTCATGGGTGTCCTAAAGAAATATGTCCGTAACCGCGCTAGGCCAGAAGGAAGCATCTCCATGGGCCATCAAACAGAGGATGTCGTCGGGTTTTGTGTTGACTTCATTCCTGGCCTTAAGAAGATATGTCTCCCTAAATCGCGGTATGAGGGGAGACTGACTGGAAAAGGCACGCTTGGAAGGGTCTCAATAATATGCACGGACGGATATTCTTGGTCTCAAGCACACTACACAGTTCTACAGAACTCTACCTTGGTGACCCCTTATGTCGATGAACACAAGAACAGTCTGCGCTCCAAACACCGAGCAAAGGCGATTTAATCGGATTACATGTGAACACATCAGGACTTTCAGCAGTTGGTTGGAAGCACGTGTCGAGAGGTGACAACACTGTTTGTGATGAGTTGTACTTGTTGTCCATGGGACCATCTTTGACTGTATCGATTTGGAAAGGATACGAGATAAATGGGAATACATTTTACACGATTGACCAAGATCAAAAGAGCACCAACCAAAACAACGGTGTCCGCTTTGATGCAACAACCGAGAGGGGAAAGGACACATATTAGGGTTACATAGTGGACATATGGGAAGTTGACTACGGACATCATTTTAAGGTCCCTTTGTTTAAGTGCAAATGGGTCAATCTGTCAGGAGGCGGGTATGTGTAGACCCACAAAGACGGAATGTCAACTGTGGATCTAAAAAATCTTGGGTACACTGACGAACTGTTCGTCCTAGCCAATGATTAGGCACAGGTTATCTATGTGAAGGACATGTCTACCAGACCAAGAAAGAGAAAAGATAAGGAAGCGAATACATCATACGATGAGCCAAAGCGCCACATAGTTCTTTCAGGAAAAAGGGACATCGTGGGAGTGAAGGACAAGACAGACATGTCTGAAGATTATGAACAGTTTCATGAAATTCCTCCCTTCAAAGTCAAGGCTGACCCCAGCATCCTGATAAACGATGAAGATTATCCATGGTTACGCGCAATAAGGAAATGACACAAGCGAGAAAAAGTGAAGACTTTCTCCCGCAACTATTATGATGATACCATGCCAACTTTGTAACTGACGAGTATGATACCATGCCAACTTTCAACTTTTTCAGAGTTCATTCGAAATGCTTTAATGTCTTATGGTTCGCCCTCGTAATAATTAAAAATAGCAACAATAAGTTTTTTGTTGTAAGTAGAAACAAAATAAAATAAATAAAGCAAGAAAGAAAACAAAAAACAAAAAAGTGTTTTCAAATTTGAAAAGTAATGGCACTAACAGAAAGTTTATAATTTTCCTAAAATTAAAAGCAAAAAGAATTAAAAAATAAAGCAAAAAACGAAATAAAATAAATAATGCAGAAAACAAAACAGAAAAACTGGAAAAAAATAAAAATAGCAACAATAAGTAAAGAAAACAAAAACAAAAAAATTGCCACCCATCTTGGTCCACCACAGCGTGAATACGACTAGAAACCCATCCATGGGCCAGGATTCAGGCCCGCAGCAAGGCCAACAGGCCCATCAGGCATAGCAGTAACAAGTAGGCCCGTAAGCCTGCAACAGAGAGGAGGTTGAGAGGTGGGACTAAACTTTGGCCCCAACGCGTGCAGCACAGGGGCCTTTGGTCCCGGTTGGTGGCACCAACCAGGACTAAAGGGGGGGCATTGGTCCCGGTTCATGGCCCCACCCGGTACCAACGGCCGCCGCTTCCCGCCCTTGGGCTGCCGAAAAAGCGGCCTTGGGTCCCGGTGGGTGCCACGAACCGGGACTAAAGGGTGCATTAGTCCCGGTTGGTTTCATGAACCAGGACCAATGGCTTTGCTATATAAGCAAACACTTTGCAAAAATTCAGAATCTCAGCCATTGCCCCTCGACGACGCCGACCAGCCTCCTCGACGCCGCCAGTTGCTCCACCTCACTGCCGCCGGGCCGCCGCCAAGGTTGCCGCCTCAACCTGCGCCTCGTCGCCGGGCCTCCCGAGCCCGCCTGCCCTCCGCCTCAAGACCACCCCGAGCCCCTCGCCTGTCGTGCCGCCCGGGCTCGCCGCCCACCGTTGCCGCCATCATCATCTAGCTTCATTGTGAGCCACCGCACCGACTCTCTTTTTTTTCACTTTTATTAGTTTAATTTTTTGTTCATATATATATATATATATATATATATATATATATATTGTATATGTGTATGTATGTGGCTATGTGTATGTAGATGTTCAAAATGTATAAAAGAATTGTTCAGAGCATGTTTTTCTTCATATATGTATTTTTTGGTCATATGTGTATTAATGTTTTCATATATGCAAAAGATAGATTTTTAGAAAAGTTAGGTTTTTTTTTTCTGTTCATAGATTTTTTTGGTGATATTAATTATTCTAGAAATATGCAAATGTTTGTATATTCATATGAACAATGCATTATGCAAGACCTTTGTTTTTTTCAAAATTTTCTATTTGAACATTTTTTTTTAAAACAAGCAATACTAAAAGAATGAGAGGAAAAAGGAAAATAAGAAGAGGAAGAAAGGAGAAGAAGAGGAGAGGAAGAAGAGGAGAAATAAATAAGAAGAGGAAATAAGAAGAAAAAGAAGAGGAGAAGAAGAAAAATAGAAAATTTCTATTTTTCTTCTTCTCCTCTTTTTTTTTCTTCTTCCTCTTTTCTTCCTTTTCCTTATTTTCCTTTCTCGCGAGAAGAAGAAAAAGAAGAGTAGTAGAAGAAGAAAGGAATAGAGGAGAAAGAAGAAACTTCAACACGAGTGGGGGGGTACCGATACCCCCTCCCCGATAACATTATTTTCCCATGTATATGTATGTCGCGTCGTTGTCGATATAACCCCCTCGAGATAACTTCGACATGAGGGGCGGTCGATATATATACCCCCTCTCGACCGTGATAACTTATACAACGGCAGCACCCCCCTCGGCCCACTCGCTCGACCAAAACTCTCGAGGACACCCAAACCCTAGAGAGAAAACGATGTTGGTAGCTCCTACCCCCTCCGCCGCGCCTACCCGACAAATTAACTCTCTCGAGGCCACCCAAATTAACCCTTGAAGCGTTGTGTCGAGGCGACCCCAAACCCTAGAGAGAAAACGATGTTGGTCTCCTACCCCCTCCCGCCGCGCCCCTACCCGACAAATTAATTCTCTCGAGGCCACCCAAACTAACATGATTCCTTATTGTGATTAGCTAGCTAGTTCTACGTTTGCCACTAATATATATATATATCCATCTGTACCATGTTTGAATAATAATTGACATGTTGTAAATATTTGCAGAAACTATGGAGCACTCCCGAGACGAAGAAAGCGAAGCGATGTTGGGGCACATAATCGCACAAGGAAGTGATGAAGTTGCGTCATTTCTCAACGACACGGACTGGGTGAAGAAGAGGGCTATGTTCATGATGGCTTCGACCCATTAATGCCGGTACAAGAAGAGGACTATGTTCATGATGGCTCCGGTGACACAATGGAGGTACAAGCAGAAGGAGAACATCTTGATCGCTTCCGGTGACCGAACCGAGTCCGCCAGTATATATTAATTAGTTAAGCCCGTGCGACTAGTTAATTGATGCATCCATTGTTTTGGTATATTTACACTTTTTGATTACTCTCGTCTTTCTTCCTTATAATTTCTAGCCCTCGGTATCGAGCACAACTTCGGTAAGGAGACTAGGCCCGAATAAAAAGTTGAGCTCGGATGAAAAGTTTGAGATCATAGAAATCGCGCCCGACGGCGAACCGATTTAACCATTCGGACAAGGAAGGCATTTTCTGCTCACTGCGGGGTTCTTGTTAGGGACAAGATCCCGATCAGCATCCATCAATGGTATAAGCCTAAGGAGGAAGACCCTGAGGTGTCTTATGTCAATGATATGCGTAAAGAAGATCTTTGGACCGAGCTGAAGGCAAATTTCACCCTACCGCCAGAGGAGGATCACGAGAAGCCGGTTGAGCAATTAATCAAGTCTTGTGCTCTTAAGAAGATGGCAACCCTAATGAGGAGGTGGAGGAAAGAGCTGAACCAATTTGTCGAGAAAGATAAGACACCAGAATTCATCGGCAAATATGAGAAGATCAAAGATCATCGCCCGAATTTGTGGCCCACAAGACATCGGAAAAGAGTAAGAAGATGTCGGCGACAAACAAGAAAAATGCTGCGAAGAAGAAGCTTCACCATCGCACGGGTCAGGTGGCTACCTCAAAGCCCGGCCTAAGTGGTCCAAGGCTGAGCATGATCTCGCTTGATAAAGGGATCGAACCAGAGACAATGTATCGCCTGCACCGTTGCCGGACTTGGTTCTTCGGGCTGGCGGAACCTTGGACCTCGTAATGTGGAAGTGCCAAGTGACGGACGACGAGCAACTGCAAATACCAGTCAGTAAGCTTCGACACTATATCGATGCAGCGCAACGAGGGACGTTCCTTCCAAACAGGGAGAAGGACGAGCTCACAATGTCCCTTGGAAATCCTGAGCACCCTGGATGGACACGAGGCACGCCAGGCTCCCTTTCGTGGAAGGTTGGTTTTCCGGACGCAGGGGGTTACAAAAAACACGAGAGGAGGAAGAAACTGGAGCAGGACCAACTGCAGGCGCTGCACGAAAGGGTAATGGGGCTAGAGGAACGAGAAGAGGAACGAGAAGCAGCAGATCGCAGCAAACGACCTGCCGAAGCTTCCCCCCAAGCTACCCCGCCATCTCAGCGGAGAAGCAGCGTGGCTTCCACCGAGCTGCTTCAGCCGGAGCATGTTTTGACGGCTCCTGCCGGCTATCCCGTGGATGGTATCATGGAGTCTCAAAGTTGCCACATTATGGCGCGATGAATGACTTTGAAGGTCAAGGCGGCTGTTGGCCAAGTTTATCCTAGTGGACCCGGCACAACTTATCACTGCCAGCCGATTCCAGAAGGATATGCTAAGATGATGGTGGACGAAATAACGGAGGGATTTGAGGACCTCCCGCTTGACCACCCTACCGGTGAAGGGGAGACTAGGCTGGGTTACGCTCAAGACTCCATGCCTATGGCGGAAGGAGCTCATCAACCTTCCAAACTGACGCCTCCGCCTCCTCCTCCTCCTCCGAGTCGGGCACTCCGCCTCCTCCACCGCCTCCTCCTCCCGTGAGTGGCAGTCAGGCACGCGTGGCGGCACTCCGCCTCCTTCTCCGGCGCGTGGCGGCACTCCGCCTCCTTCTCCGCTTTGGCCCGGCGCCTTGAGCAGCTAGCCTCCTCCTTCTCCGCTTTGCACCGGGCGCCCGAGCAGCCAGCCTCCTCCTTCTCCGCCTCGTCGGCAAAGGGCGAAAGAGACCCGCCCGCTCCGGCTGCTCCGGCGTCGTAGTCCTTCTCCTCCGCCTCGTAAGCAAGCAAAAAAGAAGACATCCTCTCTGCCGGCGTCTAGCAGTACAGCCAAAGGCGGGAGGAAATACAGATACTGTCCTTCTCTGAAGACTCCAGAGAAGTTACCGTACGAGAGAACCGAGCAGGAAAACGTGAAGATCGCGCAGACCGAAGTGGATCCGATGAAATACCGGCCGGGAAGTACTGTCAGACATCAAAGAGCAAAAGAACGAGCAGCTAAGAAAAAAATTGACCAGCTCGATGAACAAGCAAACCAATCGCGCCCCCCGCTCAATGTGTCTAGCGGCAACATCGTCGCTAATGTTCCGAGGATGGTGGCCGGTTATGGCAATCTACAAGATTACCTGCCTGACGATGCACTTCCTGAATACTTGAAGGTGGACGAACACAGATACGAGTACGGGAAGCCTCTCGTCAAAGATGAAAAATCTCTAACAACGATGATGCGAAGATTCCATACTTGGTACATGAAAACCTGCAGAGAGTCTGGGGGGACGAATTGTTTGTATATGAACATTAAAGAGGAGCACGACCTCGTTGGAACTGATCTGTTGTGTGTTCCATTTGAGGAGTTCTTCGCGTTCTACAATCAAAAGGCCATCGATAAATTAACAGTCTTTTGCTACTGCCTGTAAGTACTATTTCTGTCATTAAGTATCTATATATAGCTCGGCTCTTTCATTGCATGTATTTATAATTAATTATCCTCAATATATTATGCAGATTGAAGATCGTCGAGTGCAAAAAAAATGAAATCTATGATATTGGGTTCATTAACACAAATATCATAGATGTATTTCTGGTTGAAAAGCACATCAAAGAGGCCGAGGACAACTTGCTACAACGTACATGATACGAAAACTTGTTTTAAATTGTTCGACCAATCTCTCGGAGAAGGAGAGGTCGATCGATCATTTCTCTCGGTATGCATGACGAACTTTTGTACTCGATGGTTCCCTTCATTTTCTTACTAGCTAGCATGTCGAGGGGTATATGTATATAGTACGTAGCGTCGATCAAGCACGGACGAAAGAGAGGACACTTCTCTCTATTAATTAGCTAGCTAACACAATATATGAAACACCTAAATTAACCCCAAAACCCCCAACCCCCTTCAAAAAAACCCCAGCCACTAGAATCTTGTGACGTGGATGCTTATTAGTCCTTGATCGCCACCAGGACCAAAGGCCCCCTGCCTGGCTAGGCACACCGGTCACGTGGAGGACCATCTGTCCTGGTTCGTGTTAGAACCGGGACTAAAGGGGAGAGGTATTAGTAACGACCCATTAGTCCCGGTTCATGAACCGGGACTAAAGACCCTTACGAACCGGGACAAATAGGTGTTTTTCTACTAGTGCCAGGCTGCCCGTGAAATCCGTGTGCCTCTGCCGGAGCGTGTCGAGGGGGTGGAACCTCCTCGTCTCCGACCCGGCCTTCGTCGCGGCGCACAGGGATCGAGCACGCCATGGCGAACCGCTTCTCGTCTTAAACTGCTTGGACGGCTGCCGTGACACAGACCGCGATCTGAAGCTGATGGACATGGACGGCAACGTTGTGAGGACGATGAAAGATGTCGGCGGCTCTGGTTTGGCCTCCACGAGCATGGATGACCTCGTCTGCGTCACCGACGGCAAATCCGGCGGCGCCCGTGTGATCGACCCAGCCATAGGCAAGGTTCTGGATGTCTGCCCGAAACTAGAGGTAGGACATCATCATAGCTACAAGGACGGCATCGTCGGTTTCGGACGCGCCGTCCTGTCCGGTGCGTACAAGTTGGTCCATCTCGTGAGTAGCAGACCCTACTGTGAGGTATTCACTTTAGGAGATGACACAAGATGGAGGAGGTCGCCCTCGGCCTCAACCTGCGTCCGCAACAGCAAGAACTCCTCGGTCTCTCTCAATGGCGTCATTTATTTCTTGGCCTTGCCGTCGCGTAACAATTACAGCTTGCTTTGCTTCGACATCGACAAGGAAGAGTGGGGCAAGGCGGTCCAAGGCCCACCAAAAGGACTGGGGTCGCCGTCAGAGACGGACAAGGTCCGCATAACTGAGCTCAACGGTGCTCTGTGCATGGTTGTGTTTGGGACGTACGCACGTGCAAGTGCACACTTTTGGCTCTTAACCTGTTCAGACAAAAACACGTGGATCAACGCATACACGATCTGGACGGCCGGGTCATATGAGTATTTTCCTTTGACGGTGACACCTGATGGCGGGAAATTGATCTTCTACTGTTACAGTCTTGAAGAAGGAGACATACTTCAAGTCTATGATCCTCACACAGGGACATGCAGGACGCTACGTAAACTAGACTACATTGTTGACAAAATCAGTCTCTGCTGCTTGCACTTGGACCGCTGTGTCCAAGTCAAAATCTAGTGCTCTCGGGGTTGCGCACACGTACACTACGTTTCAGGTGTTTTTACCTTGATATAAGTAGCATGTGTTGTATCTGAAACACATAATTTGTACTATCAAGGTACGGTAGCTATCATTCGTTGCTTGAAGTCTTCTTTTCTTTTTCTGCAAGTTGGCGCTAGGATCCATTTGCTTATTTGGAATTTGAAGACATAACTTGTATGTAACTAATTACCAATGTCACATAGAAATATATCAATATTTAAGGTCGTACAAACACAATAACACTAGTAGATAAACCACCATTAGTCCCGGTTGGTAAGGGCCTTTTGTCCCGATTCCTGAACCGGGACTAAAGGGTCGTTACTAATGCCCTGACCCTTTAGTCCTGGTTCAGTCCAGAACCGGGACAGATGGGCCTCCACGTGGCCGGTGCGCCGAGCCTTAGAGCTTTGGTCCCGGTTGAGGCACCAACCGGGACCAATAGGCATCCACGCGTCAGCATTTCAGGGATTGTGGTTTTGTTTTTTTTTGAAGGGGGGGGGGGGGGGTGGGGGTTTTGGGGGGTTAATTTAGGTGTTTCACATATTGTGTTAGCTAGCTAATTAATAGAGAGAAGTGTCCTCTTTTATGTCCGTGCTTGGTCGACGCTACGTACTATATACATAGTGAGGCCCTCGACACGCTAGCTAGTAAAAAAATGAAGGAAACCATTAAGTACAGAAGTTCGTCATGCATACCGAGAGAAGTGACCGATTGACCTCTCCTTCTCCGAGAGATTGGTCGAACAACAAGTTTTCGTATTATCTATCCGACGCTACTGGCTACATATATATACAATATGTAAGATCTCTTACAATCCCCTAGCATTTGAAATCAACTTCCACATGGTATTCTCCGGCTTTATTGATGACGTGGTCAAGAAAGAATCCCGCCAATTCCTCTTGAATTGCTTTCATGCGATCTTGTGGTAGGAGTTCATTCCGCATCCACCACGTCTAATTTGAAGAAGGGGGTTAATACATATATATGAATGAAACTCAACAGAAATGATGGTGTAATAAAATTAAATTGTGAATATTATTGGTTACGCACTTCATATTTTCTTTTAGAGTAGCCCCGCTTATTTTTCAAAGTCGCGTTGTAGATGAACTCGCAGACATAGTATCCACATAAATTATTCCCTTCTTCCTGCCACAAGCACTTTACGAGAAATAGAGGTCAATCAAACTGATAATGAAGCATTATAAATGGCATTGATGAAAGTATAGCTATAGATCAGGAGATGCGCGCAGCTAGCTAGCTAGTAGTACTTACTTTCGGGTATGTATATCACAGCTCCTTCGGCAGTCCCGGAGCTTCTGCGGTGAACTGTTTCCAAACCCTGCAAGACAAAGAAAATAATAATTATTATTTGAGTTATCAGGAAATGAACAAAAAGTTGCCGATGTGGTGCGATAATGATCGATTGAACTTAGTTGTTGAGTAATTTAGTCATGTCCGCATAGGTTTCGGGATCTTTTCGTCTCGAGTCTAAGACGGTTACTAGTCCCCGCTCAAGCTTAATCTCCAGAAGAACATAGTGGAAGCTGCGCACGCATGCATAACTCATCAATTACATTACTATAACCTCGCTCGAGTAATAAGGGAAACCAAATATGCACACGACAGTAACACTCACTTGGCGTTGTAAGGAAAGAGTATGGTATCTTTGTTTTGATTTTTGATCAACGATTGTAGCAAGTTGGCCTCGGCCTCTTCGGCGTGCTTTTTAACCTGAATTACATCTATGATATTTGTGTTAATGAACCCAATATCATACATTTCTTGTTTTCTGCACTCGACAATCTTCAATCTGCATAATATAGTGAGGATAATTAATTATAAATATATGCAATGAAAGAGCTGAGCTATATATAGAGACTTAATGACAGAAATAGTACTTATAGACAGTAGCAAAAGACCGTTAATTTATCGAGGGCCTTTTGATTGAAGAACTCGAAGAACTCCTCAAATGGAACAGTCAATAGATCAGTTCCAACGAGGTCGTGCTCCTCTTTAATTCTTAGATACAAAGTATTCGTCCCCCCAGACTCTCTGCAGGTTTTCATGTACCAATTATGGAATCTTCGCATCATCGTTGTTAGAGATTTTTCATCTTTGACGAGAGGCTTCCTGCATCAGATCTGTGTTCGCCCACCTCCATGAAATCAAAATGTACATCGTCAGGCAGGTAATCTGCAAGATTGCCATAACCGGGCACCGTCCCCGGAGCATTAGCGACGATGTCGCTAGACACATTGAGCGGGGGGCACGATTGGTTCGCTTGTTCGCCGAGCTGGGCAATTTTTTTCCCAGCTGCTCGTCGTTCTTTTAACCTTTGATCACTGACAGTAGTTCCCGACCGTGACGCTTCTTGATATGCCTTTTGAGTAATGCGCTCATAGTTGGTTTTCGGCAGAGACTTTGGTGGTTTCCTCAGGGCATCGATAGGGCGCTTTGCTTTCACCGAATCTACCTTCTCCTCCGGAGGTGGATGTCTCTGCGCTTTCAACCCTTCAAAGAAGTCCTTCACTTCGGTCCGCACGATCTTCTTGTTTTCCTCCACGGTCATCTCGTACGGTAACTTCTCTAGAGGCTTGAGAGGTGGACCAGATCTCAGATTGCCTCCCGCCTCGCCTGCATCGCTAGACGCCGAGGCAAACAGGCGGCTGCGGCTGTCTTCTTCGTGCTTGCTTACGAGGCGGAGGAGAAGGACTACGATGCGCCGGAGCAGCCGGGGCGGCGGCGGGTCTCTTCCGCCCTTGCTGGCGAGGCGGAGAAGGAGGAGGCTGCTGGCTGCTCGGGCGCGCCGGCGCAGGCGGAGAAGGAGGCGGAGTGCCGCCACGCGTCGGAGAAGGAGGCCGAGTGCCCTGATCGTCACTCGCCGGAGGAGGAGGCGGTCGAGGAGACGGAGTGCCATGACTCGCCGGAGGAGGAGGAGGCGGAGGCGTCCAGTTCGGAAGGTTGATGAGCTCCTTCCGCCATAGGCATGGAGTCTTGAGCGTAACCCAGCCTAGTCTCCCCTTCACCGGTAGGGTGGTCAAGCTGGAGGTCCTCAAATCCCTCCGTTATTTCATCCACCATCACCCTAGCATATCCTTCTGGAATCGGCTGGCAGTGAAAAGTTGCGCTGGGTTCAGTAGGATAAATAGAGCCAACAGCCGCCTTGACCTTCAAATTCATCCATTGCGTCATAATGTGGCAATTTTGAGACTCCGTGATAGCATCCACGGAATAGCTGGCAGGAGCCGTCAAGACATGCTCCGGCTGAAGCAGCTCGGTGGAAGCCACACCGCTTCCGCCGAGATGGCGGGTAGCCGGGGAAGCTTCGCAGTCGCTTTGCTGCGATCCGCTTCTCGTTCCTCTAGCCCCATTACCCTTTCGTGCAGCGCCGCAGTTGGCTCTGCTCGCTTTCTTCCTCCTCTCCGGGTTTTGTAACCCCGCGTCCGGAAAACCAACCTTCCACGAAATGGAGCTGGCGTGCCTCGTGTCCGCCCAGGTGCTCAGGATTCGAGGGCCACCGTGAGCTCGTCCTTCTCCCTGTCTAGAACGAACGTCCCTTGCTGCGCTGCATCGATATAGTGTCAAGCTTGGTGATCGGTATTTTCAGTTGCTCGTCCGGTCAACGGCACTTCCCTCGACATAGGTCCAAGGTTCCGCCAGTTCGAAGAACCAAGTCCGCAACGGTGCAGCCAGTTCATTGTCTCGGTTCGATCCCTTTATCAAGCAGATCATTCTCAGCCTTGGACCACTTAGGCCGGGCTTTGAGGTAGCCACCTGACCCCGTGCGATGGTGAAACTTCTTCTTCGCAGCATTTTGCTTGTTTGTCTCCGACATCTTCTTACTCTTTTCCGATGTCTTGTGGGCCACAAATGCGGGCCAGTGATCTTTGTTCTTCTCATATTTGTCGAATTCTGGTGTCTCTTCTTTGTCGACAAACTTGTTCAGCTCTTTCCTCCACCTCCTGAATAGGCTTGCCATCTTCTTAAGAGCACAAGACTTGATTAATTGCTCTTTAACTGGCTTCTCCGGATCCTCCTCTGGCGGTAGGGTGAAATTTGCCTTCAGTTCAGTCCAAAGATTATCTTTCTACATATCATTGACATAAGACACCTCAGGGTCTTCCTCCTTAGGCTTATACCATTGGTGGATGCTGATCGGGATCTTGTCCCTAACAAGAACCCCAGACCGAAAGCGTAAAATGCATTCTTTGTTCGGATGGGTTCAATTGGTTCGCCATCAGCGCGATTGCTGTGATCTCAAACCTTTCATCCGAGCTCAACTTTTCTTCGGGCCTCGCCTCCTTACCGGGTTGTGCTCGATCCGGAGGGCTAGAAAAGGAAGAAAGACGAGAGTTAATTAATATGTGTACATATACCAAAACAATGAATGCATCAATTAACTAGTCAGCACGGGCTTAACTAATATATATATACTTGGCGGACTCGGTTCGGTCACCGAGCAACAAGACAGTCTCCTTCTTGTACCTCCATTGGGTCACCGGAGCCATCATGAACATAGCCCTCTTCTTGTACCGGCATTAATGGGTCGGAGCCATCATGAACATAGCCCTCTTCTTCACCTAGTCCTTCCTGACCCTCGGTGTCGTTGAGAAATGACGCAACGACATCACTTCCTCAGCGATTATGTCCCCAACATCGCTTCATTGTTTCGCCTCGGAGTTCTCCATAGTTTCTGCAAATATTTACAACATGTCAATTATTATTCAAACATGGTACAAATGGATATATATTAGTGGCAAACGTAGAACTAGCTAGCTAATCACAATAAGGAATCATGTTAGTGGCCTCGACGCCGCTTCTCTAGGGTTTGGGGTGGCCTAGACAACGCTTCAAGGGTTTGGGGTGGCCTCGACACAACGCTTCAAGGGTTTGGGGTGGCCTCGACGACAACAGTCTTTTGACTTGGTAAATTTGGGTGGCCTCGAGAGAGTTTGTCGGGTAGGGGCGCGGCGGGAGGGGGTAGGAGACCAACATCGTTTTTTCTCTAGGGTTTGGGTGTCCTCGAGAGTTTTGGTCGAGTGAGAGGGCCGAGGGGGGTGCTGCCGTGGTATAAGTTATCACGGTCGAGAGGGGGTATATATATCGACCGCCCCTCATGTCAAATTTTCCGGGAGGTGGTTATATCGACAACGACGCGACATACATATACATGGGAAAATAATGTTATCAGGGAGGGGGTATCGGTACCCCCGCCTCATGTTGAAGTTTCTCGGGAGGGGGTATATCGACAACGACATACCCGATAAAAAATAAGAAGACAAAAGAATAAATAAAAAGAGGAGAAGAAGAAAGGAATAGAAGAGAAGCAATCGAAGAAAAAAAAAGAAAAAAAGGAGAAGAAGAAAGGAATAGAGGAGAAAGAAGAAAAAAACAGAATTCTTCTTTCTCCTCTATTCCTTTCTTCTTCTTCTCCTCTTATTTTTCTTCTTCTCCCTCGTGTTGAAGTTATCGGGAGGGGTATATCGACGACGACAGAGGAGAAGATCGAAGAAAAAAAAAGAAGAAAAAAAGAGGAGAAGAAGAAAGGAATAGAGGAGAAGAAGAAAAAATAGAATATTTTCTATTTTTTTCTTCTTCTCCTCTATTCCTTTCTTCTTCTCCTCTTCTTTTTCTTCTTCCTCTTCTTATTTATTTCTCCTCTTATTCCTCTCCTCTTCTTCTCCTTTCTTCCTCTTCTTATTTTCCTTTTTCCTCTCCTTCTTTTTCTTCTTCTTCTTCCTTCTTCCTTCTTCCTTTTCCTTATTTTACTTTTTCCTCTACACTAACCTCAAATGCACTAACCTAAAATCGATATCTACTAACAACCTAAATAAAAAATTAATACATATATGAAAAAACATATATAAACAAAAATGCTATGAACATTATATTCATACATACATAGCCCCATCCATTCATCATATAGCTACCACATACATATATACATTATATATATGAAAAAAATACAATGAACAAAAAAAATACACATGCATATATGAAAAAAAAAACACTGAACACAGAGCCGTGACGGCGGCGGCTCACATCGGGGGCGGCCGGCGAGGGCGACAATGGGCGGCGAGGGCGGGCGACGACCACGGGGGCGCTGGCCTGGGCGTGGCGGGCGATGATGGCGACGGTGGGGGCGGGTCACAGGGGGGCGCGACCGGCACGCTGGGGCAGCGGACGGCGTCGGCGTGGGCTCGGGCGGCGGACGGCGCGACTGGGCAGGGGCGTACGGGCATTTACGGGCGACGGGGCGGTCGAAGGGGGCGCGACCGGCGCGCTGGGTCGGCGGACGGCGATGGCGTGGCGGCGGACAGCGTGGCTGTGGGCTCGGGGCAGCAGACGGCGTCGGCGTGGGCTCCGGGCACGGGCGACGGCGACGGCGGGGCAACTGGCGGGCCGAGGAGGTCGGCGTCGGGGGCAACTGGCGATGAAATTCTGAACTTTTGCAAAGTGTTTGCTTATATAACAAAGTCATTGGTCTCGGTTCGTGAAACCAACCGGGACTAATGCACCCTTTAGTCCCGATTGGTGCCACCAACCGGGACCAAAGGCCTCTTTTCAGCAGCCCAAAGGGCGGGAAGTGGCGGCCTTTGGTCCCGGTTGGTGGGACTAAGGGGGGGGGCATTGGTCCCGGTTCGTAGAACCCACCGGGACTAATGCACCCCTTTAGTCCCGGTTGGTGCCACCAACCGGGACCAATAGGCCTTGCACAACGGCGTGGTGGTGGGAGTTTAGTCCCACCTCGCTAGTTGAGAGAGAGCCGCACCTGTTTATAAGGTGCGATGCGCCAACCCTCTCGAGCTCCTCTCTAAAGCAGGCTTTCGGGCCTAATCTGCCTCTATGTGCCTGTGGGCCTACTGGGTTTACTACGGACCTGAATCCTGGCTCATTGTTGGGTTTCTAGTCGTATTCAGGCCGTGGGGGCCCAGTAGGAGGCACTTTTTTGTTTTTTTTGTTTTCTTTACTTATTGTCGCTATTTTTATTTTTTTCCAGTTTTTTGTTTTGTTTTCTGCATTATTTATTTTCTTTTGTTTTTTGCTTTATTATTAATTCTTTTTTGCTTTTAGTTTTAGAAAAATTATAAACTTTCTGTTAGTGCCATTAGTTTTCAAATTTGAAAACACTTTTTTGTTTTTTTGTTTTTTTGTTTTCTTTGTTGCTTTATTTATTTTATTTTGTTTCTACTTACAAAAAATACTTATTGTTGCTATTTTTATTTTGTTTCCAGTTTTTTTGTTTTGTTTTCTGCATTATTTATTTTCTTTTGTTTTTTGCTTTATTTTTTAATTCTTTTTGCTTTTAGGTCAGCAAAATTATAAACTTTCTGTTAGTGCCATTAGTTTTAGAAAAATTATAAACTTTCTGTTAGTGCCATTAGCTTTCAAATTTGAATAGTTAAAACTTGAATTCTTTGAAATTTGCGTGAATCACAAGTTTGTGATTAACTTTACTAAAAAAATGAACATAGATGCGCCTATAGAGAAAATTCAACCTAAATTCATAATAAATTTCTATGAATTTCAGAGAAATTCACTATGAATTTAGGTCGAATTCCCTATATAGGGGCATCTATGTTCACTTTGAGAGGAGCTCAACAAGGCAGAGAGGGACGGGCTTATAAACCGGTGTGAGCGCCCTTCGGTTGATGAGGTGGGACTAAACTCTGAGTGCAACGAGGACCAATTTTTAGTCCCGGTTTGTGGCACAAACCGGGACTAATGGTCATGGGTTGGGCGAGGCGATTGGTCCCGGTTCGTGCGTGGAACCAGGACCAAAAGGTCTGCATTTAACCGGGACCAATGGCCCATGTGGCTGCCCTCTTGAGAGTGTTCTTGGTGAGAACATAGCTGACAAGGAGCGAACCGGGATTAATGGTATTACGAGGGCCGAACCATAAGACATTAAAGCATTTCAAATGAACTCTGAAAAAGTTGAAAGTTGGCATGGTATCATAATTTCACCCACATAGCATGTGCATGTACAAAACGGACAATGGTATCATACTCGTCTGTTACAAAGTTGGCATGGTATCATCGTAATAGTTGCGGGAGAAAGTCTTCACTTTTTCTTCGCTTGTGTCATTTGCTTATTGCGCCGTAACCATGGATAATCTTCATCGTTTATCGTGATGTGGGGTCAGCCTTTGACTTTGAAGGGAGGAATTTCATGAAACTTTTCATAATCTTGGACATGTCCTGCCTTGCCCTTCACCCCCACGATGTCCCTTTTTCCCGAAAGAACTATGTGGCGCTTTGGCTCATCGTATGATGTATTCGCTTCCTTATCTTTTCTTTTTCTCGGTCTGGTAGACATGTCCTTCACATAGATAACCTGTGCCACATCATTGGCTAGGACGAACGGTTCGTCAGTGTACCCAAGATTTTTCCAGATCCACTGTTGTCATTCCGCATCGTGGGTCTACCTGCACTTCGCCTCGACAGATTGACCCATTTGCACTTAAACAAAGGGACCTTAAAATCATGTCCATAGTCAAGTTCCCATATGTCCACTATGTAACCATAATATGTGTCCTTTCCCTCTCGGTTGTTGCATCAAAGTGGACACCGCTGTTTCGTTGGTGCTCTTTTGATCTTGGTCAATCGTGTAAAATGTATTCCCATTTATCTCGTATCCTTTGTAAATCAATACAGTCAAAGATGGTCCTCGGACAACAAGTACAGCTCATCACAAACAGTGTTGTCACCTCCGAGACGTGTTTCCAACCAACTGCTGAAAGTCTTGATGTATTCACATGTAATCCATTCGCCAGACCGCTCCGTGTGTTTGGAGCGCAGATCGTTCTTGTGTTCATCGACATACGGGGTCACCAAGGAAGAGTTACCAGAGAACTGCAGTAGTGTGCTTGAGACCAAGAATATCCGTCCCTGCATATTATTGAGTCCCTTCCAAGCGTGCCTTTTTCCGGTCAGTCTCCCCTCATACCGCGATTTAGGGAGACCTATCTTCTTAAGGCCAAGAATGAAGTCAACACAAAACCCGATGACATCCTCTCGCTTGATGGCCCATGGAGATGCTTCCTTCCGCCTAGCGCGTTACTGGACATATTTCTTTAGGACTCTCATGAACCTCTCAAAGGGGAACATATTGTGTAGAAATACGGGCCCCGTAATGACAATCTGGCCGAGTAGATGAACTAGGACGTGCGTCATGATATTAAAGAAGGATGGTGGGAACACCAGCTCGAAACTGACAAGACATTGCGCCACATCACTCCTTAGCCTTGGTATGATTTCTGGATCGATCACCTTCTGAGAGATTGCATTGAGGAATGAACATAGCTTCATAATGGCTAATCGGACGTTTTCCGGTAGAAGCCCCCTCAATGCAACCGGAAGCAGTTGCGTCATAATCACGTGGCAGTCATGAGACTTTAGGTTCAGGAAGTTTTTCTCTGGCATATTTATTATTCCCTTTATATTTAACGAGAAGCCAGTTGGGACCTTCATACTGAGCAGGCATTCAAAGAAGATTTCTTTCTCTTCTTTCGTAAGAGCGTAGCTGGCAGGACCTTCATACTGCTTCGGAGGCATGCCGTCTTTTTTGTGCAAGCGTTGCAGGTCCTCCCGTGCCTCAGGTGTATCTTTTGTCTTTCCATACACGCCCAAGAAGCCTAGCAGGTTTACGCAAAGGTTCTTCGTCACGTGCATCACGTCGATTGAAGAGCGGACCTCTAGGTCTTTCCAGTAGGGTAGGTCCCGAAATATAGATTTCTTCTTCCACATGGGTGCGTGTCCCTCAGCGTCATTCGGAACAGCTAGTGTGTCGGGACCCTTTCCAAAGATTACGTGTAAATCATTGACCATAGCAAGTACGTGATCACCGGTATGCATGGCGGGCTTCTTCCGGTGATCTTCCTCGCCTTTGAAATGATTGCCTTTCTTTCGACATTGATGGTTGGTCGGAAGAAATCGACGATGGCCCAGGTACACATTCGACGAGGGCCGATGGGGGAGGATACCAAAACCATCGCACTATATAAGATGCAATAATAAAAGTAAGAAAATAATACAAGTATCTATCTAAACATACAAGTAAGAATATTTTTCCTTTCAGAAAGAAGATAAGAACAAGAGGCTCACCATGGTGGTATCATGGCGATGAGATCGGGCGAAGCGATCGATGGCGGTGAAGACAGAGACGGACGTGATGGACCGCTAAACCTAGACAAATATTGAGGAAAATGGAGTTTGGAGGTCGAGCTTGGAGAGGAGGAAGTTAAGTAGTGTGGCTCGGGCATTCCATCGAACACCTCGTGCGCATAGGAGGTGAGCTAGAGCACCACGAAGCTCTCCAACGGCCGGGCAGAAAAACAGAGCAGTGAAGTGCTTTGCTCGCGGGCGAGGGGTATATATAGGCAATTCATTGGTCCCGGTTCGTGGTATGAACCGGGACTAAAGGGCAGCCTTTGGTCCCGGTTCAAGCCACCAACCGGGACCAATGGTGGTGGGCCAGGAGCGAGGCCTATTGGTCCCGGTTCGTCCCACCAACCGGGACCAAAAGGTCTAGACGAACCGGGACCAATGGCCCACGTGGCCCGGCCGGCCCCCGGGGCTCATGAACCGGGTCCAATGCCCCCATGGGTCCCGGTTCAGGACAGAACCGGGACTAATGAGCTGACCCAGCCTGGACCATTGCCCCCTTTTCTACTAGTGTAAAATTTTCAATTAAGTCTACATACCTTGAGAAGTTCAAAGAAGATTATGTTTCTGTCATACGCTTTTGATCAATTGTATCATCTTCATTTACCTTGGAGAAAATATCTGGCACAAGGCATGTGACTAGGCAATCATCCGAAAGACTACCACCCATCTTATTTCTCAATATTCTCTTGGCTAGACTCATGGCAAAAAATCCATGCTCTCTCAAAATTTGTCGTTGCCGCCCTGTTTCGGATGATTGCATAAGATTGACAGGGAGATCAACAAGATTTCCAAGGCATTCGAAGTTCTCATCTTTTCTCGTATCATCCATAGAGCTATCAAGTTGTGGTTCAAGGTGTATCAAGTCAGCACTTGAAAAGTCTTCAGGGTAGAACTCAACAAGTTTGCGTGCCTTGTGTGCATTAAAAGCAGCAAATGAGTTGATTCAAAGCAAACATCTCATCAAACTAATATCTGAAGCTCTTGACTAATTTGTTCAATGACTCTAGGAATAACTTCTCTTCTAAAGTGATCATCAGTTGTTCGGCCAGACAACCCGTGTTGATCTTCCATAAGGCACATAATTATTTTCATTATAGGAACTTGAATTTCATGCTTGGTGCAAAATAGTGTGACCTTTTGAAGAAATGCATCCCACCCATTAGACATCAGTTCTTGTATTATACTTTTTGCCAATCTAACCATTGCCATTGCGGTAAGAATATCATGGTCGCTTCTTTGCAAATGACCATACAAATCACTTGTGTATCCAAGAATGACAAGCATCAAATGTGCATTGAAAATAAAGTCAACTGACTCAAGCACTCCAACAACAGTATGCATTTTTGGTCAATCACTCTCTTTGTGACACATCTTGTCCAAGAGTGGTGATTACATCATGGTTTGTGGGGGCACATAGCAATAATGTAGAGAAAAGTTTTGTAGTGAGAGCCCCACCTAGTATCACCAGGCCTTGGCGATCCCATCTTGATTCACACCAGTCCCAGTTTGTAACTCACCAAATTCAAGTAGTTTCATAATATTTTGAAGTCTAGCATCTCGAAGCATGTCACGACGCTTACAAGAAATTCAATGATGTTCGCCAATAAAGGAACTAGATCAAAAACCACACACAATCATCATTTCCCTGGGCAACAGCAACAAGAACTAGTTGGAGTTGATGTGCAAACAATGTATGTAATAGGCAAGAGGTGAATCCTTCATGATTAATGGTCTCAGTCCTTTAATTTCTCCTCTTAAATTACTAGCGGCACCATAACCTTGCCCACAAATTTGAGTTATAGTCAAACCATGATTGGTAAGTAAAGTTTCAACTGCTTCCTTAAGAGACAATGAAATAGTGTCACTTACATGCACAACTCCAAGAAAGTTCTCATATGGCCTTCCTACTCTATCAACAAGATGCAAGCATAGATCTAGTTGTCCTTTATGTGATACATCACTAGACTCATCAGCTAGAATAGTGTAATGATCATCACCAAGTTCTTCAATAATCTGATTTCTAGTATGTAGGGCACAACATTGAATAATCTTATTTTGTATCCGGTGAGAAGTACATTTGAAATTACCTGATGCATTCTTCAAGATATACCATAGAAAAACAAAGAAAGAAGGGAAGAGAACAAAAGACTGTGAAATCCAAGAAAAAAACAAAGAAAACCAGTGAACATACATATGATAATCTATTCAACAAGCTATTCTTTTTTTGCGGGAACTACCCAAACTTTTCATACAATCCATAGATGCATATATAAAATTTCATATATATATATATATATATATATATATATATATATATATATATTTTGTATGTATGTGTGTGTGTACATACATACATATATATACATACACACACACACACACACACACACACACACACACACACACATATATATATATATATATATATATATATATATATATATATATATATATATAGGTTTGTTCGTATGTATTGTGATAAATAGCAAATATAAAAGGAGATGCCCTAACTAGCTGACGTTGGGGTTGTTGGCGTCGAGGTGGTAGGGGTGGACGGCAGCAAGGTGGTAGAGGTGTCCGAGGACAAGGTCGTAGGGGTGGCCAGCGGCGAGCTTGGGGAGCCGTGCGGCGAGGAGGGTGCGAGCAGCCTCGAGGGATGCCGGATCCGACTGGTTGGGTTGGGCAGGGGTAGCAGGCGGCAAGTGGGTAGACCCGGCGGCGGCGATAGAATCACGCGGGGATGAGCGGCAGCCTGCCCCGATCGATATAATTCTAAGTGAGTGGTGGCTAGGGTTGGGAGGTTTAAATACCACATAGTTTGTCGAGTACCTTTCATCGGGGGCCTTGACAAAGTTGCCCACCATCATGGGGCCGTCGGCTGCAAACGGCCGTGCCACCTGTCTCTCAGCTCCCATTTTTCTAGAACACAATAGAAATGCAGGCACCATGCATACACACATCCCTATGAACACACATACCTAGACCATATCCGGATATCCCTATGGACACCTCCGAGAGACTAAGAAGGCATATCATCTTGAGAGTGACAAAATCATCACAGACACCTCGTAGTCGACGTGAACGTCTCCTTAGCCTTTGACTAGGTTCTTGGCATACTATGCATAAGCGAGTTCCTTCATGTTTGCCGAGTATGTTCTGGGCGGGGCTCCACTAGTAGAAAAAGGGTCAAATGTCAAGCACATTAGTGCCGGTTTAATTTTGAGCCGGCACTAATGTGTGCATTAGTGCCAGTTCCAACGTCTAGCCGGCCGCTCTCATTAGTACCGGTTCATGGCGAACCTTTAGCACCGGTTCGTGCCACGGACCGGTACTAAAGTGAGTGGTGGCAGGATGTTGTCAGTCCAGGGCCCCTCCAGCACCTTTAGTACCGGTACGTGGAACGAACCGGTGCTAAAGGGTGTCCTACATAAACCCTTCATCCACCCGAGCTCGCTCTGTTCTTTCCCTTTCCCCTCTCCTCTCTGTTCTTCCCCTCTTCCTCTCGAGCTCATCACACATTTTTCCCAAAATTTGTCAAGATTTGAAGGCCCCCATCCATTCAAATGATCACAAAGGTTAGCAAATTTGTCCTTTCATCTCTCATTGCTAGATTAGCTCTTTCAATGCTTTGTATAGTGATTAATTTATGAGTTTAGTAATTTGGGAGGAAATATATGTGATAGTATTTGATTTATATGCAATTTGAGGTCAAAAATAACACTTAGTTTGCATATGTAGGTGTGGTTTACTTAGTGCCTTCTAAATCTCCTCGTAACCACCGTCGATCGCCCGCACCGTTTCGTCGCCGGCACCACCTTGTGGTGAGCCTCTTGTTCATGAATGTTTTACATTACCGAATTGATGTTTGTGTGATTTGGATATATAGTTACTCGTATAATTATCTTACCCGTACGTTGTTTGTTATACATAGTGCCATGGTTTTGATATCCGTCCCCGTCGGCCCTCGTCCTTGTTATGATTCGGATGTGGAATATTATCTTTTAAAGCTAGTTGTTGCATTTCGTGTTTATGACAAATTATGCCCATCAAGTTGACATAGATATTTTTATCTAGGAGGTTTGTGAACCGGAAATTCCAACCGACCCTATTGTCGAGAGGTTAAATTTAGTTGAAAGAGAAAAGCAGTATTTCAAAGAAAAATTGAAAAGAATTGAGGGGAGAAGATGTAATTGGAGTTGCATGTTGCCAATGTCGTCGATGATCACAAGATCAAGATGGAGAAAATGCGCTTGAAGATTAGAAAGATTAGAAAATATGCCATTGATAGTGAGTCTTGGTATCATTATGCTGTTGGATCAATTGTTACCTTAGTTGCGATCTTGATCGCATTTGTTGTTGCATTTAAATGCTTTAGTTAGAGAGTTATTTGTTTGTTGCATTTAAGTGTTGTATGAACTTTATGTATGAACTTGTATTAATTTGGTCCTTTGGTGTTGTGTAATGAAGATGAGCCGACAATGGATGTAATGGCGACCGATGCTCTCCTGAGTTCATTAATGGCGTGCAAACTTTTCTGCTTGCGGCTGAGGCAAACAAGCGGGCGGATGGTTTTATGCCTTGTCCATGTGCTGTCTGTAAGAATGATCACAATTACTCTACATCAAGACCATTCACGTCCACCTGTTTAAGCCCGGTTTCATGCCCCACTATAATGTTTGGACCAAGCACGCAGAAAGAGGGGTTATGATGGAAGTCAATGAAGAAGAAGAGGATGACAACAGCTATCCTGACCATGGGTTCCCTGAATACGATGATACAACAAGGGGGGAAGAAGCTGAGCCAGCAATGCGGGAAGAAGCTGAAGAAGAGGCATTAGATGAGCCTGCTGATGATCTAGGTCAGGCCATTGCCGATGCAAATAGAAACTGCGCAAGTGATTTGGAGAAGAAGAAGTTGCAGCGCATGTTAGAGGATCACAAGAAATTGTTGTACCCGAATTCATGGTCGACAAGAAAAAGTTGGGCACCACACTGGAATTGCTGCAATGGAAGGCAAAGAATGGTGTATCTGACAAGGGATTTGGAAAGTTGCTAGTAATGATAAACAATATGCTTCCAAAGGACAACGAATTGCCCGAGAGTACGTACGAAGCAAAGAAGGCTGAGGAAGTCCCGGACTAGGGGGTGTCCGGATAGCCGGACTATCGTCACGGCCGGACTCCAAGACTATGAAGATACAAGATTGAAGACTTCGTCCCGTGTCCGGATGGGACTTTCCTTGGCGTGGAAGGCAAGCTTGGCGACACGGATATGTAGATCTCCTACCGTTGTAACCGACTCTGTAACCCTAACCTATCCGGTGTCTATATAAACCGGAGGGTTTTAGTCCAGAGGACGAACAACAATCACACCATAGGCTAGCTTCTAGGGTTTAGCCTCCTTGATCTCGTGGTAGATCTATTCTTGTACTACCCATATCATCAATATTAATCAAGCAGGAGTAGGGTATTACCTCCATCGAGAGGGCCCGAACCTGGGTAAAAACATCATGCCCCTTGTCTCTTGTTACCATCCGCCTAGACGCACAGTTCGGGACCCCCTACCCGAGATCCGCCGGTTTTGACAATCGACATTGGTGCTTTCATTGAGAGTTCCTCTGCGTCGCCGCCATCAGGTAGGATGCCTCATCTCGTCTTTAAAAGACGATACCATCGCCAAAGAAGCCTTGGCCATCGGGTCGAGACTCTCCGGCTAGGCGGTTTTCTCATGACCGCTAGTTCGCTTGCCACCGATTTATGACCTCTCGAGTCATCGAAACCAATCTCCATGTTAGTTCGGAACTTGCCGAACAGTTAGATCCGATCGAGCTCTCCTCCATAAACGAGCTCTTGGATCACATCGCCGCCCTGGGAGTTGCCACAGATTACGACCGGGTCGGGCCTAAAACCGATCTAAGAGAGATCAACTCTCCCCAGGCTACACATCATGTTGCTGTTATAGAGGAGCAATGCGGCGATTCTTCTTCTATCTTAAGGACTAGCTACGTCCGGATTCCCGATCCCTCCATGCCGGATTCCTGCGGAGGGACGGATGTCGATCAAGCCCTGAACTTAAAGTCAGGCGGCGGGTTAGACTTGTTGGATAGCACTCAAAAATCCAAACTTCCGAGTTCGGAAACTTCTCGGCCCTTGAGTCCTAAATTGGACGGGGTTCCGGATTTAGTGCCACCCGCCCACCCAAACATTAGCGATCTCTCTCGAATTCGGCAAGGACCCGCCAAACAAAGACATCATTATCGGGCGATTCCTCCCGGTTATGAACAGGATAAAGGACTGCCGAGAGGAGGACTTAATCCCAATTTTTGCAATAATTGCACGGACAAGGAATCCTAAACGCCATAAGTCGTCATGAAATTACACGCTTTGCTGACTTGGCGACCATAGTACAAAAAATCTGTGCGATGGAGAGCACCTGGAAAACCGAAAGTAAATTTTGGGATAATCCGGCCCCGAATACATCCCTAGTCCGGAACAAAAGGGTGCATCATTATCAAGCAACTGGGTTGAATACCAAAAAACCAAAACCCCCTAAAGGGTACGGAACCGTACTGGAGGGTTGGCTAAACGGACCTGCAAAATTCATAGCACAGAGGGCGCCACTCCAACTCATAGCCTTCGAGCATGTTGGATACTACGGCAGGTGGCCAAAAGTGGCGAAGAGCTTCTAGCTTCAGAATCCCAGCCCAGCAACACCAGTACGGTGTTAATAGTCTTCGAGACTTTCGCATCAAATAACATGCGGAAACGAACACTCATAACCTTGTCAAGTCTACCAAGTAGCAACAATAAATCCATGGAGGACACGGCTATTACCTTTAATGCCATGATTTAACCTAAATTCCGAACTGCCGGGCACCACCGCATTGGTCCTCGGCCGATAGTGGACGACTTTCGCCTTACTAAGGTACTCATGGATGGCGGCAATGGACTAAACCTCATCTATGAGGAAACCCTCCGAAAAATGGAAATAGATCGAACCGCATTGAGCGAAGCAGCACAACCTTTAGAGGAATAATCCCGGCCGGGAAGCATGCTGCACAGGAAAAATCATCTTTGGACATAGTGTTCGCTCACGGGACAATTACAGGTCCGAGGAGGTCACATTTCAAGTGGCCCCGTTCAACAGCGGATATCATGCTTTATTAGGACGGGAGGCATTCACAATTTTTCAAGCTATACCCCATTATGGGTACATGAAGCTTAAAATGCCCGGACCTAACGGAATCATCACTCTCGCTAGTGATCCGAACATAGCACTCCGCGCCGAAAACAAGACAACCGCACTAGCCCTCGAGGCACTATCCGAAGCCCTAGCGGCCGAGGAACTCACCGCGATGCGCTCCACGGTGAACAAGGACGACGTGATACTTGATAAAAGATCCAAGTCCACCTCTTTTAAACCAGCGGATGGAATAGCCAAATTCCAAGTCCACCCAACGAACCCTGCAAAGACGGCCTCCATTGGGGCACAATTAAACCCTGATGTAGATGCCGCACTACGAGAATTTCTACAAGAAAACTAGGAAATCTTTGCGTGGCACCCTTCAGACATGCCAGGAATCCCACGTCAGTTGGCCGAGCACAGCTTAAATATCCTAAAAGGATTCAAGCCAGTCAAACAGGCTCTTCGGCGCTTTTCCAAACCCAAGAGACAGGCCATGGGAGAGGAGCTAGCCAAACTTTTGGAAGCCGGATTCATCAGAGATATAAAACATCCGGACTGGCTAGCAAACCTGGTGATGGTACCAAAGAAGGATAAATCCTGGCGCCTATGTGTTGATTTCAAGGACCTTAATAAGGCTTGCCCAAAGGATCCCTTCCCTCTCCCTCGAATTGATCAAATCATTGACGCTACAGCAGGACACGACTCATTGTGCTTCCTCGACGCGTACCACCAAATCAAGATGGCGGAGCTGCACCAAGCTGCAACAGCATTCATCACTCCATACGGCCCGCTCGCTTCAACACAATGCCCTTTGGGCTCAAAAACGCCCGGCGCAACATATCAACAAGATGATCCGGACATGTCCGGCAAACCAGATCGGCAAAACTGTGGAAGCATATGTAGATGACGTGGTCATCAAAACCAAGCACGTCGAAACTCTAGTAGACGACTTGAGGCTCACATTCGACAATCTTCGAAAATATGACATCAAGCTCAATCCGGAAAATGCGTCTTTGGCGTTCCAGCCGGAAAGCTCCTGGGCTTCATTGTGTCCGGTAGAGGAATTGAAGCAAACCCAGCGAAGATCCAAGCTCTGTCACAATTGGATATTCCAAAAGACCTCAAACAAATACAAAAATTGACGGGATGCGTAGCGGCTCTAAGCCGCTTTATTTCCCGATTGGGGGAAAAGGCGTTACCCCTTTACCGCCTCCTCCGCTGCACCGAACACTTCGAGTGGACGGATGCCGCCACGGCCGGACTCGAAGAAATAAAGGCCATTTTGGCAACAAATCTGGTCCTGGCCGCGCCCAACGTGGGCGAGCCAATGCTATTATATATCGCCGCAACACATCAAGTTGTCAGCGCGGTGCTCGTTGTCGAACGAGAAACGGATGGACACCGGTTCCCTGTTCAAAAACCGGTTTATTATGTGTCCACTGTCCTAACTCCATGCAAGTCCCGGTACCCACACTATCAAAAGATAGCATATGCGGTGTTCATGGCATCCCGGAAGCTGCGACACTACTTTCAAGAGTGTTTGATAACAGTAGCTTCCGAAGTACCTCTTAACGACATTAAAACAACCGCGACGCGACGGGCCGGATCACTAAATGGGCCATAGAGCTCCTTCCATTCGATATAACTTATAAGCCACGACGAGCTATTAAGTCGCAGGTTTTGGCCGACTTCGTGGCCGAATGGACCGAAGCCGAACTACCTAAAGAGTACGGCGCATACTCCAATTGGATCATGCACTTTGATGGCTCCAAAATGTTGGCCGGCCTGGGGGCTGGCATCGTCCTGACGTCCCCAACCGGGGACACAGTCCAATACGTCCTTCAGATAATGTATACGGACTCCAACAACGCAGCCGAATACGAGGCCCTTCTGCACGGCCTCCGGATGGAAGTCTCCATGGGCATTCAACGCCTAGCGGTGCGCGGGGATTCGAACCTCGCAATATCTCAAATAAACGGAGACTTTGATGCCAAAGATCCGAAAATGACAGCATACCGCAATGCGGTCCTAAAATGTCACCGCAGTTGAAGGGCTCGAATTTCATCATATAGCCCGGGATAACAACCAGGCGGCGGATATATTGGCACGCATCGGTGCAAAACGCGATGCCGTCCCACCCAATATCTTTCTGGAACGGCTGTTCAAGCCATCCGTACTATGGGAAGGGGAGTCCGGCAATAACAATCCGGACCCAACCGCACTGCCTGACGCCGAACACTCTGACACAACCGGAGGCTCTGCCCCAGAGATAACACCCTCCGCTCACGAAATAATGGCGGTTATCGCCCCGTGGACGGAACCATTCCTAGCCTACCTAACTAGGCAGGAACTCCCCGAAGACCAAAACGAGGCTCGCTGCATAGTACGGCGATCTAAGGCCTACAAAGTCCATGAGGGAGAGCTTTATAAGAAAAGCACTACCGGAGTCCTTCAAAGGTGTATCTCTGAAGAGGAAGGGCGAAAACTCCTGGCTGAAATTCATGCCGACTGGGTGGGCACCACGCCGCAGCCCGGCCCTTGTAGGCAAGGCCTTCCAGACAGGATTTTATTGGCCGACGGCCCGGCAGGCGCGCAGGACTTAGTCCAACGATGCGTCGGTTGCCGCTTTTGCTAACTAAAGCCACATGCCACCCACCTCCCTCAAAACTATATCCATCACCTAGCCGTCATGTCCTGGGGCTTGACATGGTTGGACCCCTCAAGGAGGTACCCACAAGCAAAAATACCTATTGGTCATGGTGGATAAATTCACCAAATGGATAGAGGCCAAGCCGTTAAAACGGCGAATCCGGACCAGTGATAGACTTCATATCAGGGGTAGTTCACCGTTACGTTGTCCCCACGGTATCATTATCGATAATGGCACCAATTTCACGGCCGATGAGGTCAAATCATGGTGCAAAAACATGGGCATCAAGCTCGATTACGCCTCAGTCTATCACCCTCAAACCAACGGCCAAGTTGAACGGGCAAATGGTCTAATCATGAGCGACATTAAACCCAGACTAGTGCGGTCCCTCAAGGAATCTACACGCACTGGGTTGAGGAGCTCGACTCTGTACTCTGGGGTTGCGGACCACGCCGAATCGTACTACCGGATACACACCATTCTTCATGGTGTACGGCACAGAGGCAGTCTTGCCCTGCGACATAATACATGACTCACCTCGCGTGCGCATGTATGAAGAAAGAGAAGCCGAGCTTGATCGGCAGGACAGTTTGGATGCATTGGAGGAGGAGCGCGACATGGCAAAAGCTCGTTCCGCATTCTATCAACAGCAGGCTCGAAGATATCAAAGTAGGGAAGTACGGGCCAAAGCTTATAACGTTGGCAAACTAGTTCTACGCCTGCCGGACAAGAAAAAGGACAAACTCAAGCCCAAATGGGAAGGTCCCTTCATCATCAACCAGGTCCTGACCGGCGGAGCATACCGTCTACGAAACACATCAGATAACTGACTCGAGCCGAACCCATGGAACGCAGCCCGTCTTCGAAGATTCTACGCCTAAGTGCCGGACTCCAAGTTCGTCTCCTTCCTCCGTCCACATTTTTTATTTTTGCTGTCTTTTGTTTCTCTCCTTCCTCCTTCTTATTCTTGAAGCATCTAGAGGCTCGTTGGCGCTTTTTTCAAGACACACTTGACGCGCTTGTCCGCTCATTATACCTGGGGCTTCTTTAATGAAGCTTATTTATACGGGCTTTCATGCCCAACACATGCGTTAAACTTCCGCATGTACCTTTTATTCACCATTATATGCTTCGATATGACTTAAGTTTTGGCCAAGCTGGGTTGCTGGCTCTGTGCTTACCCCTACGTTCCCGATTGTTCGGCTAGGTGGTAAAGGGAGCACCTCTGCGATTATTCTTGCTGGGTCAGCCGGATGTGTACCTCGTGACCGGGTGAAGCCAAAGCTATCGTTCTTAAGGGAATATTCGGTCGGTGAACTGAAAGATGATTTTAACTATTTACCCATCTGCCCCGTGATGATTTTCTCGCTTTTATAGCAGCTTTGACATGCACTTTAGGGCATGCATCCCAAAAAAGGAACCCTTAACGGAACTATTCTCCACGGAAGATGTTTCTTACTACCCATGTAATATAACATAACTAGTTGGGCACTTGTGCGATACAGCAACAATGACCCCTACGCTGGTCTCCATGCATACCACGGTTCTTATATAACCACGAAGGTATTGAGACACACTCGGACTATTGGGTCCGGAGGTCGGGTTAAAAGGTCCGCTATGACAAACGATCTACAATCCGGCTAGAAGACATTTTTTCATGTCATATTTTTACATAGACAACTCGACTCATTGTATTCCTCCTCAATGACATCTAATAGGCTCTCTAATTTACAATCTGGCTGGGAATACTTGGCGGCCAATTCTACTTGGCCGTACACTAAGCTAACAGGATCTCCATCCCATCCGGCCCCACAGAGTCCGACCTCGGCCATGTGGTTTGGGTCACCGTGTCTGCAGCGTCTTTACCATGGCCCGAGCTTCCTGGCGCCTTGACGACAGCCGATATCTTCCATAGCCGGAAGCGCCGCCGTGCTCCTTGAAGCCGCTCTGCCAGCTCCCCAATGCCTTGAGCGGGGAGATAGATGGCCACAAGGCACGGCCGATGCCTTTTATCACCGCCGGACTTCGTTTCAGGTAGCCGACGTGATTCGGGAAGAAGATCACCAAGAATTGGGCATCTCCTCCTCAGACGACCTGTGAGCAAACCTACAAACATGTTTATGTTAGTCGCCTTCCTCGCCGAACTCTTTCAAAGTTCGCTCAAGCACTCTTGAAAATGCCGCGGCAAGCCGATTCTCCTTCTGAGTCGCCTAATCGGGCACGAACGTCCTTTAGTTCCTCACCCAGCTTGGTGTTGGCGTCTTGGAGGTTATTCTTCTCTGCCGCACCCTCGTAAGCACGCCTCGCCTTGACCTTTAACTGGCGTAAGAGCTGTTGCTTGTCCGGATCTAGTCCGGCGCCATCTGCAATGTTTTTGTCAGATTTACACACCCGCCGCACTTTATAAATTATTTATCTTCTGAAGCGTATCTTACTAGAGGGGGTCTCTATGGCTCCCCCCGTAGTGGCTAGTGCGGCCTCAAGTTGGGCCCCGCACTCTTCCAAATTTCCCCGACGATCGGGTATTCTTTTCTGTAAGATCCTGCATAACAAAATGATCCTTAAATCAGTTATTCTAACTATTTTAAGTCTCGGGGGCTACTGGCATATATAACTGTCAAATTTCCTTACCCGTATGTCCTTCACATACTGCTCCGTGGCTCTAGCTAGACCATCTTGAGCGGCACGGAGGCGCCAGATCTCCCGAATCAAAGGCATTCAAGGCCTCTTGGGAGAAACAGCGTCCACGAAGAACTGTCCGTGGCGCCTATGATTCAAGGCGCTCTCCACCTCGGAGTTGGTGGCGGACAACCTGTCGGCATCCTCTGTCGGAGGAGCATCCGACGCACGTCTCATGCTCGCCTCAGCCTCTGGACCCGGCTTTGAAGCTTGTCCGGTGAAGGTTCGATCGACAACCTCTCCGGACTCAGTCCGGCGAGCGCTCTTCTTCCTGAAAAGAGCATCAGTGTTAGTACGCCGTCCAGGAATCAATCCTGGGAGTATGGTAACATGCCATACCATTGTGGCGGAGTTTTGATCCGGACCGCACTTCTTTTTAGCCCGCGGGGCCGCACTGCCCTTTGATGGCCAGTCGCCGCGGGCTCCGCTTCCTGCCTCGAAGGTACCCCCTGCGAAGCACCATTGGTATACGGTGATCAAAAATAAGCATGGATGGGTCGTTATCAGGGTTTTGGGAGCTCGGTCTCATTTACTGTGAAATTGGAAGTATTCCGGGATAATCAGCCGTAATGGCAACCAACGCATTGTTGATGCTAAGTTGGTGGAATACCCCGTCGATCAACTCCACCTTTATATCCAGGTCCTCTTCGGAGGTCGGATCAAGGGACCATTCCGGATCCTCGGGTTGTGGGGGCGGGCTGCGTATCTTCTCCACGGTCCGGCGCAGTTCCTGCGCAGAAACCACGAAATGAGATATTTAACAATGGGAACATGGATCGGATAGGTCACAAAGATGTTTGCTTACCCAGCTTCGAGGATTATTCGAAGAAAACTCCTTGATGGATTGACACGAAGGAAATCCTCCTCCTCCCTTTATACATAGCAGCATAAGATCTTCACCAGTTCGGTGACCGATCCTCGCCCTCTGCGGCCATGGCGGGTGGCATCGTCCTCCCGTTGAAGTCCCACATGGGATGGCCCTGTATTGGAGCGTTGCACTCCCCTCATAATGCAGATTGCCATGACTCTGTCATGGTCAATCCGGCATGAGCCGATAACCTTATTTGGCTCATCAAATAACGGACATCGGTCATCTTCTCTCCGGGGCTCCGAGGCGCCCGGCAAAGCGCTTCTTCGGAGGAGCATTGCTGAACTCCGGAAGGCCGATCGAATAGGATCCGGCAGCGGGGCGTCCTCCATGTAAAACCATTCAAGGCCAGTCTTGAACGCCTTCTTTGGGGTTCGGATAGGTATCCGGTCCGGCGATGCGCCATAGCTCGGCTCCGCCCACTTGATATATTGACCCCTCATGAGAACGGGGTACTAGGCAGAATATTCTCTTCCACAGCCCAAAATGAGCCTCGACGCCCAGGAATAGTTCGCAAAGGGCCACGAAGCCCGCGATGTGCAAGATGGAGGCGGAGTAAGATGGTGCAACTGGAGGCCGTAGAACTCAGGAGCCCCGGAGAAAGCGGATGGATTGGAAATCCGAGTCCTCTTACTAGATAAGAGATCAAGCATACCCGCTCTCCTTTAGAGGGATTGGGTACGCTCTCCGCTTGCTTTCCGCCCTTGTAGGTGGCAAGTCCGGCTCGAACCGGGACCATGAAGGCCGGGGGAAGAAATCCCTTGGCTTGGAGTATAACTAGCTCGCTATGTGGACTGAGCATCTCTTCCAATTTCCTACCGAGGGCTGGGAGCCTTGAGAGGAGGAGCAGCGTCGTATCCATGATGGAATGGGCTTTGGTCGAGGCGCCCGATGAAAGCTTCATAAAGGAGGGTGGTGTGACTCAGATCTAGATCCTCGCCTTTTATAGGCGGCTCATTTCTTGTGACTAGGGGTGTAATTGTAAAAATACCCTGGCTTTTCGCATTCATTCAAACACGTGGAAGATGGCCATTATTGGGCGTAGAAGCCGAGGAGCGCAACATTTATCAGAAGCCGGACACTCTTTGACAAGTATATAGAATTTGGAGAAGAACCTGCCTCGCAATGCCGAAGACAATCAACGCCCCGGACTCATCATCATTGAAGCCTGGTTCGGGGGCTATTGAGGGAGTCCCGGACTAGGGGGTGTTCGGATAGCCGGACTATCATCACGGCCGGACTCCAAGACTATGAAGATACAAGATTGAAGACTTCGTCCCGTGTGGGATGGGACTTTCCTTGGCGTGGAAGGCAAGCTTGGCGTCTGGATATGTAGATCTCCTACCATTGTAACCGACTACGTGTAACCCTAACCTATCCGGTGTCTATATAAACCGGAGGGTTTTAGTCCGTGGACGAACAACAATCATACCATAGGCTAGCTTCTAGGGTTTAGCCTCCTTGATCTCGTGGTAGATCTACTCTTGTACTACCCATATCATCAATATTAATCAAGCAGGAGTAGGGTATTACCTCCATCGAGAGGGCCCGAACCTGGGTAAAAACATCGTGCCCCTTGTGTCCTGTTACCATCCGCCTAGACGCACAGTTCGGGACCCCCTACCCGAGATCCGCCGGTTTTGACACCGACAAAGGCCGTCTGCCCTCTAGGGTTAGAGGTGCAGAAGATACATGCACGCCCTAATGACTGCATCCTCTACCGCGGTGAGTACGAGGATTTGAACGCTTGCCCGGCATGCGGTGCATTGCGCTATAAGATCAGGCGCGATAACCTTGGTGATGTCAAGGGCGAGCGCCCCAGGAAGAAGATTCCTGCCAAGGTGACGTGGTATGCTCCTATAATACCACGGTTGAAACATTTGTTCCAAAACAAAGAGCATGCCAAGGCGATGTGATGGCACAGAGAAGACCGTAAGAAAGACAGAAAGTTGAGAGTACCCGCTGACGGGTCGCAGTGGAGAAAAATTGAGAGAAAGTACGATAAGGAATTTGCAGATGACGCAAGGAACGTATGGTTTGGTCTAAGCGCAGATGGCATTAATCCTTTTGGGGAGCAGAGCAGCAACCATAGCACTTGACCTGTGACTATATGTTTGTATAACCTTCCTCCTTGGTTGTGCATGAAGCGGAAGTTCATTATGATGCCAGTGCTTATCCAAGGCCCTAAGCAACCCGGCAACGACATTGATGTGTACCTAAGGCCATTAGTTGAAGAACTCTTACAGTTGTGGAATGGAACAGGTGTACGTGCGTGGGATGAGCACATGGGGGAAGAATTTGACCTAAAGGCGTTGCTGTTCGTGACCATCAATGATTGGCTTACTCTCAGTAACCTTTTTAGGACAGACAAACAAGGGATACCGCGCATGCACTCACTGTTTGGATGATACCGACAGTATATATTTGACAATTGTAGGAAGAATGTGTACCTGGGACATCGTCGATTTCTTCTGAGTAGGCATCCCGTAAGAAAGAAAGGCAAGCATTTAAAAGGTGAGGCGGATCACCGGACGAAGCCTCGCCACCGTATTGGTGCTGATGTACATGCTATGGTCAAGGATTTGAAGGTAGTCTTTGGAAAGGGTCCTGGCGGACAACCTGTTCCGAATGACGCTGACGGACGCGCACCCATGTGGAAGAAGAAATCTATATTTTGGGACCTGCGCTATTGGAAACACCTAGAGGTCCGCTCCGCAATTGACGTGATGCACGTGACGAAGAATCTTTGCGTGACCCTGGTTGGCTTCTTGGGCGCGTATGGGAAGACAAAAGATACACCTGAGGCACGGGAGGACCAGCAATGTATGCATGGAAAATATGGCATACATCAGGGTCATGCCAGCTACGCTCTTACCAAAGAAGAGAAAGAAATCTTCTTTGAATGTCTGCTCAGTATTAAGGTACCGTCTGGCTTCTCGTCGAATATAAAGGGAATAATAAACATGGCAGAGAAAAAGTTCCAGAACCTAAAGTCTCATGACTACCACGTGATTATGATGCAAGCGCTTCGGTTGCATTGAGGGCTTCTACCGGATAACGTTTGATTAGCCATTGTGAAGCTATGTGCATTCCTCAATGCAATCTCTCAGAAGGTAATCGATCCAGAAATCATACCAAGGTTAGAGAATGATTTGGTGCAATGTCCTGTCAGTTTTGAGTTGGTGTTCCCACCATCCTTCTTCAACATCATGACGCACGTCCTAGTTCACCTATGCAAAGAGATTAACGTTTTGGGTCCTGTATTTCTACACAATATGTTCCCCTTTGAGACGTTCATGGGAGTCTTAAAGAAATATGTTCATAGACGTGCTAGGCCAGAAGGAAGCATCTCCAAGGGCCATGAAAATGAGGAGGTCATTGAGTTTTGTATTGACTTTATTCCTGACCTTAAGCCGATTGGTGTTCATGAATCGCGGCATAAGGGCGCATCGGATGGAAAAGGCACGCTAGGAGGAATCAAATAATATGTATGGACGGACATTCTCTCACTGAAGCACACTACACAGTTCTACAGAATTCCTCCTTGGTGGCTCCGTATATGGACGAACACAAGAATTTTCTATGTTCCAAACACCCAGAGCGGTCTGATGACTGGATTACACGTGAACAAACCAGGAGTTTCCCCGGCTGGTTGCAGACACGTACCATGCATGACGCCTCTATTGAAGATGACATGTACTCGTTGTCCCGATTACCATCTTGAATATAATGACTTTCAAAGGGTATGAGATAAATGGTAATACATTTTACACGATCGCCCAAGATAAGAAGAGCACCAACCAAAACAGTGGTGTCCGCTTTGATGCAACAACCAAGAGGGGAAAGGAAACATATTATGGTTACATAGAGGAGATATGGGAACTTGACTATGGATGTGGTTTGAAGGTCCCTTTGTTTCGGTGCAAATGGGTCAATATGACACTGATAACCCACAAATGTAGGGGATCACAACAACTTTCGAGGGTAAAGTATTCAACCCAAATTTATTGATTCGACACAAGGGGAGCCAAAGAATATTCTCAAGTATTAGCAACTGAGTTGTCAATTCAGCCACACCTGGATAACTTAATATCTGCAGCAACGTATTTAGTAGCAAAGTAATATGATAGTAGTGGTAATGGTAACAAAAGAGTAATGAAAGCGAAAGTAATATTTTTGGTGTTTTGTAATGATTGTAACAGTAGCAACGGGAAAGTAAATAAGCTTAAACCAGTATATGGAAAGCTCGTAGGCATTGGATCGGTGATGGATAATTATGCCGAATGCGGTTCATCATGTAACAGTCATAACATAGGGTGACACAGAACTAGCTCCAATTCATCAATGTGATGTAGGCATGTATTCCGAATATAGTCATACGTGCTTATGGAAAAGAACTTGCATGACATCTTTTGTCCTACCCTCCCGCGGCAGCAGGGTCCTAATGGAAACTAAGGGATAATAAGGCCTCCTTTTAATAGAGAACCGGAACAAAGCATTAGCACATAGTGAATACATGAACTCCTCAAACTATGGTCATCACCGAGAGTGGTCCCGATTATTGTCACTGGGGTTGCCGGATCATAACACATAGTAGGTGCCTATAGACTTGCAAGATAGGATCAAGAACTCACATATATTCATGAAAACATAATAGGTTCAGATTTGAAATCATGGCACTCGGGCCCTAGTGACAAGCATTAAGCATAGTAAAGTCATAGCAACATCAATCTCAGAACATAGTGGACACTAGGGATCAAACCCTAACAAAACTAACTCGATTACATGATAAATCTCATCCAACCCATCACCGTCCAGCAAGCCTACGATGGAATTACTCACGCACGGCGGTGAGCATCATGAAATTGGTGATGGAGGATGGTTGATGATGACGACGGCTGACGAATCCCCTCTCCGGGACCCCGAACGGACTCCAGATCAGCCCTCCCAAGAGGTTTTAGGGCTTGGCGGCGGCTCCGTATCGTAAAACGTGATGATTTCTTCTCCTTGATTTTTTCTCCCCGAAAGGAAATATATAGAGTTGGAGTTGGCGTCAGAGGAGCTCCGGGGCCTGGTGAGGCGCATACAGGGGGGGGACGCGCCCCCCACCCTCGTGGACAGGGCGTGGGCCCCCTGGTCTTCATCTTTGGCAAGGATTTTTTTATTTTTAACTAGATGTTCCGTGGAGTTTCAGGTCATTCCGAGAACTTTTGTTTTCTGCACATAAAACAACATCATGGCAATTTTGCTGAAAACAGCGTCAGTCTGGGTTAGTTCCATTCAAATCATGCAAGTTAGAGTCCTAAACAAGGGCAAAAGTGTTTGGAAAAGTAGATACGACGAAGACGTATCAACTCCCCCAAGCTTAAACCTTTGCTTGTCCTCAAGCAATTCAGTTGATAAACTGAAAGAGAAAAAGAAAAACTTTTACAAACTCTGTTTGCTCTTGTTGTTGTAAATATGTAAAGCCAGCATTCAGGTTTTCAGCAAAGATTATAACTAACCACATTTGCAATAATTCTCGGGTCTCATGTTTACTCATATCAATGGCATAATCAACTAGCGAGTCATAATAATAAATCTCGGATGACAACACTTTCTCAAAACAATCATAATATGATATAACAAGATGGTATCTCGCTAGCCCTTTACGAGGCGCAAAACATAAATGCAGATCACCTTTAAAGATCAAGGACTGACTAGACATTGTAATTCATGGTAAAAGAGATCCAATCATAGTCATACCCAATATAAATGAATATTAATGGATGCAAATGATAGCTGCGCTCTCCAGATAGTGCTTTTAATAAGAGGGTGATGACTCAACCTAAAAGTAAATAGATAGGCCCTTCGCAGAGGGAAGCATGGATTTGTAGAGGTGCCAGAGCTCGGTTTTGAAATTGAGATAAATAATATTTTGAGAGGCATACTTTCATTGTCAACATAGCAACTAAGAGATGGCGATATCTTCCATGCTACACACATTATAGGCGGTTCCCAAACAGAATGGTAAAGTTTATACTCCTCCTCCACCAACAAGCATCAATCCATGACTTGCTCGAAACAACGAGTGTCTCCAACTAGCAACAGTCCCAGGGGTAGTTTTGTTTGCAATTAATTTTGATTTAGTTTGCATAAAGCATGGGACTGGGCATCCCTGTGACCAGCCATGTTCTCGTGAATGAGGAGCGGAGTCCACTCCTCTTGAGAATAACCCGCCTAACATGGAAGATAAGGACAGCCCTAGTTGATACATGAGCTATTCGAGCATACAAAACAGAATGTTTATTTGAAGGTTTAGAGTTTGGCACATACAGATTTACTTGGAACGGCAGGTTAATACTGCATATAGGATGGTATGTTGGACTCATACGGAATAACTTTGTGGTTTAAGTGATTGTATGCACAAGCATTATTCTTGCTTAGTAAAAGTGATGGCTAGCAAAAGACTGGGAAGCGACCAACTAGAGAGCGACAACAGCCATGAGCATGCATTAAAATTAATAAACATTGGATGCAAGCATGAGTAGGATATAATCCACCATGAACATAAATATCGTGAAGGCTATGTTGATTTGTTTCAACTACATGTATGAACATGTGCCAAGTCAAGTCACTTAAATCATTCAAAGGAGGATACCACCCCACTATACCACATCACAACTATTTTAATAGCATGTTGGCACATAAGGTAAACCATTATAACTCATAGCTAATCAAGCATGGCACGAGCAACTATGATCTCTAATTGTCATTGCAAACATGTTTATTCATAATAAGCTGAATCAAGAACGATGAACTCATCATATTTACAAAAACAAGAGAGGTCGAGTTCATACCAGCTTTTCCCATCTCAGTCAGTCCATCATATATCGTCATTATTGCCTTTCACTTGCACGACCGAACGATATGAATAATAATAAGAGTGCACCTGCATTGGACTAAGCTGGAATCTGCGAGCATTCAATAAGCAGGAGAAGACAAGGCAATATGGGATCTTGGTTAAATCAACAATAATGCATATAAGAGCCACTTCAACAATTTAATCATGGTCTTCTCCTATCGACCCCCAAAGAAAAGAAAGGAAATAAAAACTATTTACACGGGAAAGCTCCCAACAAGCAAAATAAGAACGGGAAATATTTTTGGGTTTTCCTTTTAGTTATTACTACTACAGCAGGAAAAGTAAACTAACTAGAAGCTATTACTATTTTTTTTTGTTTTTCTTAAAGTTTATTAAACTCACAAGAAGAAAGCAGGAAAAAGAAAAATAAACTAGCATGGATATTACAGTGAAAGAGTATGAGCACCGACATCTAGCAATGAGTGTGTGAACATAAATGTAATGTCGGTGGGAAATACGTACTCCCCCAAGCTTAGGCTTTTGGCCTAAGTTGGTTCATTGCCAGGGATGACCTGGCGGATACCCGTAGGTGTAGCTGGGGTCGTACTGTGATGCAGCGGCTATCGCCTCCTGAGCTGTAGCGTGGCGTCGAGCTTCTTCCGCTCTCCTCTCGTACTCATCTTCCTCCTCTCTGGTAATAATGTATCTTCGTTTTTCCTGATAATCAAAGAAGGCAGAAGCAGGGAGAGTAATACGGACAACACGCCGTTTGTCAAAGATTAGTCGATATAGGAGAGGTGATTCATTCCTCTCGACAAACTGGTGAGATACCATAGAATTAAAATCTAAATAAGTAGGAGGCAACTCCATATCATCCTCACGAACGTCCACCTCAAGAAAATTAGCTAAGCGGGTTGCATAAATTCCTCCAAGGAAATCTCCATTATATCTATTATGATGCAACCTACGTGCTACAATGGCTCCCATATTATAAGATTGATCTCCCAACACAGCACTCTAAGAATACTGAGATCTGGGACACACATAGGACATGCTTCATCTTTACCATTTATGCATCTGCCTGTGAAGAGAGCAAAATAATGTATATCAGGAAAATGGATGCTCCCTATAGAAGCTTGTGTTATATCTCTAGATTCCCCCACGTTTATACCAGCAAGAAAGTTTCTAAATTCAGATTTACGGGGATCATTAATACTACCCCATTGTGGGAGTTTGCAAGCAGAAGTAAAATCCTATAAGTCCATGGTATAAGATTTTTCATAAAGATCAAACATGACTGTTGGAGAATTACGTGAAGATGAAAATTCAAACCTCCTCACAAATGAGCTTGTGAGTTGATGGTACTGAGGGCATTTGCCGGCCTCAAAGCTCACAAGATCGGCGTTAAATTCTTCTTTGGTTCCCGCTCGATCCATAAAATTTTCTGAAGGCCACTCACGAGGCCGCACTGGGGCGTCTCGTGGTGGTTCCTCGTCAGCATCACGTATTGCAAGCCTGGGTCCTTGCTTCCTTGAATAACCACCTTGGAACATTTTCCTAAGCATATTTCTTCCTCTGAAAAAGTCTGAAATTTTTAGTAACTTCAAACAAAAGTGAACCAAGATCAATAAAATTGATAGCAACTACTCCTACAAGTGCCTAGAGCCTCTATCAAGCATTATAACTACTTGGAACCATATAAATTTGACATGCAAGCTCAAGAACATGGTCACCTAGGCAGCACAAATTTGCAATGAATAAAGCACTAGAACAAAAACTAATTGGACCAATGGAGGAGTCACATACCAAGGAACAATCTCCCCAAGCAGTTCCGTGAGAGGTGCTTTGAGCAAGGAGATCGAAAATCACAGCAAAGTGAGCTAGAACTCGTGCTTGAGTTGGATATTCGTTTTTGTGGGAGGAAGAAGGACTGTATGAGTGCGGGAATAAGTGGAGGAGGGCCACCGTGGGCCCACGAGGCAGGGGACGCGCCCTAGGTGGTAGGGCGCGCCCTCCACCCTCATGGCCAGGTGGCAGCTCCCCCCGCGGTGTTTTCAGTACCATAAATCCTCAAATATTCTAGAAAAAAACATATTAAATTGGCATGGCATTTGGAGGACTTCTATTTTCAGGGTATTTTTATATTGCACAGATAAATCAGAAAACAGACAAAAAATACTATTTTTACTTTATTTCAACTAAATAACAGAAAGTATAAAGAGGGTACAGAAGGTTGTGCCTTCTAGTTTCATCTGTCTCATGCTCATCAAAAGGAATCCACTAACAAGGTTGATCAGGTCTTGTTAACAAACTCATTACGACTAACATGGAACCGGAGAAATTTCGAATAACACTATGTTACCTCAACGGGGATATGCACATCCCCAATAATAAGTATATCATATTTCTTCTTGACAGTAGGAAGATGAAATTCAAAACCTCCAAATATAATCGATGGAACTTTTCCAATAGAGTTGATACTATGAACTTGAGGTTGTTTCCTTGGAAAGTGTACCGTATGCTCATAACATTAACATGAAAAGTGACATTGCCTTTGTTGCAATCAATAACAGCCCCTGCAGTATTCAAAAAAGGTCTTCCAAGAATAATAGACATACTATCGTCCTCGGGAATATCAAGAATAACAAAGTCTGTTAAAATAGTAATGTTTGCAACCACAACAGGCACATCGTCACAAATACCGACAGGTATAGCAGTTGATTTATTAGTCATTTGCAAAGATATTTCAGTAGGTGTCAACTTATTCAAGTCAAGACTACGGTATAAAGAGAGAGGCATAACACTAACACCGGCCCCAAGATCACATAAAGCAGTTTGAACATAGTTTCTTTTAATGGAGCATGGTATAGTAGGTACTCCTGGATCTCCAAGTTTCTTTGGTATTCCACCCTTAAAAGTATAATTAGCAAGCATGGTGGAAATTTCAGCTTCCGGTATCTTTCTCTTATTTGTAACAATATCTTTCATATAGTTAGCATAAGGATTCATTTTGAGCATATCAATTAATCACATACGCAAAAAGATAGGTCTAATCATTTCAGCAAAGCGCTCAAAATCCTCATCATCCTTTTTCTTGGATGGTTTGGGAGGAAAAGGCATGGGTTTCTGAACCCATGGTTCCCTTTCTTTACCATGTTTCCTAGCAACAAAGTCTCTCTTATCATAACGTCGATTCTTTGATTGTGGGTTATCAAGATCAACAGCAGGTTCAATTTCTACATCATTGTCATTACTAGGTTGAGCATCAACATGAACATAATCATTAACGTTTTCACTGGGTTCATGTTCATTACCAGATTGTGTTTCAGCATCAGAAGTAGAGATATCATTTGGATTCTCAGGTGGTTCAACAATAGGTTCGCTAGAAGTTTGCAAAGTCTTATCATTTTTATTTTTCTTCCTTTTAGAAGAACTAGGTGCATCAATATTATTTCTCTGAGAATCTTGCTCAATTCTCTTAGGGTGGCCTTCAGGATACAAAGGTTCCTGAGTCATTCTACCAGTCCTAGTAGCCACTCTAACAGCATAACCATTTTTCTTACTATTCATTTCATTGAGCAAATCATTTTGAGCCTTAAGTACTTGTTCTACTTGAGTGGTAACCATAGAAGCATGTTTGCTAACAAGTTTAAGTTCACATCTAACATCAGCCATATAATCACCCAAGTGTTTAATCATATAAGCATTTTGTTTTAATTGTCTACCAAAATAAGCATTGAAATTTTCTTGTTTGACAATAAAATTATCCAACTCTTCTAAGCATTGCCTATCAGACTTATGGTGAGGAATATCACCTTCATCAAATCTATAGAGAGAATTTACCTTTACTACCTGTGTTGGGTTATCAAGACCTGGAGGTTCTTCAATAGGTAATGGATTAAGATCATGTGTTACTTCAACAGGCGGTAAACTAAGACCATGTATTTCTTCAATAGGAGGTAAATTCTTAACATCTTCAGCTTTAATACCTTTTTCTTTCATAGATTTCTTTGCCTCTTGCATATCTTCAGGACTGAGAAATAGAACACCTCTCTCTTCTTTAGAGCTGGTTTAGGAATAGGCTCAAGAATTGGAGCAGGAGCTGGCTCAGGAGGTGCCCAATTATTTTCATTTGTCAACATATTATTCAATAGGATTTCAGCCTCAGCCGGTGTTCTTTCCCTGAAAAGAGAACCAGCACAACTATCCAGGTAATCTCTGGAAGCATCGGTTAGTCCATTATAAAAGATATCAAGTATTTCATTTTTCTTAAGAGGATGATCAGGCAAAGCATTAAGTAACTTGAGAAGCCTCCCCCAAGCTTGTGGGAGACTCTCTTCTTTAATTTGCACAATTTGTATATTTCCTTTAAGGCAGCTTGTTTCTTATGAGCAGGGAAATATTTAGCAGAGAAGTAATAAATCATATCCTGGGGACTACGCACACAACCAGGATCAAGAGAATTAAACCATATCTTAGCATCACACTTTAATGAGAACGGAAATATTTTAAGGATATAAGAGTAACGAGATCTCTCATCATTAGTGAACAGGGTGGCTATATCATTTAATTTAGTAAGATGTGCCACAACAGTTTCAGATTCATAGCCATGAAAGGGATCAGATTCAACCAAAGTAATTATATCAGGATCAACAGAGAATCCATAATCCTTATCGGCAACACAAATAGGTGAAGTAGCAAAGGCAGGGTCGGGCCTCATTCTACCATTAAGAGATTGCTTATTCCATTTAGCTAATAACCTTCTAAGCTCATCATTATCTTTGCAAGCGAAAATAGCAGCAGAAGCTTCTTTATCAAAAATATAACCCTCAGGAATAACATGCATGTTTTCATCATCGATTTCATCAACATGATCAGTTTAAATAATTTCTTTCTCTCTAGCCCTAGCAATTTGTTCATCAAGAAAATCACTAAGGGGCACAATAGTATCAAGCATAGAAGTAGTTTCATCATAAGTATCATGCATAGCAGAAGTGGCATCATCAATAACATGTTGTTGGAAATATGCCCTAGAGGCAATAATAAAATGGTTATTATTATATTTCCTTGTTCATGATAATTGTCTATTGTTCATGCTATAATTGTATTAACTGGAAACCGCAATACATGTGTGAATACATAGACCACAACATGTCCCTAGTGAGCCTCTAGTTGACTAGCTCTTTGATCAATAGATGGTTATGGTTTCTTGACCATGGACATTCGATGTCATTGATAACGGGATCACATCATTAGGAGAATGATGTGATGGACAAGACCCAATCCTAAGCATAGCACAAGATCGTGTAGTTTGTTTGCTAAAGCTTTTCTAATGCCAAGTATCATTTCCTTAGACCATGAGATTGTGCAACTCCCAGATACCGTAGGAATGCTTTGGGTGTACCAAACGTCACAACGTAACTGGGTGGCCATAAAGGTGCACTACAGGTATCTCCAAAAGTGTCTGTTGGGTTGGCACGAATCGAGACTTGGATTTGTCACTCCGTATGACGGAGAGGTATCTCTGGGCCCACTCGGTAATGCATCATCATAATGAGCTCAGTGTGACTAAGTAGTTAGTCAAGGGATCATGCATTATGGAACGAGTAAAGTGACTTGCAGTAACTTGAGATTGAACGAGGTATTGGGATACCGACGATCGAATCTCGGGCAAGTAACGTACCGATTGACAAAGGGAATTGTATACGGGATTGCTTGAATCCCCGACATCATGGTTCATCCGATGAGATCATCGTGGAACATGTGGGAGCCAACATGGGTATCCAGATCCCGCTGTTGGTTATTGGCCGGAGAGCTGTCTCGGTCATGTACGCATGATTCACGAGCCGTAGGGTCTACACACTTAAGGTTTGATGACGCTAGGGTTATAGGGAAGGTAAGTCTGTGATTACCGAATGTTGTTCAAGTCCGGATGAGATCCTGGACGTCACGAGGAGTTCCGGAATGGTCCGGAGGTGAAGATTGATATATTGGCAGAAGGGTTTTGGAGTCCGGAAGTGTTCCGGAGGTACCGGGTGATGACCAGCATGACCGAAAGGTATTTCGGGAGCCCCGGCAAGTGTTGGGGGGCTTCATGGGCCAAGGGAAGGGGGCAAACCAGCCCACTAAGGGGTTGTGCGCCCCCCTCACCTATTCCCACGTGACCAGGGTGTTTAGGGTGCCCCATCTAGGGTTCCCACCTCCTGGCTTGGGGGCCAAGTCACCCAAAGGGGAGATCCCATCTGCCCTGGCCGCCGCCCCCCCCTAGGGGAAATCGTAGGGCGCCTCCCCCTCCCCCTTGCCCCTATATATAGTGGAGGTTTTGGGCTGCCCAACACACGAGTCTCTCTCTCCCAAGGCGCAGCCCTACCTCTCTCCCTCCTCGTCTCTCGTAGTGCTTGGTGAAGCCCTGCAGGAGTACCGCGCTCCTCCACCACCACCACGCCGTCGTGCTGCTACTGGACGGAGTCTTCCCCAACCTCTCCCTCTCTCCTTGCTGGATCAAGGCACGGGATACGTCACCGGGCTGCACGTGTGTTGAACGCGGAGGCACCGTTCTTCGGTGCTTAGATCGTATTCGGTCGCGATCTGAATCGCTTCGTGAACGACTCCACCGACCTCGTTCTTGTAACGCTTCCGCATCACGATCTTCAAGGGTATGAAGATGCACTCTCCTCTCTCTCGTTGCTAGTCTCTCCATAGATTGATCTTGGTGATGCATACAAAATTTTGAATTTCTGCTACGTTCACAACAGTGGCATCATGAGCTAGGTCTATTGCGTAGATTCTATGCACGAGTTGAACACAAGTAGTTGTGGGCGTTGGTTTGTTCAATTTGCTTACCATTACTAGTCCTATCTTGATTCGGCAGCATCGTGGGATGAAGTGGCCCGGACTGACCTACATGTACGCTTACGTGAGACAGGTTCCACCGACTGACATGCACTTTTGGCATAAAGGTGGCTAGCGGGTGCCAGTCTCTCCCACTTTAGTCGGATCGGATTCGATGGAAAGGGTCCTTATGAAGGGTAAATAGCAATTGGCATATCACCGTTGTGGCTTTTGCGTAGGTAAGAAACGTTCTTGCTAGAAACCCATAGCAGCCACGTAAAACATACAACAACAATTAGAGGGCGTCTAACTTGTTTTTGCAGGGTATGCTATGTGATGTGATATGGCCAAAAGAATGTGATGAATGATATATGTGATGTATGAGATTGAACATGTTCTTGTAATAGGAATCACGACTTGCATGTCGATGAGTATGACAACCAGCAGGAGCCATAGGAGTTGTCTTAATTTATTGTATGACCTGTGTGTCATTGAAAACGCCATGTAATTACTTTACTTTATTGCTAAACCGTTAGCCATAGTAGTAGAAGTAATAGTTGGCGAGACAACTTCATGAAGACACGATGATGGAGATCATGATGATGGAGATCATGGTGTCATGCCGCTTACGAAGGTGATCATGTCGTGCCTCAAGATGGAGATCAAAGGCGCAAGATGATATTGGCCATATCATGTCACTTTATGATTTGCATGTGATGTTTGTCATGTTTACATCTTATTTGCTTAGAACGACGGTAGCATAAATAAGATGATCCCTCATTAAAATTTCAAGAAAGTGTTCCCCCTAACTGTGCACCGTTGCGAAAGTTCGTTGTTTCGAAGCACCACGTGATGATCGGGTGTGATATTTTCTAACATTCACATACAACGGGTGTAAGCCAGATTTACACACGAAAAACACTTAGGTTGACTTGACGAGCCTAGCATGTACAGACATGGTCTCGGACCACAAGAGACCGAAAGGTCGAACATGAGTCGTATAGTAGATACGATCAACATGGAGATGTTCACCGATGATGACTAGTCCGTCTCACGTGATGATCGGACACGGCCTAGTTGACTCGGATCATGTATCACTTAGATGACTAGAGGGATGTCTATCTCGAGTGGGAGTTCATTAGATGAACTTAATTATCATGAACATAGTCAAAAGGACTTTGCAAATTATGTAGGTAAACTGCGCTTTAGTTCTACTGTTTAAGATATGTTCCTAGAGAAAATTTTAGTTGAAAGTTGATAGTAGCAATTATGCGGACTGGGTCCATATACTAAGGATTGTCCTCATTGCTGCACAGAAGGCTTATGTCCTTAATGCACCGCTCGGTGTGCTGAACCTTGAGCGTCGTTTGTGGATGTTGTGAACATCTGACATACACGTTTTGATGACTACGTGATAGTTCAGTGTGTAATGTTAAACGGTTTAGAATTGAGGCAGCGAAGACATTTTTTGAAACGTCACAGAACATATGAGATGTTCCAAGAGCTGAAATTAGGATTTCAGGCTCGTGCCCACGTCAAGAGGTATGAGACCTCCAACAAGTTTCTTAACCTGCAGACTAAGGGAGAAAAGCTCAATCATTGAGCATGTGCTCAGATTGTCTGAGTACTACAATCACTTGAATCGAGGGGAGTTAATCTTCTAGATGAGATAGTGATGGTTCTCCATAGTCACCGCCACCAAGCTATTAGAGCTTCGTGATGAACTATAACATATCGAGGATAGACATGATGATCCTTGATCAATTCGTGATGTTTGACACCGCGAAAGTAGAAATCGAGTAGGAGCATCAATTGTTGATGGTTAGTAAAACCACTAGTTTCAAGAAGGGCAAGTGCAAGAAGGTATACTTCATGAGACGACAAATCAGTTGCTGCTCTAGTGAAGAAACCCAGGGTTGAACCCAAACCCGAGACTAAGTGCTTACGTAATGAGGAACGGTCACGAAGCGTAACTACCCTAGATACTTGGTAGATGAGAAGGCTGGCAAGGTTGATGAAGTATATTGGATATACATTGTATTAAATGTGTACTTTACTAGTACTCCTAGTAGCACCAGGGTATTAAGATACCGGTTCGGTTGCTAAGTGTTAGTAACTTCGAAATAAAAGAGCTACGGAATAAGCGGAGACTAGCTAAAGGTGAGATGACGATGTGTGTTGGAAGTGTTTCCAAGGTTGATGTGATCAAGCATCGCCTGCTCCCTCTACCATCGAGATTGGTGTTAAACCTAAATAATTGTTATTTGGTGTTTGCGTTGAGCATAAACATGATTGGATTATGTTCATCACAATACGGTTATTCATTTAAGGAGAATAATGGTTACTCTGTTTATTTGAATAATACCTTCAATGGTCTTGCACCTAAAATGAATGGTTTATTGAATCTCGATCGTAGTGATACACATGTTCATGCCAAAAGATATAAGATAGTAATGATAGTACCACCTACATGTGGCACTGCCATGTAAGTCATATTGGTATAAAACGCATGAAGAAGCTCCATGTCGATGGATCTTTGGACTCACTCATTTTTGAAAAATTTGAGACATGCGAACCATGTTGTCACAGCCCCAGAATTGGTTGTAATTAGTGGCATCTGCATCCATGCATCATGTTTAAATTCCTAAGAAAATTTGAAATGGGGATGTTCAAACCCTAGCATCAAAAGGAATTCACTAGGTTCAACTAAAATATTTCCGATGAAATCAAATGACTTTCAAAAATGTTCATCATTCTTGGAAAATCTTTGGAAGCTTGATAACGGAGGTGATGCACATTTTTCCATGACATATTGGGCTCTGGATTTAAATCATACCTTATTTGCATTTGGGCATTTAAATTTTATATATTATATTAAATGTCCAAATATTCATGAACTGAAATTCGGTTATTGGAAATAATCCAAATAGTGGCCACAAGCAGTCTCATGATTTTTGAAAGTGCATAGGTATTTTTAATAAAGCCCTAAAATTTCTGAGAATAATAGAAAACTGAAATAATTAGAAAAGGAGAGAGAGAAACCTACCTGCCCAAACTTACGGCGCTCACCTACAGCAGAGCCGCCCAGCCTGCTCGGCCTAGCCCACCACCGCAAACCCCTCACCCGTCGTCTACCTCTGCCTCTTGGCGGGCGTGTCACCGCCTGCAGCGCGCCGGACGCCACCTCCTGCTTCCACCTCCTGCTTTCTCCTCCGTCGTTGACCGAGCGCCTGCAGACGCCCCCGAGCCCGCCATGGTCCTCTCCCCTCTCTCCCTTGGACCCCTTCCCTCCTCTGCTCTCTCCCGCGCCACACCCGAGCGACCCCGTCGCCGCCGTCCACTGCTGCCGCGCCCACCGAGCCTCCCTCACCTATCTAGCCTGTCCATAGGCTCCGCCTCATCACCACACGTCGACAAGCCAACGGCCACGACTGCGGGAGCCCTTCGTCGCCGGCATCTTCGTCATCTTCGAGCTTCGGCACCGATGACCGCCGCCTTCGATTTGCTTGCTCCAGCTCCTCACCGACCACGCCGTGCTTCTCCGCCGAATCGCGGTGAGCCGCTGACCCGTTCCCCTCTTCTCCCCATGTCGTTTGCCCACTCTAGCCGATGTTTCCGCCGGACCGAGAACGCAGCGCCTCCATAAGCTTCGCCGCCTCACCGCTGCAGCCCATCCCGGCATCCCCACGACCACCTCGACGCTACCGCGCCGCGGGCATTCCATAGAACCCATCCAGCGACCAGCCGTGGCGGAAACGGCCGGCGGCGATCGTCGCCCGTGTCGGGTCATCGCCCGGCGTAACGCCCGATGTGGCACGGCCATTAGGGGCTAATCCTACCGATTAGTCAGCCCTTCACCATCGACAGTGGGCCCCGCAGGGTCAAATCGATCAACACGGGATTAACTCCCGATTAGCGATGAGTCAATGACATGTGGGACCGGTCGTTAGGTTTGACCGGGTCAACTTGGTTGACCTGCTTTGGCCTAATGCTGCTGTCATCTTGTGTGATAATAGGTTTTCTGGATTTAATTTAATTCAGGAAATTCGGAAAATGTTTAAAACTTGTAAAAATCATAGAAATTCAACCGTAACTCCGAATGAAATAATTTATATATGAAAAATGATCAGAAAAATCCAATCTATCCATCAGTACCATTTTCATGCATGTTAGAAAAACTTATAGCTGCTGTTTAGAACAAATCATATAAAGGGCATTTAAACCATCACATATGGAGTTTGAATTTGAATCTTGCGTTCAAACCAACTCCATTTAAATCATTGCTAGCTGCATTAGCTCAAATCACAACATATTGCCATGTCATGATCATGCATCATATTGCTGCATTGCATTGATTGTGTTTCTTCCTTGTTTGTCGGTGCTTGTTCCCTCTCGGTAGGCGTATCCCGACGATGAGTTCGATGACACGGATGAAGAACTATATTATCTTGAAGTGCCGGGCAAGCAAAACCCCTTGTTCATTCCGATATAATCCCACTCTCTCGCTCCTGCTCTATTTTCTGCATTAGGACAACAACGACTCATGTGTTACTTGCTGCGGTAGCTGAACCCCTTTATCCTCTGCATGACCTTTCATTCCACAGTAATTAGATGAAACCCACTAGCATGAGTAGGAGTTGTTTGAGCCTTGTTGTGCCTACTCATTCATGCTTGTTTGTCATGCACCTCTTGCTTAGAATTGAGTCAGGTCTGATTCATCGGGGATGAATCGAAGGTGTGAACATGTCCTACTGTGTGTGAGCTAAGTGTGTGAACACGATTTGGTAAAGGTAGCGGTGAGAGGCCATGTAGGAGTACATGGTGGGTTGTCTCATTGAAACCGTCCTCAGGAACCGAGTTCTGTGTTTGTGATCCATGAACAGTTACTACCACACATTGGGATCCTTAATTGACTCTCTCGGCTTCTTAACCACCCTTGTCCTCTGTCTAGGAGTTGCAACTAGTTTCTGGTATTTGTAGGATATGTGTTGGAGGTCGTGCGTAGCGCTGACCCTAGGGGTGGGCTATGATGCGGTAGATACACCGTGGCCCGGTGTCTGCGAATGCCCGTTTGGTATCTCGGGAACCCTGCACACATCGTTCGGGGCCGTTAGTGGAAACCTCGGCCGGACTCCCTGCGGATGGAACCCGAATAGGCGATAAACCTGGACTAGAGACTTGAGTGTTTAGGTAGGCCGTGGCCGACACCCTCGCTGGGCTTCCGCTTGAAGGTTGCCGAGTACATATCGTGTGAACGGCGATAAGTGGTGAGAGCGTGTGTGAAGAAGTACACCCCTGCAGGGTTAATATGATCTATTCGAATAGCCGTGTCCATGGTAAAGGACTTCTGGGTTGCCTATATCAGTTCATAGACAAGTGAAAGTGGATACTCTAAAATGCGCAAGATAAGCGTGAGTGCTATGGATGGCGTTCTCGTGAGGAGGCGGGAGGCGGGTCCATAGTGGTGTATTGATATGGCGAATATGTGGACTCGTGTGCGCCACCTCAAAAGAGTTACTTGCGATCGTAGTATAGGATAGCCACCGAGTCAAAGCTGGCTTGCTGCGGTCAAACTCCACCACCCCTTTGTTGATAATGATGCATATGTAGTTAGTTACGATGTAAGTCTTGCTGAAATGCGTTTGTACTCACGTTTGCTTATTTTATGTTTTGCGAGAGACGTCGGTCTCGCTAGTAGTTCCGCTTGGACTTGACGTTTAGCTTGTTACCTCAGCTACGATCTTGTGCCCTCGGCGGATGTGGTAGATAGTCGGGCTTCTCAGCCTTTTTCATTTGTAGATGTACGTACTCGGACATGTTAAGCTTCCGCTTGTGCTTTGACTTGTATGCTCACGAGTGTTGGGTCATGAGACCCATGTTTGTAATATCTCGCTCCTCGGAGCCTAATGAATAAATATTTGAGTCGTAGAGTTATGTTGTGATGCCATGTTGTATTTACACATATTGAGCATATTGTGTGTATGTTTGAAATGCTTGGTATGTGTGGGATCCGACAATCTAGTTGTTTATCCTTGGCAGCCTCTCATATGGGGAAATGTAGTCTAGTGCTTCTGGCGATAGTAGTCCGCTACAACCCGGTTCACCGGAGTCCTGCTAGCCCAAAGACTCTTGCTTTGGACACTTGGTGGCCGGCATGTGTTTCACCTAGTTCCTATGTACATCCCTTCGGGAAATGTCACGCGGTGACATCCAGTCCTGCCTAGCCTGCTATAGCCCGGGTTACGGAGTCCTGTTAGCCAGTGCTACAGCCCGGATTCATACGTTGATGACCGACATGCTCGATGTGATTCATGTATGCCTGTCCCCATGGGTTAGTGCCGCTTTGGGTTCACGACTAGCCATGTCGGCTCGGGTTCTTTGTCATATGGATGCTAGCGACACTATCATATACGTGAGCCAAAAGGCATAACGGTCCCGGGCCATGGTAAGGCGACACCCGTGGGAATACCGTGCGTGAGGCCGCAAAGTGATATGAGGTGTTACCGGCTAGGTCGATGTGACTTGGAATCGGGGTCCTGACACATGTCTATTGGTATGTATGCATGAAGAAACTCCATGCAGATGGACCGTTTGGACCCACTTGATTTTGAATCACTTGAGACATGCAAATCATACCACATGGGCAAGATGACTGAAAGCCTTGTTTTCAGTAAAATGGAACAAGAAAGCAACTTGTTGGAAGAAATACATTTTGATGTGTGCAGTCCAATGAGTCTTTGAGGCCTGTGATGGATATCGTTATGTTCTTACTTCACGAGATGATTTGAGTAGATCTTGAGTATATTTACTTGATGAAACACAAGTCTGAATTATTGAATGGTTCAAGTAATTTCAGAGTGAAGTTGAAGATCGTCGTGACAAGAGGATAAAATGTCTATGATATGATCATAGAGATGAATATCTGAGTTGCGAGTTTGGTACACAATTGAGACATTGTGGAAATTGTTTCACAACTAACACCGCCTAGAACACCATAGTGTGATGGTGTGTCCGAACATCATAGATGCACCCCATTGGATATGGGGCATACCATGATGTCTCTTATCGAATTACCACTATCGTTCATGGGTTAGGCACTAGAGACAACCACATTCACTTTAAATAGGGCACCACGTAACTCCGTTGAGACGAAACCGTATGAACTATGGTTTGGAGAAACCTAAGTTGTCGTTTCTTAAAAGTTTGGGGCTGCGACGCTTATGTGAAAAGTTTCAGGCTGATAAGCTCGAACCCAAAGCGGATAAATGCATCTTCATAGGACACCCAAAAACAGTTGGGTTTACCTCCTATCTCAGATCCGGAAGCAAAAGGGATTGTTTCTACTAATGGGTCCTTTCTCGAGGAAAAGTTTCTCTCGAAAGAATTGAGTGGGAGGATGGTGGAGACTTGATATGGTTATTGAACCGTCACTACAACGAGTGTGTAGCAGGGCACAGGAAGTTGTTCCTGTGGCACCTACACCAATTGAAGTGGAAGTTCATGATAGTGATCATGAAGCCTCGGATCAAGTCACTGCCGAACCTCGTTGGATGACAAGGACGCGTACTGCTTCAGAGTGGTATGGTAATCCTGTATTGGAGGTCATGTTGCTAGACAACAATGAACCTACGAGCTACGGAGAAGCGATGGTGGGCCCGGATTCCGACGAATGGCTCGAGGCCATAAAATCCGAGAGAGGATCCATGTATGAAAACAAAGTATAGACTTTGGAAGAACTACTCGATGTTCGTAAGGCTGTTGAGTACAGATGGATTTTAAAAGGAAGACGGAAAATGATGGTAAGTGTCACCATTAAGAAAGCTCGACTTGTCGCTAAGATGTTTTCCGACAAGTCCAAGGAGTTGACTACGATGAGACTTTCTCACTCGTAGCGATGCTAAGAGTCTGTTGGAATTATATTAGCGATTCTTGCATTATTTATGAAATCTTGCAGATAGGATGTCAAAACATTGTTTCCTCGACGATTTTCTTGAGGAAAGGTTATATGTGATACAACCAGAAGGTTTTGTCAATCCTGAAAGATGCTAACAAGTATGCAAAGCTCCAATAATCCTTCTAAGGACTGGAGTAAGCATCTCGGAGATGGAATATACACTTTGATGAGATGATCAAAGATTTTGGGTTTATACAAAGTTTATGAGAAACTTGTATTTCCAAAGAAGTGAGTGGGAGCACTATAGCATTTCTGATGAGTATATGTTGTTGACATATTGTTGATCGGAAATGATGTAGAATTTCTGGAAAGCATATAGGGTTGTTTGGAAGGTGTTTTTCAATGGAAAACCTGGATTAAGCTACTTGAACATTGAGCATCAATATCTATAAGGATATATCAAATATGCTTAACAATACTTTCAAATGAATACATACCGTTACAAGATTTTGAAGGAGTTCAAAATAGATCAGCAAAGAAGGAGTTCTTGGCTGTGTTATAAGGTGTGAGTATTGAGTAAGACTCAAGACATGACCACGGCAGAAGAGAGAGAAAGGACGAAGGTCGTCCCCTATGCTTCAGACGTAGGCTCTATAGTATGCTATGCTGTGTACCGCACCTGAAGTGTGCCTTGCCATGAGTCAGTCAAGGGGTACAAGAGTGATCCAGGAATAGATCACAGGACAGCGGTCAAACTTATCTTTAGTAACTACTGGACTAAGGAATTTTCTCGGATATGGAGGTGGTAAAAGAGTTCATCATAAAGGGTTACGCCGATGAAAACTTTGACACTAATCCGGATTATTCTGAGTAGTAAACCGGATTCGTATAGTACAACAGTTATTTGGAATAGCTCCAAATAGAGCGTGGTAGCTGCATCTAGGAGATGACATAGAGATTTGCAAAGCACACACGGATCTGAAAGGTTCAGATCCGTTGACTAATAACCTCTCTCACAAGCGAGATATAATCAAACCCCATGGGTGTCGATTCATTACAATCACATAGTGATGTGAACTAGATTATTGACTCTAGTGCAAGTGGGACACTGTTGGAAATATGCCCTAGAGGCAATAATAAAATGGTTATTATTATATTTCCTTGTTCATGATAATTGTCTATTGTTCATGCTATAATTGTATTAACTGGAAACCGTAATACATGTGTGAATACATAGACCACAACATGTCCCTAGTGAGCCTCTAGTTGACTAGCTCTTTGATCAATAGATGGTTATGGTTTCTTGACCATGGACATTCGATATCATTGATAACGGGATCACATAATTAGGAGAATGATGTGATGGACAAGACCCAATCCTAAGCATAGCACAAGATCGTATAGTTCATTTGCTAAAGCTTTTCTAATGTCAAGTATCATTTCCTTAGACCATGAGATTGTGCAACTCCCGGATACCGTAGGAATGCTTTGGGTGTACCAAACGTCACAACGTAACTGGGTGGCTATAAAGGTGCACTACAGGTATCTCCGAAAGTGTCTGTTGGGTTGGCACGAATCGAGACTGGGATTTGTCCCTCCGTATGACGGAGATGTATCTCTGGGCCCACTTGGTAATGCATCATCATAATGAGCTCAATGTGACTAAGTAGTTAGTCACGGGATCATGCATTATGGAACGATTAAAGTGACCTTCCGGTAACTAGATTAAACGAGGTATTGGATACCGACGATCGAATCTCGGGCAAGTAATGTACCGATTGACAAAGGGAATTGTATACGGGATCGCTTGAATCCTGGACATCGTGGTTCATCCGATGAGATCATCGTGGAACATGTGGGAGCCAACATGGGTATCTAGATCCCGCTATTGGTTATTGACCGGAGAGATGTCTCGGTCATGTCTGCATGATTCCCGAGCCCGTATGGTCTACACACTTAAGGTTCGATGACGCTAGGGTTATAGGGAAGGTATGTACGCGGTTACCGAATGTTGTTCAGAGTCGATGAGATCCCGGACATCACGAGGAGTCCCGGAATGGTCCGGAGGTGAAGATTGATATATTGGACGAAGGGTTTTGGAGTCCGGAAGTGTTCCAGAGGTACCGGGTGATGACTAGCATGACCGAAAGGTATTCGGGAGCCCCGGCAAGTGCTGGGGGGCTTCATGGGCCAAGGGAAGGGGGCAAAGCAGACCACTAAGGGGCTGTGCGCCCCCCTCACCTATTCCCACGTGACCAGGGTGTTTGGGGTGCCCCATCTAGGGTTCCCACCTCCTGGCTTGGGGGCCAAGTCATCCAAAGGGGAGATCACATCTGCCCTGGCTGCCGCCCCCCTAGGGGAAACCCTAGGGCGCCTCCCCCTCCCCCTTGCCCCTATATATAGTGGAGGTTTTGGGCTGCCCAACATATGAGTCTCTCTCTCCCAAGGCGCAGCCCTACCTCTCTCCCTCCTCGTCTCTCGTAGTGCTTGGCGAAGCCCTGCAGGAGTACCGCGCTCCTCCACCACCACCACGCTGGCGTGCAGCTGCTGGACGGAGTCTTCCCCAACCTTTACCCCTCTCCTTGCTGGATCAAGGCACGGGAGACGTCACCGGGATGCACGTGTGTTGAACGCGGAGGCACCGTTCTTCGGTGCTTAGATTGGATTCGGCCGCGATCTGAATCGCTTCGTGAACGACTCCACCGACCGCGTTCTTGTAACGCTTCCGCATCACGATCTTCAAGGGTATGAAGATGCACTCCCCTCTCTCTCGTTGCTAGTCTCTCCATAGATTGATCTTGGTGATGCGTAAAAAATTTTGAATTTCTGCTACGCTCCCCAACACATGCGACATATCAGAACGAATAGCAGAAGCAGGTTTAGGTGTCGCAAGCTTACTCAAAATAGAAGGTGAATCAAGTGCAGAGCTAGATGGCAGTTCCTTACCTCCCCTCTTAGTTGAGGGATAAATTGTTGTCTTAGCGTCTTTCAAGTTCTTCATAGTGACCAGCAGATATAAATCCCAAGTGACTCAAAGAATAGAGCTATGCTCCCCGGCAACGGCGCCAGAAATTAGTCTTGATAACCCATAAGTGTAGGGTATCACAACAGCTTTCGAGGGTAAAGTATTCAACCCAAATTTATTGATTCGACACAAGGGGAGCCAAAGAATATTCTCAAGTATTAGCAACAGAGTTGTCAATTCAGCCACACCTGGATAACTTAATATCTACAGCAACGTATTTAGTAGCAAAGTAATATGATAGTAGTGGTAATGGTAACAAAAGAGCAATGAAAGCGAAAGTAATGTTTTTGGTGTTTTGTAATGATTGTAACAGTAGCAACGGGAAAGTAAATAAGCTTAAACCAGTATATGGAAAGCTCGTAGGCATTGGATCGGTGATGGATAATTATGCCGAATGCGGTTCATCATGTAACAGTCATAACATAGGGTGACATAGAACTAGCTCCAATTCATTAATGTAATGTAGGCATGTATTCCGAATATAGTCATACGTGCTTATGGAAAAGAACTTGCATGACATGTACTACCCTCCCGTGGCAGCGGGGTCCTAATAGAAACTAAGGGATATTAAGGCCTCCTTTTAATAGAGAACCGGAACAAAGCATTAGCACATAGTGAATACATGAACTCCTCAAACTATGGTCATCACCGAGAGTGGTCCCGATTATTGTCACTTCGGGGTTGCCGGATCATAACACATAGTAGGTGACTATAGACTTGCAAGATAGGATCAAGAACTCACATATATTCATGAAAACATAATAGCTTCAAATATGAAATCATGGCACTTGGGCCCTAGTGACAAGCATTAAGCAGAGCAAAGTCATAGCAACATCAATCTCAGAACATAGTGGATAGTAGGGATCAAACCCTAACAAAACTAACTCGATTACATGATAAATCTCATCCAACCTGTCGGTGTCAAAACCGGCGGATCTCGGGTATGGGGTCCCGAAATGTGCGTCTAGGCGGATGGTAACAGGAGACAAGGGACACGATGTTTTTACCCATGTTCGGGCCCTCTCGATGGAGGTAATACCCTACTCCTGCTTGATTAATATTGATGATATGGGTAGTACAAGAGTAGATCCACCACGAGATCAAGGAGGCTAAACCCTAGAAGCTAGCGTATGGTATGATTGTTGTTCGTCCTATGGACTAAAACCCTCCGGTTTATATAGACACCGGATAGGTTAGGGTTACACGGAGTCGGTTACAATGGTAGGAGATCTACATATCCATATCGCCAAGCTTGCCTTCCACGCCAAGGAAAGTCCCATCCGGACACGGGACGAAGTCTTCAATCTTGTATCTTCATAGTCTTGGAGTCCGGCCGTGATGATAGTTCGCTACGGACACCCCTAGTCCAGGACTCCCTCGGTAGCCCCTCGAACCGGGCTTCAATGACGACGAGTCCGGGCGCATATTGTCTTCGGCATTGCAAGGCGGGTTCCTCCTCCGAATACTTCATAGAAGGTTTTGAACACCAGGATAGTGTCCGGCTCTGCAAAACAAGTTCCACATACCACCGTAGAGAGAATAACTTTTGCACAGATCTGCTGATGTATTCCGCAGCGTGACATCACACCACGGCCAGGCCTTTATATGAACCGTTTTTCACCATTCCACCTTAGCGCGTTTAGCGAGGCGGTTTCCTTGGCACGTCTTATCAAAGCATAGATCGTTCCCCCTTATTCCGGGATTCTCGTCAATACGGACGTGGGTAACCCAACCGTGCCCGTCGTCACGCCTCCTCTATCAAAGGCGAGTCCTAATCGACCACGGGGTGGGCTCTTGGTATTCAACCTCTTTATAATGAGACCAAGGCCCTCTTCTTTTTACACCCTCCGTCGAGTTCGCCTCGCGCTTCGAGTTCTAACACCCAGAGCTTCAAATTCAGGCGCTTCGGACTTTCGAAGATGTCCGGCTCCGACCAGCACGGCCGATCGATGTCCTCCTCCGTCACGGAAGAAGATGTGCTAAAGCTGCGAGACGCCAGGTATCTAACCGGCGAGATCTCGCATAGGCTGCCTGCTCCAGGGCAGGTCATTCCCACTCCTAAGCCCGGCGAGAACATGGTGTTCGTGTCTCACTTCCTTCGGGGTTTAGGCTTCCCGACGGATCCCTTTGTGCGGGGGCTCATGTTTTATTATGGGCTGGATTTCCATCACTTGAATCCGGAGTCCATCCTCCATATCTCGTCATTCATTGTCGTATGTGAGGCCTTCCTCCATATTACCCCTCACTTTGGATTGTGGCTCAAGACCTTCAAGGTGGAGCCAAAGATGATCGAGGGGCAACAAGCGAAGTCTTGAGGGGCGGTTATAAGCAAATGTGCTGATGCTCCGTGGCCGAGGGCTCTTTTCAAGAGGAGCTTAGTTTGTGGCAACGGAGTGGTTTTATATCACCGCTCCTGGGGCACCAAATGGGTGGCGCTTCCGCCTTCCGCCAGGTCCCCCACAATGGCGTCATGGGTCAACAAGGGGCTCGGCTGGGGCCGTCCAAGGGCGTCCCTTTGTTGCAGGCCGTGTCGAGACCTCCAAGAAAGAGAGATCAATCTGGTTGCGATGGGCGCAGGTTATGTTGATTGGCGCCTTACGCCTGCAAGCGTCGCCCCTCCGCCTGTGGGAATTTAATCCGAGGTACCGCGAGCTCTCCAAAATTTTATGGGCACGACGCTCATGGAGATGTATGAACTGTTCTTGGATCACAAGAGAAGTGTCCGGACTGGCCGAGGACGCAGGGCTAAGCTGCAATCGCCCAGATACTCAAGTAAGTAGTCCTGTAACCGGACAGGCTGTTCATTCATTTATTATATATATATGCCCTTTAAAGGAGCCGTTTCTTGAACAGGAGTGGATAGCCAAGGCAAAGTTAATAAGGTGTCCAGCTCCCCTCCCAGAGACCACGCCGGATCCCATGCTGGCCAAGATGTTGAAGGCCGCCTTTTGAAGAAGGCGATGGGGGAGCGGGAAGCAACTGCCTCTGAAGGAGGCTATCAAGGAAGGAGGATTAAAAGTCCCATCTTTCAAGGAGAAAAGAGGACCGCTTCGGAAGATCCGGAGGTCAAGGCCTCAAAGAAGGGAAAGGAATCTTTGTCAGAGAGTCCGGCGCTGGGAAGTAACCCAGCCGCACTATTTCCCCAAGGGGATCAGCCCTCCAGCGAGCCGTAAGTAAAAAGAAGGGGTCTTGTTAATAAGGAACATTCCTGTATTTATTTATGAAGATAACCGAAATTGTACCTTGTAGTTCGGACCTCAGCCCTTCTCAGCAGAGCTCGTCTTTGGACGATCTTCTTCCGGAGATGATGGAGAGCGAAACGCCTCCACCTGTCGCACCCTCATGCGAGGCGGACGACCCTGAGGTGTCGTCGCGGAGGGTTCCCCCAAGTCCGGCAGGGCCGAAGGTCCAGCGCCAAGTGGTGTGCGGTCGGAGGAGCTGAAGGATCTGCTCGGGCGAGCGGCTATCTCAGAAGATCACCGTGCTCTGATGGGTACGGTGATTAAAAGAATTGCATCCGCGGAGAGCGGATTGCATGAAGCCGTCAGAAGCTTAATAACGGGGTTCGAGGTACGCAAAAAATCATGTACCTCCTGACAGTTATGCATATAGAATGTGCCCTGTATAGATAGTAACCCCTGAGACTCGGTATGCTGTCAAAATTGATAGCGTGCCGAGGATCAAAATCTCAGTTATAACATATCGCCGTTCCTAAACAGGTGGTGGGGCGTCCGGTGGCCAGCCGGACTGATGAATATGCCGAACTAAAGCGGCAACTTGATGAGGCGGCTGCGGACATCGCGCTGGTCAATAAACGTTTTGACGAGTCACAAGGTATGCGACTCCTACGCGGACACCTGGTAAGAGAGCTTGACGCCCATGTCTTACTACTTCTATGCTTAATGCAGATGGTGCCGCTGTTGTGGAGGAGCTGCGGGCGGAACTCGCCCGAGCGAAAGAGCAAGCCAGAAATAGTAATGCGGCCGCTTTAAGGGCGGCCGAAGAGCTAAAAGCTGAACGGGCTGCTCACTGCCGAAGCAAAGAGGAAATGGCCGATATGGCCAGAAAGTTGAAGAATACTACCGATCGCTGCGAGGTTCTTGAAAAGGAACGTCAAGCGGAGCAAGAGGGCCTGAAAAAGGCCGCCGCCGAATCCAAGAATGCCCGTTTGGCTTTGAGAGCTGCCAAGGAGGAGCTGAGTCAGGCCGGGGCAATTGCGGCTGGAAAACCGTTTCTGCTGTGGAGGAAATATACAGATCCAAAGTATGCTCAATTGGACAAGTTGTGGAGTTCGGAGAATGCTTATCTGGACTTAGCGGCAAGCGTTGCGGACGCGATTGAGCACTTCTGAGGCCAGAAGGGGCACAGAAGGGAAGAGCTGTATTGGTCACAATTCCATAGTCCGGAGCGTCTTCTTCCGTTGACCGATCGGTTGGCCGAATGGGCCGAGCTAAATCGACTGTCCGGACTTGCCATGAAGCATGTCATGACTCATTTGTGGCCGGGCGGACCCCAGCCGAAGAGTTATTTTGGTTTAGTGTAGCAGTTCCTTGGTGCGGTACCACGTATCGACGCAATGAAGCCGTCGGCGTGTATTGAGGGAGCGCGGATGGCTCTGGCCCGTGTCAAGACATACTGGGCAGAGATGAAGGCCACCGACGTTGCATCCCAAAATTTGGACGGAAGCCGAGTACCTGCCGAGCACTATTTTGAGGAAGTCCTGCAGGCGCTCGTTTAATAGAGACGCAGTGCTCGAAGGATATTATGTTTAAATGACATGTATGATTTGTGAAAACAATGTTTCAATATAATATAAGAGCTTTTTATACCTGTGCGTTCAAGTAATAAACTACTCCCTGTGCGGCCGTTTATTTATATGTATATATAAACTGAAAGATGGCAGTCCTTGGCTTCAGCCCCCACGCACATAGTGCGGGGGTGTTTGCAAAGAATGCGCTTTTTCACACTTAATCCAACGTCTTGGTCCTGTTAAGGAGGTGGTAGCGTAGCAAACTAGGAAACCGGACTATAATGCTTTATCACTTTCACTTAGCCATAGGAGTTCGAGGGTGGGGCTACTATATAGCCCACAGGGGCACCGCACTCTCCTGAATTAAAGGTGCGTATGTGCTGACCGAAAACCGGTCGCTTCGTTAATGTGGAGGAATTCTAAACATTCCGATGAGTCATCGAGTGGTTGACGGTCTCTCGCTATATCATGACGATCAGTTTTTGCTTTCTCTCTTGAGGTGCTCGCCCGGCGAACCGGGCACAATCGCGATAGTTCTCCACAGTGTCGCGTTAGCCGATAAAACAGAACGTAAGGCAGCAAAACACAGGAGCCGGGCAAACCCAACATTTGACCAAAGACATGATTCGGAGCTGATGCATATAAGGCCTAACTCAAGACGCCGAACACTCCCTAAGGTATTTGGTCTTTATAAAAACGGGCGGAATAATGCCCTAAGCCCACAGTGTTCAGTGCGTGCAAAAATTCTGGTGCGGCCAATGCCAAACGCCAGCCTCCTCCTCGGTTATAGTGAGAAACCGGGGATGTATATCAACAAGAGACAGTAAAAAGGTTTACGCAGGTCTTAATCTGAAAAGAATCCTTGCAACGGGTCCCTACTGCACGTCTGCGCCTGTGTCTCCGTTGTGCCGTAACCTAGACGGGTGTAGCATGTTGTTCATCTGTAAAAGAGAGGAACTTAGTTTAAAATAAAAAGGATCATGCAAGAGATGTACTTTATATTAAATAAACAGAGTACGATTCGAAGAAGTGAATAAAATTGAGCTTTATTGTCTCTTGTTATACATGCGTGCAGCCCCTTGTATGGGGTATGCCGCTAGTAGGCGCCGGACTCGTCTAGCCATGTCCGGGGTTTGAATGACCTATTCAGGTTCTTTGACTAGCGGAGCCGGATAGGTGTGGGGCTGTCAAGGCAGTCCCACGTTCTTCCGTGCTCAAGTAACACTTAATATTCCCTTTCAATGAGATGATGCCGCGTGGACCGGGCATTTTAAGTGTTAGAGATGCATAATGCGGTATTGCATTAAAGCGGGCGAAAGCTTCGCGTCCCAATAGTGCTTGATGGCTACTTTTAAACGGGGCGACATGGAAGATCAACTTTTCACGATGGAAGTTGTCGGATGAACCGAACACAACTTCTAGCAGTATGGAGCCCGTACAATGGGCATATGTGCCTGGCATTACTCCTTTAAAGGAGGTGTTGCTACGGCGAATTTTGGTTGGGTCTATCCGCATCCTGCGGATTGTGTCCTGATATATTAGGTTTATGTCACTGCCACCATCCATGAGGACGTGTGTAAATTGGAATCCGTCGATTATAGGATCCAATATCAAGGCAGTCCATCCTGCGTTCTGGATACCTTCGGAATAGTCATGATGGTCAAAGGTGATTGGTTTTGACAACCAGTGTTGGTACTCCGCTAGGGTAGTTTGTGCAGCGCGCATTCTAGTGGGCGCCGCTCTGTTTTTCCCTTTGATCACGTGAAGTGAGTTTACTGTTTTTAACCTCTTGTGGGAAATTCTTTTGTTTTCCGAGGCTCTGCTTGTGGTGCTCGTCATCATCTTCACTTGGTGTGTCGAGCCCCTTGTGTTCGGCGTTGAGTCTGTCGGACTGTTTGAAAACCCAACAATCTCTATGGGTATGGTTTGCAGGCCTCCCGGGAGTACTGTGGATTTGACATATCTTGTCCAAGATTTTGTTTAAGTTGGATAGCTTATCGCTATTGTCCTTGAGGGGAAGTTTTTTATTGTTCTGCCGTGAGCTTTTGAATCTGGCATTGACGGTCGTGCTCTTTGGACCGTTCCTTTTAATCCGGCGCTGGTCCTTGTTGCGCCGTGGTTTCCCGTTTCCATCCCTGACTTCGGATGTACTTGGGTCGCTGGTGCTGCATCTTGCTAGCCAGCTATCCTCTGCCGCGCAAAAGCGGGTCATGAGGCCTGTTAATGCGGCCATTGTTCTTGGCTTTTCTTGGCGAGGTGTCTGGCGAGCCATTCGTCTCGGACGTTGTGTTTGAAGGCTGCTAAGGCTTCGGCGTCCGGACAGTCGACTATTTGGTTCTTTTTAGTAAGGAACCTGTTCCAGAATTTCCGGGCTGACTCTCCGGGCTATTGGGTTATGTGACTTAGATCGTCTGCATCCGGAGGGCGGACATAGGTCCCCTGAAAATTTGCCCGAAACGCGTCCTCGAGCTCTTCCCAGCTTCCAATGGTATTTTCGGGGAGGCTTTTAAGCCAATGCCGAGCTGGCCCTTTGAGTTTGAGGGGTAAGTATTTTATGGCATGGAGATCATCTCCTCTAGCCATGTGTATGTGGAGGATATAATCCTCAATCCAGACTCGAGTGCATTGTTCCGTCATATGCCTCTATGTTTACGGGTTTGAATCCTTTGAAATTCATGATCCGGCACCTCATCGGTGAAACATAGGGGATGTGACGCCTGCATTTGGGTGTGCCGTGATGTTCGGATATTTGGCGTATTGCATTGCTTTGAAGAGCTTGCTTTCTCGGCCCATAGATGGACCTAACTGGGCCATCCTTTTGATGTGAATCCTTATGCGGATCGCGTGCCGGCTTGTGTGCGGCGCTATTTCCCGCTCTCTTTTTTCCGTGGGGTCGTCCATCCGACCGGGTGGCCTTCTTATTTTTTGATTGTGAGGGCTCTATGGCCTCTTCATCAAATTCGGGCAGTAGTTTTCTCTTTGGATAGCTCTTTGTTCGGCGACTGTCGTCGTATTTGTCCGCGGTGTTGAATACTTTGCTCCATTTGATCCTGAGTGCATCTTCCGCTGTTTTGAGCTTCCGCTTCTGCTTTTTCAGGCTACGCGCAGTGGCGACGAGCCTTTTCTGGAGGTTATTTTGCTCTAACAATTTGTCCGGCGTGAGATCGTCCGGATAATTGTCTTCGCCGAGGACGGGTTGTTTATCCAAGTTGTCTCGTTCGGACGATTGCTCGATAGTGTGTTCGTCGTCCACCGGTTCGGCCTGCTCTATGGCTGGGTCTCTGTTGAGGCGGGACTTGGTTCGGCGTTTACATTGCCATTTTGACTGTTTTTCGAGGGATTTATCCTTCGTAGCGTCCCGTTGTTCCTCGTCTTCATTTCCTTTAGGTGTATCCACCATGTATACGTCATGAGATGAGGTGGTTTTCCAGCATCCTATAGGTGCTGGTTCATTGTTGTCTCCTACATCGTCGTCCATACCGTCGATGTCTTCGGAGTCGAAATCGAGCACGTCGTGTAAGCTTTCGACAGTGGCTACGAAGTGGGTGGTGGGTGGGCGTTGAATTTCTTCATCGTCCGCATCCCAACCTTCCTGTCCGTAGTCCGGCTAGGCTCTCGAATAAAGAGAGACCTTAGTGAATTCAGGATGTCGCCAAAGGGCGAGTCTGAAAGATGTCATGATAGTGAACTCCATGACTGGCTCCCAATCGGATTCGATTGTCAGGGGCGCGGAGGGTTCTGAGTCCGGCACCCTCGAGTCAAGTTCTTCGCAAAGGACAGGGATGGAGTTCGGCTCAATCGCCGTAGAGATCGTAGCCCCCGAGGCGGCGTCCAACCACTCGTCCTCGATCGGGGAATCCGGCTCCAGATTAAGGGTCGGAGCGGATCTTTGGTGCGGCCTCGTGGCCTCGCTCGGCTGCAGAGCTAGATCATGCCCATCGAGACAGTGCGGCACGCTTGGCCGTGGCTCGAGTCCGTCGAAGATCAAGTCTCCGCGGATATCGGCCGTATAGTTCAAACTTCCAAATCTGACCTGATGGCCAGGGGCGTAGCTTTCGATCTGCTCCAGATGGCTAAGCGAATTGGCCCGCAGTGCAAAGCCGCCGAATATGAAGATCTGTCCGGGGAGAAAAGTCTCACCATGGACCGCGTCGTTGTTGATGATCGAAGGAGCCATCAGGCCTATCGGTGACGACACAGAGGAACTCTCAATGAAAGCACCAATGTCGGTGTCAAAACCGGCGGATCTCGGGTAGGGGGTCCCAAACTGTGCGTCTAAGGCGGATCTCGGGTAGGGGATCTCGGGTAGGGGATCTCGTGGATAGGGTGTGGGCCCCCTGGTCTTCATCTTTGGCAAGGATTTTTTTTATTATTTTTAACTAGATGTTCCGTGGAGTTTCAGGTCATTTCGAGAACTTTTGTTTTCTGCACATAAAACAACATCATGGCAATTCTGCTGAAAACAGCGTCAGTCCGGGTTAGTTCCATTCAAATCATGCAAGTTAGAGTCCAAAACAAGGGCAAATGTGTTTGGAAAAGTAGATACGACGGAGATGTATCAGACACGAGGCGGGGTAATGGAAGACCCGCAGTACGGAATGACAACAGTGGATCTCAACAATCTCGCGTATGCAGACGAACCATTCGTCCTAGCTAATGATGTGGCACATGTTTTCTATGTGAAGGATATGTCTACCAAGCCGAGAAAAAGAAAAGATAAGGAAGAGAATGCATCATACGATGAGCCAAAGCGCCACATAGTTCTTTCTGGGAAGAGAAACATAGTGGGAGTGGATGACAAGACAGACATGTCAGAAGATTGTGAAAAGTTTGATGAAATTGCTCCATTCACAGTGAATATTGACCCGAGCATCCAGTTAAATGATGAAGATTTTCCATGGCTACGGCGCAAAGGGACACACGCGAAGAAAAAGTTTCACACCCAAAGATCTGGGATGTGATCGGCTTCACTATCATCACTTTCTTCTATGTTTCACACCCGGGAGGGAATCTCCGTAATAGTTAGGGTAGTTATGTGTTTTGGCATTTGAAACACGAAGAAATTTTATGTGCAAACAAATTCTTTCATGCATTTACTGATTTTTTCAGCTAAATGACCCTGAAATTGAAAAGCATTTCAAATGAACTCAGAAAAGGTTGAAAGTTGGCATGGTATCACAATTTCACCCACATAGCATGTGCAAAAAGTAGAGATGGTTACCGTAAAATTGGATGCACCTCGTGTACAAAATGGACAATCTCTTTGAAGTATCGTGGTTTTGATGAAAACTCATACATTACATAGGCATTTCATTTTTAAATAACCTAAGCATTACCAAATTGAATATAATGATAAAACACACTAATATTAAACATAAAAAAAAGAATCACTGAAAAATCTATTTTCAAAGTTAAGTTATTCACAAACTAGTGATTCACACAAATTTCAAATAATTCAAAATTTAAACTATTCAAATTTGGAAACTACCGACACTAACAGAAAGTTTGTAATGTTTTGTTCCTAAAGCAAAAAATATTCCCAAAGAAACTCTAAATACAGCAAAAAATAACTCAAAAATAAATAAACCAAAAATAAATAAAGAAAAAAATAAGAAAATAAAAAATCCCACCTGTCGGTGTCAAAACCGGCGGATCTCGGGTAGGGGGTCCCCAACTGTGCGTCTAAGGCGGATGGTAACAGGAGGCGGGGGATGATACGTCTCCAATGTATCTATAATTTTTGATTGGTCCATGCTACTTTATCTACTGTTTTGGACTATATTGGGCTTTATTTTCCACTTCTATATTATTTTTGGGACTAACCTATTAACCGGAGGCCCAGCGAAATTGATGTTTTTGCCTATTTCGGTGTTTCTAAGAAAGCAGAATATCAAAGGGAGTTCAAGCGGAATGAAACCTTGGGAACGTGATTTTCTCACGTAACGTGATCCGGGAGACTTGGACCCTACTCCAAGAAATGTGAGAGGTCACGAGGGTGGGGGCGCCTGTAGGCGCCCCGCCTTATGGGCCCCTGTTGCTCCACCGACGTACTCCTTCCTCCTATATATACCTCATTGCCCCCAAACGATCGTAACAGGAGCCAAAACCTAATTCCACCGCCGCAACTTCCTCAGATCCACGATATCCCATCTTGGGGCCTGTTCCGGAGCTCCGTCGGAGGGGCATCCACCATGGAGGGCTTCTACATCATCACCATAGCCCCTCCGATGAAGTGTGAGTAGTTTACTTCAGACCTTCGGGACCATAGCTAGTAGCTAGATGGCTTCTTCTCTCGTTTTGGATCTCAATACAATGTTCTCCCCCTCTCTCGTGGAGATCTATTCGATGTAATATTCTTTTCACGGTGTGTTTGTTGAGACTGATGAATTGTGGGTTTATGATCCAGCTTATCTATGAATAATATTTGAATCTTCTCTAAATTCTTTTATGTATGATTGGTTATCTTTGCAAGTCTCTTCGAATTATCTGTTTGGTTTGGCCAACTAGATTGGTAGTTCTTGCAATGGGAGAAGTGCATAGCTTTGGGTTCAATCTTGCGGTGTCCTTACCCAAAGGATGTAAAGGGTTGCAAGGCACGTATTGTATTGTTGCCATCGATGATAACAAGATGGGGTATTTATCATATTGCATGAATTTATTCCTCTACATCATGTCATCTTGCTTAAGGTGTTACTCTATTTTTAACTTAATACTCTAGATGCATGTTGGATAGCGGTCGGTGAGTGGAGTAATAGTAGTAGATGCAGAATCGTTTGGGTCTACTTGTCTCGGACGTGATGCCTATATACATGATCATACCTAGATATACTCATAACTATGCTCAATTTCATCAATTGCTCAACGATGAATTTGTTCACCTTAGAATACTTATGCTCTTGAGAGAAGCCACTATTGAAACCTATGGCCCTCGGGTCTATTCTCATCATATCAATCTCCATCACTTTAATACTTGCTTTGATTTTACTTTGTCTTTTACTTTTCTCCGTGAAGGGATTCACAACCCCTAATCGCGTTGGTTGCGAGTAGCTATTGTTTTGTGCAGGTACGAGGGACTTGTGCGTGGCCTCCTATTGAATTGATACCTTGGTTCTCAAAAACTGAGGGAAATACTTACGCTACTCTGCTGCATTGTAACATCCCAAAAATTTAACCATCTTTTAATTATTAAATTTTGCCAGGAGTTTAAAAATTTTGCTTTCTGGATTTTTCTGTTGATTTCAGAACCCCTTTTCTTTAATATTGAGGAGTTTTACCCAAGTGGAAACTTTCCAAGAATGTATTGGACTTCTATGCTCTCTCAATATTACAATTCTTAATCAGTAGATTTATTTACATAATTGTTTCTCTCTGAGCTTTATTCCTTAAAATGACTTCCATTAGTTTTGGAGCTCTTTTTGAACTACAACCATTTGAGTAATTTAACTAAAATTCCAACCAAAATTTGGAGATGTCATGTGATGTTTCTAAATCACTTTTATGCAAAAAATATATTTCATTCATTGAATATTTTGAGTTCTACACCTAATTTTCAAATCTGGTCCAGTGGGCAGTTTTGCACTACAGCCTATTTAAATATTTCTTTAAAGCCTCCACCAAAATTATGGGATGTCAGTGGTAGCATGCAATCCAACTTTATGCAAAAACCTAGTGATGTTCTTTGGAAAAATTGAGTGAATCAACCTCTTTTTCATTCTGGTCCAGCCTTGTGATTTCTACTGCAACCCTAATTATTTTTGCTCTAGTGACCTTGTGCTTTCTCCTGCTTGTAGTCAACCCTACAAAACCCCTAAGTCCAGGAGCATGCACCCATTGGGACATTTTTGGTTCATGTAATGATGCCATTTACCCCCTGTCCAGAATTGAAGTTTTGCAAAACTTGCACTAATAAGTTTCTCCATTTGGCAAACTAACCTCACCACCCTCTCATGCATCTAAAGAGACCCCACTCTGGAAGATTTGACCACCCCAAGTACTGCCTAGATGCCTCTGGCATTTCGTCAAACACCCTGTGTGCATAGACAAATTTGGCATGGTTGAAGGTTTTGTGTTGTGAACTTCCCCCTTGTCCAAACCAAGTTGTCTAGTAGCCTTCTAACTGTCTCTAACCTAGGCATGTGGATTTGCATTGGCTCTCTAGCAATTTTGGTCGCCCTGGCATTTCATCGAACGAGTGTCGTGCACGCCTGGAGTGCGAAAGAGCGTTTGCACGTTTCAGGCGTCGAGCCAAAGACGCCTGGATAAGTTTCCCGAGCTCATCCTGATCCCCTCCCTCTCGCCGCGTCACGCCAGAAGCCCCGACCGCCCCCTCGCCCCCTGCAGCGTCGCCACAGCACGCCTCTTGGCGGCACGCTTGCGGCCGCGTCCGCCCCTGCCATGGGCGGCACCGCCCACACCACCACAGCGCGCCAGCTCGCCTCCTTAGACAGTGGAGCGTTCGTCGTTAGCCCCTGAAGCTAGCCAGCCACCGCCACGTCGCCCTGCAGCACAGTAGGGCGGTCCGCCGACGAGCTGATCCACGGCCGCCGCGAACCGACATGGATGTGCTAGAAAAGGAGGCCCCTGAGCTCCTCCGAGCACTGAGGCAGCCTCACACCATCCTCCTGGTGCCCCCGTTGCCATCAATTGAAGAGGAAAAGGCCGTCTTCACCCTCTCCGGTCAGCTCGGCCGCCGCCTCATCCCGGTTCACCCCGGCGCCACCAGGGCCTCCCCCACCTTTCCATCACCACCACTCGACTCCTCTTTGTCTTGCGGAGCCGCCCAGACCCCCAACTACGATGGAGCATCACCCTAGCCCGAGCCCCCAAATCCACCGAAACCTTCCCTCCGTCGCAGTGCTCGCCGCCAGCGATTCCCTCCACCCCCAACGACCCTACAACCATCGGAAGGACCGCCCTAGATCCGCGGATCCATCCCCGACCTCAGCTCCCCGCGAGGAACCACCGTTCGCCGGCGACGATCACCGGAGTCCCGCCTCTGCTCGCGCAGAGGAAGAGGAGAGAGTGGAGACTAGTCAAACATGACTAGTGGGTCCCCTGGACCCACTGTCAGTGACTCCTTGCGCGGTCCACGCTGAATAAGTGGGGGCGTAAAACCTCAAGTACGCCTCCTTTGGCCGAAAGCGTAATCCCGTTTGAAACGTTTTCTTTTTCTGTTTTTATTAAAAACAGATTTTTACCAAAACTTTGACTAGCTATAACTTTTTCAATATAACTCCAAATGAGTTGATTCTTTTTCCTACCTCTCTCAAATATTGTATAGTTTATTTTAAGATTTATTTCAAAAATTCTTGGACAACTTTTTGGTACTGTTTTTAAACTATATATTGATTCAAAAATATTTTAAATAGGATTTTTGGAGAGGAGAAAGCTTTCAAGAGTTTTGGAATGCACCCTGCCTCCCCACGACTTGAAGGCAAGCATTCTGAACCCTGGCATAATATTGTGTGTGTTATTTGACACGGTAACAACACCACCTCGACACGGGGTATACGTCATTTTATGTGATGATGTGTTCCTACTCATGAGTGCATATTAATGATTTCATGCATTGGAGTTTGATATGGTTGTGATGGTAATCACCGTCATATGCCTTTCATGCATACCGGAAGGGAATCCGGGAAGGCCTCTGTCTTGGGTAGACACGGTCTTGTCCCTAGTTCTCTGTCGAGACGGTCGTGTCCGGTATGGCATGAGGGGGTATGTCGCGTGGTGTTTCTGCATTGGTTGAAGTATATATTGTTATGCTAATCATGCGGGGATATTTAAACCTCTGAGTCGACCGTAGATCGAGTCTTGTTCAGTAACCCCATACTTGTTTTATGCTGCCACTTGTCCCTGCCATAGGTAGGGTATGGTTCGATAAGTTGTCAACCCCTTTCCTAGCACACACCATACGGAGAGGCCATGGTGGAAGATCTGGGAGGCATCCGGTAGTCATGCCACCGGGTCCGGGAGCATGGGTGTTTCGGTTGTATCCGAAAGGGGGTAGCTCCCCAGTTTGCGCGCGGTATAAATTTTGTGATCCCATGTTACGTCGAGGTTGTAGCCTCCCCACTTAGAGTTTCGCTTAATAGGTGTCGTGGGTGATTCCAGACATCGGTAAGTTAGGCTGGTGTGTGCGGATAGGTGTGTTTTCAATTAAAAGGTCAGAGCGGAATTAGTCCCGATGGACTAAAGGAATCCGTTACTCGTGGGTAAAGAGTACACTCTCTGCAGAGATTAAATCTATTTGAATAGCCGTGTCCATGGTTAAGGATTACAGTCTGGGATGGGTCACGTGTCGGTCTTAGTGTCGGTCTTCGTTGGAGAAACTGTTAAACCAGAACTGGGATCACGACTTGTGACTTGTGATGATCATGATTATTATTTGTTGTGGACTAACCCGTTATATTATTGGAATTATCGAGTATCCCTGGGATGGTTCTACCTCCTGGATATTCACTGTGATTATTTATAAGCCCTTTATGTGGTGTCGCTGAGACGCCCGACTGTGGCATGCTTGTTATTTATTTACTTTATAAGCCCTTTATGTGGTGTCACTGAGACGCCTGAATCGTGGCATGCTTGTTAATTATTTACTTTATAAGCCCTTTATGTGGTGTCACGAGACGCCTGATCGTGGCATGCTTGTTATTTATTTACTTTATAAGCCCTTTATGTGGTGTCATTGAGACGCCTGATCGTGGCATGCTTGTTATTTATTAACTTTATAAGCCCTTTATGTGGTGTCGCTCAGACGCCCGACTGAGGCATGCTCGTTGTTTACGAACCTTTTGAGGCGTCGCTTCAGACACCCGATCGGTGCATTTTATTACTACAATGTTATTGCATATCCATAAATAACCTGCTTGCATGCATCAGAGATTTTATTTTTGTGACTGACGTCATGATCACAAAATATTTCAGAACATAATTATCGTTGTTATATTATACCCGTGTTCATAATGTTTGCGAGTACATTCAAAAGTACTCACTGGCTTGTCCCTGGCTATTGTCTTGGCCAGATTTCTTGCGCTAAGAGGAGCGACCGTGATGACAGCCCCGGAACCTACGCAATGGTGATAGCAGCCTCGAAGATAGGAGTTATCCTGGTCAGCTGTTCCTGTGGGAAATGGAGTCCCATAGACGCTAATGATCCACAAACCGCTTCCGCCATCAACCACTAGAAACCATTTGTTGTACTCACAGGCCAGAATGGTCTTGTACTGCATATTTTGTATTTTGCTTGGAATTTCTGTATCAAGTTGGTGCATCATCAGCTAACCGTAATCCTGGGGCTGGTGAGCACAAGGGCCATTTTCCGGAAATTAATACCCGGAAAACCGGTCGCGACAAACTTGGTATCAGAGCTAGGCTGACCATTGGCTAATCCTGTCTTAGCCTGGTCAAAAAAACCTAGGTAAACCAACCCTTCAGACCTTAACCAAACCCCGACCAAGCTTCTCGTGCAAGATAGCCACACAGTGAGCCTGACACCTTTTGACAGTCGGTGCCCAGCCTATAATCTTAGCCTGTCGATCACGCGCCAGTGACCGGCGCCCTATATGTCCCATCCACAAGCGTGCGAAGGAAGACTCCGTTCCCTTTTCTATAAAAAGGGCACGCTAGCCTCAACCCAAAGACAAAGACAGCCTCTTCCCGAACCAAGCCATAATGCACGGCCCCGTAGTGCACAATGAGACCACAAAGAACCAACCTTGGAGGTTTTGTGACCATACTGCAAACCTCACCCGTCGTACCTATGCGTTAGAAGAGCCCCCGAGAATATGTTGTGTACCAAGGACCCATGAGCGGTGAGAGCCATCAATTTCAGGCCATCAGACACATCTATAGTAGGGTCTGCCGCCGTAACGCCCCTACAGGTTCACCGGAAGGACAACTTCCTTCGAGCCACAAGCCATCCAGCTAGCTGCTCGAGAGGCTATAGTTCAACTCCGGCAGTTGTCGCCCAGAGTTAACTGTCGCTCGTTCCACTACTACCCCAGGCGTGAAGGGTATGGTAGACCACCCCAAGTTGCCAACGAAGATCATGAGACGGATCCTGCATAGTTGCACCTAGTGCGCTATGTAGGTGCACTAAAGGGACTGTTCGATCAAATCACCATTGATCTGATCGCAGCTCGTGGAGAGCTGGTTCGCCGAGCCCCGGCAAGCAGGGAAGACGAGCCCGACGCCGACAACCCAGTCGTGTTGTTCGGACACCCGATCCAGACCCTGAGGTCAGCCCCAGCCATCATCCAAGGTGCTTTGATGACCCCAGAAGTGCTTCGTCGCCTTTTGGGAGCACACTCCAACGGGATTGTGGCCAACAATCCCCGCGATGGTCATCATCGCCACCCCGACCCTGCAGCCCCTCAACCACCTCCAGCTAATCCCGACGGTGAGACCCGTGGAGAAGCCTCGACATCCACAAGGCACGCCCGTTTGGATATAAACGAGGTAGACTAAGTCACCCGAGTAGTGCCGAGTCTCAGTCTATCCTCACTTTGTAATCGTGTGACCTTGTAAATAAACGCAGCCTGTTGTTGTGCCTCTGTTTTAATAGTAACCCTTGCATAATTGTGTCAGCCTACAGTTGCATTTTTATTTCAGGCACAGCTACCAAAACCAACCCCGATGACACCCACAGTAACACGTCCCTTTTGTGAGATATGTGTATCTGTGGCTCTGACCCCGACTCTTGGAGCTGATCTAGCAAATTTATTACCTTTCACCACGGTAAATAACCCAGCCCGGATGCTATATAAGAAGGCCACCTCGTGACCTTGCCAGGCACCCTTCACCTCGTGTACCACCCTCACAACCATTTCTTGCCATGTCGAGCCCTAGTATTTATCTGAGAACCCCAGATGCAACCCCGGGTAACTTTGTCAAAATATTGTGGGACTTTACCTGCAGTACCATGGGTTCTACCCAGCCACCCCAGTACGAGCTGTTCAAATCGAGAATCACCCCTTCCACCTCGAAATATTGGGCAGCAGTACACATCCCTCCCGTAAACTCAAACCAAGACCCAACGGAGGTCTCCTTCGTGGGGAAATCTATGCCGACCCCACATATGGCCATAGAAGCTGCCGCTTCTGAAGCGCTTGCTGCTCGCCGATTCGCGGTACCCTATGCCAGTGACGAGGGTATTATTACTTTCGAGCCGCAGCACCCGGAGAAGTAATATCTTTCCCGATGGACGATTTGTGAGAGACCCAAAGATCGGCCAACCTTGTCGATGCGTCGCCATCGCTCAAGAACGTTTGAACCAGCGAGTAATGGGTTATCTCCGAATCTCGCTGATTTGAATCCTCAGATTGCCATCGGCGAACTAATCGAGCCCGACCAGGAGAGACACATACATTGACTGGTCAATCCACTCCCCGATAGAAGAGGAGTGTGTCCCGATGCGAAGACGTTTTCTCGGGACCCCGTCCAGTTACCGTTTTCATTTTAGACGTCACTGCTGTAATTTTTATGGCTACATTTATTTATATGTTGTAACTTATGCATGGTACCCCGAGGTTGTGCGGCGAATAAATTATTTAGTTTCAATTTATTTGAGTAGTTTTTGATGTGGTTTAACGCTAAATTTTACTGATTTCTCTCGCGAAAAATCCTGGAGTGAGACTTCTTTTCACTATATTGCTACCTCGCATATCTTCTCACGACATGGATTGTTTTTATTCACGCAGCACCACGGCAGCAGACCCACAACCACTCGGACTCATACACTGCTTGCAAAGACACGTAACCGTGTTGCATCTCACCGACCCCCTCCCTAAGCGCACCACAGCCTCCAAAGGAGAGATTAGTGGATAATCATCCGGATACTAGTCACCTCCAGCACACCGACAACAGTTAACACCCGGCATCACACCTAGTCCTCGTGATCACCGCCACCGCGGAGAGCCAGCACCCGAGCGGCAGCACGCGGCGATCATCGAGGATCATCGCGCACAGGAGCACGGAGAGCCCCAAAGATCGCCGCCAGCCCTCCGCACACCAGGATCACGTACCAGTCCGGCACCGCCTCCGTCATTAGAGCCTCGTCTCGAGCTCCTGTAAGCAGTAATGGAGGAGAAGGAGGAGGAGAAGCGAGGCCAGGTCCGAAGAAGAAGAAGGAGCACCGCGGCCGTTTTATAGCTCGAGATCGGTGTACGGTGGGAGAGGTCCACCAGCGCCGCTCGTCGCCCGATCGCCGGTGTTCGGAGGCGAATCATGGCGGCAAAGGCCGACAGCCAAGACTGCCCGCGAGGTGAGTGCACGCTGCACCGGCAGCAAGCACACCGCGCACTACCGCAGTATGGCCTAGATGCCCTACGCGCTAGACGTCGCCGGTGGAGAAAGCGCGGGACAGCGCGGGAGAGAGGAAGAAGAGAGAGCCAAAGGAAGGAGGAGAGCCGACAATGGGCCTGGGTCCACTGTCACCGAGAGGGAGCACTGTGCTCTCGGGTACGACCAGCGTATTTTAGAATTTAGAATTTATTCTAAATTTACTACGTCCAACGTAGAAATCGCTTGTTTTTCCCTAAAACGTGGATTTCTCCACACAACGCCAGTGTCCCACACTGTAGTTTCACACCACTTATTGCCCTCTCATTGTAGCCGCATTTTACCGCTTAAGTAAAGTAATTGTTTTGACCTGCTAAAAGTATTTTTTTTCAAAAAAACAATCCTTAGCAAATCTCGAGGACGAGATTTTTTCTTAAGGGGGGTAGTGTTGTAACACCCCAAAAATTTAACCATGTTTTAATTATTAAATTTTGCCAGGAGTTTAAAAATTTTGCTTTCTGGATTTTTCTGTTGATTTCAGAACCCCTTTTCTTTAATATTGAGGAGTTTTACCCAAGTGGAAACTTTCCAAGAATGTATTGGACTTCTATGCTCTCTCAATATTACAATTCTTAATCAGTAGATTTATTTACATAATTGTTTCTGTTTGAGCTTTATTCCTTAAAATGACTTCCATTAGTTTTGGAGCTCTTTTTGAACTACAACCATTTGAGTAATTTAACTAAAATTCCAACCAAAATTTGGAGATGTCATGTGATGTTTCTAAATCACTTTTATGCAAAAAAATATATTTCATTCATTGAATATTTTGAGTTCTACACCTAATTTTCAAATCTGGTCGATTGGGCAGTTTTGCACTCTGACATATTTAAATATTTCTTTAAAGCCTCCACCAAAATTATGGGATGTCGGTGGTAGCATGCAATCCAACTTTATGCAAAAACCTAGTGATGTTCTTTGGAAAAATTGAGTGAATCAACCTCTTTTTCATTCTGGTCCAGCCTTGTGATTTCTATTGCAACCCTAATTATTTTTGCTCTAGTGACCTTGTGCTTTCTCCTGCTTGTAGTCAACCCTACAAAACCCCTAAGTCCAGGAGCATGCACCCATTGGGACATTTTGGTTCAGGTAATGATGCCATTTACCCCTGTCCAGAATTGAAGTTTTGCAAAACTTGCACTAACAAGTTTCTCCATTTGGCAAACTAACCTCACCACCCTCTCATGCATCTAAAGAGACCCCACTCTGGAAGATTTGACCACCCCAAGTACTGCCTAGATGCCTCTGGCATTTCGTCAAACACCACATGTGCATAGACAGATTTGGCATGGTTGAAGGTTTTGTGTTGTGAACTTCCCCTTGTCCAAACCAAGTTGTCTAGTAGCCTTCTAACCTGTCTCTAACCTAGGCATGTGGATTTGCATTGGCTCTCCGGCAATTTTGGTCGCCCGGCATTTCGTCGAACGAGTGCTGCAGACGCCGGAGCGCGAGCGAAAGCAGAGCGTTTTGCACTTTCGCGTCTGAGCCAAAGACGCCTGGATAAGTTTCCCCGAGCTCATCCTGATCCTCCCCCTCTCGCCGCGTCACGCCAGAAGCCCCGGCCGCCCCCTCGCCCCCTGCAGCGTCGCCACAACAAGCCTCTTGGCGGCACGCTTGTGGCCGCGTCCGCCCCTGCCATGGGCGGCACCGCCCACACCACCACAGCGCGCCAGCTCGCCTCCTTAGACAGTGGAGCATTCGTCGTTAGCCCCTGAAGCTAGCCAGCCACCGCCACGTCGCCTCAAGAAGATGAGGGCGGTCCGCCGATGAGCTGATCCACGGCCGCCGCGAACCGAGATGGATGTGCTATAAAAGGAGGCCCCCGAGCTCCTCCGAGCACTCAGACAGCCTCACACCGTCCTCCTAGTGCCCCCGTTGCCATCAATTGAAGAGGAAAAGGCCGTCTTCACCCTCTCCGGTCAGCTCGGCCGCCGCCTCATCCCGGTTCACCCCGGCGCCACCAGGGCCTCCCCACCTTTCCATCACCACCACTCGACTCATCTTCGTCCTGCGGAGCCGCCCAGACCCCCAACTACGACGGAGCATCACCCTAGCCCGAGCCCCCAAATCCACCGAAACCTTCCCTCCGCCGCAGTGCTCGCCGCCGACGATTCCCTCCACCCCCGACGACCCTACAACCACCGGAAGGACCGCCCTAGATCCGCGGATCCATCCCCGACCTCAGCTCCCAGCGAGGAACCGCCTTTCGCCGGCGACGATCGCCGGAGTCCCGCCTCTGCTCGGGCAGAGGAAGAGGAGAGAGTGGAGACTAGTCAAACATGACTAGTGGGTCCCCTGGACCCACTGTCAGTGACTCCTTGCACGGTCCATGCTGGATAAGTGGGGGCATAAAACCTCAAGTACGCCTCCTCTGCCCGAAAGCGTAATCCCATTTGAAACGTTTTCTTTTTCTGTTTTTATTAAAAACAGATTTTTACCAAAACTTTGACTAGCTATAACTTTTTAAATATAACTCCAAATGAGTTGATTATTTTTCCTACCTCTCTCAAATATTGTCTAGTTTATTTAAAGATTTATTTCAAAAATTCTCGGACAACTTTTTGGTACTGTTTTTCAACTATATATTGATTAAAAAATATTTTAAATAGGATTTTTGGAGACAGGAGAAAGCTTTCAAGAGTTTTGGAATGCACCCTGCCTCCCCATGACTTGAAGGCAAGCATTCTAAACCCTGGCATAATATTGTGTGTGTTATTTGACACGGTAACAACACCACCTCGACACGGGGTATACGTCATTTTATGTGATGATGTGTTCCTACTCATGAGTGCATATTAATGATTTCATGCTATTGGAGTTTGATATGGTTGTGATGGTAATCACCGTCATATGCCTTTCATGCATATCGGAAGGGAATCCGGGAAGGCCTCTTTCTTGGGTAGACACGGTCTTGTCCCTAGTCCTCTGTCGAGACGGTCGTGTCCGGTATGGCATGAGGGGGTATGTCGTGGTGTTTCTGTCTGTTGGTTGACGTATATATTGTTATGCTAATCATGCAGGGAATATTTAAACCTCCTGAGTCGACCGTAGATCGAGTCTTGTTCCGGTAACCCCCATACTTGTTTCATGCAGCCACTTGTCCCTGCCATAGGTAGGGTACGGTTCAGTAAGTTGTCAACCTCTTTCCTAGCACACACCGTATAGAGAGGCCATGGTGGAAGATACCGGAGGCATCCGGTAGGCATGCCACCTGGTCCGGGAGCATGGGTGTTTCGGTTGTAGCCGAATGGGTAGCTCCCCTAGTTTTGTATGGTATAAATTTTTGTGATCCCATGTTACGTCGAGGTTGTAGCCTCCCCACTTAGAGTTTCGCTTAACAGGTGTCGTGGGTGATTCCAGACATCGGTAAGTTAGGCTGGTGTGTGCGGATAGGTGTGTTTTCAATTAAAAGGCCGTAGACGGAATTAGTCCCGATGGACTAAAGGAATCCGTTACTCGTGGGTAAAGAGTACACTCTCTGCAAAGATCAAATCTATTCGAATAGCCGTGTCCATGGGTAAGGACTACAGTCTGGGATGGGTCAAGTGTCGGTCTTAGTGTAGGTCTTCGGAGGAGAAACTGTTAAACCAGAACTGGGATCATGACTTGTGACTTGTGATGATCATGATTATTATTTGTTGTGGACTAACCCGTTATATTATTGGAATTATCGAGTATCCCTGGGATGGTTCTACCTCCTGGATATTCACTGTGATTATTTATAAGCCCTTTATGTGGCATGCTTGTTATTTATTTACTTTATAAGCCCTTTATGTGGTGTCGTTGAGACACCCGACTGTGGCATGCTTGTTAATTATTTACTTTATAAGCCCTTTATGTGGTGTCATTTGAGGCCTTCATCGTGGCATGCTTGTTATTTATTTACTTTATAAGACCTTTATGTGGTGTCGCTGAGACGCCTATCGCGTGGCATGCTTGTTATTTATTTACTTTATAAGCCCTTTATGTGGTGTCGCTCAGACGCCCGACTGAGGCATGCTCGTCGTTTACCAACCTTTCGAGGCGTCGCTTCAGACACCTGATCGGTGCATTTTATTACTACTATGTTATTGCATATCCATAAATAACCTGCTTGCATGCATCAGAGATTTTATTTTTGTGACTGACGTCATGATCATAAAATATTTCAGAACATAATTATCGTTGTTATATTATACCCGTGTTCATAATGTTTGTGAGTACATTCAAAAGTACTCACTGGCTTGTCCCTGGCTATTGTCTTGGCCAGATTTCTTACGCAGAGAGGAGCGACCGTGATGACAGCCCCGGAACCTAAGCAATGGTGATAGCAACCTCGCGAAGATAGGAGTTATCATGGTCAGCTGTTCCTGCGGGAAATGGAGTCCCATAGACCCTAATGATCGACAAACCGCTTCCGCCATCAACCACTAGAAACCATTTGTTGTACTCACAAGCCAGAATGGTCTTGTACTGCATATTTTGTATTTTGCTTGGAATTTCTGTATCAAGTTGGTGCCTCATCAGCTAACAGTAATCCTGGGGCTGGTGAGCACAAGGGCCATTTTCTGGAAATTAAAAGCCGGAAAACCGGTCGCGACATGCATCATCCTCTCCTCTTCGTGGGAAAACCAACGCAAGCTCAAGACGTAGCAGGGGACACGATGTTTACCCAGGTTCGGGCCCTCTCGATGGAGGTAATACCCTACTTCCTGCTTAATTGATCTTGATGATATGAGTATTACAAGAGTTGATCTACCACGAGATCGTAGAGGCTAAAACCCTAGAAGCCAGCCTATGGTATGATTGTTGTTGTCCTACGGACTAAACCCTCTGGTTTATATAGACACTGGAGGGGACTAGGGTTACACAGAGTCGGTTACAAGGGAGGAGATCTACATATCCGTATTGCCAAGCTTGCCTTCCACGCCAAGGAGAGTCCCATCCGGACACGGGACGAAGTCTTCAATCTTATATCTTCATAGTCCGGTCAAAGGATATAGTCCGGCTGTCCGAGGACCCCCTAATCCAGGACTCCCTCAGTAGCCCCTGAACCAGGCTTCAATGACGATGAGTCCGGCGCGCAGATTGTCTTCGGCATTGCAAGGCGGGTTCCTCCTCCGAATACTCCATAGAAGATTTTGAACACAAAGACAGTGTCCAGCTCTGCAAAATAAATTCCACATACCACCTGCAGAGAGAATAATATTTCCACAAATCTAATCTGCTGACGCATTTTGCAGCATGACATCACACCATGGCCTGGTCATTATTCGAACCGTTTTTCACAACCAGCCACTACACAGATCGCGAGGCAGTTTCCTTGGCACATCTTGTCGAAGCAGAGATCGTGTCCCCTTATCACGGGATTCTCATCAATACGGGTGTGGGTAACCCAACCACGCCATCAATTACGGCGCTTGGGGAATAAGCGATTTTACCAGGTAAGTGGGGAGGCGCCTCGCCTCTTCCACCCTTATAAAGGGACAAGGATTCACCCTTTTTACCCACGCCTTCTTCCTCCTTGCTCATCCATTCTTGCGCACTCGAGCTCCAGCGCCCAAGTTCACGTTTTTCTCCTCAAACAACTCCAAGCATGTCCTGAGCGGGAGGCAAGTGGATGGTCTCCTCCGTTATGGAGGAGAACATCACAAAGCTACGGGGAGCCGGATATCTAGCCGCGGATATCGCACACCCGCTGCCAGATGCGGGGCAGATCATCCCTACGCCAGATCCCCATGAGAGGGTGGTTGAGGGAGTCCTGGATTAGGGGGTGTCCGGATAGCCAGACTATAGCCTTTGGCCGGACTCCTGGACTATGAAGATACAATATTGAAGACTTCGTCCCGTGTCCGTATGGGATTTTCCTTGGGGTGGATGGCAAGCTTGGCGATACGAATTTGTATATCTCCTACCTTTGTAACCGACTCTGTGTAACCCTAGCCCTCTCTAGTGTCTATATAAACCGGAGGGTTTTAGTCCGTAGGACGAACAACAATCATACCATAGGCTAGCTTCTAGGGTTTAGCCTCTCTGATCTCGTGGTAGATCTACTCTTGTACTACCCATATCATCAATATTAATCAAGCAGGAGTAGGGTTTTACCTCCATCGAGAGGGCCCGAACCTGGGTAAAGACATCGTGTCCCTTGTCTCCTGTTACCATCCGCCTAGACGCACAGTTCGGGACCCCCTACCCGAGATCCGTCGCTTTTGACACCGACATTGGTGCTTTCATTGAGAGTTCCTCTGTGTCGTCATCTTTAGGCCCGATGGCTCCTCCGATCATCAACGACGATGCGCTCCAGGGTGAGACTTTTCTCCCCGGACAGACCTTCGTATTCGGCGGCTTTGCACTCTGGGCCAATTAAGCAGCCATCCGGAGCAGATTGAAAGCTACGCCCCACCACGGGTCAGATTTGGAAGTTTGAACTACACGGCCAATGTCCGCGGAGACTTGATCTTCGACGGGTTCGAGCCATAGCCAGCGCGTCGCCGCATCACGAGGGCATGATCTAGCTCACACCGAACAAAGGTGTCACGGAGGCCGCAAGATGTTCGCTCCAACCTTTAGCTCGGAGCTGACTGCGTCGATCGAGGACGGGTCGCTGGACACCGCCTCGGGGGCTGCAATCTCTACGGCGATTGAGCCGTACACCTACCCCGTCCTTTGCGAAGCTCGTAACTCCAAGGTGCCGGACTCCTCTCCGGACTCCGAGCCTTCCGCACCCCCGCCAATCGAATCCGGTTGGGCGCCGATCATGGAATTCGCTGCCGCGGACATCTTTCAGCACTCGCCCTTTGGCGACATCCTGAATTCACTAAAGTCTCTCTCTTTATCAGGAGAGCCCTGGCCGGATTACGGTCAGGAAGGTTGGGATGCGGACGACGAAGAAATTCAAAGCCCACCCACCACCCACTTCGTAGCCACTATCGATGACTTAACTGACATGCTCGACTTCGACTCCGAAGACATCGACGGTATGGACGACGATGTAGGGGAGGAACATGAACCAGCACCTATAGGGCACTGGAGAACCACCTCATCTCACGATGTATATATGGTGGACACACCTAAAGGAAGCGACGATGAGGAACAACGGGGCCTTCTGAAGGACCATTCCCTCGAAAAGCAGTCAAAACGGCGGCGTAAGCGCCGCTCAATGTCCCGCCTCGACAAAGACAACAGCCATACAGACCCAGCCATAGAGCAGGGCGAACCAGTGGACGACGAACACGCTATCGAGCAACCGTCCGAACAGGACAATCTGGATAAACAACCCGTCCCCGGCGAAGATAACAGTCCGGACGATCTCACGCCGGACAAGTTCTTTGGAGCAGAAGAACCTCCACAAAAGGCTCGTCGCCACTGCACGTAGCCTGAAAAAGCAGAAGTGGAAGCTCAAAACAGCGGAAGATGCACTCAGAATCAGATGGAGCAAAGTACTCAACACCGCAGACAAATACGACAACAGTCGCCGAACGAACCCAAAGCGAAAGCTACTGCCTGAATTTGATGAGGAGGCCGTAGAACCCCCGCAATCAAAAAACAAAGAGGCCACCCGGTCGGATGGACGACCCTATGGCAAACAGAGAGCGGCAAACGGCGCCACACACAAGCCGGAACGCGATCCGCACAGGGATTCGCATCAAAAAGATGGTCCAGTTAGATCTATCTACGGGCCAAGAAAGCAAGCTCTAGTAAGCAATGCAACACATCAAGTATCCGAACATCATGGTACACCTAAATATAGGGGTGCCGCACACCCCTATGTTTCACCGATGAGGTGCTTTGGATTATGAATTTCGGCGGGATTCAAGCCCGTAAACATAGAGGCATCTGACGGAACAACAGACCCTGGAGTCTGGATTGAGGATTACATCCTCCACATACACATGGCTAGAGGAGATGATCTCCATGCCATAAAATACTTACCCCTCAAGCTCAAAGGGCCAGCCCGGCATTGGCTTAAAAGCCTTCCCCAACCATTGGAAGTTGGGAGGAGCTCGAGGATGCTTTTCGGGCAAATTTTCAAGGGACCTATGTCCGACCTCCGGACGCCTACGATTTAAGTCACATAACTCAACAAGCCGGAGAGTCAGCCTGGAAATTTTGGAATAGATTCCTTACTAAAAAAACAAATAGTCGACTGTCCGGACGCCGAAGCCTTAGCAGCTTTCAAACACAACGTCCAAGACGAATGGCTCGCCAGACACCTTGGCCAAGGAAAGCCAAGAACAATGGCCGCATTAACAAGCCTCATGACCCGCTTTTGCGCGGGAGAGGATAGCTGGCTGGCAAGATGCAGCACCAGCGACCCAAGTACATCCGAAGTCAGGGATGGAAACGGGAAACCATGACGCAGCAAGGACCAGCGTCGGACCAAGGGAAATAGTCCAAAGAGCACGACAGTCAACGCCGGATTCAAAAGCTCTCGGCAGAATTATAAAAAGCTGCCCCTTAAGGATAACAGGGACGAGCTATCTAACTTAAAAAAATCTTGGACAAGATATGCCAAATCCACAGTACTCCCGGGAAGCCTGCAAACCATACCCACAGAGATTGTTGGGTCTTCAAGCAGTCCGGCAAACTCAACGCCGAACACAAGGGGCTCGACACACCAAGCGAGGGCGATGACGAACCCCAAAAGCAGAGCACCGGAAAACAAAAGAATTTCCCACAAGAAATCAAAACAGTAAACTCACTTCACGTGACAAAAGGGAAAAATAGAGCGGCGCCCATAGAGTGCAGCGCCATTCGGCCTATCCGGAGGAGTCCCGCCACTGGTTGTTAAAACCAATCACCTTCGACCATCGGGATTACTCTAGAAGTATACGAAATACAGGTTGGACTGCCTTGATATTAGATCCAATAATTGGCGGACTCCAATGTTCACAAGTCCTAATGGACGGCGGCAGTGATCTAAACCTGCTATATCAGGACACAATCCGCAAAATGGGGATAGACCCAACCAAATTTCGCCATAGCAACACTTCCTTTCAAGGGGTAATGCCAGGCCCATATGCCCATTGTACGGACTCTCCACTGCTAGAAGTTGTGTTCGGCTCACCCGACAACTTCCGCCGTGAAAAGTTAACCTTCCACCTCGCCCCATTTACAAGTAGCTATCAAGCACTATTGGGACGCGAAGCTTTCGCCCGCTTTAACGCAATACCGCATTATGCATCCCTTACACTTAAAATGCCCGGTCCACGCGGCATCATCTCGTTAAAAGGAAACATCGAGGGTTCCTCGAGTCCGGAAAATCGTGCGGTTGCCATGACAGCCACACAATAAACCGGCTTCACCAATAAAAGCACTTAGACAGGTCGTCCAGACCCCGGACATGGCTGGACGAGTCCGGTGTAAACATGCAAGGGCTTACTAGACACATACCCCCGTACAAGGGGCTCCGCAACAAGAGACCATAAAGCTCAATTTTATTCATTTTTTGAATTGTACTTCGTTTATTTAATATAGCGTACATTTTTGCACGACCTTTTTCAACTAAGTTCCTCTCTTTTATAGATGAACATCGTGCTACAGCCGTCCAGGATACGGCAACGGAGACACAGGCGCAGACATGCAGTAGGGACCCATCGCAAGGATTCTTTTCAGATTAAGACCTTGCGTAAACCTTTTTCACTGTCTCTTGTTGATACACATCCCCCGATTTCTTGCTATAACCGAGGAGGGGCTGGCGTTTTTGCATAGGCCACGTCGAATTTCGCACGCATACACGGACACGAGGGCTTATTACCAAGGGCGATTGTTCGACCCGTTTTCATAAAGACCGAATACCTTAGGGAGTGTTCGGCGTCTCGAGTTAGGCCTTATATGCATCAACTCCGAATCATGTCTTTGGTCAAATGTGGGTTTGCCCGGCTCCTGTGTTTTGCTGCCTTACGTTCCGCTCTATCGGCTAATGCGGCACCAGGAGAACTACTGCGATTGTGCCCTGGTTCGGTCAGGCGAGCACCTCAGTAGAGAAAGCCAAAAACTGACTGTCATGATATAGTGTGAGACTAGTCAACCACTCGATGACCCGCTGGAATCTTTAGAATTCCTCCGCATTGACAAAGGGCCGTTTCCCGGTCAGGCATATACGCGCCCCGAATTCGGGTGAGTGCGGTGCCACTAGGGGCTATATAGTAGCCCCACTGTCGAACTCCTATGGCTAAGTGAAAGTGATAAAGCATTATAGTCCGGTTGCCTAGTTTGCTGCGCTATCACCTCCTTTGTAGGACCAAGAAGTTGGATCAAGTGTGAAAAGGCGCTTTCTGCAAACACCCCCGCATTATATGCGTGCGGCTGAAGCCAAAGATTGCCATCTTTCAGGTTATATACACATATACATTAACAGCCGCACAGGAGGTATTTTAATTCTTGAAGGCACAAGTATAAAAAGCTTTTATATTCCACCGAAACATTGTTTCACAATAGTACATGTTATTCGAACATAATATCCTTCGAGCACTACGTCTCTATTAAATGAGCGCCCTGCAGAACTTCCTGAAAATAGTGCTCGACAGGTACTCGGCTTCCGTCCGAATCTTGGGATGCAACATCGGTGGCCTTCATCTCCGCCCAATATGTCTTGACACGGGCAAGAGCCATCCGCGCACCCTCTATGCATGTTGACCGCCTCATTGCTTTGATATGCGGCACCGCACCAAGGAACTGCTGCACCAAGCCAAAATAACTCTTCGCTCGGGGCTTTTCAGCCACAAATGGGTCACGACATTCTTCATGGCAAGCCCGGACAACCTATTCAGCTCCGCCCATTCGGCCAAACGATCGGTTAATGGAAGTGGACGCTCTGGATTACGGAACTGCGACCAAAAAAGCTCTTCCATCTCGTGATCCTTTTGATCTCCGAAGTGTTTGGCCGCGTCCGCGGCACTCGTCGCCAAGTCCAGATAAGCATCCTCACTACTCCAGAGCCGGTCCAACTGAGCGTATTTAGGATCCGTGAACTTCCTCCGCAGCAGAAAGGGCTTTCCAGCCGCGATATCTCCGGCCTGACGTAGCTCCTCCTTCATAGCTCTCCTCGCAGAGCGAGCATCCTTGGCCTCGGTGGTGGCCTTCTTCAGGTCCTCTTGCTCCACTCGACCTTCTTTTTCAAGAAGCTCGCAGCGGTCGGTAGCATTCTTCAACTTCACGTCCATCTCGGCCATTTCCTCCTTGCTTCGGCAGTGAGCAGCATGTTCGGCTTTTAGCTCTTCCGCCGCCTTTAAGGCAGCCGCATCACTCTTTCTGGCCTGCTCCTTGGCTCGGGCAAGCTCCGCCCGAAAGTTCTCCATGGCAGCGGCACCATCTGCATCAAGCATACATGTTGTAAGGCACGGGCATCAAGCTCCCTTACCAGGTGTCCGCGGAGAAACCGCATACCTTGTGACTCGTCAAGCCGCTTGTTGACAAGCGCGCTGTCGGCATCCGCCACGTCAAGTTGCCGCTTTAGTTCGGCAAATTCATCAGTCCGTCTAGCCACGGGACGCTCCGCCACCTACATAGGAAAGGCGGCATATTATAGCTGGGATTATGATCCTCGGCACGCTGTCATTTTTGACAACGCACCGAGTCTCAGGGGCTACTATCTACACAGGGCGCATCTTATATATGCGGAACCATCAAAAGGTACATCATTGCACGTACCTCAAAACCCGTCAGTAAACTCCTGGCGGCCTCGTACAACCCGCTTTCCGCGGACGAAATTTTTTCAATCACCGTACCCATCAATGCACGGTGATCCTCTGAGATAGACACTCGCCCGAGCAGATCCTTCAACTCCTCCGACCGTGCACCAGGAGGTGTCGGACTCGTCTGATGGCCTTTTTTGAAGGCCGGACACGGAGGACTCTGGGGGGCCCTACGACCGCCCTCCACCCCTGCCCGATTCGGAGAAACCCTCCGCGACGACACCTCAGGATCGTCCGCCTCGCTAGGTGGTACGGCAGGGGGAGGCGTTCCACTCTCCATCATCTCCGGACGAAGATCCCCTAAAGACGAGCTCTGCTAAGAAGGGTTGAGATCCGAACTACAAGGTAAAATTTCGGTCATCTTCAGAAATAAAACAGGGATGTCTCTTATTTTAAAACCTCCCGTCTCTACTTACGGCTCGCTGGAGAGCTGATCTCCTTGGGGAAATAATGCGGCCGGGGCATCTTCCGGCGCAGGACCCTCTGGCGAAGATTTCTTCCCCCGCTTTGAGGCCTTGGTCTCCGGATCTTCAGAGGCGGTCCTCTTCTCCCCTTGGATGGAGGGATTTTCGATCCCTCCTTTCTTGATAACCTCCTTCACGGAGGCAGTAGCTTCCTTGTTCCCCCCTTCGTCTTCTTCCAAAGGCGCAGCCTCCAGCATCTTGGTTAACACGGGATCCGGCGTGGTCTCAGGGAGGGGGGCCAGACACCTGATCAGTTTTGCTTTCACTATACACTCATGTTTAAGGGACAGCTCTTTTAAGGGCAAGTTTATGATAAATGCATGGATAGCGTGTCCGGGTACGGGACTACTTACTTGAGCATCCGGGCGATTGCAGCTCAGACCTGCGTCCTCGGTCAAGTTCGGACACATTGCTTGTGATCTGAAGAACAGTTTGTACATCTCCATGGGCGTTGCGCCCATAAAATGTTGGAGAGCTCGTCCCTCCGGATTAAACTCCCACAGGCAGAGGGGGCGACGTTTGCATGGCAGGATGCGATGAATCAGCATGACCTATGCTACTACGACCGGATTGATCTCTCTCTCTAGGAGGTCTTGGATACGGCCCTGCAACAAGGGCACGTCCTTGGACGGCCCCCAGTCAAGCCCTTTATTGACCCATGACGCGAGCCGCGGTGGAGGACCCGAGCGAAAGGCAGGTGGCGCCACCCATTTGGTGCCCCTGGGTGCTATGATATAAAACCACTCTTGTTGCCATAGACTGAGCTCCTCTTGAAAAGAGCCCTCGAGCCATGGAGCGTCAGCATTTTTGCTTATAACAGCCCCTCCGCACTCTGCCTGTTGCCCCTTGATCATCTTCGGCTCCACCTTGAAGGTCTTGAGCCACAATCCGAAGTGAGGGGTAATGCGGAGGAAGGCTTCGCATACGACGATGAACGATGAGATGTGGAGGATGGACTCCGGATCCAAGTCGTGAAATTCCAGCCCGTAATAAAACATGAGCCCCCTCATGAAGGGGTCCGTCGGGAAGCCTAGCCCCCGAAGGAAGTGAGACATGAACACCACGCTTTCACCGGGCTTGGGAGTGAGAATAACCTGCCCTTGGGCAGGCAGCCTATGCGAGATTTCGCCGGTTAGATACCTGGCATCTCTTAACTTTAGGACGTCTTCTTCCGTGACGGAGGAAGGCATCCACCGGCCTTGAAGGTCGGAGCCGGACATCGTCGAAGGTCCGAAGCGCCTGAAACTGGAGCTTTGGGTGTTGGAACTCGAAGCGAGGGGCGGATTCGATGGAGATTGAGAAAAAGGAGCGGGGCCTTGGTCTTATAAAGAGGATGAATACCAGGAGCCCTCCGCGTGACCGTTCGAGACTCGCCTTCGATAGAGGAGGCGTGCCAACGGGCACGACTGGGTTACCCACGCCCGTATTAATGAGAATCGCGGAATAAGGGGACACGATCTCTGCTTTGACAAGAAGTGCCAAGGAAACCGCCTCGCTAAACGCCTTGAGGTGGGACAAAAAACGATTCGAATAAAGGCTTGGCCGTGGTGTGATGTCATGCTTTGGAATACGTCGATGGAATTGAACTTGTGTAAATATTATTATCTCTACGGTGGTATGTGGAACTTATTTTGCAGAGCCGGACACTATCCTTGTGTTAAAAATCTTCTATGAAGTATTCGGAGGAGGAACCCGCCTTGCAATGCCGAAGACAATATGCGCGCCGGACTCGTCTTCATTTAAGCCTGGTTCAGGGGCAACCGAGGGAGTCCTGGATTAGGGGGTGTCCGGATAGCCGGACTATAGCCTTTGGTCGGACTCCTGGACTATGAAGATACAAGATTGAAGACTTCGTCCCGTGTCCGGATGGGACTTTCCTTGGCGTGGAAGGCAAGCTTGGTGATACGGATATGTAGATCTCCACCCAGTGTAACCGACTGTGTAACCCTAGCCCTCTCCGGTGTCTATATAAACGGAGGGTTTTAGTCCGTGGGGCGAACAACAATCATACCATAGGCTAGCTTCTAGGGTTTAGCCTCTCTGATCTCGTGGTAGATCTACTCTTGTACTACCCATATCATCAGTATTAATCAAGCAGGAGTAGGGTTTTACCTCCATCGAGAGGGCCGGAACCTGGGTAAAAACATCGTGTCCCTTGTCTCCTGTTACCATCTGCCTAGACGCACAGTTCGGGACCCCCTACCCGAGATCCGCCGGTTTTGACACCGAGGGTGGTTTTCCTTACCCACTTTGTCTGCGGACTGGGATTTCCCCTCCACCCATTTGTCCGCGGGCTCATGTTCTACTACAGGCTGGATTTTCACGATCTGGCCCCCAATTTCATCCTCAACATCTCGGCATTTATCGTCGTGTGCGAGGCCTTCCTCCGCATCAGGCCCCACTTCGGCCTGTGGCTGAAGACCTTCAATGTTAAACCAAAGGTGGTGGTCGGCCAGCAAGCGGAGTGCGGAGGTGCCATGGTGGGCAAAATGCCTAACGTCACCTTGCTCGAAGGCTCCTATGTGGAGACCAGAAAGGGGTGGCAATCGGGGTGGTTCTACATCACCGAGCCGTGCGACACCAACTGGGTGGCGGCCCCTGAATTCCGATCCGGAATCCCCACGCGGATCACCTCCTGGAAAGAGAAGGGCCTGTCCTGGGGTCCATCGGTGGAGCTGGCCGGACTCCAGAAATGCATCAGAAACATGATGAGCAAGAAAATCAAGCTTGTGAACATGGTCCAGGTCATGCTCTTCCGCCGGATCCTCCCGTGTCAATGACGGGCATTCAATTTGTGGGAGTTCGACCCGGCCGAGCACCAGACGCTGCAAGAGCTTTTCAACATGACGCACAAGGACGTCTGGAAGGTGTTGTTGAAGGGTGCCGAGGTACCTCCTACCATTACCGAGGACCGCGGACTCAGAGCAAAGCGCCCTGCCAATCCGGTAAGTTTTCCATATCTCATAGGATGTTTATTTTCCCCAGTTTAATCATGTGCGGGATCTAAGCCGCCATGCCATTTAACAGGACTGGGTAAAGACAGCGGAACAGATCAATTGCCCAGCTCCCCTGCCTGAAGATCCTGCAGATGCTCTCCTAACGGAGATGCTAGTTCCGGTGCATTACGAGGTGCCAGTGAAGAAGGCCCAGAAGAAGGCCACGGGGACCCGAAAGGGTCTCTAGCGCAAGGTAATATAGGACTCATCGTCCGAAAACTCCAAGGCGCACTCCTCCCACGAAATCGAGGAGGAGGAAGAGGAAAGTTCTCCCCCCCCCCCCCAGCCGGGGGAGACAAGAAAAGGAAGGCCGCCCCAACCAGGGAGGCTGAAGGGTCCAAGAAGGGAAGGACCCACCTTCCGGACTGCTCCATGATACGGCACAACGGAGACACGGGCGCAGACGTGCAGTAGGGACCCGTTGCAAGGATTCTTTTCAGATTAACACCCTGCGTAAACCTTTTTCACTGTCTCTTGTTGATACACATCCCCCAGTTTCTTGCTATAACCAAGGAGGAGGTTGGCGTTTTGGCATAGGCCACGTCAGAATTCCGCGCGTACCTGGACACCAGGGGCTTATTACCAAGGGTGTTTGTTTGACCCGTTTTTATAAAGACCGAATACCTTAGGGAGTGTTCGGCGTCTCGAGTTAGGCCTTATATGCATCACCTCCGAATCATGTCTTTGGTCAAATGTTGGTTTTGTCGGCTCCTGTGTTTTGTTGCCTTACGTTCCGCTCTATCGGCTAATGCGGCACCAGGAGAACTACTGCGATTTTGTCCCGGTTCGGCCAGGCGAGCACCTCAGTAGAGAAAGCCAAAAGCTGACTGTCACGATATAGCGTGAGACTAGTCAACCACTCGATGACCCGCTGGAATCTTTAGAATTCCTCCGCATTGACGAAGGGCCGTTTTCGGTCGAGCATATCTGGCCCGAATTCGGGTGTGGCGGTGCCACTAGGGGCTATATAGTAGCCCCACCGTCGAACTCCTATGGCTAAGTGAAAGTGATAAAGCATTATAGTCCGGTTGCCTAGTTTGCTGCGCTTATCACCTCCTTTGTAGGACCAAGGCGTTGGATCAAGTGTGAAAAGGCGCTTTACGCAAACACCCCGCATTATATGCGTGCGGCTGAAGCCAAAGACTGCCATCTTTCAGGTTATATACACATATACATTAACGGCCGCACATGAGGTATTTTAATTCTTGAAGGCACAAGTATAAAAAGCTTTTATATTCCACCGAAACATTGTTTCACAATAGTACATGTTATTCGAACATAATATCCTTCGAGCACTACGTCTCTATTAAACGAGCACCCTGCAGAACTTCCTGAAAATAGTGCTCGACAGGTACTCGGCTTCCGTCCGAATCTTGGGATGCAACATTGGAGGCCTTCATCTCCGCCCAGTATGTCTTGACACGGGCAAGAGCCATCCGCGCACCCTCTATGCATGCTGACCGCCTCATTGCTTTGATATGCGGCACCGCGCAAGGAACTGCTGCACCAAGCCAAAATAACTCTTCGGCTCGGGCCTTTTCAGCCACAAATGAGTCACGACATTCTTCATGGCAAGCCCGGACAAACTATTCAGCTCCGCCCATTCGGCCAAACGATCGGTTAATGGAAGTGGACGCTCTGGATTACGGAACTGCAACCAAAAAAGGTCTTCCATCTCGTGATCCTTTTGATCTCCGAAGTGTTTGGCCGCGTCCGCGGCATTCGGCGCCAAGTCCAGATAAGCATCCTCACTACTCCACAGCCGGTCCAACTGAGCGTATTTAGGATCCGTGAACTTCCTCCGCAGCAGAAAGGGCTTTCCAGCCGCGATATCTCCGGCACGACGTAGCTCCTCCTTCATAGCTCTCATCGCAGAGCGAGCATCCTTGGCCTCGGTGGTGGCCTTCTTCAGGTCCTCTTGCTCCACTCGACCTTCTTTTTCAAGAAGCTCACAGCGGTCGGTAGCATTCTTCAACTTCACGGCCATCTCGGCCATTTCCTCCTTCCTTCGGCAGTGAGCAGCCTGTTCGGCTTTTAGCTCTTCGGCCGCCTTTAAGGCAGCCGCATCACTCTTTCTGGCCTGCTCCTTGGCTCGGGCAAGCTCCGCCCGAAGGTTCTACATGGCAGCGGCACCATCTGCATCAAGCATACATGTTGTAAGGCACGGGCATCAAGCTCCCTTACCAGGTGTCCGCGGAGAAACCGCATACCTTGTGACTCGTCAAGCCGCTTGTTGACAAGCGCGATGTCGGCATCCGCCACGTAAAGTTGCCGCTTTAGTACGGCAAATTCATCAGTCCGGCTAGCCACGGGACGCTCCGCCACCTACATAGGAAGGGCGACATATTATAGCTGGGATTATGATCCTCGGCACGCTGTCATTTTTGACAACGCACCGAGTCTCAGGGGCTACTATCTACACAGGGCGCATCTTATATATGCGGAACCATCAAAAGGTACATCATTGCACGTACCTCAAAACCCGTCAGTAAACTCCTGGCGGCGTCGTACAACCCGCTTTCCACGGACGAAATTTTTTCGATCACGGTACCCATCAATGCACGGTGATCCTCTGAGATAGACACTCGCCCGAGCAGATCCTTCAACTCCTCCGACCGTGCACCAGGAGGTGCCGGACTCGTCTGATGGCCTTTTTTGAAGACCGGACACGGAGGGCTCTGGGGGGCCCTTCGACCGCCCTCCACCCCTGCCGGATTCGGAGAAACCCTCCACGATGACACCTCAGGATCGTCAGGCTCGCTAGGTGGTACGGCAGGGGGAGGCGTTCCACTCTCCATCATCTCCGGACGAAGATCCCCTAAAGACGAGCTCTGCTGAGAAGGGCTGAGATCCAAACTACAAGGTAAAATTTCAGTCATCTTCAGAAATAAAACAGGGATGTCTCTTATTTTAAAAACTCCCCTCTCTACTTACGGCTCATTTGGAGGGCTGATCTCCTTGGGGAAATAATGCGGCCGGGGCATCTTGGCCTTGAGGACCCTCTGGCGAAGATTTCTTCCCCGCTTTGAGGCCTTGGTCTCCGGATCTTCAGAGGCGGTCCTCTTCTCCCCTTGGATGGAGCGATTCTCGATCCCTACTTTCTTGATAACCTCCTTCGCGGAGGCGGTAGCTTCCTTGTTCCCCCCTTCGCCTTCTTCCAAAGGCGCAGCCTCCAGCATCTTGGTTAACACGGGATCCGGCGTGGTCTCAGGGAGGGGGGCCGGACACCTGATCAGTTTTGCTTTCACTATCCACTCCTGTTTAAGGGACAGCTCTTTTAAGGGCAAGTTTATGATAAATACGTGGATAGCGTGTCCGGGTACGGGACTACTTACTTGAGCATCCGGGCGATTGCAGCTCAGACCTGCGTCCTCGGTCAAGTCCGGACACATTGCTTGTGATCCGAAGAACAGTTTGTACATCTCCACGGGCGTTGCGCCCATAAAATGTTGGAGAGCTCGTGGTCCCTCCGGATTAAACTCCCACAGGCGGAGGGGGTGACGTTTGCAGGGCAGGATGCAACAAATCAGCATGACCTGTGCTACTACGACCAGATTGATCTCTCTCTCTAGGAGGTCTCGAATACGGCCCTGCAACAAGGGCACATCCTTGGACGGCCCCCAGTCAAGCCCTTTATTGACCCATGACGCCACCATGTGGAGGACCAGCGAAAGGCAGGTGGCGCCACCCATTTGGTGCCCACAGGAGCTGTGATATAAAACCACTCTTGTTGCTATAGACTGAGCTCCTCTTGAAAAGAGCCCTCGAGCCATGGAGCGCTTGACATTTTGCTTATAACAGCCCCTCACTTTTCTGCTGTTGCCCCTTGATCATCTTGGCTCCACCTTGAAGGTCTTGAGCCACAATCCGAAGTGAGGGGTAATGCGGAGGAAGGCAGCATCTGACGATGAACGATGAGATGTGGAGGATGGACTCCGGATCCAAGTCGTGAAATTCCAGCCCGTAATAAAACATGAGCCCCCTCATGAAGGGGTCCGTCGGGAAGCCTAGCCCCCGAAGGAAGTGAGACACGAACACCATGCTTTCACCGGGCTTGGGAGTGGGAATAACCTGCCCTTGGGCAGGCAGCCTATGCGAGATTTCACCGGTTAGATACCTGGCATCTCTTAACTTTAGGACGTCTTCTTCCGTGACGAAGGAAGGCATCCACCGGCCTTGAAGGTCGGAGCCGGACATCGTCGAAGGTCCGAAGCGCTGGCTGGAGCTTTGGGTGTTGGAACTCGAAGCGAGGGGCGGATTCGATGGAGATTGAGAAAAAGGAGCGGGTCCTTGGTCTCTTTATAAAGAGGATGAATACCAGGAGCCCTCCGCGTGACCGTTCGAGATTCGCCTTCGATAGAGGAGGTGTGCCAACGGGCACGACTGGGTTACCCACGCCCGTATTAATGAGAATCCCGGAATAAGGGGACACGATCTCTGCTTTGACAAGAAGTGCCAAAGAAACCGCCTCGCTAAACGTGCTGAGGTGGGACAGTAAAAACGATTCGAATAAAGGCTTGGCCGTGGTGTGATGTCACGCTACGGTATGTGGAACTTATTTTGCAGAGCCGGACACTATCCTTGTGTTAAAAATCTTCTACGAAGTATTCGGAGGAGGAACCCGCCTTGCAATGCCGAAGACAATATGCGCGACGGACTCGTCGTCATTTAAGCCCTAGTTCGGGAGCTCTTGAGGAGTCCTGGATTAGGGGTGTCCAGGATAGCCGGACTATAGCCTTTGGTCGGACTCTGGTCTATGAAGATACAAGATTGAAGACTTCGTCCCGTATGCGGAGGGACTTTCCTTGGTGTGGAAGGCAAGCTTGGCGATACGGATATGTAGATCTCCTACCATTGTAACCGACTCTGTGTAACCCTAGCCCTCTCCGGTGTCTATATAAACCGGAGGGTTTTAGTCCGTACGACGAACAAAAATCATACCATAGGGTAGCTTCTAGGGTTTAGCCTCTCTGATCTCGTGGTAGATCTACTCTTGTACTACCCATATCATCAATATTAATCAAGCAAGAGTAGGGTTTACCTCCATCGAGACGGCCCAAACCTGGGTAAAAACATCGTGTCCCTTGTCTCCTGTTACCATCCGCCTAGACGCACAGTTTGGGACCCCCTACCCGAGATCCGCCGGTTTTGACACCGATAGTGGTTTTCCTTACCCACTTCGTCCGCGGACTGGGATTTCCCCTCGACCCGTTTGTCCGCGGGCTCATGTTCTACTACAGGCTGGATTTTCACGATCTGGCCCCCAATTTCATCCTCAACATCTCGGCATTTATAAATGGGTAATGCGAGGCCTTCCTCCGCATCAGGCCCCACTTCGGCCTGTGGCTGAAGACCTTCAATGTTAAACCAAAGGTGGTGGTCGGCCAGCAAGCGGAGTGCGGAGGCGCCATGGTGGGCAAAATGCCTAACGTCACCTGGCTCGAAGGCTCCTATGTGGAGACCATAAAGGGGTGGCAATCGGGGTGGTTCTACATCACCGAGCCGTGCGACACCAACTGGGTGGCGGCCCCTGAATTCCGATCTGGAATCCCACGCGGCTCACCTCCTGGAAAGAGAAGGGCCTGTCCTGGGGTCCATCGGTGGAGCTGACCGAACTCCAGAAATGCATTAGAAACATGATGAGCAAGAAAATCAAGCTTGTGAACATGGTCCAGGTCATGCTCTTCCGACGGATCCTCCCGTGTCAACGACGGGCATTCAATTTGTGGGAGTTCGACCCGGCCGAGCACCAGACACTGCAAGAGCTTTTCAACATGGCGCTGGGGCGTGCGGAAGGTGTTGTTCAAGGCGCCGAGGTACCTCCTCCCCTTTCCGAGGACCGCGGACTCAGCGCAAAGCGCCCTGCCAATCCGGTAAGTTTTCCATATCTCATAGGATGTTTATTTTCCCCAGTTTAATCATGTGCGGGATCTAAGACGCCATGCCATTTAACAGGACTGGGTAAATACAGCGGAGCAGATCAATTGCCCAGCTCCCCTGCCTTAAGATCCTGCAGATGCTCTCCTAATGGAGATGCTAGTTCCGGCGCCTTACGAGGTGCCAGTAAAAAAGGCCCAGAAGAAGGCCACGGGGACCCGAAAGGGTCTCCAGCACAAGGTTATATAGGACTCATCATCCGAAAACTCCAAGGCGCACTCCTCCCATGAAATCGAGGAGGAGGAAGAGGAAAGTCCCCCCCCCTCAGCCGGGGGAGACAAGAAAAGGAAGGCCGCCCCAACCGGGGAGGCCGAAGGGTCCAAGAAGGGAAGGACCCTCCTTCCGGACTGCTCCATGACGGCCGCCTACCGCGACGACGAGTGGTTGCCCAGGGACAAGCCCCTGGCGAAGTCGTAAGTATCCGAGAACCATAGTAATTCATGATATGTTTTATTGCACTGCTTCTCATCACGCCGAACATGATTATGCAGCCCGTCCCGAGCCCATATCGACGTATCCTTGTCGGATGGTTCTTTGGACCCGTCGGATATGAATAGAGATTCACTTCCGACCGCCTCCACCCCTCGCCCTATGGACAACGTCGAGGTGTTGTCTCAAAGGGCACCGAGCCGAGGGGAGGTAGTCCTGGAGGCGCCTCGAGGCGGCGTTCGGACCACAGGCGCAAAGGAGCAAGACTCCTTGGGCTCGAATTGACCACCAGCCGAACACTGCGCCGGAACCTCCAGTGGTTCCGGACTCTGTCAAGCAACCCCCCGTGAAGAGGGGCAAGCCGCCTGTGCCGGTGGCCTCTGTCCATCCAGAGGCATCGGACAACTTGCTGGAAGCGCTTCGCGGCGCTTCAATCGACGAAGAACACCGCACTATCATGAGTGCGGTGGTCAAAAAATTCGATCCGCCAAGAGCGGTCTGACCGAAGCCTGTGCCAGCCTCCTAACAGGCTTTGAGGTAAGTAACCAGATTATAAGAGAATGTTACCGCATAGACACTAGCCCCTGATGCTCTGTTTGGCATTTGCGAAGAAAGGCCGAATAGAGGATCACATAATAACCGCAGGAATCTAATCGAAATATGTCCATGTGTATATGCAAGCTTCACTGCTAGCCACTGCCGCACGTACTGCGGAGGTCGTCGCACTGAAGCGGGACCTTGAGCGGTCCAAGGAAGAGCTCGGCCTTGCCAAAAGGCAGCTCGAAGAAAACAAAGGTAAGTTATACCCCGTCTATATGTTGATAAGAAAAAACAAGGGTGGTTACTTCGATCATGGGATCGTCATGAATTTTCCAGGGGCCACGACCGAAGTGGCGACCCTGAAGAAGGCCCTGTCCGAGGCCGAGGACAAGGCGGCCAAGGAGCGCATGGAGCGGGAAAAACAAGAGGCCCGGGTGGGCGAGGTGTAGAAAGAGCTCCAGGCTCTCGTCAAAAAACACGAGTCCTTGGAGCTTGACTCTAAGACGCGAGAGTCCGAGCTTGCGAAGGCCCTCGAAAGCACACAACATGCCAAGGCCGAAGCCCAGAAGGCCCTCGAGGAAATTGAGGCGGTTAAAAAGATAGCGACGGGTAAGGCATTCAGTATGCAAAGCAAGCATGTGAAAGAAAATTTCCTTTTACTTACCCGAGTTCGGAGCTCTCCAGGAGCGTTCGCAGATCTACCCTGCAGTGTGTCAGATGCCGTGGAGTTCTACCGGGCCGAGGAGGGGAGCTTGACGGCGAAGTTGTTCTAGTCTCAGTATACTGGGACCGAACACCCTATGCCCTTGAGCGACCAGCTGAAGCAATGGTCGAGCTCCACAAGGCGGCTGAACAGGCCATGAAGGGTCTTATAGTCCGGATGTGGCCTGGCGATCCCCTGCCTGATAGCTACTTTGGCCTGGTGAGGCGGCTTTTGAATGCCTGCCCACGGCTTGACGTCATAAAGTGGTATGTCTGCATCGAGGGCGCGCGCAGGGCTTTTGCCCGAGAAAAGGTCCACTGGGCGAAGCTAGACGCCGAGAAGCTGGTGAAGGAGGGGCCGCCGGAAGGCAAGGAGCATCGCCACCCCGAAATGTATTATAATAGTGTCCTGAAGGGTTCTCGCCTTGTGGCGAGGAATGTACTAAGGATGTAATATTCGAATGAATGTACTCATGCGATCCTGTAATATGAAACAAGTTCATTTGCGCTATGAAACACTTTTGATTTTAAAATATTACCTTCTGTGCGGCCGTTTATAAAATCTGAGAGTTGGCGGTCATTACGCCCCCATGTAACTAATCTTGAGGTGTTCGGATAAACCTGAGCACTCTTTATCCCAATTCGGGTCCTTGAGGGAGGTGTTCAGACAACGAACCGTGCAATCGGACTATAAGGCTTTATCACTCTCACTTAGCCATAGAAGTCTACAATTTTAAATTTTGGCGAAGCCCCTAGTATTCGGAAGGCGAATTTGGGGCGCTATATCGCCTAAGTCGGGCAAGGCCGACTCCTCGCCAAGCGGAAAAAAGTCTTTAAGGACTTGAGACCTCTCGAACAGCGACCAGCTCTCGCCTTATCATGACGGTCAGTTTTCGGCTTTCTCTCTTGAGGTGCTCGTCCGGAAGAACCGGGACACAATCGCATTAGTTCTCTGGCGCTACCTTAGCCGATATTGCGAAGCGTAAGGTACCAAAACATGGGAGGCAGGCAAACCCAACGATTGACCCAAGACATGATTCGGAGCTGATGCATATAATGCTATAAGTTCGGGGTGCCGCACTGTCAAAAGTGTTCGGACTTCTCACGCCGTATTATGGGGTATACTAAAGCCCCTGGCATACTGGTCGTACAAGAATGTACGGGTGCAAGTTGTCGTAAATAAACAGACAAGAAAAAAGAAGGGTAATGCAATAATAGACTAATGATATGCATTGTTATTTAAATAATACGTCGAAGCGCACTGATACAAGCTCTGTTGGAAAAGGCAGTGCCTAGGAGACGCTTAGGCACGCCTAGGTGCTAGGCAATGGCCAAATGCCTCGCCTAGGGCATAGGCAGAAGTCTAGGCAGAGCAAAAAAGAAATTCTCTACCCAAGCGAGAAATCATGCCATATTCCACTAATATGCCAAAAGGGCCATATTCCAATCATAGTAGAAGGTAGTTAACATACTTATATGCCCTAAATTAATAAAATACACATATAATAGCCACATATACATCCTGATAGTAAAAATTATATAACCGCCTAGGCTGCGCCTAGGGCGCTTAAGCAACGCCTAGGCACTAGGCGATGGCCAACCGCCTCGCTTACGCCTACCGCTTTTTCCAACCTTGTAACAAGTAGTGCAATAAGCAAAAAATAGGACTATTTGACATGTCCTATCCAAGGGCAAGCTGCGTATGGGTATTAAAAACGGGTACATCGATTGTTATTAGAGACCACCTGGGGATTCCCTTGTACGTCTTAGCTTCTTGCCTCCTTGGTTGTTTCTTCTCGTAATGTGTCCAGCAATCATCTTTGCGGAAAGGGCTTCCAGAGAGTAAGGTCCTGAAGAGAGAAAATGATAAAGGTATACAGCCCACAGGGCGGTTGAGCCGCATTGTGGGGCGTGCCCTGGTCATGCCCTGCCTATGCCCATGGTATTTTCGGTGCGTAATAATGTACGCTGCACGGATTTAATAAGCTTGGCGGGACTAGGACGGGGGCCGAATTGCTAGGCGAGCTGTGAACGTGCCAGGCGATCCTGTTGCAGGTTACTCCGGACTCGCTCGACGGTATCCGGGGGCTTTATCGCCGAATTGGCGGTTTGCCTTAAAAGGCTGCTTTGTGCCTCAATTTGCGAGGGTCAGCGGTGTGTTCCTCCGTGCGGAGTGAGCGTTACGTGTTTCCATTGGTATTATAACCCCACGAGGTCCTAGCATTTTTAGCTTGAGGTATGCATAATGATGTACCGCATTGAATCTGGCAATGCGGTTCGCCCGGCGATGTGTGATAGCCACTGCGGGCAGACGATATCGAAGATTAACTCCTCGCTTCGGAAGTTGTCCGGAGATCCGAAGACCACTTCCAGTGTGATTGAGCCCGTGCAATGGGCATCTACACCTGGGATGACACCTTTAAAGGTGGTTTTAGTGGGTTTGATCCTTGAGGGGTCTATACCCATTTTGCGCACTGTATCCTGATAGAGCAGGTTCAGGCTGCTGCCGCCGTCCATAAGGACTCGGGTGAGGTGAAATCCGTCGATGATGGGGTCAAGGACCAATGCGGCAGATCCGCCATGTCGGATACTAGTGGGGTGGTCCCTGCGATCGAAGGTGATCGGACAAGAGGACCATGGTTTGAACTTTGGGGCGACTGGCTCCATCGCATAGACGTCCCTTAGTGCACGCTTCCGTTCCCTCTTAGGAATGTGGGTTGCGTATATCATGTTCACCGTTTTCACTTGTGGGGGGAACCTCTTCTGTCCTCCCGTGTTCGGCGGCCGGGGCTCCTCCTCGTCGTCGCTATGCAGCCCCTTGTCCTTGTTTTCGGCGTTCAATTTGCCGGCCTGCTTGAACACCCAGCATTCTCTGTTGGTGTGATTGACTTGCTTGTCGGCGGTGCCGTGAATTTGACACGAGCGATCGAGTATGCAGTCCAATATGGACGGGCCCAGAGTACTTCTTTTGAATGGCTTTTTCTGCTGACCAGATTTAGATCCACTGAATCCGGCATTGACTGCCGTATCTTCGGCGGTATCGCCGTTGTTGCGGCGCTTGTGTCTCTTACGACGTGGTCTGCCGTTAGTATCGTTGGTATCAGAAGTGCCATGATTCCTTGATATGTTGTTGCTGCGAGCCAGCCAGCTATCCTCGCCCGCGCAAAAGTGGGTTATGAGTGTTGTGAGGGCTGCCATAGACTTTGGCTTCTCCTGGCCAAGGTGCCTAGCGAGCCACTCGTCACGGATGTTATGCTTAAATGCCGCTAAGGCCTCTGCATCTGGACAATCGACAATTTGGTTTTTCTTAGTTAGGAACCGTGTCCAGAATTGCCTGGCCGATTCCCCTGGCTGCTGAGTTATATGGCTCAAGTCATCAGCATCGGGTGGTTGCACATAAGTGCCCTGGAAGTTGTCAAGGAATGCATCTTCCAAATCCTCCCAACTGCCAATTGAGTCTGCTGGAAAGCTATTCAACCAATGCCGAGCTGGTCCTTTGAGTTTTAGTGGGAGGTACTTGATGGCATGTAGATCATCACCGCGAGCCATGTGGATGTGGAGGAGGAAATCCTCGATCCATACCGCGGGGTCTATTGTACCATCATATGATTCAATATTTACGGGTTTAAAACCCTCTGGGAATTCGTGATCCATTACTTCATCAGTGAAGCATAGGGGGTGTGCGGCGCCTCTGTGCCTGGCTATATCACGACACACTTCATATGAGTCTTGTCTGCTGTATTCGGCCCGGCCGAATTTGCTTTTAGTGTATCCGGCGTGACGGTCATCGTCTCGCGTTGGTGTGCGCCCCCGTGACCCGAAGATCGATCTTTCATGTTTTACCTTGTTTTCCAATACGTCTCGCAGGTCCCGCGTGTTTCCCTGGTCCTTGGTATTCTTGTTTGAGTGGCGGCGGGGTGCAGGCTGGACTTCAGGCTGAAATGCCTCTCTGTCTCGACCACGAGGTGGTCGATCAGCCGCATCATACGCTGGTGATGTCGGTTTCAATGCTTCCTCCTCGAGTTGAGGTAGCAACCTGCACTTTGGATAACTCTTGGTTGGGCGCTCGAGTTCGTATTCCTCGGCTGCCAGGACTTCAGTCCATCTATCCTCTAGCAGATCTTGATCAGCTCGAAGTTGTTGTTGCTTTTTCTTTAGGCTGTTTGCTGTGGCTATAAGCCGGTGCTTGAAGCGCTCCTAGTCGACGGGATCCTCAGGCACGATAAATTGTTTGTCGCCGAGGCTCACCTCGTCTTCGGAGAGAGGCATGTAATTGTCATCCTCCGTTTCTCCATCTGCTTCCTGTTCTGGAGGGCTAGCTTGTTCATCCTCCCGCTTGATACGTCTCCAACGTATCTATAATTTTTTATTGTTCCATGCTAGTATATTATCTGTTTTGGATGTTTATGGGCTTCATTAAACACTTTTATATTATTTTTGGGACTAACCTATTGACCCAGAGCCCAATGCCAGTTCATGTTTTTTTCCTTGTTTCAGTGTTTCGAAGAAAAGGAATATCAAACGGAGTCGAAATGGAATGAAACCTTCTGGAGAAGTTATTTTTGGAAGAAAATCTACCTGATAGACTTGGAGTGCATGTCAGGAAAGAAACGAGGGAGCCACGAGGTAGGGGGCGCGCCCACCCCCCTAGGGCGCGCCCTCCACCCTCGTGGGCCCCTCGTGGCTCCCCTGACGTACTTCTTCCACCTATATATTCCCATATATCCTAAAAACTTTGGGGAACAGAATAGATCAGGAGTTCCGCCGCCGCAAGCCTCTGAAGCCACCAAAAATCAATTGGGACCCTGTTTCGGCACCCTGCTGGAGGGGGAACCCTCACCGGTGGCCATCTTCATCATCCCGGCGCTGTCCATAACAAGGAGGAAGTAGTTCACCCTTGGGGCTGAGGGTATGTACCAGTAGCTATGTGTTTGATCTCTCTCCCGTGTTCTTGAGGTGATACGATCTTGATGTATCGTGAGCTTTGCTACTATATTTGGATCTTATGATGTTTCTCCCCCTCTACTCTCTTGTAATGGATTGAGTTTTCCCTTTGAAGTAATCCTATCGGATTGAGTCTTTAACGACTTGAGAACACTTGATGTATGTCTTGCCGTGCGTATCTGTGGTGACAATGGGATATCACGTGATTCACTTGATGTATGTCTTGGTGATCAACTTGCGGGTTCCTCCCATGAACCTATGCATAGGGGTTGGCACATGTTTTCGTCTTGATTCTCTGGTAGAAACTTTGGGGCACTCTTTGAGGTTCTGTGTGTTGGTTGAATAGATGAATCTAAGATTGTGTGATGCATATCGTATAATCATACCCATGGATACTTGAGGTGACATTGGAGTATCTAGGTGACATTAGGGTTTTGGTTGATTTGTGTCTTAAGGTGTTATTCTAGTACGAACTCTAGGGCTGTTTGTGACATTTATAGGAATAGCCCAACGGATTGATTGGAAAGAATAACTTTGAGGTGGTTTCGTACCCTACCATAATCTCTTTGTTTGTTCTCCGTTATTAGTGACTTTGGAGTGACTCTTTGTTGTATGTTGAGGGATAGTTATATGATCCAATTATGTTATTATTGTTGAGAGAACTTGCACTAGTGAAAGTATGAACCCTAGGCCTTGTTTCCTAGCATTGCAATACCGTTTATTATCATTAGTTACCTTGCTGTTTTTATATTTTCAGATTACAAAAACCTATATCTACCATCCATATTGCACTTGTATCACCATCTCTTGGCGAACTAGTGCACCTATACAATTTACCATTGTATTGGGTGTGTTGGGGACACAAGAAACTCTTTGTTATTTGGTTGCAGGGTTGCTTGAGAGAGACCATCTTCATCCTACGCCTCCCACGGATTGATAAACCTTAGGTCATCCACTTGAGGGAAATTTGCTACTGTCCTACAAACCTCTGCACTTGGAGGCCCAACAACATCTACAAGAAGAAGGTTGTGTAGTAGACATCAAGCAGTTTCTGGCGCCGTTGCCGGGGAGGTGAGTGCTTGAAGGTATATCTTTAGATCTTGCAATCGAATCTTTTTGTTTCTTGTTTTAGCACTAGTTTAGTTTATAAAAGAAAACTACAAAAAATGGAATTGAGTTTGTCTCATACGCTTCATCTTTTTAATATCTTTCGTGAGTATGATGGAAAAGAAGATTGTGCCAAAGTGTTAGAAGAAGAATGTATTAAAATGTTTGGCATTAAATCTTTGTATGATGAGCATGATTGCAATGTTGTTAGTATGAACTCCTTGAATATCCATAGTACTAATGATGATTGCACTAGTTATGATGAAAATATCTCCTATAAACATGTCAATTTTTGGGGAGTGCATTGGGTTTGCACGTACACACCAAATAGGGAAGATAGATATTGCAAGAGGCATAAGTATTTAGAAACTAAATGGTTGCAAGAAAGGCTAGATGCGTGTGCTGAAAATTTAAACTTTATTTAGCCATACTTGTGAACTTTGCAATGAACGTGATCATTGCAGTACCCAATGCAAATTGCTTCATGATCGTATCGTGTCCAAAAATTGTGATGACTTGATTTCCCTTGCACATCATAATGAACTTAGTTTGCTCTTGGGTTATGAAGAAATGAAATGTATAACTAAGGATATTCTAAAAATTGCCCTTGATAGAGTTCTTCATTTTGATCTAGAGGAAATTTATATGTATTGTGTGGTGAATTGCATTGAAAACCCTTATATTACCAATTACATAAAGAAAAGAAAACAAATAGAGGATGAAGAGAATACTAACGAAAGGGAAGAGACTTTAATATCCTCCTATTATTTCTTATGATGAATCAGGTAACGAGGAGGAGCCTTCTATTCAACCAATCTCATTAATAAGGAGCTCCAAAAAGATGATTGAACCCACACATGGTGCGGTGAAGAAGAAGAAAAGGAAAAGGAAGAGAGGTAAAAAGGTATCCCTCCCGAATAATGTTACTCCTATTATTGTTGTGCCTCATGAAAATGAATCAAAAATAATTGTGGAAGATGATGCACTTGATGATGATCTCGTTATGCCTATTGCTTGTTGTGATGATTATGATTGGGAAAATAATAATACTTCTTATGATCTTGAAAATCTTTTTGGCACTTGCTTGGAAGAATATGATAATTGCTATACTATTGGTGCTATCCATGCTATTAATGATGAGAGTGATTATGCTTATGATATGAAAAGGCCCAATCTTGGGGATGCTATGTTTGATGAAGATGATGTTTTTGAGAATATATTTGCTGCAACTAATGTTTGTCCCAAGCTTGGGGATGCTACGTTTAATGAAGATGACATTTTTAGTCTCCCAAGTTTTGATATGCAAATTTATAATAATGATAGCATGCCTCCTACTTATGATGATTATAGTGATGAAAGTGGGTTTGGAAGAGTGTCAACTTTAGGAAGTAATGGTCCCACTATTTTGGAGGATGTTGAATCTTATAATACTTATGAAAGTGGATTTGGAGAGGTCATGACTTTATTTAGTGATGTATCCACTATCTTGGAAGAGGTTTCAATCGATTATGATGAGAACAAAGATGCTACTTATGATGATTATTGTGATGAAACCTATGCTATAAAAAGTAGTGATGATTATATTTATAAAACTTGTCGAGATTATGATTACCCTTTTTATGAACATTACTCTTTTAATGTTGAAACAATTTATAGTATTCAAGTCTCTTATGATACTCCCATTATCCCGAATGAGAAGAATTTGCTTATATGAGTAGTAAATTTTCTATGCTTGTAGATCATGAAAAAAATGATTTAGGTGCTGGTTATATTGTTGAATTCATTCATGATTCTACTGAAAATTATTATGAGGGAGGAATATATGCTTGTAGGAAGTGCAATAATATCAAGTTTCCTCTCTATGTGCTTAAAATCTTGAAGTTATGCTTGTTTTGCCTTCCTATGCTAGTTGATTATTGTTCCCATTAGTTATTTTCTCACAAAGTCCCTATGCATAGGAAGTGGGTTAGACTCAAATGTGCTAGTCATATTCTTCATGATGCTCTCTTTATGTTTCAATTCTTATCTTTTTGTGAGCATCATTGAAATCATCATGCCTAGCTAGGGGCATTAAACGATAGCGCTTGTTGGGAGGCAACCCAATTTTATTTTAGTTTCTTGATTTTTGGTTATGTTTAGGAATAAATAATCCATATAGATTCTGTTTATATGTGGTTTTATGTTTTAATTAGTGTTTGTGCCAAGTAGAACCTTTGGGAAGACTTAGGTGAAGTCTTTATGATCATGCTGTAAAAAGCAGAAACTTTAGCGCTCACGAGATTAGCTAAAACTTTTTACTGGAGAGTGATATTTTGTTGATTCTTTTTGCATATGATTAATAGAAAAATTCCTCAGGTCCACCAATTTATTTTAGAATTTTTTGAGTTCCATAAGTCTGCGTTAGTTACAGATTACTACAGACTGTTCTGTTTTTGACAGATTCTGTTTTTCGTGTGTTGTTTGCTTATTTTGATGACTCTATGGCTAGTAGAATAGTTTATAAACCATAGAGAAGTTGGAATACAGTAGTTTTAACACCAATATAAATAAAGAATGAGTTCATTACAGTACCTTGAAGTGGTGTTTTGTTTTCTTTCGCTAACGGAGCTCACGAGATTTTCTGTTAAGTTTTGTGTTGTGAAGTTTTCAAGTTTTGGGTAAAGATTCGATGGACTATGGAATAAGGAGTGGAAAGAGCCTAAGCTTGGGTATGCCCAAGGCACCCCAAGGTAATATTCAAGGATAACCAAGAGCCTAAGCTTGGGGATGCCCCGGATGGCATCCCCTCTTTCGTCTTCGTTCATCGGTAACTTTACTTGGAGCTATATTTTTATTCACCACATGATATGTGTTTTGCTTGGAGCGTCATGTTGTTTTATTTTGTTTTGCTTGCTGTTTGAATAAAATACCAAGATCTGAAATTATTAAATGTGAGAGTCTTCACATAGTTGTATAATTATCCGACTACTCATTGATCTTCACTTATATCTTTCGGAGTAGTTTGTCGTTTGCTCTAGTGCTTCACTTATATATTTTAGAGCATGAAGGTGGTTTTATTTTGAAGAAATAGATGAACTCTCATGCTTCACTTATATTATTTTGAGAGTCCTAAACAGCATGGTAATTTTCTTTGGTTATGAAACTAGTCCTAATATGATAGGCATCCAAGAGGGATATAATAAAAACTTTCATATAAAGTGCATTGAATACTATGAGAAGTTTGATTCTTTATGATTGTTTTGAGATATGAAGATGGTGATATTAGAGTCATGCTAGTGGAGTAGTTGTGAATTTGAGAAATACTTGTGTTAAAAGTTTGTGATTCCCGTAGCATGCACGTATGGTGAACCGTTATGTGATAAAGTCGGAGCATGATTTATTTATTGATTGTATTCCATATGAGTGGCGGTCGGGGACGAGCGATGGTCTTTTCCTACCAATCTATCCCCCTAGGAGCATGCGTGTAATACTTTGCTTTGATAACTAATAGATTTTTGCAACAAGTATATGAGTTCTCTATGACTAATGTTGAGTCCATGGATTATATGCACTCTCATCCTTCCACCATTGCTAGCCTCTCTAATACCGCGCACCTTTCACCGGTATTATACACCCACCATATACCTTCCTCAAAACAGCCACCATACCTACCTATCATGGCATTTCCATAGCCATTCCGAGATATATTGCCATGCAACTCACCATCGTTCCGTTTATTATGACACGCTTCATCATTGTCATATTGCTTTGCATGATCATGTAGTTGACATTGTATTTGTGGAAAAGCCACCATTCATAATCATTTCATACATGTCACTCATGAGTCATTGCACATCCCGGTACACCACCGGAGGCATTCATACAGAGTCATATTTTGTTCTAAGTATCGAGTTGTAATTGTTGACTTGTAAGAAAATAAAAGTGTGATGATCATCATTTTTAGAGCATTGTCCCAAGTGAGGAAAGGATGATGGAGACTATGATTCCCCCACAAGACAGGATGAGACTCCGGACGAAAAAAAATAAAAAAAAGGGAAAGAGGCCATAAGAAAGAGAAAGGCCCAAATAAAAAATAAAAAAATGAGAGAAAAAGAGAGAAGGGACAATGTTACTATCCTTTTACCACACTTGTGCTTCAAAGTAGCACCACAATCTTCATGATAGAGAGTCTCCTATGTTGTCACTTTCATATACTAGTGGGAATTTTACATTATAGAACTTGGCTTGTATATTCCAATGATGGGCTTCCTCAAAATGCCCTAGGTCTTCGTGAGCAAGCAAGTTGGATGCACACCCACTTAGTTTCTTTTGTTGAGCTTTCATACATTTATAGCTCTAGTGCATCCGTTGCATGGCAATCTCTACTCATTCACATTGATATCTATTGATGGGCATCTCCATAGCCCGTTGATACGCCTAGTTGATGTGAGACTATCTTCTCCTTTTTGTCTTCTCCACAACCACCATTCTATTCCACATATAGTGCTATGTCCATGGCTCACGCTCATGTATTGCGTGAAGATTGAAAAAGTTTGAGAATGTCAAAAGTATGAAACAATTGCTTGGCTTGTCATGGGGTTGTGCATGATTTAAATACTTTGTGTGGTGAAGATAGAGCATAGCAGCACTATATGATTTTGTAGGGATAACTTTCTTTGGCCATGTTATTGTGAGAAGACATAATTGCTTTATTAGTATGCTTGAAGTATTATTATTTTTATGTCAATATTAAACTTTTGTCTTGAATCTTTCGGATCTGAATATTCATACCACAATTAAGAAGAATTACATTGAAATTATGCCAAGTAGCATTCCACATCAAAAATTCTGTTTTTAACATTTACCTACTCGAGGTCGAGCAGGAATTAAACTTGGGGATGCTGATACGTCTCCAATGTATCTATAATTTTTTATTGTTCCATGCTAGTATATTATCTGTTTTGGATGTTTATGAGCTTTATTAAACACTTTTATGTTATTTTTGGGACTAACCTATTGACCCAGAGCCCAGTGCCAGTTCCTGTTTTTTCCCTTGTTCTAGTGTTTCGAAGAAAAGGAATATCAAACGGAGTCGAAACGGAATGAAACCTTCTGGAGAAGTTATTTTTGGAAGGAAAGCTACCCGATAGACTTGGAGTGCATGTCAGGAAAGAAACGAGGGAGCCACGAGGTAGGGGGCGCGCCCACCCCCCTAGGGCGCGCCCTCCACCCTTGTGGGCCCCTCGTGGCTCCCCTGACGTACTTCTCCCACCTATATATTCCCATATATCCTAAAAACTTCGTGGAATAGAATAGATCGGGAGTTCTGCCGCCGCAAGCCTCTGTAGCCACCAAAAGTCAATCGGGACCCTGTTCCGGCACCCTGCCGGAGGGGGGAACCCTCACCGGTGGCCATCTTCATCATCTCGGCGCTCTCCATGACGAGGAGGGAGTAGTTCACCCTCGGGGCTGAGGGTATGTACCAGTAGCTATGTGTTTGATCTCTCTCTCTCTCTCTCTTGTGTTCTTGAGGTGATACGATCTTGATGTATCATGAGCTTTGCTACTATATTTGGATCTTATGATGTTTCTCCCCCTCTACTCTCTTGTAATGGATTGAGTTTTCCCTTTGAAGTAATCCTATCGGATTGAGTCTTTAACGACTTGAGAACACTTGATGTATGTCTTGCCGTGCGTATCTGTGGTGATAATGGGATATCACGTGATTCACTTGATGTATGTCTTGGTGATCAACTTGCGGGTTCCGCCCATGAACCTATGCATAGGGGTTGGCACACGTTTTCGTCTTGATTCTCCGGTAGAAACTTTGGGGCACTCTTTGAGGTTCTATGTGTTGGTTGAATAGATGATCTGAGATTGTGTGATGCATATCGTATAATCGTACCCACGGATACTTGAGGTGACATTGGAGTATCTAGGTGACATTAGGGTTTTGGTTGATTTGTGTCTTAAGGTGTTATTCTAGTACGAACTCTAGGTCTGTTTGTGACACTTATAGGAATAGCCCAACGGATTGATTGGAAAGAATAACTTTGAGGTGGTTTCGTACCCTACCATAATCTCTTCGTTTGTTATCCGCTATTAGTGACTTTGGAGTGACTCTTTGTTGCATGTTGAGGGATAGTTATATGATCCAATTATGTTATTATTGTTGAGAGAACTTGCACTAGTGAAAGTATGAACCCCAGGCCTTGTTTCCTAGCATTGCAATACCGTTACGCTCACTTTTATCATTAGTTACCTTGCTGTTTTTATATTTTCAGATTATAAAAACCTATATCTAACATCCATATTGCACTTGTATCACCATCTCTTCGCCGAACTAGTGCACCTATACAATTTACCATTGTATTGGGTGTGTTGGGGACACAAGAGACTCTTTATTATTTGGTTGCAGGGTTGCTTGAGAGAGACCATCTTCATCCTCGCCTCCCACGGATTGATAAACCTTAGGTCATCCACTTGAGGGAAATTTGCTACTGTCCTACAAACCTCTGCACTTGGAGGCCCAACAACGTCTACAAGAAGAAGGTTGTGTAGTAGACATCACCGCTCTAAATCTGGCTAGAGGGGATTGTCGTCGTCTTCGGCACTACCCAGAGTGCTATTGTTTCTTGTGCCAGTATCACTACTTTTGCTATGGCGAGACTTAGAGCGGCGCCACTGATGTCGGTGCTTGGGTTGCTTCTTAGAGGGGTCATCCTCCGTTGTCTTATCGCCATTGCCTTCTTTGGGGGTATCCACCATGTATATATCATATGATGAGGTGGCGGTCCAGCGCCCTGTGGGCAGTGGTTCATGTTCGTCTCCTGCATCGTCGTCCATACCGTCAATGTCTTCGGAGTCGAAGTCGAGCATGTCGGTTAAATCGTCGACAGTGGCTATTAAGTGGGTGGTGGGTGGAGAGCGAATTTCTTCGTCGTCGCATCCCATTCTAGCCGGACATAGTTCGCCAAGGTTCTCGACAAGGAGAGAGACCTTAATGAATTTAGCACATCGTCAAAAGCGAGTGCGAAAGATATCCCGGAGGTAAACTCCATGATCGGTGCCCAATCGGATTCGATGAGCACGCAGGCCTTGAGCAGCTTCGGAGCCCGTGGCCGGGGACGAGTCCAATGGTTCGGCAACACGGCTCTCATAGGAGGTGAAGTCAGTATTCGGCTCTATCGCCACTGAGGGTGCGGCCTCCGTGGTGGGGTCTATCCACCCGTCCTCCGATGGCGCAATTTGTTCCGGATTAAGGGCCGGAGTAGTTGCAGGTGTGATCACCCGAACACTGTCCGACGGCAGAGTTAAGTCATGTCCGTCGTGATTGTGCGGCGCACCTGACATGGGTTCGAATCCGTCGAAGATCAAGTCTTCGCGGATGTCGGTGGTATAGTTCAACTTTCCGAACCTGACCTGATGGCCAGGGGTGTAGCTCTCGATCTGCTCCAGATGGCCAAGCGAGTTGGCCCGTAGTACGAAGCCGCCGAATACGAATATTTGTCCGGGGAGGAAAACCTCACCCTGGATCGCATCGTTGCCGATGATTGAAGGAGCCATCAAGCCTTACGGTGACAGCACAGCGGAACTCTCAATGAAAGCACCAATGTCGGTGTCAAAACCGGCGGATCTCGGGTAGGGGGTCCCGAACTGTGCGTCTAAGGCGGATGGTAACAGGAGGCGGGGAACACAATGTTTACCTGTGTTCGGGCCCTCTCGATGGAGGTAATACCCTACCTCCTGCTTGATTGATCTTGATGATATGAGTATTACAAGAGTTGATCTACCACGAGATCGTAGAGGCTAAAACCCTAGAAGCTAGCCTATGGTATGATTGTTGTTGTCCTATGGACTAAACCCTCCGGTTTATATAGACACCGGAGGGGGCTAGGGTTACACAGAGTCGGTTACAAGGGAGGAGATCTACATATCCGTATTGCCAAGCTTGCCTTCCAGGCCAAGGAGAGTCCCATCCGGAAATGGGACGAAGTCTTCAATCTTGTATCTTCATAGTCCAACAGTCCGGCCAAAGGATATAGTCCGGCTGTCCGAGGACCCCCCTAATCCAGGACTCCCTCACCACCTACTGGGCCAGAGCGGCCTGCATACGACTAGAAACCCAACCTGTAGTTGGGCCAGGATGCAGGCCCGCAAGCCCAGTAGGCCCACAGAGAGAGTAGGAGAGGTAGGCCCAGAAGGCCTGCTATTGAGAGGAGCTCAATGCAGTGCCCGCGTCAGGGCTTATAAACTAGTCTTGGCGCTCCTCAACTAGCGAGGTGGGACTAAACTTCTGCGCCCCTCGCCTGGCAGCGCACCCCCTTTAGTATCGGGTCATGCCTCCAACCGGTACTAAAGGGTGGTCTTTAGTACCGGTTGGTGCCACCACCCGGTACTAAAGGGGGCACTTCCCGCCGCTTGGCCTGGCCAAAACAGACCTTTAGTACCGGTTGGTGCTTCCAACCGGTACTAAAGGGGTGTTCTATATAAGAAAGCACTTCAAAAAAATTCAGTTTCTCATCTCTCCCTCTGCTTCTTTCTCCTCTGCCCCGTCGCCGCCGCCCCTCATCACCGCCCCCGTCGCCGTCCGTCGTTGTACCCGTCGTCGTCGCCGCCCGGTAAATCCCGTCCACGTCGTCCCGTCGCTTGGCGCCCGCCCGTCGTCCGTCGTCCCCACCCGGCCCGTCCCCGTCCCCGTCGTCGCCGCCCCGTCCCCATCCCCGTCGTCACCGCCCGTCTCCGTCCCCGTCACCGCGCCTCGCCGGTGAGCTCCTGCCCCGGCCGCCATGTCCACACACACACACACATTGTTTTTCAGTTATAAATTTTAGTTATAGAAATGTTAGTTATATAGAAATGTTATAAATTTTTCTGTTTTTTAGTTATAGAAATGTTAGCAATTTTTCTGTTTTTTAGTTATAGAAATATTAGAAATGTTATAGAAATGTTAGTTATATAGAAATGTTAGAAATTTTAGAATTAGTTTTAGCTAGATGAATTAGATTAATGTCAAATTGTTAGACGATGATCGATATTATAATTTTAGTTATAGAAAAATTTAGAATTTGCATATAGAATTTTAGTTATCACAATCCAATCATTTAAAAATGTTACTTTTTGTGGGCATATAGTATTTGTTCTCGACGATTCCCGGCCCGCATCCTCGCTGTCGACCCGTTCACGACGAGGTCCGGCTGACCCATGTCCGGGACTGGGCTCCGCCGGGCTGGCACTAGGAGGTGCTACCTGGAGGGGCGCGCCGCTTGGTGAGGAACCCGGCCTCCGGTCCCGTTGTCGACCCTGATCTCCTTTGGTGGCGTTCGCGTGGGCCACATTCGGTGCAGAGGGAGCCGGCCGCACCGTAGGTGGTGCGTCGTCGTGTCAGGGAGGAGGACGAGCACGTCCATCGCTACATGGCTGCTATGGACGTCAGGTTCTCCAATACCTGGCAGGTTCTTTGGGCAGATGATCGGAGATATGATCCTGTGATGGTTCCTTCTCTTTGGGTGTCCACCGCCCGTGCCCCAGGAACCGCGAGTGGCCTAGATTCTTTTGTAATATTCGATCTTTATTAGCTACCTAGCCAGTGATGTATTCGATATATAATATTCGAGACGATGTATTCGAGATTATATATATTATTAGAGACGATGTACTCGAGATTATATATTATTCGAGACGATGTATTTGAGATTATATATTATTCGAGATGATGTATTCGAGATTATATATTATTCGAGACGATGCATATTATGTACTATATGATTCAGTTTTTCCTTATTGATTGCATCCATGCATTGTAATTTGAATACTAAATTGTTTTATATTTTTTCTGTATTAGTTAAATAAAAGCTATGGCGGACAATACAGCAAAGAGGGAGAAGAGGCCCTGTTCGAGATCATACGCAGCCCTAACAGGCCAGATGATCTGAATGAAGCAGATGACGGCTCCCAACATCTGAACAATACCGGGGAGGGTGATGATAAGATATTCGATCTCGACGACCGAGCTGATGAAGTCATGAACTATGATTATGATTATGATGATGCAGACAATGATTATGATGACGAATACAATGTTGATCTTGAAATAACAAAGACTACCGGCGAGGTATATTTATATAAACAGGAATCTAGTGATCATCACATGTTTTTTTATTTTAAGATATATTAACGAATCGATCTTTCTTCTTTCAGCCCTCCGGATCGAGCAAATCTGCTTCTACAGACAGCAGGACAAAGCGAGGCCCGGGCAAAAAGTTGAAGGAGGGTGTAAAGTACAACATCGATTCTATCAAAGCTAGTGGCGAACCCCTCACGCCTAAGAACATTGCGAACAAGTTCGTTCGTCAGTGCGGAGTTCTTGTGAAGGACCAACTCCCGATCTCCATTCAAGAATGGAAAGAGCCAAAAACTAAACGTCCAGATGTTACTTGGGTCGACGACAGAGCAAAACAAAAACTAAACGTCCAGATTTTTCTTTGCCGGCGGGCAGATTTTTCTTTGCCGGCGGGTAGGGCTTGGGCAAAGTTCATCAAGGTGACTCCAGGCAAGTGGGAAAAAAAGTTGTTTTGGTATCGACCCAAGGTAAGTAATTAAGTAGTACTAGCTAGCTAGCTACCATCTTTTTAATTCTTGTTTCAATATCATTAATTAATTATCATGCTTGATTAATTATTACCTGATTAAATTCAATTTTCATAAAGGTCCTGAAGCAGGCGTCGAGGACTGATCTGTGTACATTCTACGTTTGCGAGAACATTCGCATGATGGCGTCCAAAAGGAGCAGATCTCAAAGACAGAACTCGATATGTTTGTCAGAACACTATTCACAATTTTTACACCATTATCGATATCTAGTCACACAACTAATAAACATGCATATTGATTTCCTTCTTAACAGTTCAGAGAGGTGTGGGAGCAGCTCGTAACAACGGAGCGCATACTAGCACTTTAAGAGGAAATAGCGGGATTTTTGCTCGACCAGATCATAGATCCCAAAGGAGAATACTATTACCTGCTACCGCCCATATAAACCACTTGTCATCGTGCTCCGAAGGCACCAAGGCAACATGTAGGAGAAATTGTATATATACATACATGTGTATGTGTGAATAATTAATGGTGGTTGTGAGACATTCGATTATATATATATATATATATATATATTTATATATATATATATATATATATATTGTGATCGGTTCTACGAGAAAATCTATTTATATATATGCATAACGTGTACAATATGTAGTATCGTAAAGTACCAGCAAACAAAAAATAATTAAATGGGAAACACAAAATTAATGGAAAAATAAAAATTAAACCAAAACCCCCCAAACATTTAGTACCGGTTGGTGTTACCAACCGATACTAATGATCTACCAGCACCCGGGCCCGGTAGTAAAGGAGGGGGCTTTAGTCTCCACTCTTTAGTGCCGGTTGTAGAACCGGCACTAAAGGCCTTTACGAACCGGCGCTAAAGCCCGGTTCTGCACTAGTGCTCGGTAGTGTCTCCCATTTTCCGTGTCCCGCTGTTTGTCGAGAGTCGTACTCGACTTACACAATTTTTACTGTAATCCCACATTTCGGTACTCGGCGAACAGGAAAGAACTAGGTAACAACCATTTTTCCAGTAGTGAGGGCTGGGCGTACTTATATACACGCGTACAAGCCCAAGAGATAAATTGTACTTCCTCCGTTCTTAAATATTTGTCTTTTTAGAGATTTCAACAAGTGACTACATGCGAAGCAAAATGAGTGAATCTACACTCTAAAATATGTCTGTATACATCCGTATGTGGCATTCCATTTGAAATCTCTAAAAAAACAAATATTTAGGAACGGAGAGAGTAGTTGGTTCTTTTTTTTCATGAAAATTCTACTTGGTTTTTTTCATGGTAATACGTGTCTCATTCATATCATAACGAACAAAGTACAAGTCACGTAAAGACCGACATGACAAAACTGAAAAGATAGCAGAACATCTCTGAGCTTGACACCAACGCCCGTCACCTGCCTCCAGCACCAAGACAGTAGCCACCGAAGAAAAAAATGATGAATCACCTCCTCACCCAAGCTCGACGCGGCTCCATCGCTGATATGGAGCTTTGCGGACCTTCAAGGTGGCTCAGCAAAAGTGAAGCCCTTGTTATTGAATGAATCAGACCGGGGCAACACTACGGACACGCCATCAAACTCCAGATCTGGCACCCCACCACGACTAAAACGCCGAAGGAGGAAAACATACCTGCCATCCACGAACCACGAGCCCAGCACATGCTCCGTCTTCCATATGTCGTTGATGATGCAGACCACAATCTACATCCGCTCCTGGACTACCCCCCAAGCTCCGCGCCGACGCTGGAGCAAACGTCGTCGCAACGGCGGAGCCTGAGGACACAGGTCCACCACGAGGATGTCGCCGCCGCCACGCCATCCTTACTTAAACAGACTGGTTTTCAAATCCATCCCCGTTCCCCAACTATAGGACCGATGGCCTCGTCAGGGAAGGATCCCAAGAATCTTTATTCAGCGCTGTCATCGTTGCTGCCGATGCAAAAACGATGAACAACCTAAAAATCTAGACTACGAGAAAGTAAAAAACAATCCACACGCGTAGATCCGGCGACCCCCTCACCACCGACGACCGAGGTCACCGGCAGAGGGGAGCCACCGGAGAACGGCGTTGGAAGATCGGCCTCCCTGGCGGCGGCTAGGGTTCCAACCGCAGGGACCAGAGGAAAACAGCCCGCTAAAGGACAAATCTTTTGAAAATTCTACTCGGTTTACAACTCCTAATCCTACAAGACCACGTACAGGTGCCGTGTACATATACTGGTGTTTAAGTCTAACATATAACCCACTTATTATACGTCAAATAATTCTGGAGGTACGTACGTAGATCACAACGACCTTAACAAACTTCTCGGTGCATCAAACCCTCATCCCCCATCGGTAGTCCCTCCCGTCTACCGCCCCGCACCACCATCCTGCCACGGCACTCGCCTGAACGTCGCCGTCACGGTGGTCTCAGCTCTCCTGCGGCGACCAGCAAGCCTACTCCGGCTGCCACGGGCGCTTGCGCACCGCTGCCGGAGGAGCTAATCTTCGACGTCCTTTCCAGGGTGCCGGTGAAGTCCGCGTGCCGCTTCCGGTGCGCGTCAAGGGGGTGGCACGCGCTCATCTCCGACCAGGCCTTCCTCGCCGCTCACAGATCACGCCACGCCGAGCCGCTCCTCGTCGCCATCACCTCCTCCTCCTCGGAGCACGCTGGCGGAGGCCGTGATCTGCGCCTGATGGACATGGATGGCAATGTTGTGACGGTGACCAAGGACGCAGGTGGCCTTACGTTACTCTCCGCAAGCATGGATGAGCTAGTCGGCGTCGCGGAAGTTTCTTCATCTCGCGTAATCGACCCGGCCACCGGAAAGGTGCTCGCCAATTCCTCGGCGAGACAAATGTTCGGGTTCTACATCATGTTTGGTTTCGGTCGCGCCATCCCGTCCGGTGAGTACAAGATGGTACGCCTCGTGAACAACCAGATCTTCGAGGTCTTCACTCTAGGAGACAACGCGGGTTGGAGGAGGTCGAAGCTGCCCCCAATTCGCGTCAATGGAAGCTCTCATGTCACCGTCAATGGCGTCATGTACTTCATGGTCTCAAGGAAGCTAGACGATGACGGCTTACTTCGCTTTGACCTCGAGAGCGAAGAGTGGAAGCCGGCCATAAAAGGCCCGCCGATAACATCAAGCCCCGAGGCGTGGTGGAATGGTACACAATCGGTCCGCATAGCGGAGCTCAACGGCATCTTGTGTGTGATTCAGTCGGAGATGCAAGCAACGAGTAATCACAACTGCAACAACGTATGGCTCCGTGCTGATGACTCTTGGATCAAAGCGTACTCGATCCCGGCAGCCCCTTCGTCCTATTATTACATGCCATTGAGGGTGACACATGATGGTGGTAAGTTGATATTCTACTGTTTTTTCCATGGACAAGGACACTTGCTTCGAGCCTACGATCCTGCCACCAACACATGTACAACGCTACGGAGATTAGACGACAGTACTGAAAAAGTTGGTCTCTGCAGTTTGCACTTGGACCGTTTTGTCTTGAACAAGATCTAGTGCTCACCTCTAGGTGTTATTTGCCGGCACGTATTGGTGTAAAGACATCGCCCGACTCGTCCTTGAAAGTTTTATGGAATGTTTTGAATTGTTCCTATATACACATTTGTTTATTTGGAGATCAATAGTACTACCTCCGTCTTAGTTTATTGGTCTCCTTCGCATTTTGTGCTAAATTTTAACCTCAGATTTAATCATTTAACTAACAAAATGTTAATACATGTAAAAATAATATCACTGGTAACTATGTTCAAATACGAATCCAGCGATATAATTTTTTATTACATGCATTATTATTTTCTTAGTTAAATTTATTTTCAAAGTTTAGCATAAAATATTAAGGAGATCAATAAATCAGGACGGAGGTAGTATAGGTTAGTGGTCTAACGGGCACTTAACTACTTGACTGACATTGTTACTTTGTTGCCTGCTTTAATTGGCTAATGCATTTTCTTTATTTGGAATGCATTAGATTTTACATGCATATCATTGTCTTTTTCCGAAGTAGAAATATACCTGGGCATAGTTTGTAATCCAAACTAAACCCAATCCAACCCACCAACCAAACCAATCCAAACTTTAAGTGCTATAGTCCAAACTGCTCGTGTTTTCAAGCCAAACCATCCAAACTAATTCCCACATATGGTTTGGACCCAATTCAGGCCAGGGTTACATCTTACATGTGCGTGTCCACATGGTTTTAGCTGCTGTTGCATGCTTGCTAATTTCCAATTTTCCATCCTCAAGATTGAAACTGTAGGTACATCTTTTAGCTGCTGTTGCATGCTTGCTAATTTCCAATTTTCGATCCTCAAGATTGAAACTGTAGGTACATCTACATCGATCGTACAGGAAGCAAATTACTGTTGCATGCATACAATTACAAGATGCGTCTAAGCTGCTACAAAATCACCATCCTCGCTCCAGCCGAAAGAGCCGAGATAATAAGAGACGGTGTTTCCAAAAGAGACAGTGCTCAACATCCAGCAAGAACATTCAACCGAATTACTCCCTCCGTCTTAAAATTCTTGTCTTAAATTTGTCCAAATACGAATGTATCTAGTTACATTTTAGTATTAGATACATCCGTATCTAGACAAATCTAAGACAAGAATTTTGGGACGGAGGGAGTATTACATAAGTAAGTTTTAAAAAATGCATGAGATCAACCGGTAGACTAAGGTTGAGACTCCGGCGGAGGAGGAACTCGGCAGCTACGGAGACGACTTGAATCCGATGGTAGCGGCGGTGGCGACAACGTCAATGACTAGTATGGTGTTGAAAAGCAAAAAGAAACCAAACCAGGCGACAACCGCAACGACTAGTTCTAACACTGATTGAACATCACATGATCACACTGATTTGCACATGAAGAAATCAATGGGTTGATTTTTTGGTTGCATGAATTGTTGGGTAAGTGAAGGCCGAAGCGTGAATCCCCCCCCCCCCCCCCGCGGCCCCCGCGTCGCTCCGCTTGGGGCGACTCGGGTGGCGACGAACCTAACCCGAACCTCCCTCCCCCTCCCCCCTCGCCGCCGTCCGAGGAGATCTCCGGCGCCGCCCGCGGGGTCGCCAAGGACGGCAACGGCGAGGATTTGCTGCTCCCGATCAGAGGGCTCCGGACGCCGAGGCGGCGGCCTCGGGTGGCGAGGCGGCGCTGTCTCCCTGCAAGCGACACCGCAGGTGGTGGCCCTCCATTCCCTTGGCCGCGAGGGTGGCGAGGGACGGCGGGAGCTGTCGCTGGTCGCAGCGGGTGTGGCGCCCTCCTCGCCCGCAGCTGGATCTGAAGGCGGCCTCCCTCCCCCACGCAGCACTCTGCCCTGCCGAATCTGGTCGTCTGTGGCCTCTGGCCGCCGGATCCAGCGTTGGGCTGCCCGGAGATGCGGTCCGAATCGGGAGAAATCCTTGGCTGGGGTGCTCTAGCCACGGCGGCGGCGACACCGGCCGGTGTCGCTCCCCTCCTTGGAGGCGCCGTCGAGTTTCGTGCCCTCTCCCTCCCGCTCCATGCCCGGGAGAAATCCCATGTCTTGCCGAGACAGGTCGACAACAGCAGTGCAGCGGCGCCGCCTCCTTCTTAAAGGTGCCGGCTTGGGCAAGGTGGGAGTGTCTTTGTGGTCTTTGGCGGTGGTGGCTGGGTGGCTGCGTCTTCGGCGAGGGATTTGGAGCATGATGCTTTGCCTCTGATCCAGTTATAGATGCTCCATTTTCTCCTTGCTGTTTGTTTGTTCAGTGATAGCTCCATTGTGCAGTTTTTCCTCTTCGTGCTTGTAGCAATGGGCTGCGGTGTGGACTTTCTTCTGGTTCCCTTCGTGCAGCGGCGTGTCGAGCTGAGTATCTCCCTTGGTGCCCAGAATCATGCCCTTTCCTTGCTCTAGAGAGGGAAATTCCATCTTCCGGCGGTCCGGCGCCTTTCGAGCCAAGGCGAGGGGCGGATTTGGAGAGGAGCGGCTTGGTTTTCGATGTGCACCTTCCAGGGTAGACGAGGGCTCGGTCCATCAACGTTGGGCAATGGCTCCGCCCGAGGCTCCCCTCTGTTTGTCCTACTGTCTAAAGTTCACTTGGAGGACTCCGTTGACTACATGCTAGTGCTTCTCTGTTTACTTCTATAGGGCATGTAGTCTCTGGTGCTTGTAAGCTACTTTGGCATCATGGTGTACCTGCAGTTTATTTTCCTTTCTGTTTTCAGTTGGTTGTATTGGTGGCCTTGTGTAATCCCTGGCCGGTTGATGGCTTTGTTAATTCAAAGTCGGGCTCTTCTTGAGCCTTCGTTCTAAAAAAAATAGTATACTCTACATCGTACTTTCTTTTGTTTTCGAATCTCCCTCTGCTTGAACTTTGTTTAGTCAAAAGAGATATTACAAAGGCATGCGCTACAGATCAACCGACTGATTTCCTAGAGAAACTAGTCAGGTCCTGGGCTGTCGGATCCCACGCCCGCCACCGTTGGATTCGCTCAATGCCATCTCGTGGGGTCGTCCCCTCCTCTCATCGCAGCCACAACGGGGGAGCAACCGAAGCGTGCCGTCATGGGAAGCAATGCCGCCCGGCTTGCAGCAGGAGCCACACCACTCGCCGCCACCGCAGCGATGCTTCACCGATGGCCGCCAGCGACACTTCACTGCAGTGCCAAACACCGACGCAACGCGCTCCATCGCAGCACTCGTCGCCGCCGGTGATGCTTCACTGCAGAGCCGACGCTGGCGCGGCGGTGCTTCATCGCAGCACCCCACGACCACCGGCGATGTTTCATTGCAGCGCCCAACACCAGCATGACGATGCTCCATCGCAGCACCCCTGACGGTCGCCGATGAAAGCTTCACGGCAGCGCCACCGCCGCGCGGCGATGCTCCATCACAACACCCCGACGGTCACCGGCGAAAGCTTCACTACATCGCCACCGTCGCCCGACGAAGCTCCGGCATCTATGTAGTGAAGGGAATTTTTGAGATACTCGGTTTTTTGTATGTGGTGGAGATGCAATAGGAGGTGTCGTCATCATCCTCCTCTAGTTCGTAGAACCGTTGGGTGGGGTGGTCACGCGTGACGAACTGAGATCCAAGCCAAAGCTAGTCCAAGATTCTAAGAGAAATCTCCCTTGCCGGCCAAGTAGGCCGGCGGGGTCAAGACCACGACTAAGATCGAGGCCGAGCAGCGCCGACAAGGTCTCCAGGGCCGCCAATGCCAAAGCAAAGCCTCAAGTCGAAGGCCTGGCAAGCCCCGTGCCGACAAGCCACCGCCAGTTGCCACCACTCCACCTCACTAAGACGCCAGTCGCTAATCAGTGCAGTGTCGAGCCCTCAGGCAACTAGGTGGATCCTGTCAGGTACGGGGCTGCGCACCGGGAAGAAGATTACCTTTAATGACACCCGTCCTAGAGGCTTGTCAAGCAAATAAGAGGTGGTTAAGCAAGTGGTGAAGGAACCTTGTTGGGGCTACCTCTCCGCGCGACACCTAAGAAAGCATCCTCGAGCATCCTTTTATAGCTTAAGGGACGACCACAGTGACAAAACAGTCATTATACAATGATTAGATAGCAAACAGTGCTATCATATCTAACACTCGCAGTTTAGGACAACCTAGCAAAGGATTCGAACTTTTGATCCCTGACACTTGTACGCACGCTGCTGCACTCCCCGCCGCGTTGTCCCCGTGGAAAGGGAAAAGAGGGAAAGAGATAAGTGGCGGAGGACACATGTCCACCAATCGGCGCAGCTTGCGTTCTCTTGTTTTCATCCGGTTGACAATAAACATTTTCCTATTACAAATAGCTAAATACTCCCTTCGTTTTTATTTACTCTGCATATTAGAGTTGACTGAAGTCAAACTTCGTAAAGTTTGACCAAGTTTGTAAAAAACAATATAGACATTTATCATAATAAATCTATACGATATGAAAGTACTTTTAATAATAAATCTAATGTTGTTGATTTGTTATTGTATACCTTAATATTTTTGTTTATAAACTTGGTCAAAGTTTGCAAAGTTTGACTTTGACCAAAGCTAATATGCGAACTAAATAAAAATGAAGGGAGTACTTATTTATGTTTAACAAAAATGTTATCTTCCAAAATATTCAAAGTTCTGTGTATACATGTAAAAATATATATTCTATGTATCCTTTGAAGCTGAATTCCCATTTTTCTAAATTCAATTTTTCATTTGAAAAAAGAATCTAAAAATCTAAATTCTCTTAATAGGTAGCATGCTAATTTATAGGACTTTTTGCAACGCCCTGCAGCAAGCTTTTGGAAAATTTAATCAATTATTCATGGCATTTTTGGAATTTATTTAAATTTCTCACATGGTATATTTTTTTATAAAAGTTCCTGCATTTCTTCTAATTCTTCATAATTATCCTATGAGCTCTTTTAGGGTGATTGGCGAGTTACAACTCGTAATTTCATGTAACTCCACCTCCAATTTTTCCTGACCGTCAGATCTGGGAATTTAGTTAAAGAATTATTTGTTGATCAAAAGGGTAGAATAGTAAAGTTCCTCCGATCCGTTCTGCAAGAGAATTAGCTCCCCCGTCCCCCACGCACAACGTTGTGTCTCGCCGCTCCGATCGAGAGATCCTGCAGCGGCCCTGATCGAGGGCAAAGCACCAGCGGCCCGCCTCCTTGGTTTCGACCTGCTCCTGCCACTGAGGTTCCGGGGATCCGCTGCAGCGCGCCGGCCAGCCCCCGCCACCGCAGCGCCTCCCTCCGTCAAGCAGCCTGCGACGCCCATCAACGCCGGCGAGCAATCCGCGGACAGGTACCTTCCCTCCCTCCCCGCGCCCGCGTGGCTAGTCAGAAAGTCTCTGGCTGTATGAGGAATTAAACTGCTGCAAATCTGTATTTGAGCAGCCGGCCACCTTACGTACTTCATCTGGGAATCCTTGATCCATAGCAGATTATGAAATTTGAACTTGAGTCCAAAGTTGCAGCATGATTTAGTTTGCATGGTTCTGCACCTGCAGATTCTAGGTTATTTTTAAACTGTTTGTGTGATTCATTTTCACATTTAATATCCTGTCGACAAAATTATTTGCTGCATTCCAGACTATGTCCAACTAAATTCAGTCCAACGCTATATAATGTGTAGACTATGTTCAGTTATATTTAGATTTTGTTAAGCTATGTTCACTAAATTTATTCAATTCAAACTATGGTATACACTTTCTTTGTTCAGACCTTGTCGGGCTGTCCAGTTTTGGGACAAAATATGTTATCAATGAAATGCTGAACATATGTTGGAGTTCCCCATGATGAAGAAAGAAACTCACGCACACACACATGGTCAAGCTCTATGCAGAGCACTCCTACCACAGCCACTTCCAATGCGTACCATTACTGTCAACACATATTCAGATTGCTCAATTGCTGGACATTCAATTGCCATGCAATGTGGCAGCAAACTGAATTTTCCATGACAAATTAACATAGTCAGATTACATACCACTTCTAGTTCTCACCGACTTGTCTACAAATTAGTACTCAATTGCCTACATGTACGTCATGAAAGCATACACAACTGCTGTGTTGAAACACATCAATACAACAAACTGCATAACATTCCTCTTCTTCTGCACTTGTAAGTCAACAGTCTTCTCCAGCAGCAGCTCATCCTTCTGCAACAATTCGTACAGTGGCGGCTTGAACTTGCCGAGGATGCCATCTGCTTGAACTGGCTCCACAAGTCGCCGTCGCCGTCACTTGGTCTCATGGGTCAAGAGCGCAGCCTGCCGTGCCCAGGAATGCAGCACTCAGCAGACGGCCACTGCCCCGCCTGGAGTCGCCACGGGCCTGACCGCAGCTGCCTAAATCGCTGCCACCGCCCGCTCTGTTTTGTGAGAGAGAGAGAGAGAGAGAGAGAGAGAGAGAGAGAGAGACATGGCCCATTTTAGTCAAAACCAGGGTCCACGTCATACTAAAACCACCTTAAGCATTACCAGGGTTGAAAAGTATCCGGTTTAATTAGTTGAGAGACTGAGATTTGGTGGTTTTGGAGTGAGGCGATTTATGAACTTTCGCTAGAGTTGAGGGAAGAAAAATATACTTGTCCCTTTTTTTTGGTACATGGAGTGAGTCGAATATTCTGATTACGCTTTCTGTATTTTGTTAACCGACTGCAGAGGGAAGGATGCTACTGGTGAGGAATTAGTCAAGCCTTATACTCCAACTACACTGGATTCTGATATTGGATACTTTCAGCTTGTTTTAAAGGTAATTTATCATAAACATGTTCCAACCCCACTGAATGTGTCTTTTCATTGATTCTGATGGTAAAAGACTATGTGACCACTTGACTACAATAATTAGCTTCATTGTACACCATATTATTAATTCACTTCTGAAGATATGCTGCAGCCAAATAGTTCTGTCAGAACATGACCAACCATCGACAATTATGAGCTTTTATATCATGTCAACTGCTATGTTATGATTGGTTGCCATGAAAAGCAATGCACAGATTTAAATACTACCCATCTAGTACCGTATAAGCGGTGCATAGAATTGTCCATTGGATGGCACAGTATGTACAATTTTTAGCTAGCATAAATCTGAATCTTGTAAAAGCAGTGCAGTAGCAACAGCATTGAACTGAACTTCGTTGTTGCAATATCCCTTATATTTAAGCACCAAGAGCATCACTTAGTTTAAGTTTTTATCCTTAGAACAAGAGAACAGAACATAAACTAACCTGAACAAAATAAGCCATGATGGAACTTCTGAAATTCTGAACCTTTTATGTTGAGAGGAATATATATGTGAGTAGGGAAATTCTTTTACTTTTGGTGCATGATTAAGGAAAAGGCCTGCTGTCAATTTACGCGCAGCGTGTAGGTGTAGGTGAGAGTGAACGGGTCTGATCGCTTTGCAGTTTCTGAATTTGTTTGCTATGTTCTGAAATCACTTATATAAAAATCAACAAGTTTCTGAATTAATGATCTAAAAATCATCTAGTTTCTGAAAATCAACAAGTCAGCAATGCTGATCGATGGTCCAAACACCTCCAAGTCACCCCCATTGCGGTTTAGGTAAGATTAGATTCAGTTTACGGTAGTTACAAAGCAGATGTCACACCCATTGCAGATGTATTTGTCACGTCTAGTAGATTGAGTGGTTTTGTTACTTGTGATAAGATATCTTCTGTGATTTACTATGACCGTGAACTGATGTATTAAGTAGCCAGTGAGTTGTAATTGCAGATGACTATTGACTATTGAGTGTGACTGTGATCATCCTGAGGGGAACATGTGAGCATGGAAATTATTTTACATCAAGTACATGATTGAGACCAGTTGATAATTATATGTGATATGCAGGAAGACATGGCCGATGTAAGTGCAGAGTGTTTGGATGAGTACGTAAACATTGTCAGCAGGATGTTTCATAGCGAGGATGAAGGTTTTGAGTTCTATAATAAGTATGCTCTTGAGAAAGGCCTTAGTGTGAGAAAAGGCTATATTGAGTGGTATGAAGCGAACGAGAAGATAATTCTGAGGAAACTTGTCTGTACTCGTGAAGGTTGCCGTGAAGAGAAGCACATGAAGAGAAAGAATGAAGCTATCTTCATGTTACTGATTAGTTACTTGAAACGGACCACTGTACAGTATATGTTCACAGAATTAGAAAATTCTGCAGTTCAAATATGCACATATTTGGAGGTTACGTTGCATATATGTCTATGATGATACTTCTTTCCGAAAATGAGATTGCCGTATGTAGTTGAGATCCGGGGTTGTAACTGCGACATCACACTTTCTGCCGACCTTGTGCAATTTCTCAAACTTTTGTAACTATTTCTCCATATTCTTCAGGTGACCCGAAGCAGGAGACAGCTACATGCTGGTGTGCTGAGAAGATCAAGCGCTAAGAAGATCAAGCAGGCAGAGAAAAAAGTCCGTTGTTCTAGATTCTCAGGCAAGGTAGAGAACACTCATGGTAGGCAGGGTGTCCTTGTCCGTACAAAAAACATAATACATTTAATGGCAGCTGATCATGTAGTAAAACCATCATACGTCGAAGACATGTGCGAGGTTGAAGATGATGTTCGATGACTTCTTGGCTTTCATGAGTATGTAGACATTTATCCGTTGTTGTAATTGAACACATGCATGTGTGTGTCTGCTTGTGTGCCACTATTAGCCCCCTCCTTTAGGTTCTCTATTTTAGTCTGTTTGCCCAGCTATTAGCCCCCTCCTATAGATTCAGAGTTCTTTTACAACAAATCAGAGAAGGTTAGGTAATATTCTTTGCTTGTTTCATGAAATGTGCCCGTGTAAATTTGCATCAATCCATAATGTGTTGAGATTCTTACAAAAATGGTGGATTAATTGACATTACGAAGATGTTGAAGAGTTAAAAAAAGTATGAGAATTTAGTAAAATTGATCGATTAATTAATCATCCTTACTGTTTGACTTATGCTCAGCTCATGTTGCTAATCATTTTACTGTTCCTGAATGATGCAAATCATTCTAACATGCATCAGAAATAACCAACCAGTGCAAATATAGCCAACCTGTTCAGACATGTCATCGTCGCTATCATATGAGAATTGTGCATAATCTGAGAATGCGCAATTCTTGACAATGTACAAATGACATTTCTTTAGCATTTCCGGATGACTCATTGTGCTAAAAGGGATCCAGGCATCAATAGTGCTACTGGTATTATACGACCCATGGATGTACCTGGATGACCCATAGTACTATACGTTAAGAGCCATGGTCTCAATACTACCTGTAGTGAGCGGCCAACAACTACCGACCTTACTTGTTCGGACTCTCCAATACGGGTAGTCCAAGTCCGAATGACCCATAAGTACCGGTAGTCGGGGTCCACGCGAGGTGTTAGCATTTTCGGATGACCCATTTTTTCGGATGACCCATTAGTTGTGTCTCAGGAGTACCTGTACTGGATGACCCATAAGTAGCGATATGGTCGAGACGATCCGTAGCAGTAGATGCATGTAAATGCTACTTTTATTGTTTTTTCTATGAAAAGGGCTACTTGTATTGTTACTAGTGAGATTAAATTGGAAGTTAACAAACAATTACTACCGATCGTTTTTTTCGTCCCTGGCGGTTGGAACCCTAGCCGACGCAAGGAGAGTCCATCTTTCAGCGCCGTCCTCCGTCGGCGACCTCGGTCGTCGAGGGTGAGGTGGGTCGCCGGATCCACGCACGTGGATTGTTTTTACTCTCTGGTAGTCTAGGTTTTTAGGTTGTTCATCGTCTTGGTTTCGGCGGCAACAATGACGACGTTAAATAAAGATTCTTCAGATCTTTCCTCGACGAGGCCATCGGTCGTATGGTGGGGGTGGATTTGAAAACCAGCATGTTCAAGCAAGGATGGCGTGGTGGCGGCGGCATCCTCGTGGTGGACATGTGTCCTCGAGCTCGCCATTGCCATGGTGTTTGCTCCGGCGACGACGAGCTTGGGAGAAAGTCTAAGAGCGAATGCAGATTGTGGTCTGCATCGACGACATCGGAAAGACGAAACATGTGCTGGGTTCGAGGCTCTTGGATGAAAGGTATGGTTTCCTCCTTTGGCTTCTTAGTCGTGGTAGGGTGGCAGATATGGAGTTCGATGACGTGCCCGGGGTGTTGACCCCGGCTGATTCATTCAATGGCACTGGGTTCACTATTGGTGAGCCACCTTGGAGGTCCGCAAGCTACATATCAACGATGGAGCCGCGTGAAGCTCGGGTGAGGAGGTGATCCATCATTCTTTTCTTTTGATGGCTGCTGTGGTGATGCCGAGGCAGGTGGTCAGGGTTAGTGTTAAGTTCGAGACATGTTCTGCTATCTTTTCGGTTATGTCGTATCGGTCTTTACGTGACTTGTACTTTGTTCTTTATGATATGAATGAGACACATATTACCTTGCAAAGAAAAAGTTAACAGACAATTAGTTTGTTCTTTATGATATGCGAACGAGGCCAGCAACAGACGTGGCAGATTCAAAAAATAAATAAAGAAAACAGACGTGCCAAAAAAATTGGTGTTTCATCAATCAACATTTCCGACTTTAAAGGAGCCATCCAATTTTTGGCTCGTCGATGGATTATAACACTTATCACGCGCGTATCTCTCGGCCCTCCCAAACTCCGCTCCCACCTCCCCCATTATCTGCAACAACCTCCGATCCAACTGCCCTATCCGGCTCGAACGCCGATTCTCCAGTCATATTCCGGGCGCCGTCTCACACTCGACCTTCTCCTCCAAGGCCAGTCCCATCGAACGCCACCGCCCTGTTTGAGCCGACATCCTCACCCAAGGGAACAGAGCCGCGGGCGACCGCCCATCTGGCCTGCGGAATACGACCTCGCTGCTGGTTCTTCATCGACACTTCGTATTTAAGGTGAGAATGCCGGCTCTTTTCATCAGTTAGAAATCCGTGCATGAACCCATCATGAGATCTTATGGGTTTTTCTCTGAATTTTGCTTCGTCCACAGCATCGTGCTCCACCTCTCTGTGCACGTCGCCGGCGCCAACTCTCTCCGTGGACTACGAGCCATGCCATCTTGCGATGACTCGCTCCAGCATTTAGAAATAAAAAACCAGAATGTCGGTAAGTTTATCTAAAGTTCTAAACAGGCTCCTACATGATTATGTTGGAACGTGCATTTATTTGGCGCCCTGGGTACCGCCCGCAGCTACATGAATTAGCAGAGGTGGACAATAAAAATCGGAGCGCCCAGCAACCGTCGTACGTCCACCGGAACCCCTCCGCCGCCTTCCTGACCGGCACGATCGGAGCCGCCAGGCACACCCAGGGGATCGGAGCTGGCGGCAACCACCCATCTGGCCTGTGCGATACGACGGTACTTCTTCCTCTTCATCCACCCATCCGCATCACGGTGAGAACTCCTGATCTTAGTCAACAGTCACAAAGAAACCATCACATTCTTCATTCGAGTGAATTGATCCAGTCTATCTTTGTGCATATTTTCCAGGAATGGCTAGTTCTTCCAATAGTTATGCTGACATAGAATTACCACTACCAGACGTAACCAATCAGGTGTATTAATCCCATTTAGGTTAAAATCTTTGAAAACACATAGTTCTTTTATCCATTACACATATTTCAAGCTTTTTTTGGAGGAACTAAGTGTGAAACATGCAAATATGAGGGTTATTGTGCTCACCTTCAATGTTCGCGGACACGATCGACAGATTAGATCCTGACCACCAAAAGGCCATCTGCAGTACAACTGGTCTTGGAGGGCTAACGCAGATGAAGTCAGTGTCTCTCCGGCGTATTATGTTGGTGCTGCTAGCCAGTGGAAAACCACTTGCTATACTAACATACCACAACAGACGGACGGGTACGTATATCCAGCTATATGATTCCTCACCTACACAACAATACTTTACTTCAACTCTACATCACAGTTATGCGTCGCTATCTAATTCAGGCACAAATACATATTTTCAGCTGGAAAATATGTTCAAGCTTGCTGCATTCAGATTGCAACAAACTTTGGAAAAAATCATACAAGAATCCTATAACGGTAAGTTCTACACAACTAGCATTTCATGTCATGTAGTAGTTCCTACCTTTCATGATTGCATGTAACGCACGTCTATTTCCTCTATAGACGGACGAGTACGAAGCAAGCATTCCAGAGGAACGAAAAGGTGCAGATGACGACGTCACGATCATCATCAACCCTGATGTTACAAACAAACCAGACACATCGGGTGCCCCAAAGCGTAAACTTGGACGCCCGAGGAAGAATGCCCCTCCTAGTAATCTAGTCAAACAACAATTTGACACCAAGACTATCGCTAAGCAAGTGGAGTTTAAAGGACGCAATCACAGGCTATTAAGAGTGGTGTCTAGCCCATAAGTACAGCCATGAATGGGCTACACGGAGTGGCACTTCAAGGGCAGTTCCACATGATTGTTCTTTGTAGCATGTTCTTTGTATTAAAGACTACACTTAATTACATTATGATGTTTTTGCATATTATTTCTACGATTATGTTTTGCATTGCGAATGTGTGATACTTACTGTCCATCCAAATGTGTGACACTAAGTGCCCATCCAAACATCACAAGCTTGTGTTGCTATTGTGCCACTTGTCATAATAAGTGATGATACATATGTGCTGCATTAGTGGTGTCTTGGCAGGGGCATAGTTTGGCCTGACTTTTCATAGGTTCTTTTTTTTTAACCAGGTAATGAGCTGCATGTTTGACTTCTATCATTTGCACCAACTGATGCAAACCTATCTGCATCAGAGAATCCTGATTTTAAAATAGCACCGGAAGTAACTACTTACAAATGCATGCTCCTCATTCTATACGGCGCCAAACACTGCCTAACTATACAGTTCTGGTTTAAGTCGACGATGATTATGGCTGACACAGGGTAATGAGAGAAGCATTTTTTGTGAAAGAAAAGAATGTTTATAACGATTTAAGGAAGAAAAACCATAGCATGTAAATATCATGCCTGACACAGGGTAATGAGCAATGATGTATTTTTTAGTTGTAATGAGCAATGATGTAAATATCATGGTTATACTACTATTCACGAGTTGAGTGTGAGATTATTACCTCCCAGCAAAAGGAAGATAATGAATAATTCAGCTAGTTTGATGGATTACTACGGTTGACTCCACCAGAAAAACCACAGGCTGCAGCAGCAGCCGTCAACGCACACACACAATCATATTGTCAAATGCCAGCCTCTCCTGCAGAAAATAAGAAATAATAGCATTAGGAATACCATGTACCATTTTTGATAAAGACATGTCAACAAGAGTTGGTACATTGCAGCTTGTGTTGCATCGAGACTAATGCGATACATGGAGCTAACTAATTTCCAAGTAATAACTCTGTGCCCAACTCTGTTGGGTAACAGTACTGAAACAGATGTCCTAGCTAGCTTTACTCTAAAGGAGTTCTGCTTACTAACTAAACAGCTAGGACAACAATAAGAACCAGCATAAGATCAGCAATGTACAAACAGATGCTAAACTTGCTCATTGGCAAAATAGGTTGTGCATGCTTCATCTGTTCCATGCTAAAGGTGACTGCACTTGTAGCAACGCGTGCAAAGCGGGCAAGAAATTCTTACAAAGCAGGCATTCTTCCAAATTAAGCCAATTCTGATTTTTGAAGATATACTATACATAATTACTGTCCATTCTATACGGCGCCATACACTGGCTAAATAATCACAATTATGTTTGAGGCGCGGGTCATGTACGCCTTGAGCTCCTGATTCACCTTCTTCTCGTCCCACATGAACCCCTGGATGTTCTGCACCCACTCGAAGTAGCTCACCATCACTCCGCTGGAGTTGGCCAAGATATCCGGTACGATCAGCACGCCCTTCTTTGCCAGAATCTGCACCACGAACATGTACATTTCTCTACTGTCAGTCAATGTGTGAAATGGGTCAACAAATGCAGCTTTGTTTTGTGGCAAAATGTTGGTGTTCTTACCTCGTCGACCTCGGGGTCTGTTGGGTGGTTAACAGCCTCAATGATGTACTTTGCTTTGATGACATCAACATTGTCCCTAGGAGAAGAAGAAAATCAAAAGGAATTTTATTAACAAAAATGTTTTCAGATACAGAAAAAAATAACAGCCAGGAGGATACTTTAACTGAGCTTCAGAGCAGTAATCTGATAGAAGATAGGATGAAGTGAGCTGGGACGAGGAAAACGAAGATTACTTATTTATCACTCCTACCAGAGCTGAGCACGTCACAATCTTCCGTGAGCAGTGAGGTCGGGTCGACGACGTCGCCTCCGTCGGAGCCCTTGATCCCGCGGTTCTCTATCGAGTGCTTCATCAGCTTGGCTATGTCAATGCCATTGGAGTTCTTGACAGCAGCTATCTTTTTTCATACCTACGATCAACAACTATCACCTAGGAGAAATGCATGTATAAGAAACTCAGCCAGCTTGTGAGTTTTTTATTCCGTTGTGTAAACACTGAGTTCACAAGTTCATCAGTTGTTTGGCCTGTTGCTGCAGTCAAGTAGCATGTATGAAGTGTAAAAGTTTGTCAGTAGCATGAGACTTGAAACCAAAGTGCAGCATGAATCACGCAGGGAACTACTCAGATTACAAACCAACAACAACCTCAACAATGCATTCACTAGAAGAAATCAAAGTCGTTTCTATCAGATTTTTGCAATCACCAACAACTTGATATTCACTTTTTCTAAATCTTACATTCACCACGACAGATTAGTCCCATTTTGAAGCTTCAGCATAGAAACCAATTGAAATCAGCAAGAGGGTCATCTAAAGTGAACAAGCTACATGGTGGTTATCCAATAATGGATGAGCCGCTGTGGGGAAATGGCTATAGTCCAGTGCATAATCAGATGAACAGTGTCTGAACCTCCTATTGTAACTGTTTTTCAAAGCACGTAGATTCTGCATCCATACTGACTCTAATCACTACCTACTGACTCTAATCAAAAGCATTGAGAAGGGGGAGATATACCTCTGTACTCCGGCTCCTTCAGCTAAACTCCTCCACCTGCCGCTGGGACGGCCGGTCCCGGAGCGGCCGTCGAACCCGCGTTGTATGAGAACCAGGGATGCCCCGGCGGTCAACTGCCTCTTGGATAGCTACGGCCACCGAACCGGTGCAGGTTTCTCTTCCTCTTCCTTTGGACGGCTACCACCGCCATGCGCTCGATCTAGCTCTTGACGGCGAGGAGTCGCGACCGCATTAGATGTTTGTCCTCCAGCCACTGGGACCCCTCCGCCACCGCCGCTGGGGTCATCGGATCCGCCTCCTTGCCCGAGCGGCCATCCTCGCCGACCCCTCAGCCGCCGGCACCGCCGGGGTCATCGGCGGCACCGCCCTACCTACCAAGCTGCTTCGAACAGATAGGGGAACGAGGGGAGCGAACAGGACATGTATCGGCTTGACTGATATTGGACGATTTTACCCTTTTAGATAATGAGTAGCCCCACCATAATTTTGTAATGGTCCCACTATTATTTGTAATTTCGTGTAATTTTAGTATCGTAACTCCTTATAACTCCTATTTCTCCACCGTTTGATCACAGTGGATGAACGGTCCCTGAAAACGCCAATCATTGTAACAGTTGTATTATCTATCCTATTACCCCTTAAAAAAAGAAAAGCATATCTCGCCCAATTGAAGGTACATTTATGTATTGCATGCTAATGCTTTCCTGGACTACCTGGTCCAACAAACAACAAATTTGAAGGGTACTGTTTGGAATTTTTTTGCTTCAAAGATACAGATATCATTACAACCGCCACTGTTGTAATGAATAGATCTGATCCTAAGTTGTACCCCAATCACATACCGCACTTGGTATCATGATTACACACTGGCCAAGAGCATAGTTCCATTTCTTGAGGCCTGATTCTTTTGGCCTATTCACCCAGAATGATGAGAATCAGACCGTTCTCAGAATCTTAAACCTATTTGGTTTAGGAGGGTGCGATTCTCAAAATTCTGGGAGAATCGGTCAAAAGAACTGCGCCTGAATCCCAATCTATTCCTACCAGATCATTAATATGCTATGAATCCCCTGTCTAGAAAACACATGTCGCCTCATGCCATCGAACTGTCTTGCATGAAGTTCATAAAGCTTTTTCATGTTCAGATCTGGTGCATCTGCACGCTTTTCATGTTGAGCTGTCCACAGAATCGACAAAAATAACAGGGCCTCAGAGATCTTGGTGGTTGTGGTCATCAGAAGGGGCCATTGCCCCATCAAGAGTAGCAAATATTTTGATATCATCACTGGCTCCAAGAAAAACAAGAACAAGCTCGCCAACAACAACCAGATGGCAGAATGTATGATTCTAGTCAGAAGTAGCTGGTCAAAGATCTCATGTTTATTACAAATCAATGGGAATCCGAATGATTTTCTTCTTCATCCTCGCCACGATGGTCATGGCACCAAACCAAATCAACAAAGCAGACAAAATTCTCTAGGAAAATAGAAACAAAGAGATGGCTTATGGCATGGATCTTAGGTCAGAAGTAGCTGGTTTAAGATCTCACATTTGTTAACACAAATCAATGGGAATCCGATTGATTTTCTTCGTCACACCTAGCCACGCCATCAAGCGAAAACAACCCAAACAGAGACGGAGAGATGCAGTACCGAAACATTTTATTTGCAGAAAACTGAAAATTTTATTTGCAGAAAACTGAAAATTTTATTTGCAGAAAACTGAAAATTTATCTGCTTTGTCACCGGCAAATCCTGGATAAACAGAGGACGGCCGGAGCTTAAAAAGCAGACGGGAAGAGCTAGGAAAGTGCCCTTCCCTTTGGTTCGATCTGGCCTAAGGATAGATTCCTCGCCGCAGATTCGCAGCGAACAATTGCAATTTTAGGCCAAGAACACATGAGCAAGACAGGAAAAGTAAATCAACGTCGGGGCGGAACAAACGATGAAACGGCAAGAGAAAATCAATAAGGATCGAAACGAGGAGTAAACCCTAGATTCGGGAGCGGGTTGACGAGGTTGGGGCTGCCGGCGGCGGTTGAAGGAAGAGAGTTCGGGGATCCGGTATTTGTAGCCGTCCTGGCGGGTTGGTGTGGTGGGTACTAACGGGCTAGGGTTTGGACTCGCGGTGGATGTGTACATGGGCTACGGCCCATGAAAGGCTGGACAGAGGTTCGTTCGGTTCTGATCCGGGTTTCTGTTAGGCTTGACACATCCATCAATATTGATTTTTCTCAACAAAAAAATCTATCAATATTGTCCTTCTAAAAAAATATCAATATTGTCGATCCTCAAGAAAAAATATCAATATTGTCATAACAACTTTAAGTTTAGATCCCTCTCATCATTGATAGTCATGTCGTGCCGAATTATACATGCAGTCATGATATTTGAGACGGATTTCTTATCCTAGAAAAACAATGGCAAACTGAGATTGCAACACACCGAATGCCTTCTCAATATCCTTTCGGCATGCTTCTTGTGCTTGGGCATAAATAGTTTGCTTCTTGCCTCTTGGATATTGATGGTTTTCATAAATGTTGACCACGAAGGATAGATATCGTCGACAAGGTAATACCTCATGGTATAGTCATGTCCATTGACGATGTAATTGCAAGCCGGAGCATTTCCACTAGCAAGCCGAGCAAAAAGATTTGATCTCTACAATACAATTATATCATTAAGAGAAACCAGCAATCCAAAGAAGCAATACCCAGTCCAAGTCATGTGAAGCCACGGCCTCGAGTACAATAGTGGTATCACGTTTATAGCCGTAGGGCAGTTTTTTCACCTTCAATGCATGCAATTCACACTCCCAAGCATGCACGGCCATCCTCTTGCTTCATTCATCACCATCAATTTCTTTGAGCGCGGTATCTTCTCCAATGCGAAGATACTCATCACTGTAATCAGCCGAAATGCCATATGCTATCACTCTCATTGTCGCCGATATATTAACTAAACCCAAGCAAACATGCGACATTCCTCCCACGAGTGGAAACCCACAATTTTGCATGCAAGCCTCTGCAATGCGAACAAAAAGAGATCTACGTGTTCGATAACACCTACGAAAGAGGTGAGCCAGATAAGTTGGTACCACATCAAAGTAATCTTTCATGAGCATGGTATGGCTGAGATCTCAGTTGCGCGCATTGTAAAGACGGCCAACCGCCGATCCTCGACGCTTTCTCTTCTTGCCGGCCTCAAATTTCTGGACGAGATGCAACAAGACGTGATCAACATCGTCAAATATCATATTCTCTATGTCTGAATCATCCAACTCGAACAACGACGACGAACTTTAATCATTATTCATCTAAAAGATAAATCCACGATTTAATCTAACATATCAGCCATCACCTAAAATCAAAACAGACCGAAACCACTAGAGAGATTACCTTTGGCCGTTAGCAAATCCGCGCACCCGAGCTCTCTTCCCCACTAACGCCCGATAGCACATCCGCCGCCCCTACTTCCCCACAGCCCCAAACCCGCAGTGCCGGCTGCGAGATGAATCTGTGGCTCAATCTGCTTCCGACCTTCTAATTTTCTAGCTTTGAAGCCCAATTTATATACTACTCCGCCCCAAGTTAGCAAGATAAGTGTGCCCCACTCACTTGGGCCCCCATTGAAATTTAGGGTTGGGTCCTCTCCGGCACATATACATGAAGGAGTTTAAAACATTTACTTAGAGTCCAAATCAATATCCATTTTGTTTTGATATTATCAAAATCCATTTTCACTGTTGTGTTTCTCATGATGGGATGTTCGGAACTAGGCCCCTTATGGGCATATTTCACCAATTATTTTTGAAAAGTGACTTCAAGTCATAAAAAATCAAGTTGTGTGGTATGAACATGCTTTTCTAGCTTGGGCCAACAAGTTGAGACTTTTTTGGTTGCAAAACATGTCCCTAGTTGTATAGTGGCTTGTGTATCATCAAAATACCAACTATGAACCGTCTTTTTTCTATTTGTAGACTATGCGCCGATATTTTTAGAAAAAGCAAGTGTGTATCTTTTTCATTGTTGTGTGGCCTGATTTTCTCTCACAAACTTGTGTTTGACCATCCATAATGAATATTATGTGCAAAATAGGACAGGTTCAACTATAGTTGCTCGGGTTTTGGTAAAAAAATGTTCTTATACTATTAGTGCATACATGCCTGAAAATCTGCACGGAATATATTCAATTATATGTGTTAGAATAAAATGGTAATGCAAGATCATAAACGACACACCGAGGCACGATATTTGTTAATGAGGTTCACCGATATGGCTACATCCCGGGGCAATGACTACGGGCGCTCCTCCCCAAGATACCGCAACACCGCCGGCTCCCCCGCGTACCTGTTGCTATCAAGTCGTCATAAATTACAACGTGTGGTGCCCCTCCGTATATAAGAGACGTAGGATACAAGTGTCTGACTCCTACACAACTCGTACCTAATCACATCAATTACAACTCCAAGTCCACGTAACCCCTTGAGTACAAAGTATATTCGACACAAATATAACAATATGGAAGCAACCGTATAATAGAAACTTGCTTTTTTGGCCCAACAATTCATGACTAGATGGCCAACTTATCATATCGTGACATGAAAGCATGTACATAATATCCATCCATCCTTTAACTTCCTTGACCTGTCCCCCGCGTCGCCCTCCCTGGCGGCAACGGGGGAACCCAGATCCAGCTGCCCTTCACCCTTCCCATCTCCATCCCAACCTCGCCGCCACTGAAGGAACGGCCAGCGAAGCCGGCGCCGGCTCCCGGGATGGTGGTGGCGGGGAGAGACCGCTCCCTTTCGGTGGTGAGAGTCCGAATCTGAAGCGGCGGCCTCGCTGGTGCGGACGGCGCTCCCCCGACGGCGGGGAGTGATCGTGGGTGAGGTAGGCCGGTTCCCCTCGGCTGCGCGGGCAGCGAGGTCCCGGTGGGCGCAGGTCTTGGCGTGGGGAGGCCCCGGGCTCCCCGTGTCAGATCGGAGGCGATCCTGGTCCGCTCGTGATACATGACCTCCGGCGGCTGGATCTCCGGCGTACTCGCGCTGCGGATGTTGTGGCTGGTTCGGAGGTGGCGGCGGTGCTTGGCCGGGAAACCCTTGGCCGTCGGTGGCGATCACGGCGTCGATGGCGTCCGGACGCCATTCCCTCCTTGGTGGCGGCGAGGCTAAACCTCCTGCCTCCCCCTTCCCTGCGCCGGGTGAAAACCCTAGCCCGGTGGCTAAGCGGCGGCGGCGCCCGGCGTCGTCACCTTCTTGAAGGTGCCGACTTGGGCATGGGGATCTGGGTGTGCATGGCGAGCTTGTCTGCAGTTCTGGTGGCGGCTCGCTTTGATCTGCTGCGTCGCGACTCGAGGCGATGTCTCGGGGCTGCGGTGCTTCTCTTCCGTCCGTGTCTCTGATGGGGACCTCGGCCTTCCTCACCCTGTACATACCATGGTGGAGCGGTACTTCATCTCACTCATTGATGGCGGCGAAGATCGGCGGCATGGCGCTGTGGAGGCTCGCCGACCGATGCGTGGAGATGGACTTCGCGTGGGAGGAGGTTCTTGTCTGGCGTCATGGTGGCGTCGATGGCGAGTGGCGGAACAAGGTAGAAGCCTCAATATGATCTGAAGACGGACTGTAGAAGATGGTGGCGAACACACGAGCACGTCTGACGGATTGTGCCCGGACCGGTATGTGGCTCGGTGGGGCTTCGAATATGTTTCGTTTCCGGCTTTTTGATGTTAGGCTTAGGTGAGTGGTTTGGTTATTGGCCCAGCTAGCAACCCTACATAAATATGGATAGGAGTAGCGGCATGTGTTGCCAATATGGTGAATTCAGGCTCATTGTTGTAATACTTTGTAAGGTCCTCGAGAATAATCAATAAAGTGGCCATATGCATCTCCCAGATGCAGAGGCCGGGGGTCATCCTCCTTTTCTAAAAAAAACATAATACAAACTTGCTTTTGACGACATAGTGTTGTTTGTTCCAAACATTGCGATTTGTGCCATCCAAATTATAAAGGTGGTTTATAGTGAGAGTTTTTTCTAGAAACACGTGTAACTTTATTGATCACTAGTCAATGTGTACGTGCAATGCACGTTAATTTGGAATTATATTAAATGCATGCGGATATTAAGTAAGATATTATTTGCGTGTTATTATGTGATTAACACTATATTTGGCATGAAATTAACTACACACTAAACGTGTTGAGCGCTCGACATTAAAATTGTCTAGGTCGTTGGATTGACATGATTTAATGGCCGAGATTAATTGGATCTGCCCCTTTGGGTCTTTTTATATTTGTATGTATGTATGTATGTATAGATGTATAGATGTATAGATGTATAGAATATTTGTATAGATGTATAGATAACAATTACTGATAAACTGTTTTGCATCTAAGATCCAAAAAAATACAAAGTAACTCCAATAACTAAGAATTACAATGAAATCTCTTATAAACATCTTCTTCGCGGTAGCAATCTCTGCTCGAAGTAATACTTCAAAGACTTCCATAAAGAGCCTGCAATTAGAGCAACAATGTTGTCACTCTTTCACCCGCACGGACATTACTACTAATGGTTTTTGAAAGTGCCTTGAGTCGTCCGTCTAAATAGATGGGACGCCTTGATCGATGAACGTAGTTGGGGCGAGGATGATCACCTAAAAGTGCAGGTCGTCGAATCACCATATCTTCACCATGGCGTCGATGAAAGATTTCACCTCCACAAAGAATCAAACCAACAAGAAAAGCTTGACACAGAAACATAAACTCAACATATCCGAATAATCAAATATGCTAGGACAGAAAACTCTCTAACCTCATGACACTGCCAAAAGAATAAGACAAAGTTTATTCTCACAAAACTATGATGATCACTGGGCGTTAATGAGGAATATAAAGGTCTTGAAGACCCGAGGTCCCCCACCTCTCAACGCCAAAATGACAGCTGGAGGCGAGAGGGGACCAAAAGTTTTCAGATGGCGGCAGCACGAGAAACCCTAGCGTTGCAAACTGGTCCCATTAAACACATTAACGTGTGCATGAGGGGCGGCTCCTCGCACTGTCCACGTCGGCATGAGGTACTGTTTCATCGTTGAAATATTTTTTTCCTGGTTAGTCCACTTGTCTGCTGGGATTAGGCTACGTATAAGAGAAAAAAAAGGGGAAATCCCAGATACATCGCCCCCTCCGCTCCCTTTCCTCCTCGTACACGCAAGCCGTCCCCTCTCTCCCACACCACCTCTCTCAGCCGCGGCTGCCTCTCCCATCCCAGATCCTTCTCCTCTGCCGTGTCCCAGGCCCCTTTCTCCGTCGTCGATCTGCGGCGGTAGTGCGGGACGATGCAAGAACGGAGAGATCCCGGTGGTGGTTGGGCGCTGTTGAACTTCGTGCATGGAGGCGAGGTAAAGGTGGCTGCGGTGGCGCCAGTCACCACGGGCGGCAGCGGCAGTTCGAGGGGCGGGAGGTCGGGATGGATGGATCCGGCAGCCCCGTCCGGATCCGAGGCGGTGGGCGCCGGGTCGCCGGCGGTGGCCTCACGGGTGAGTTAGCCTTGTTGACAAACTGAATCGCATCTCCTTTCTTGATGCTCTCGTCCACAGGGAAACGGCTACCAAAGTTGGTGTGTCGGCCAGCGGGCGGACGGAGAGGATCGCGGGGTTGGTGAAGCTGTTCGTGACGCACCTGCAAGCGGCGGAGAAGCAGTTCGCCATCCGGCTGTAGCTGGCCTTGCGTGTCGCGTGGTTCAGGAAGGACGCCCTCGAGAGGTTTGTTCATATGGCTTATGCGGCGGTGCTCGGGTCGGTTGATTCTGATGCTGGATTTTTTCTATTTACTACTGCATTCAACTGTTTGATGGTTTTCATACTCATGTGCCCATGTTTAATTTACAGATGAAATGGATAGGTCACTTGATTACGACTTCGGAGCTTCAACCATCTTGGAGAATTTGGTTTAAGTGTCTAGAGTTGTCATGTTTATTTTGTTATACATGTATGGTTTCAGTCAATTTGAGTTGACTCACATCTGGCACAGGTTGGTTCATTCACTTTCTTCATTTGGTTCCTGTATATGTACAGGGCGAAGTGTTAGTTTTCTTTAATTCAGCCCTTGAACCTGAGATAATAATGCATGTGAGGCTCTGAGTTTTTCAGTTCATGTTGTTGCCCCATGGGTTTAGTTAAACAAGCACTCACTGTGCACCATTTCTCCGTCGCTCGGGTGGTAGGACCAAAAAATTTGCATCTGTTGTTATTGACATGGTTGGATCTTCAGGCTGGAAGCTTGCGTTAGTCTCAGCAAGGATTACCAGCGGCAGCAACCAACCTGCAGAGATGAAACTGGTATGTGAAGAGAACCCCATGTAGCATCATGTACCTTCGCTACAGTCTACACCATCCATGATGCATTGAACTGCCCTGATATTTTTGTTACTTTGTTTTCACTTGCATTGTAACCAACAATGCTTTTAGCTAATATAGTTGGTCTCACAGTGTGATTTTGATCGACTCTTATTCCAGAAAAAGTGCTTAATTGATTGCTAATGAAAATATCAGTTTTTATCTTCTCTTTTGTAGCATCACTACTAATGCTTTGGGAGCATACCCACCAGCCACCACCTGGTTGTCAAAGTGACAAGATGAATGTGATATGTGTATTGGTAATGCCTCTTTCGTATTATAGTAATGAAATTTCTATTGGTATATGTTCAGCTCTATGTTGCATAATAGTTTCTATATATAGCAGGAGCAGGTGAGGAAACTCTGTAATTTTATAGTGAATCATTGCTGATTAGTATGCATACTTGTGTTCTGAAGCTGTTGATTCCACTTGTCTTGATACACCAAAGAGAAAAGAGAGAGAGGAAAAATGCAGAATAGATAGATATGGTGCATTTGTCACTGATCATATCAGTGTTAGGCGTGGAGATTTCTTCTAATCTTTATACATCATTTTTGTTAGAAATCTTTAAAGAAAAGATAGTGCTTGTTGAAGGCATCACACAAGTTGTGTTTAGAAGTACCATAAAACGAAATACAGATTAGAAGCCAAGCTAAACCTTGGAACATAAATACCTTTATATAAAAATACTACTAGAGGGTGATCCTGTGGAGTTAATAGAAGGCAAATGAATTTTATCTCACTGTTTACCTATATCTTCCCTTTGCAGAGCAGTATTTTCACAACCAGAGAATAGAAAAGAATATGGATCAGATCGAGCAGAAAAGGTTTATACTCATCACCTCTTTAGACTTAATTTATTTTATATCTGCAAACTATGTTGCACATGCTTGTAGAATGGATGAAAAAATCTTGCAGAATATACAGTTTTCTTCCTGAATTGTTCTAATACTCTTATTTAAATGTTTTTTCTGAATTGTTCTAATACTCCTATTTAAATTTCTAGGAAATTGTACAATGAACCAGAATGTACCATGTCGATTGGGAATTCTCAATTGTGAGACGCCAACGTTTCGGTTTGGCGCCCCCTCTGTAGCGTGCTCCACTTTATCCCTTCATTGCGCCTTCCGTCTCGAGACACCCCAGCTTCTCTGATTGTCGACCGCAACTGCTCGAGCGGGCGATGATGAAGGTGAGCGGGCTCGGTGGAGGGCGATGATGATGCCGGTGTGGACATGAAGGCGGACGAATCTATTGCAAAGTTCTATGTGTAGAGGAACTGCAGTAGCAAGTCTCGGGGCTGCAATAGAATGACTTGATGGAGAGGAGCATCTGGTAGATATACATAGTGTTAGATTGCTTTTGGACAAGTCATGGTATGTAATGCATGTTCAAACCAGTTATATAACCTGCCGCTACTCCCCAAGTTTAATATACTTCCACCTCTAATGGATTTGGTCTACATTACTTCCATTCATGCAAGTATGTCTCAGAAAACAATGGAAAGGGCGATTTCCTATCTGGCACAGCAGCAGCACGTCTCAGGAGGCGCGCCATGGGCGCGCCCCAACCCCTAGTTCATCTGCTATGTGACGTTCTTTGCATCAAAGACTTGACGGTTTGCATAGGGGCGGCTCACGTGGGCTGGCCCATTTGTCGTTTGTGAGGTGAAACAATGAGAAAAACTGAGCGAGCTACGTTTGAGGATTCGAACCCCTGACTACGTAGTCAAGCGTGTGCGCTGTGCTAACCGTTGTGCCAGGCTGGTTCTTGTGCTAGTTGTCCATCGCAGCACTTGAAGAAAACAATGACAGCGGCAAAAACCTGACTATTCGCAAAAATTCAGTCTAGGTTAGGGATCGAACCAAGTACCTCCTGAAAGGGACCAAGGTCGATAGCCATTGTGAATCCTTCGTGTCTACATCTGAAAAGGGAACCTGTTCTATATCAACTATAAGCAGCAACAGATGTAAACTTTTTTGAAATTTCGAACATGATTTTCTTTTTGAAAAAGGTAAATATATTTTGAAATACTAACATTTTCAAAATTGCGAAACAAATTTAAAACCTCAAACATTTTTTGATAATGCGAACATTTTTGCGATTCTCAAATTTTTTAAAAGGAATACAATAAAAAATGAGAAGATTTTTTGAAATTATGAAGAATTTTTAAAAATACGCAAACATTTTCAGAAAAACATGAAAACAATTGAAAATGAGAAAAAAATTCGAAATTATGAATTTTTTTTGAAAGCATGAACCTTTTTTTTGAATTTGTGAATTTTTCTAGAAAGCTAGAACATTTTTTGAATTTGCAAAATATGTTTGTGTTTCTTTGTGAAAAAAATTTGAAAGTCCGAACATTATGAAAAATAGTTTGGCAGCATGATTTTTTTAAAAATTTCCGAACAAAATTAGAAAGTAGGATCTTGTCTTGAATTTACGAAGAAATTTTCAAAATATGAACATTTTAGCAATTTGTGAACAAATTTTGAAAGTGGGAACATTTTCTGATTTTACAAAAATGCAAAAATTTAAAATTATACATTTTAAAATTTGGAAAACTTTTCGTATGAGAAGCGAACAAATATTTGAAAATCTAAACTTTTTTAGAATTTCGGAACAGAATTTGAGAATAGGAACATTTTCTAATTAAAATATGAAAAAAATGCAAACATTCTTTAAATTTCTGCACATTAGTTAAAAAATAAAAAAGGAAAGAAAAGAAAAACAGAAATGGAAAAATAAAAAAAGAAAATGAAAAGGAGAATAAAAAAGAAAAAGAAAAATGGAGGTAAAGAAAAAAGAAACAGGAAAAAGGAAAAGGAGAAAAATAAAAAAGAAAGAGAAAAATAAAAATAAAAAACCGGTTCAAGAACCTTCTAGAAGGTTCCCACAACCGGGATTGGTGTAACACACGCCTGGCTTTTAAATGGGCCGGCCCATCTCGGTTGAGGCATGTGCGGCTCCCCGACCATTTGACGCAGAATGCGTCACAAAGGAAAATCCGTTTATAGTGGTCATTTTAATGATACATAAGTGAGTATATATTAGAAACTTTTTATTCAAAGTAATCCTTAATTTATTGGTTCAGTGTTAGAAAAGCATGCTCATATGAGAAGCTTATACATTTCGTGGTAGAAAATTTGTTTTGAGAAATTATTCATTGAAGAGTGCCCATATGGGATCTTGTTTTGAAGATCTCATTGTGAGGAAGATAACGGTGAAAGCAGATTTTGGTTTGGCCAATTGTGAGGAAGATAACGGGGAAGATAATGAGTTTTTGAAATTTCATGATAGGTTTATATGAGTTGACGTCAGCTGATTCATGTGTAGTTGGAAAAATATGATGGTTCCGTGTTTATGCGATGTAAAAACAGTCTATGTCCATCCATCACCTCTCTGCCTTGGACTTTCTCAAGTGGATTCTTGTCTCAATTTGAAGTGAGACAGCAATAAAGTGCATTCTTTCTCTTTATAGAATTTGGGTTTTAATATTTTGACATTAGGGTTTAAAGGTAAATCCTAAGAATATCCTTGGGATCAAAATGATCTTTGAGGAAATTCATGGTTCCAGACTTCCAGGGGAGAGAACTTGCCAATTTACCAAGGTCATTCACTAAAAATCCAAAGAAAATCCAAGAATGTGAATTCACTCAAAAGGAAAAGGCTAGGTAGATTCTGTTGGAAATATTAGCACTTTTCCGATTAGACTTATCCACGAGTAAACAGTAAGCATGGCATAAAAGGTATGCATCTCATAGCAATACCTAAGCATACTAGCACGTACAGAACATAAAATCGAACCTTCTATGAGTAGCACATATATGTCTAGCATAAGTACGAGTAAACGAGGGATGAACAGATCATACCCTTCGGTTGGCCAGGCCAACACGGCGGCGGCAGCAGCAGCCTCAGCGTCGTCCGTGGCCTTCTTCTTAGCGGCGGCGTCGTCGGCCATGGTGTCAATGCAGAGGAAGTAGTGGAAGCAGAGGCGAACGGAGTTGGGGACGGATCGGGAGCAGTCGCGTCGAGACGCTCCCCAAAAACCTTATTGCCGTTCTCCCGGGCAGGATCTCAAATGACAGGGTTCTGGAGGCACCTGCTCTCTCGATCAGCCGTGCACGCGGTCATCGGGATGGGATCGCCGGAGGCAGCACAGTGTGAGGAACAGTAGATGACGGCTAGGTCACACGAGAGGGAGTGAGTGAACCGAACTAGGTTACTTCACTGGCCAGAGCCTTCTTATATAGCCCGTAAGGAAGAAAGTCGCAAGGCCCATGACCGAGTCGGCCCACTCCCGGCAAGGGAGTCGTTGTTCAGCCCACAGTCCAGCGTCTTGGACAGTGGCCCACTTGTTAGTGACTCGTTAATTAATCACAGATTAATTAATTCATTCCTGAGCGGAAAAAATAAGCTTCGGCTCGGCTCGGCTCATTCCCGCAACCCGCGGCGCGTGCGCATCGTGACGAGGCGAGGCGAGGCGTGGCGAAGCGGGCGGCGGAGGAGGAGGAGCGCGCGTGTACCACTCCTCTTCCCAAGCTCCCAATGGCAAGTGGTAGAGCAGCCCTTAAATAGGGGTCTCAACTCTCCTCAACTAGCAAGGTGGGACTAAACTTCCCACCACCTGCCATCTCATACATGGGCCTCAAGATTAACCAGGGATTAGTGTCTTATATGGGCCTAAGCCCAACCATAATCCAACAATACCCCACCAGATCTCGAGACACATAAGATTGTCAACTGTTCCAAACAATGTTTGATATACCAGAATTTTCAGTGGAGACTGTTTAGTTGAACTTCCACCTAGAGCAACAGGATTAGACTTCTTCACAAGTGAACAATGGACTATGCCTTGAATTGTTAGTTTGGCGTGCAGAAGTTTCGCCTATTGTCAGCTGATACGTGGCTGCCGTAGGCTAAACCCCACGGGTGGAACTTATTAGTCATGCTCCGTACCTTCTCATGAGCTTACTAGAGATTACCCAATCTCATAGACTGTGACCAGCAGTCGGGCTCACATAGGTGTGTTCCTCCAAAGAATGCTCTGTAGGTTAGCATCTTGCTTACATAAGCTTTGGAACACATTAAGACAAAAGTCAGCCTGCCTTACAGAATTGAGACTATTACTGCATCTCTAACGGAGTGGGTTTATTAAGGATACTCTCCTCAGTTGACCGCTGGATTGTTTTCCTAGGTGCTAATTCACGGGATCTCCGATCACATAGGTTGGGTTACGCCCATGGCAACTTACGTGGGTCTCATACCCATCTCCCTCGATGCATTCTCTATCACAATCCATGATAGCCCTTTCAGAAAGTGCCAGATTCTTAGCCGTCTGGATATAATCCAACGCTATTACTCCGGAGTTTCTTGATTTTCGACAGATTTCAATCTTCTTCTTATGTGCTTTGTGGATTTCATGTTGTCCTTTGAACTCTTAGCCTTGGCAATCAACATTTTGATTGTCACAGTTCATAAGGACAGCCGGCACCGGTTTATCAACCACCGGCAAATCCATCAAAAGCTCTCAAGCCATTCCTTGACGCATGATGTGTCTAATCTTTGTGAGTTACGCTTCCATAGTCGATCTGGTTAAGATAAATGCGCTTGCAAGACTTCCAGAAACAGCACCACCACCAAGTGTGAAGACATGTCCACTTGTGGCTTTCATCTCATCAGCATCAGATATCCAATTCGAATCACTATAACCCTCAAGTACCGTCGGGTACCCAGAATAGTGAATTCCATAGTTCGTCGTACCTTGCAAATAACGCATCACTCACTCAACAGCATGCCAATGCACATCTCCCGGATTGGAAACAAACAGGCTCAGTTTGCACACAACAAATGAGATGTCAGGACGAGTAGCACATGCTAGGTACATCAGTGAACCAACCACTTGAGAATATCTCAATTGATCTACAGCCGTGCCTTCGAACTTTCGAATCCGCACACTAGGATCATATGGTGTTGCAGAAGATTTGTAGTCCGAATATACAAAACGGCTCAAAATCTTCTCAACATAGTGGGATTGCAAAAGTGTAATTCCACCCTCAGAATTTCTTAGTAGCTTGATGTTCAGGATAACATCAGCCACACCCAGGTCCTTCATCTCAAAGTTGTGAGATAGAAAAGACTTGACCTCCTCAATGACCTTGAGGTGGGTCCCAAATATCGATATGTCATCGACATACGAGACCTGATATAACTCCTTCGCCCCCACCATAGCGATAGTATACACATTTGTAAACTTCGTTCACAACAAAGCCGCCAGATGTCGAGTAGTGTTGAACTTCTCATGCCATTGCTTAGGCGCTTGTTTCGAGCCATACAAAGATTTCACTAGCTTACACACATTTCTTTCCTGACCATTTACTACAAAGCCATCCGGCTGTTGCATGTAAATTTCCTTGTCTAGTTCTCCGTTAAGGAAAGCCGTCTTAACGTCCATCTGATGAACGAGAAGACCATGCGAGGCAGCCAAAGCGAGTAACACTCGAATGGTTGTCAGTCTAGTCACAGGTGAATAAGTGTCAAAGAAATCCTCTTCTTCTTTCTAGGTATAACCCTTGGCCACAAGTCTAGCCTTGTACTTCTCAACAGTACCATCGGGCCTAAGCTTCTTTTTGAACACCCACTTACATCCTAATGGTCGACAACCATAAGGACGATCAGTGATCTCCCATGTCCCATTAGCCAAGATGGAATCCATCTCACTACGGACCGCATCCTTCCAGTAGTCAGCATCAGGAGATGCATAAGCTTCTGAAATGGTGCTGGAGTATCATCATCCACGAGGTACACGAGGAAATCATCACCAAAGGACTTTGCAGTCCTCTGTCTCTTGCTCCTAATAGGAGCTTCCTCGTCATCCTCCGTGGAACTCTTATCACTTTTATGTTCATAATATTCCATCAGAATGGCAGGTTCAGGAGTCTCATCAGACTCCAGTCTAGAATTACTTTGCATATCTCTCATGGGGAAAATATCCTCAAAGAATGTAGCATCCCTAGACTCTATAATTGTACCGACCTTCTGGTCAGGTACCTCAGATTTCACCACTAGAAATCTATAGCCAACGCTATGCTTGGCATAGCCAAGAAAAACACAGTCCACGGTCTTTGGTCCCAGCTTGCGCTTTTTTGATTATCGACACGTTGACTTTCGCCAAACAGCCCCAAGTGCGCAGGTAAGAGAGTGTAGTTCTTTTCTTTTCCCATTGCTCATAGGGAGTAGTCTCATTAACCTTTGTGGGAACTTTATTCAGGACATGACAAGATGTCAATACAGCCTCCCCCCACCATGCCTTGGATAAACCCGATGTATCTAACATGGCGTTAACCAAATCAGTTAGAGTACGGTTTTTCCGTTCGGCAACCCCGTTTGACTGGGGTGAGTAGGGAGGCATCCTCTCATGAATAATACCATGTTCCGCACAGAATAAATAAAACTCATTAGAAAAGTACTCTCCACCACGATCAGACTGGACTCGTTTTATTTTCTTCTCAAGTTGGTTCTCAACTTCAGCCTTATAGACTTTAAAGTAGTGTAGAGCCTCATCCTTAGTATTTAACAAATACACATAGCAGAATCTAGTGGAATCATCAATCAGAGTCATGAGGTATTTCTTTCCACCTTTAGTCAACACACCATTCATCTCACAGAGATCTGAATGTATGAGCTCTAATGGTGCCAGGTGTCTCTCCTTCGCAGGCTTGTGAGGCTTACGAGGTTGCTTAGCTTGCACACACTCATGGCACTTAGAGCCTTTGGCTAAAGTAAAACTCGGGATTAAATCCATCTTAGCCAGCCGCGTCATACAACCGAAATTTATGTTACAAAGACGTGAATACCAAACCTCAGATTCGTTCACATTAGAATGAATTTTGTTCACGACTTTATTACAGAAATCCTCCAAGTAAAGGCGGAACAAACTACCACAATCATATCCTTTTCCAACAAATAGTCCATACCGAGATACGACTACTTTGTTAGACTCAAATACTAACTTAAACCCTTCTTTACATAGAAGGGAGCCACTTACGAGATTCTTCTTTATGGCGGGGACATCTTTGACGTTCTTGATTGCACGATCTTTCCCAAGTAAACTTCAGATCTACCGTGCCAACACCATGAATGTAAGCATGCGAGCCATTCCCCATCAGACGGAACAATCTCGCATGCGACTGGTAGGAAGAAAACAAAGACACATCGGCACACACATGAATATTGGCCCCGGTGTCAACCCACCAATCGGTGGGTGACAAACCGAAAGTATGGTAAGCAGATTACCATACCCAGATGCCGCATCATTGTTGCTAGAGTGACATTCACAGACTTGGAGTCCTGTGATGGCTTCTTGTACTTGTTTGGGCACTTGTTTGCCCAATGTTCATCTGAACCACAAGTAAAGCAGCCATCTCTCTTTTTGTCTTTCTTCTTACCCTTCTTCTTAAAGGTAGTATTCTGCTTGACAAAGTTCTTTCCCTTGAACTTATGGAAGTTCTTCGGAACCACATTGGCGCTAGAAGAACCCTCTGCCCCTTTCACGTGTGAGTCCTTTGCTCTCGAGTTCTGCTCAACACTGAGATGACTGATGACATCCTCAACAGAGAATTCACGTCTCAAGTGCTTGAGAGAAGTAGCAAAGTTCCTCCAACTAGGAGGGAGTTTTGCAATAATGCAACCCGCGACAAACGTGTCCGGTAACTCACACTTCAGGAGCTCCAGCTCCTTAGCAATGCTTGTATCTCATGAGCTCGGGTCCAATCTGAGCGGTTATCAACCATCCTGTAATCATGGAACTGCTCCATGGCATCTGACTCACCGCTAACATCGATTCGCGCCAATTTGACTTCGAGCGCATCCCACAAGTTTTTGGCAACCCCCATATGAATATAGGCATCAACCAACTTGTCTCCAATCACACTCAGAGCTGCTCCCAGAAAGATTGTGGTTGCCTCCCTAAACGCCTTCTCCTGTTCAGGAGCAATCGTTTCTGTGAGAGACACACCACCAACCCAAAACACGTTCATCGTTGTGAGCCACAAAGTGGTCCTAGTCTGCCAACGCTTAAAATGCGTCCCGGTAAACTTTTCCAGTTTCAGAGTAGCAGCAAAGCCTTGAATCGAAAATTGCCTAAAATAAGGTTTTTGGATTGTTGGAAATATTAGCACTTTTCCGATTAGACTTCTCCACGAGTAAACAGTAAGCATGGTGTAAGGGCACTTTTGTCTCTAAGTAGTTTTGGTGATTGATGACAATGCCTTTGCGGACTAATCGTGTGCATTGAGCTTTTCAGATTCCTCACGACTAAACACAATACGATTTGATGCCCCTCGAAGATTATTGAAGACAACGTTTATCTACGGTTCGGTTCGGTGGAGTTGAGTCGTAGGAGAGCCGTACTATTAAGAGGGGGTCCGCTTTGGAAAGGTTTGGGTGGAATCTCACGTACACATTTCCTTTTGCACCGCCTTTCCTTGAGCTCCTTGGACTGTTCCTCCGTCTCACCTTGTCTCTGCGATTTGAAGGTCTCCGCCTTGCTCTTCTCAGGCTAGCGGTAGTACTGCTCTTGGCGGTACTACCGAGGAGCCAGCAGTAGTACCGGGCTCTGCACGGTAGTACCGTAGCTCTCATGTAGTACCGCCTCCGGAGCGATAGTACCGCGAGCTCGTCCGCACCGCTGCTCAAGCGGTGGTATGCGGATGTAATTTTTACATCCGCGCTACTGATACTGCCGTCTGTGGCGCCGGTAGTACCGTGACGCCTTGAGCCGTGTTCGATGGCAAAGCGGAGGTAAGGGTGGATGTAATTTTTTACATCCGCACCTTTCACGGTAGTACCGCACCCATGGTCGCGGTAGTTCCGTGTCAGATTTTTGCATGACAATTTCTCAAGCGGAGGTAGTCACAGATGTAACTTTTTACATCTGTGCCTACCAGGCCTGGCCTGTGGCTGTCTTGTGGAAGTACCGTATGGGGTCGCGGTAGTACCGCTTCTGCGGATCTACCGCTACCGTTAGTGCTCCTTTTGCCAGTCTGGTCTCCGCTGTGCCCACGGTAGTACTGCATGTCCGCCATGGTAGTACTGAGCCCGTCTTGAAGAGTACCGGCGCCTGTGGTGCGATAGTTCCGTGGGTCGCGGGCTGAGTGGTGGTAACGGTTGGAAATGTCCCCCCACTATAAAAGGGGGTCTTCTTCCCCAAGAAGACTCACCTCTTCCAACCCTAAACTCCATTGTTGCTCCAAGCTCCATTTTCGCCCGATCTCTCTCCCTAGCCAATCAAACTTGTTGATTTGCTCGGGATTGGTTGAGAAGGCCCCGATCTACACTTCCACCAAGAGAAATTTGATTCCCCACTAATCCCTAGCGGATCTTGTTACTCTTGGGTGTTTGAGCACCCTAGACGGTTGAGGTCACCGTGAAGGCATAGTCCATTGTGGTGAAGCTTCGTGGTGGTGTTGGGAGCCTCCAATTAAGTTGTGGAGATTGCCCCAACCTTGTTTGTAAAGGTTCAGTTGCCGCCTTCAAGGGCACCAATAGTGGAATCACGGCATCTCGCATTGTGTGAGGGCAAGAGGAGCAAACTTCAAGCTTGAAGGATATTCGGATTCCGATTGGGCGGGAGACAAAGTGGATAGGAAGTCTACTTCCGGAGGGTGCCAATTCCTTGGCTGCTCTTTGGTAAGTTTGTCTTCCAAAAAGCAAAGTTGTGTGTCTCTCTCGTCTACCAAAGCGGAGTATGTAGCGGCCGGTAGTTGTTGTGCACAACTCTTATGGATTAGGCAAACTTTAAAGGATTATGGTGTCATTTGTGACAAAGTGCCTCTTTGGTGTGACAATGAAAGTGCCATCAAGATTTCTCTCAACCCGGTGCAACACTTCAAGACGAAGCATATTGAGATTCGGTATCATTTCATCCGTGATCATATTAGGCGAGGGGATATCAACCTCAAGTATGTCAACACTCATGATAACCGTGCAGATATTTTCACGAAGCCCTTGGATGAAGCAAGATTTCGCGAGTTAAGGCAGGAGCTAAATATCATTGATTCGAGCAATGTTTCTTGAACCCTTGCACACCCCACCATACTCAACTCGTTATCTAGTTTAGGTGTAGGCATGGACATAGGGGGAGTGTTGTTCTCTCAATGAAATCTCCCTCCCCCCATTATGCATAAATCGATCATCTCTTTCACATTAGCCATTTTTTATGGTACTTGTGCTTCAAAGACGAGTTTTGGTCATGGGCCCAAGGATAATTCTTCACGGTGCCATACCGGCTCCGGCCACCGCTCTCCTCATGGAGAAGTTGTGTCTCGTAGTTGGTCTCGTTCGTCATGTGTGTTCGTCTCTTAGTTGGTTGGTGTCTCTTCCGGAGATTGTTTTTGCCTTTTCTATCTTTTCTCTTGTGTGTTCTTACACTTTATTGGTTTTACGATACTACCGTGGTGAGCCACGGTACTACCGCAGGAGTTGGTGGCTCTATGTTTTGTGCGTGGCCCTCCAGAGGCACGGTACTACCGCTACCTCCGCGGCAGTAATTTTTATCGCCACTGAACGCAGTACTACCGCCCGGCGTGCAGTACTTCCGCCTCGGCGGTACTACCGCTGATGACCCATGGTATTTCTGCGCCCATGAGCGGGTGGGGGTTAAGAGCGGGACAGGGGGAGTTCTAACTCCCCCATACCCATTCATCTCTATTCCCCACCCCGTCTCTCTCTCTCTCTCTCTCTCCTGACCAAGAACGGCGCCGGAGGCCTTCGCCGGATCTCCGTCTCCGGCCGCTCTCCTTGGATTCAAACCGGTGGGATCGTTCCCCACCTTGCCCTCTTGCCATGGACCCAGGTTTTTCCCCAAGTACCTCTTCTTTTTGTCCTCCCTTGTGCTTTTAGGTTTTGGGGAGATGCATGTGGTGTTCTTGAGATTTTTGGCTAAATCTGTGCAAGTGGGATTAGTTGTCTGATGGTAGTGTAGTCCCATGTTCTTTGGATAGTCAAATTAGTTCCGTTTGATCAACGGTAGTACCGAAGTTGTCGTGCGGAGGTTCGAGATCCAGATCCGCGTCCTCTGTGGCGGTTTCCAAACCGTGCGGTACTATCGCTCCTCCTGGAGCGGTACTACCGCAGCCTCACCTGGATCTGGCGCTCGGCGGTACTTCCGCACCTTGGGGCGGTACTACCGCTTGGCGTCCGGAAGTAAAAAATTACTTCCGCCCCAAGCGCGGTACTACCATGCTATCCCGACACGGTACTACCGCGGCTGGAGCGGATGTAATTTATTACTTCCGCAACCCTGCCCGGTACTACCGTAGATTCATCCTGCGCTCATTTGTTTCGTCCAAATTGCATGTTTTGTGTTTCTCTTGGTTTGGTTTTGATCCGTTTGGTTCCCGTGCGTGTCTTTATGTCTTTATGTCTAGGTGGTAGCTCCGGTTTTGCTCGTCGCTCAAATCCCAGCCGAGACACAGGGTCAAAGCGTCTGCAAGAACCCAGATGATGTTCCAGAGGGTCTTCGCTGCTCCCCAATGCAGGACCAAGACCACCGCCAACAAATAGAAGGAGCCCGTCATGGGCATGGATGTGATGCCCCAGGCCGAGTTTGTCATTCGAAGGAAGCTCAATCCCTATGTGAATCCCTAGGCTAGCACGCGAGGCAATGAACTCTTCTGGAACAAGCAGCAGAATCTGATATACATGGATGTGATCAAGGCCAAGTAGAATCACTATGTTGAAGTTCACTACATTGACATGCATCATATGAGGCAGGACAAGCACCGTGAGTACTTTGGAGAGGCCTTGGATCTAATCGAAGCGATTCGCCATTGAGCACTTGCTCACCTTCCACAAGGATTTTGATCCAGAGATCATCGCACAGTTCTTTGCTTTCGTCCATTTCGGCACTGATGATGCAAGGACCATGACTTGGATGACTAATGGTCGCTGAGGGAGTCCTGGATTAGGGGGTGTCCGGATAGCCGAACTATCACCGTTGGCCGGACTCCTGGACTATGAAGATACAAGATTGAAGACTTCGTCCCGTGTCCGGATGGGACTTTCCTTGGCGTGGAAGGCAAGCTTGGCGACACGGATATGTAGATCTCCTACCGTTGTAACCGACTGTGTAACCCTAACCCTATCCGGTGTCTATATAAACCGGAGGGTTTTAGTCCAGAGGACGAACAACAATCATACCATAGGCTAGCTTCTAGGTTTAGCCTCTCCGATCTCGTGGTAGATCCACTCTTGTACTACCCATATCATCAATATTAATCAAGCAGGAGTAGGGTTTTACCTCCATCGAGAGGGCCCGAACCTGGGTAAAAACATTGTGTCCCTTGTCTCCTGTTACCATCCGCCTAGACGCACAGTTTGGGACCCCCTACCCGAGATCCGCCGGTTTTGACACCGACAGTTGTCGACTGTCTGCTACTTGGAAGGAGTTCATGGAGTTGCTTAGTTCCAGATGAAGGGCTCAACACGCCAGTTGGAGTTCTCCCTCATGCCAACTCTGACTCTGCCAACAAGAACAAGCTCATGCCATTCCTTGTTCCGAAGACTCTTCCCAACAAGAAGACTGCGTGGGTTCTTAATCCCTTCCTTGACATCATGCATCGGCTCTTTCGGAACACCCTCTTCCCACGCATTGGGGACATGGGCCAGGTACATTCTTACCTCGTGGACATGATGCTTATCTGCGAGGAGGCCCGTCAGGCTCAGACTCAACCACTTGATGTCTCACATATCATGTGGTGTGAGCTTCAGTTCGCCGTGTTCAACCGTAAGGTCCCCATCTATGGGCCTTACCTGTTCCACTTGTTCTCCACGACATGGGAGAGGTTGTTTCCCCAGGATGAGTTTGAAGCTCCAGGGTGGATTCGTCATGAGTCAATCAGGCTCCGCATCAAGCCACACTGGGCTAACACCACCACTTCTACTGAGGCTGCCAGGCGGGCTGTGGATGAGGAGGAACTTGGGGGGGGAGAAGCTGTTGCTGACTGTTCTGCTTTCTCGCCTCCCTCTGCTGAGCCCTCTTGGGCAAAGAAGCTGAAGAACAAGATGAAGAGGTTGTTCTGCATGCAGGTTCAGGGTCAGTACAAGGCCCATGTTGCTCAGAAGGAGAGTCGTCGTCGCGACATCAGGATCTTGAGGGCTTGCGGGGAGGATGTGGCCAGCGGTTCTGAGAAGCACATCACCCCAGAGACTACCTGGATGGAGAAGCAGGGCTACAAGTGGACCGGTTGGAGGAGGAGTCCGTTCTCGCTTCTTGGAGTCTGAAGACGAGGAGTCCTTTTCCGCCTGAGCTACCACCTTTGTGTAGGTGACCTCTCTGCCTTTTTGGTGTCTCGATGCCAAAGGGGGAGAGAGTGTAGGATTTGCGTGTGTGTCGTGTGTTTCGTCGTTTGCTTTGCTTTCCGTCGTTGAACTTGCTTGCTTTGATTTGGTTGTGCTTGTGAGACTAAGTTTATCATATGGTGTAAGACATATGCACTCTATCGTACCTTATCATCTTATTGAGCTTGTGCTATATCATGCTATTCATGTTATGCTCATATCTACTATCTTGCTTAGTGTTAGCCTTACCATTGCAAGATATGCTTTGTTTCTAAAATATAGGGGGAGTGGCGATCCTAGTATTCGTGCCGTGCAGTCCAAAGAACTTTACTCTCTATCACGAATCTAGGGGGAGCTCATCTATATTTTAGAGATGGGGGGTTTGCTTGTGCTATTTTCATCTCCTTTGTGCAAATCCCGTATTATCATCAATCCACCAAAAAGGGGGAGATTGTAAGGGCACTTTTGTCCCTAGGTAGTTTTGGTGATTGATGACAATGCCTTTGCGGACTAATCGTGTGTATTGAGCTTTCGATTCATCACGACTAAACACAAGACGATTTGATGCCCTCGAAGATTATTGAAGACGGCATTTATCTACGGTTCGGTTCGGTGGAGTTGAGTCGAGGAGAGCCGTACTATTAAGAGGGGTCCGCTTTGGAAAGGTTTGGGTGGAATCTCACGTACACATTCCCTTTTGCACCGCCTTTCCTTGAGCTCCTTGGAGTGTTCCTCCGCTCTCACATTGTCTCTGCGATTTGAAGGTCTACGCCTTGCTCTTCTCAAAGCGGTAGTCTTGCTCTTCCGAAAGGTACTACCATAGGAGCCAACTGAGTAATCCGGGCTCCTGCGGTAGTATCAGTAGGCTCCACGGTAGTACCGCTCCCGAGCGGTAGTACCGTGAGCTCGGTCCGCACCGCTGCTCAAGCGGTGGTATGCGCGATGTAATTTTTACATCCGCTACCTTACCCGCTGTAGTACTGCGTGTGGCGCGGTAGTACCGCGGACGCCATGCCAGTTCGATGTAAGTGCGGAGGTAAGGGCGGATGTAATTTTTTACATCCGCACCTTTCACGGTAGTATCGCACCCATGGTCGCGGTAGTTCCGTGTCGGATTTTTGCACGACAATTTCTCAAACGGAGGTAGTCACGGATGTAATTTTTACATCTGTGCCTACCAGCCCCGGCCCTTGGTACATCTTGGAAGTATCGTATGGGGTCGCGGTAGTACCGCCTGCGGATCTACCGCTACCGTTAGTGCTCCTTTTGCCGTGTCCGGTCTCTGCTTGTGCCCATGGTAGTACCGCGGTTCGCCCAGCGGTAGTACCGCAGTCTTGGTAGTACCGGCGCTTTGTGGTGCGGTAGTTCCGTGGGTCGCGGGCTGAGTGGTGGGTAACGGTTGGAAATGTCCCCCCGCTATAAAAGGGGGTCTTCTTCAACAAGAAGAGTCACCTCTTCCAACCCTAAACTCCATTGTTGCTCCAAGCTCCATTTTCGCCCGATCTCTCTCTCTAGCCAATCAAACTTGTTGATTTGCTCGGGATTGGTTGAGAAGGCCCCGATCTACACTTCCACCAAGAGAAATTTGATTCCCCCACTAATCCCTAGCGTATCTTGTTACTCTTGGGTGTTTGAGCACCCTAGACGGTTGAGGTCACCGTGAAGCCATAGTCTATTGTGGTGAAGCTTCGTGGTGGTGTTGGGAGCCTCCAATTAAGTTGTGGAGATTGCCCCAACCTTGTTTGTAAAGGTTTGATTGCCGCCTTCAAGGGCACCAATAGTGGAATCACGGCATCTCGCATTGTGTGAGGGCGTGAGGAGAATACGGTGGCCCTAGTGGCTTCTTGGGGAGCATTGTGCCTCCACACCGCCTAATCTGAGACGTACTTCCCCTCAAAAGGAAGGAACTTCGGTAACACATCCTCGTCTCCACCGGCTCCACTCTTGGTTATCTCAAACCCTTTACTTGTGCAAGCTTACTTGTGTTTTATTCATTGCTTGCTTGTGTGGTTGTGATTGTTGCATCATATAGGTTGTCCACTTAGTTGCATATCTAGACAACTTACTTTGATGCAAAGTTTAATTTGGTAAAGAAAAGCTAAAAATTGTTAGTTGCCTATTCACCCCCCTCTAGTCAACTATATCGATCCTTTCACATGGCATAAAAGGTATGCATCTCATAGCAATACCTAAGCATACTAGCATGTACAGAACATAGAATTCCGGAGGAGCCGTGCACGCGGTCGTCGCGATGGGATCGCCGGAGGTAGCATAGAGTGAGGAACAGTAGATGACGGCAAGGTCACGCGAGAGGGAGTGAGTGAACTGAACTAGGTTACTTCACTGGCCAGAGCCTTCTTATATAGTCCGTCGACCGAGTCGGCCCGCTCCCGGCAAGGGAGGACAGTGGCCCACTTGTTAGCGACTCGTTAATTAATCCTAGATTAATTAATTCATTCCTAAGCGGCAAAAATAAGCTTCGGCTCGGCTCATTCCCGCAACCCGCAACCCGCGACGGGGCGCGGCGCGTCGTGACAAGGCGGGCGGCGGAGGAGGAGGAGCGCGCGTGTACCACTCCTCTTCCCAAGCTCCCAATGGCAAGTGGTAGAGCAGCCCTTAAATGAGAAAATTCCTTATATAACACTATTTTAAATATTGGTTCCTTATTTAACACTGGAAATTTTCTTCTTCCTTATCTAACATCATGTATAAATTTTTTCCCCTATCTAACACTTCCGTCAATTCCGTTAGCTCCACCGTTAAAATAGGCATGGAGTGATGTCAGTTTTTCTTAGCTGGACAAAATGCCCCTGCCCATAACCATGAGAGAAAAAAAAACAGAACAAGACCGAACCGAACCGGGCATCTCTCTCACGATCCACATCCCCTTCCCCGCTTCCCCTTTCTCAAACACTAGCAATTGCGGGCGGCGGCGACGGCGGAGAACCTGCTAGCGGCGGCGGAGATTCGGCGTTATGGATGGCGGTGGTGCTGAGGATGGGGAAGGCGCGGCGGAGGAAAGCCAGTGCGCGGCGGCGGAGGGGTCCAACCTTGGCGCTCCCGCGGATCCGGCGATGGCGAGCCTTGGCGACGGCTGTGGTGCGGAGGGGTCGGGCCAGCACGCGGCTACGGATGCGGAGGGGCTGTGTCAGCGCACGGCTTCGGCAGGAGGCGGTGTCTCAGCTGCAGCAATCACGGGCCAGGGCGGGGCATGGGCTGAGGGCTCGACCGCCGGGGTGGCTGGAGGCTCAGGCCAAGGCACGGCTGGTTCGGGCTCGACAACAGCTGTAGGCTCAGGCCAATACGCTGCTGAATCGGCCTCGACAACAGCTGCAGGGTCAGGCCAGGGTGCAGCTCGGTTGGCCTCCACTACATGGGCGTGTCCAGATGGGTAAGTCCATGGCACTTAGTGGATTTGTATGATGTTTGTACCACGAGCAATGATCAGAACTATCTAGCAATACTCATGCATAGTTTCTTCACTTAATTGTCTCTTGAATTCACAAGATGGATCCAAATTCAAGTTATTTGATAAAAATCGAATTGTTTGGCCATAAAAAAGCTCGAAAGACATCCGATGTTTCTGTTTTGAGAAGATCATTGATTGTGACTTGACAAACTATAAGGAGTTCGTTGAATCAATTGTAGAGCAGTACTCTCCGCGTTATTTGGAAGTTGCACATGTGCAGTACTATGATGATGCTCTAAAAATCTGTCCGTAAGTAAAATGTGACCAAGATTTAATGCTTATGTTTGAGAAACACTCAGAGACAAAGGTGCTGCGTATGATCATTGCATATTGTGATCCGTCTGAACCGTATGAGCCTATCACCGAGTGGCATAGTGATGCGCATAGCCAACCTAATAACAATGAAGAACAAAAGGATGATACTTAACTTCGCAACCCAAGACCTGAGAATGAGCATGTTGGTGTTGATGAGGAGAATATGTATGAAGTGGATGAACCTATGCCCTTAAATGTGGTTCTTTGTCACGATAAAGAAAAGGACAAAGACTATATTTGTGAGGATGATAGCGAGGCCGAGAGTGAAGTAGAGGATGATGAAGTAGAGGAGGTTGAAGTAGAGGAGGATGAGGAGTTGCATGAGGCAGAGCATATTCCACATGTAGAGTATGACAAATTAGACCCTCCAATGATGAAGGGCTTTACATATCCAAGCATGAAAGAGTTCAAGTTGGCACTTTGTCAAAGATGCAACCAAACGTGAATTTGAGTATAACACCGAGTATAGTACCCGTCATCGGTTTAGGGGCTATTGTTCAAGACAGATGCGTATAATTGTCCCCGGAGGATACATGCTTCTCTGACGGAAGATAAGTGTACTTGTGATGGTAATTGTTTAACTTTACCCATTTGTGAACATTTCTTGCATAATTGTTAGAGATAATTGTTAAGTGTTTTAGCTAATTACATCTGTTTTCTCTTTTGAAGGTGAAGAAAACCCATGTGGTCATGATTGCTCTAGTACAAGAAGGAAAAAGAAGGCGAAGAATGGAACCAAGCATTGGGTATGTGATAAGGTGAAGGATTGGCTGATTGAAGATGCAACTCCTGAGCGAAGGCATTGCGTAAGAAGATTAAAGAACACCACAAGGTTGATTTCCTCTACAAGAGAATATATATGGGTAAGAAGCTAGCTCTAAAAGAATTGTATGGTGATTGGGATAGCAACTTTGACAATTTGTATAGGTTTAAAGCACAAGTTGAAACCACTTGCCGGGTAGCATAGTTTAGATTGATCATTACACTATAAAAGGAAAAATCAGGTTTAGAAGGTTCTTCTTTGCTTTGAAACCTTGCATAGACGGATTCCTTGGTGGTTGCAGCCATATTTGGCAAGACATGGCCATAATTGGATGTATCCACTTTGTTTTGAAACCTTGCATAGACGGATTCCTTGGTGGTTGCAGGCCATATTTCTAAGTTTTCCCAGAAGTAGAACATAGGGAATGCATGTTTCATTTGGTGGCCAACTTCAAGAAAAAGTATCACGGAAAGGTATTTGATGACCATCTTTGGGCTTTGCTTACTCATGTAACACATATGCATTCATCTAAGAGATCTCTTCATCTAATCCATAGCCAAAGCTTAGAAATTACAACCAAGAAGAAAGGAAAACACGCCCAAACTTTGGAGACTACAAACAAGAAAAATGGAAAAGGGTGTAAAAGGTGATCTTTGCTAATTCATATTGTTGTTTGGTCTTAAAACACTGCTGCCATACATGTACAAGTACAGATCAGGGAAGGGGAAGAAGATGGAGCTTGCTAAAAAGGATGAAATTTGTCCTATGGTGCCATTTGACAGCCCCGCTGTTAGGAGCTAGGGTTTTGCCCTGCCTTGGGCGTAGGCTATACGGGAAGGAGGGAGGAGGCGAGGGTCGAGCGCGGGCTGGCGCGGCGAGGCGCCCTTGAGGTTGGGCGCGCAATGAGGAGGAGGCGGCTAGGGTTTAGGGTTCCGGGCTCCTCCGGGAGCCGCAATAGAATAGTCTTATTGCTTGATTCTCAAAATAGTCTTACAACCTGTATATATAACCATAATCTGAAAATAAACCTAAGATAACTTGGGCCTAAGCTCGGCTCAGGCCTCACGGCGCCATAGACCGGCCGGTCATAACATCTCTCCCGTCACAAGAAATTTCGCCCTCGAGCCGAAAGTCGGGTAGTGTCGGTGGAACTCCTCGCGCTGCTCCCAAGTAGCGCCCTTCCTCCAGAGACCCGCCCATCGAATCAACACGCATCAGAGCCGGGGCACTGGGCCTTGAGTGCCTTCTCCGGCAGTGCAGGAGACGCCATCCGAGGCCGGCGGAAGGGTGGTGCCGCTGGTGGATCACCGCGAATGGCTTGAGCAGCCCGACATGGAAGACATCATGAACGCGGCGCCGCCGGAAGTCAAGACGGCACGCCACTTTCCCAATGCGTTCTGTGATAGCAAAGGGTCCGCAGACATAACGGGGCCCGAGCTTCTTCGCGATGGGTCCAACGATCACAGAGAGCGGTGAAGTAGACGCATGACCGGACAATCGCCCACCGCTAACTCCACCTCGCGATGGTGGCCATCATAGTATCGTTTGGCCAATCATTGGGCCCGGAGAAGTCGCTGCCGGACCTCCGCAAGCATCTCATCACGGCTCCTCGGAAGAGCTCCGCCGCCTCGGTCCGTGCCGAGGCCGCATCGACAGTAAGATCGGAGGCGGCCGACCATACACCACCTCAAAGGGCGAAAATGAAGGGCGGAGTGAAAAGAGGTGTTGTAGCAAAGATTCGCCCACGCAGAGCCCCACCCATGCGCGAGGTCGATCACCGTAACACAACGCAAATACATGGCAATCACCTTGTTAACGATCTCGCATCGGGCCGTCTGGCCCGAGGGTGGAAGGCGATCTTGAGGCGGAGCTTCACGCCCGCCCGATCCGGAAAAGGTCGCGCCATACATGGCCCGTGAACACCGGGTCCCGATCATCGACGATCGAAGAAGGAAACCCGTGGAGACGGACAATGCCATCGAAGAAGGCCCTTGCGATGATGCCGCTGAATATGGATGGCCAAGGCGATGAAATGAGCATACTTGGAGAAGCGGTCGACCACCGTGAGAATGACGGATTTGCCACCCACCTTGGGGAGGCCTCGATAAAATCCATGGAGATGTCGGCCCAAACTCGAGATGGAACCTCCAAGGGCTGAAGCAGAAAGCCGGGCGCAGGGCGTCTCGGGCTTTTATTACCGGCCGCGTCACACAAGACCGTACCCAATCACGGACCAGGCACGATCGCTGGAATGTAGAAGTCGGCGCGAGGCGGTGGAGCGTCTTCAGACTCCTCATGGCCCGCCTGCGGGCGAGACGCAACACCTGGCCGACGAAGATCGTCGTGCGCCGGGACGAAGATGCGGCGCCCATGGAGAAGCAGTGTCGGCTTAGTCGCCACGGCTCCTCCAGCCACCGCCACCGCCGCCGCAAGAGGAGGGCGTCGTCATGATCGCCGTCGCCGGGCGGATGTCGGCGAAGAGGGCGAAAGAGGGCCCGGTGATGATGCGTATGTCGCCCAACGGCCGCCGTAAATCCACATCGGCGCCACGCCGACAGGGCGTCGGCGACGGTGTTAAGACGACCGCCGGTACTCGACGGTGAAATCAAAGCCAAAGAGTTTATCGATCCATCGGTGCCGAGGGACCGTCGAGAGCCTCGATCCAGCATGAATTTGAGGCTGCAGTGGTCCGCGGCGGATCCGGAAGGAACGACCCCAAAGATAGGGCCGCCCGGGCGCATCGCAGCACCAACCCAATAAGCTCACGCTCATATGCCGCCAACTTAAGATGGCGGCAAAGAACGGACGGTCAAGAAGGCGAGGGTCCATCGCTCGATGCAGACCGCACTCAAACCTCAAGACCGGAGGCGCCGCAATGACGGTGAAGGGAAGGTCGAAATCCGGCATCCGTAGGGACGGGTCCCGTCGTAGAAGGGCCCCTTGAGGGCCTCAATGCGACGTGGCCTCCTCATCCCAAGAGAAGCGCGCGACGGAGTAGGCGCGTGAGCGGAGCCGCTGATGAGCCCAAATTCGGATGAACTTCCGGTAGTACCTCGCAAGGCCAAGAAACCCGCGAAGAGCCCGCGGAGATCGGAATCGCCAGCGGCGACGGCCGCCACCTTTGTCGGCGCCCATGGCCACCCCGGCCGAGATGACGTGGCCGAGGTAAGCGTAATCGAAGGTGTCCCGAACGAGCACTTCGAGCGCTTAAGATGAAGATGATGCGCCCGAAGCTCGTTGAAGACGATGGCCACATGCTGGAGGTGCTCCGCCCAAGAGGCGATGTAGATAAGAATGTCATCAAAGAAAACGAGCACAAACCGACGTAAGTAGGGCCGGAGGACATCATTCATCAAGGCCTGAAATGTCGCCGGGGCGTTGGAGAGGCCAAAGGGCATCACCAAGAACTCGAAGTGGCCGTGATGAGTCCGGAACGCTGTCTTGGCGATGTCGTCGGGATGCATGCGCACCTGATGATACCCCGACCGGAGGTCCAGCTTGGTGAAGAAGCGCGCCCCATGGAGCTCATCCAGGAGCTCATCGACCACCGGGATAGGAAACTTATCCTTAAGTGTGAGAGCATTAAGGGCACGGTAGTCGATGCAGAAGCGCCAAGTGTCATCCGACTTGCGAACGAGAAGAACCGGTTCCGTAAAGGGTGATGTCGATATCCGGATAATGCCGGCGGCAAGCATGAGTGCGCACTGTCGCTCCAACTCGTCCTTCTGCAACTGAGGGTACCGATAGGGCCGTACGGCCACCGGAGCCGAGCCTGGCAGGAGATGGATACGGTGGTCGAGACCCGGCCGGAAGGCCCCGGTTCTCAAAAGATCACCGTCTGCCGCAGGAGGTGATCCAATAGCGGATGCTCGGCCTCCGTGGTCGCCGTGGCTAGCCGGAGTGGGGGACGCCGGGTGCCGCCAACGCCCCACCGGATACGGCGCCATGCGCCAAAAGGTCATCGTCGTGGCGTCGAAGTCCCACAGTGATGGGACCGAGAGTCCGCAAAAGTCGACGCCGAGGATGAAGTCGAATAGCCCAAATCGATGCCGGCAAGACAAGTGATGGTGAAGTGCTCGCCACCGATAGTAATGGGAACATCCCGAGCGTAGTCCATGGCAGCGAGGCGGTCACCATTAGCGACAAAGTGACACGCACCGCTTCCTCGCCCATGCCCGTAGGGCAAGACGCCGCATAGTAGACTCCGGAAGGAAGTTATGTGTAGAACCCGTGTCCAAAAGAGCCACCAGAGTCTCGGCTGGATCGTGGACCGAATAAGCATAGTCCGCTCATTGTGGATGCCGCCCGGTAGCGTGAAGTGAGACGACAAGGGTCAGAGGCGGGCGCTGGCGCGGTGCGTCTGCGGCGGGGCGCTGGGTCGCCGAAGTCCCTCCTCGGTGATGCTGCCCTCCGCCTCGCCGACGGTTCTCCAAGTAGAAGAGGCGCGGCGACATGGCCCGGGGCATAGGGCGCGCTACGCTTAAAGCACAGCCAGCGGCGGCGCCGAGCCGCCACCGCGAAGGCGCCGGAAGGGCCGTGTGCGGCCGGTGTGGTCGGCGGTGAGACGCAAGAAGCGCCATACCGGGCGAAGGTCGTGGAGGCAAGCGGCCCCCGAGGTGTCTTGGCCGTGTCAAGGCTCAAGGGCGCTTTCAACGCCCGGCGTAGTACATGGCCGTCAGAGGTCCCGGGGCCCTTCATCTCGTCGTACACGCTGATGTGGTCGGGAAGGCCTCCGACGAAGAGCTCCGCCCGCTGTAGAGCCGTCACCCCCGGAGCGTGACATGCCAGAGCCTGGATGCGGTCGGCGAAATCTCGGACCGTGGAGGTGAAGGGTGGCGGCCCACCGGACAAGCGGTACCCGCCGTGGAGGTCCGGGCGAAGGAGACATACCGCGAAAACGATCCTGGGGGGGGCATGCCGCCTCATCCCGCCTTTCGAGAGCGTAGTACCATGTCCGGGCGGCACTTCAAGGTGGTAGGACGCGAGCTGCGCGCCGGACGCCGGTGTCTGCGCCGCCCGGAAGAAGCCACACCGGGTTTAACCAGTTAAGGGGTCCTCCGAACCGCCATAGGTGGCGGTCGATCCGGGCGAAACGCGGTGGTGTCGGGTCCAACGCGCCGCGGCCACCGTTCGTCGATGCGGAGAGCCGAGATGGGCGCATCTTGCCGCAAAGATGGGTACCGACGGTCTCCGGCCTCCGTGTAGACCGGGCGGTGAGGACGTGCAGTGAGCGGGCAGAATCGGAGAAGGCGACGAGGGAACCGCGACGTGTTGAATCGGGAGCCCCGGTAGGGACCTCGACTCGGCCGGTGCTAGGTGGCGGTGGCGTGGGAACCGGCGGCCGGGCGCGGAGGGGACCGGCAGCGAAGCCGCCACGGTGCCGGGCGTTGCCGCCGACGCTGGCTGCCAGCCAGCTGGGGCCGGCGCTGGGGCGGCCGATGCTGTTGCGGACTGCCCAGGCGGCCAAGCCGGCTGGGCGGCGGACGGCGGGTGGGTAGCCGCCGGCGAGGCGGCCGGCACCGAGTACTACGGAAGCGCCGTGGGAAGGCGCCAGGACTGGGTGGCGCGGCGCCAGACGGCCGGGCGAGGAAGAGCCGGATGCCTCGGACCGCGAAAGCACCAGATCGTTGAGGACCCCGCCATGGCCTCCGGGTGTAGTTGGTCGGCAGCGGTGATGTAGACGGCGGCGGTTTCGGTGGTGCCCGCGGCAGCCGTGGTGGATGCGCCGGGAGGAGACCAATGCCCCGGCGAGAGGTGATGGCCAAGGCGGCGGTGGTGGTGGCCGCAGCGACGGGCGATAGTGGTGGTGAAGACATAGTCGAACCCGAGCTTGATGATACCAAGGTGTTAGGAGCTAGGGTTTTGCTCGCCTTGGGCGAGGCTATACGGGAAGGAGGGAGGAGGGCGAGGGTCGAGCGCCGGGCGCCGGCGGCGAGGCGCCGCCCTTGCGGTTGGGCGGCGGCGCAATGAGGAGGAGGCGGCTAGGGTTTAGGGTTCCGGCTCCTCTGGGAGCCGGGCAATAGAATAGTCTTATTGCTTGATTCTCAAAATAGTCTTACAACCTGTATATATAACCATAATCTGAAAATAAATCTAAGATAACTTGGGCCTAAGCCTGGCCTGTGGGCCTACGGCGGCCATAGACCTGGCCGGTCATAACACCCGCAATGAGCACAAGAAGCAAAAAAAAAAAACTAACTCGGCCAGCCCCGCAATGAGCACAAGGAGCAAACGGAGACTTAGCTTGTGAACCAAATTTAATTTCTTTTAGTTAGTCACTTTTGTTGCCGCTCATGTCATGTTGTGTGGACTTGGACTCATGTATGTGAACCTTAGATCACTTTTGTGTAGTTCATATCATGTATGTATGGACTTGGACTATGTACGCGAACCTGGACATGATGACAATCCTTTTGTGTTGCTCATATGATGTAGAGTATGATGTAATGTGTGGGATTGGACTCATATGTGATCATGTATATGTTGGAAGTGATATATGTGTACTTGGATGGGGGCCTGTATGTTTATGTGCAAATCTGAATACTATTTGTTGAAATATATGTATATGTGAATTGTGTGATCTGGATGTGCATCAAATTACAGGGAGGTTCTGCCCAAATTTTGAACTAAATTGTGAAAAAGTAGTTGCTTTTTACCATGGGAAGAATTTTGGTCACAAGTTCATTAGGGGTAAAATCGTCTTCTCATGTGTCATTTCACACCGTTAGAGGTCAAAATGGATGGAAATGTTAAAAAGGGAACAAATTTTAGCATTGGTGTTACATGAGGAAGAAAATGTTTTGCAGTGTCAAATAAGGCAAAAAAAAATTAAGCTAGTGTTACATAAGGAATTCTCCCCTTAAATAGGGGTCTCAACTCTCCTCAACTAGCAAGGGGGGACTAAACTTCCCACCACCTGCCATCTCATACATGGGCCTCAAGATTAACCAGGGATTAGTGTCTTATATGGGCCTAAGCCCATCCATAATCCAATAGATTCACATGTCAAATTTCATCAAGTGATATTTGGTCTGTAACAACTGTCCAGCCCGCGATCAACATTAGTACTAGCTTCTTTCAAACTTAGGAGCCAGTGCATAAATCAGTCCCTGAAGCATGATCTTTGCGTAACCTGACAGCATTTGTCTTCTCCCAATCTTCTACAGCCATCTTGACAAATACATCCAATATGGACAATAGGAAATACTTCTCTGAGTTGAGAGCAATAACATCTTCGTAGACAAACAAGACATCAATCTTAGAAAAGATTATATCATATCCAGATGCATGGGTCTTCATCTTTGCATACTCACCACATAAGAAAATATGAAAGAAAAACACTTTAGATCATTGCTAAAAAGACAACTTCCAGCATGCACATACTTGAAAGACATCTACAAATACCATGATTCACCTTATCAGGGCGGTAAACTCTGTATGATGCTCCAGGGTAACAGATCATCTTCAGAGCTGTTGCAAATTGGATTAGAATCCAATTCTCAGTGTCAATGCCAGATTTAATCATAAAATCCTTAAGAAGAAGGCGCAAGAACTTCAAATGTTCCTTTTCACGCAATTCGATTTGATGCAAGCGATGAGCTTCCTTAACAATAGAGTCGTTAACCTGGATAAAGAGGAGCATTTGATTTAAGTGAAATAAACATAATAAAGGTTAAAAATTTCTAGAAGTTGGTACATTGCTGAATAAAACAAAATGAGGTTCTCAATTGTCAACTTACACTACGGTATATCTATGAAAATAAAGTACACAATAAGTCAGGAAATCTTAGCATCACATAACCAAAGGAGATTTGTTAATGCTTGCTATAGAAGATGGGAGAACATCAACTTGTGAGAAATAAGGAAGGACAAGAGTAAGCTCACCGTCTCAAGCTTGCAAGTAATGTCATGTTGATGTAAGTATAATGTTAAATCTTCAGTAGGATCTGATAGTCTTTTAGGCGATAAAGTGCGATGGGTTTCTTCTGACTGCAAATTATCATCTCACAATCCGTATCATCAACATGCAGACAGGTTATTCCCTAAAAAGTCAAATCATGATCGATATTGTTCACCCAGACAAGCAACAAGAAAGATTATAAAGTTATACTAACCAGATTCATTTCGATTATCCCTTTATATTCAGCGCTCCCTACAACTAATTTCTTCCCATGACCACACAACTCGGTGAGCCTCTTGGCCAGGTGATCATCAATAGCATTATTAGCTATGTCAATTGGGGAGGGCACCGTCTCATTTCGTATGAATTCTTTTAGACTCTGAGAAATAAACACATAAGAGAATCAAAAGGCTTGTCAAACTGGAGTATGACGCAAGTGTCTAAATCATGAAAGAAGGCAGGATCGTTGATTAAAAAATGGGAGCGTTACTAACCAGCGGCGGCAAGCATTCCCAGAAGTCCTGTAGAAAAAGCAGAGAGTAATTGATTAGATGATCTTGGTGGCCAAAGCCTAAGGAGCATCTAGCAAGGAAAAAACAGGAACCTTTGCTGGATCATTGCGGTAGTCCCCATCAAAAGAGAAAATTGCGATGCCAACGGATGCTTCATATAGCAGCATAAAAGTCATGTCTCCTGTCGGGAAACCAAATAAAGCACGCACGGGATTCATCTGACTCCAAATTATGACCTCACAATCTAGAACATCAACATACAGACAGGTTATTCCCTGAAAAAGCATGTGGTGGTCAGTACTGTTCACCCAGACAGAAGCAACAAGAAAGCTTACAAAGTACACTAACCAGGTTCGTCTCAATTATTCTTTTATATTCAGCACTTCCCACAACTAATTTGCTCTCAGAACCACACAGTTCGATGAGCCTCTTGGCTAGGTGATCGTCAATAGCGTTATTAGCTATGTCAATGGGGCAGGGCACCATCTCATTTTGTATGAGTTCTTTCAGACTCTGAGAAATAAACATAGAAGGGATTTTAAAATCTTGTCAGATATAATGCAAGTGTCTAAATCATGAAAAGAAGCAGGGTAATGTAGTAGCAGTGCATCAATCATGAAGTATAGTGTTGCTTAAGCCTTTGTATGTACATTTCTCTCGGTACTGCTCTCGAATGTTCATGCATAGAGCTAGATGTTAGCATTCTGTCATTCTTGGTAGGATTACCATGTCAGTGCTCATTCATCCCTAGCTAGGAAGATCTAACCACTTAGTAGAAATTTATGCATAGTAGTACACACTCAGGTTTCAACCGACGCTGATTGATCTTTTAAGGATCTATTAGCAAATGTCTGGGCATTGAAGGCAGTGCACCATGGCAACAAAACAGAGCATCTGAACATGGTAATGAGGAAAGACTCCCAACTAGGAAAAAGTTGTTGTCGACCAGGTTGATTCGATTCTGAACCAGTTCAACAACAAAATAACTACTGCCGAGGAATGAGCTAACAGAAATTGACAATGGAGACTGATAGTGAATTTTGCAAAGCACTGCTCTGTTCAAGTTGGCAACGAGAAGCGTAAGGAAATACTATGACAAAACAGTAAGAAAGAAAATGGGAGCGTTACTAACAAGCCGTGGCATGCATGCCCATGGGTCCTGTAGAAAAAACAGAGAGAAATCGATCAGATGATCTTGAATTTTTCACCAATGACGAACTTAAGGAGCATCAGCAACGGAAAAACAAGTACCTTGGCTGGATTGTGGAGGCAGGCCGCGTCATCAAAGGAGAAAATTGCGATGCCAGAGGGCAGGGACGGAGCCAGAAAATGGAGATAGGGGGGGCAAGGGCTTGAACTAGAAGTGTCGATCACAATCATAGAAGAGACAATCATATAGGCATATAGCATAGCAAATATCGTGAGGTCCGCGGCTCTGCAATATGAATAAAATTTGCATATTTATTTATCTGACAGTATAATTTCTTCAGAATTGGTTACTAGTTTCAATAGGTAGAAAATGTTCTCACGAAACTCTTTCTCTTCATGCCTGCAAACCCATAATTTGACAGACAATTTTTTCTGAACTTTTTTTTATTGTTCTAGGTTTCTAGTTCTATGGTTTCTAAGGCACACGTCAAAATAAAGTGTAGACTGAAAGAGGGTTAGAAATCATGTTCACGTCATTTAACTTAGCATCATGTTCACATGACTGAGAGCTTGAACCAATTGGCATCAATTGACTGAGCTCTCTTCCTCTTCGTGTCTACACACATAATTGGACAATACAAGAATTTCTAATGACAATTTTTAATGTCTATATTTATACAATTACATTCTAAGACACAGACTAATCTAATGCTGAAAATAAACTGACCTTTCTTGATCATCTGGTCGCTCATCTGTGTGTGTGCGGTCGGCCGGAATGTGTCTGCGGTCTTCTGATCGGCACGGTAGGGAGTCGGGCTGTCGGGGACGATCGGACGGAGGCCTTCCCTCATCGGTGGACGGAGAGATTTGGTGGAGAGGATGGAGGCTCAACTAGGCGGGTGGAGAGATTAGATGCAGCAATTTTTCCAATCGCAGGAACTAAGGAACGACGAACGAGCAGATTGGAAACGAAACTACCGTGCGTACGTCGTGGACTCGCTCGTTGTCGTGCGTATTGCTTCTAGACTTTTATCTTCCACGTGGGCTGTTTTCCTTTTCTTTTTCCTCATATTAGGGCCGTTGGCCTGCTGCACGTACATGGTTCCCTCAAAAAAAATTGTGTACGTATATGGGCTAGGCCTCTGGCTATGGGATGGCCGGAGAGCGAGACAAGCCAGAATTCTGTGCGTAGGAAGAAAAATTATACGTGGTACCTATCGCTATTAGGGGTAACGAGATCGTTAGGGGGGGTCTCGCCCCCCCTTAGAATCGTCCCTGCCAGATGGTGCTTCGTATAGCAGCATAGCCATGTCTCCTGCCAAGGATCCAAGCAAACTTGAGCAAAACTTGCTCGCAGAGCCTCCAGATTTCTCCAGAGAGAGAGAGAGAGAGGGGAGGGGTGGGGTGGGGGTGGGGAGGGGTTGAGGGCTCACCTGCTCTGCAGGCGTGGCCGAGGTTAAACGCTGGCCAAGCGCCACGGAGAGAGATGTGTATCGATCGAAGTGTCTGCCTGGCTGTGGGAGTGTGGGTAAGAGCATCTCCAGCCGCCCCCCCAAGACGCCCACCCAGGCCACTTTTTGCGCGCCGACGACTAAAATTTCTACCACTCGTCGCCCTAGAGGCTTAATTTCAACCTTAATTGTCGGGAGGGGGGGGCAAACGGGTGGAGATGCTCTAACTCACCTCTATGAAAGCCCACGTCGTGTTTGGGCTTATGTTCTCTTTGCACGCAACTAGCCGGCTAAAGTAGAACCTCGTCCCCACGGCCTTCTCGGAGTCGGACTGAGCCCCCGTCTAGTCATGCCAATAATATTGGCATGATCAATTGGCAAGCTATATGATTGTTTGGATTGTAGCCATGGTACGTACGTAGTAATTATCAAAATTTCCACAATATCATAGCCTTCCATGTTGTTTCAACACAAAAGACTTACCAAAAGTTTGTATTTCTGGATTACAATTTTCATTTTATGCAGAGATCAATCAGCACCGAAAAAAAGAGATTGCCAAACGGTGCTTGTTCATCAGCACCAAAAAAGGATCAATCAGCTTCAATGGTACTAGGAAAAAAGCCCGTGCGTTGCAACGGGAGAAAGAAAAATCATAATCTCCAATGGACATGATCATATTTTGCTGCATCGCTGGGATACACTATCACTCACAAATTCGTGAAATCATGTTCATTTTTTGAACTCATGAACATATTTGAAATCGTGAATATTTTTCAAATTCATGGACACTTTTACAAATTTCTGAACATTTCTAAAATAAAGAACATTGTTTTAATTCATAAACATTTATGCAATTTCCAAACACTTGTTTAAAATTGTGAACATTTTTTTAACAATTTTTTGAATCGGCGAACATTTCTAGAATGAACGGATATTGTTTTGGAAACAGGTGGAACAATTTTGAGATTCACGAATATTAACAAACATTTTACTGCATCCCCCGTCTAGTGAAACATTTATACTATTTGCAAACATTTTAAAAAAATGTGATTTTTTTTAACAATTTTCTTGAATTCCTGAACATTTCTAGAATGGATGAACATTGTTTTGGAAACTGGTGGAGCAATTTTTTATATTCACAGTTTTTTTATTTTTTTATTTAACAAACATTTTCCGAAATTCATGACCATTTTTTGAATCAGAAAACATTTTATAAATGAATAAACTATTTTGTAAGTCATGATTTTTTTAAAAACAATTAGGATATTTTCCCATTCATGAACATTTTTTGAGTTAGCAATTTTTTTTCAATTTCATTAACTTTTTAAATCTACTCCTATAAAAACAAGTTGGTGATGATTGTGTGCCTGCCATCTTTCATCAATAGCCATTGGATCTAGATCTGACGCATACAAAGCAATCTGCTGCAATTTTACAAAAAGATACTCACACTTGTTTCCATATTTACAAACAACTCCTTGTCTTTCACAATCAGCCTTATCTCTTCCCCACCATATCCAGAAGGCCATGGAACAATCCGGTGTGATGGCCGCTGTCGGCGCCGTCCATCCTTAATCTTGGTGTTTCGTGCAATGCATGGGCATCTTACTAATTAATACATGATTTTTTAAAAAAAAATCATGACCTTTTTTTATTTCCCGAATATTTGTTTTCCAAATTTTGAACATATTTGAATAAGCAAACGTTTTTTAATCCACAATCATTTATTACACATTTTATTTCAGAATTCTTATTTTTTTAATTTTCAAACCTTTTTTGAAGTCCTAAATTATTTAAAGTAAAAAAAGGGAAAGAAAAATAAAAAGTAAAAAAAATAAAATTTTAAAAACAGGCAGGTCGGACATGGGCCGGCCTGCGTCTTCTCTGTGCGCGTGGACCGCAGTATAGGAGGTCCCTATTGCATGGGCCGGCCCAAACGTTTTTTATCACCTATAGGTGACATTGGTGAATAATATTTTATAACTTGTGGGGCAATTTCCTTGACGTACTACAAGAATCAAAAATCCTTTTATTATTAGGTATAGACTAGCTAATTCACATGCGTGTGAACAAATAGCATAGACAAGTCGGAAAAAAATAATAGGGAAAGGTTCGCTTCCGACCACCGTACGATTCGCCTGGATCTGACGCTCACGCCGCATCACCACATGCGCATGTGGCCCACAACGTGCCCCACCCTCCATCCTTATCCCCCTGCGAGTATCTCTTTCTTATCTAACGATTCTTGCATTCAACATCTCATTCATAATGTGGACTTCAGATCAAAGTCAACAGCAACAAGAACCTTCTGACTTGTGTAGTACTTTCTCACCTTGTATGTTGTAGTGACATGAGTATCATCTATCCTCCAGGACGGAAAAGACTCCCGTGTCGCTTTCGCCGGGCGCAAGCACCGAGGCCCCCGATCCACATCCGCGCCATCCCTGGGCGATCCTCACATCACGACACGTCCAACGTATCTACTTTTCCTAACGCTTTTCCTCCTTTTTGGACTCTAATTTGCATGATTTGAATGAAACTAACCCCGACTAACGTTGTTTTCAAAGCAGAACTACCATGGTGTTGTTTTTATGCGAGAAAAAAAGTTCCGAATTGAATGATACTTTGCAGGATTTTTTATATCAATAAAGAGAATTTCGGAGTCAAGACCCACCAGGGGGCACCTGGTGGGCACAACCCATGTGGCGCGCCCCCTCTGGCGCACCTGTGGGTTGTCCCCACCGGTGGCCCCGCAGACTCAAACCGACGCTTATAAAATTCTATTTTTTGAAAAAATCAGGGAGAAAGAATTATCACGATCCACGAGACGGAGCCGCCGCCACCTCCTGTTCTTCATCGGGAGGCCAGATCTGGAGTCCGTTTGGGGCTCCGGAGAGGGGGATCTTCGTTCTTCATCATCACCAACCCTTCTCCATCGCCAATTCCATGATGCTCCCCACCGGGAGTGAGTAATTCCTTCATAGGCTCGCTGGTCGGTGAGGAGTTAGCTGAGATTCATCATGTAATCGAGTTAGTTTTGTTAGGGCTTGATCCCTAGTATCCACTATGTTCTGAGATTAATGTTGCTATGACTTTGCCATGCTTAATGCTTGTCACTTTGGGCCCGGGTGCCATGAATTCAAATCTGAGCTGTTTATGTTACCACAATTATATCCATGTTCTAGATCCGAGCTTGCAAGTTATAGTCACCTACTACGTATTATGATCCGGCAACCCCGGAGTGACAATAGTCGGGACCACTTCCGTTGATGACCGTAGTTTGAGGAGTTCATGTATTCACAATGTGTTAATGCTTTGTTCCGGTCCTCTATTAAAAGGAGGCCTTAATATCCCTTAGTTTTCAATATGGACCCCGCTGCCATGGGAGGGTAGGACCAAAGATGTCATGCAAGTTCTTTCCATAAGCACGTATGACTATTTACGAAATACATGCCTACATTATATTTATGAACTAGAGCTAGTGCAGTGTCGCCCTATGTTATGACTGTCACATGACGAATATCATCCAAAAAATTAGCGATTCAATGCTCACTTAATTTATCTTATATTGTTCTTGCTAAGTTACTACCGCTATTGTTATCAAGTTGCACTTGCTACAAAAATCACCGCTATCACTATTATCATCACATCGCTGCTGCTACTACTATTATCAAAACTATCATATTACTGTGCTACTGATCACTTTGCTGCAGATAATTAATCTCCAGATGTGGTTGAATTGACAACTCAGCTGCTAATACCTTGAAATATTCTTTGGCTCCCCTTGTGTCGAATCTATAAATTTGGGTTGAATACTCTATCCTCGAAAAATGTTGCGATCCCCTATACTTGTGGGTTATCAGCTGCCGCCACCTCCGCCGGCGGTGCCGGCACTCGTCTCGCCGAAGGTGGAGGGCGGAGGAGGCACACAACAACGACACATTGGGGCGGAGATGCATAGTGGCGGATGCGTGTGGATGGAGGATGTGGAGGAGAAGACATTGTGGTGGCGGCGGTGGGGGTGGATGGATCGAGCGAGGCTAGTCCTCGGCGGCGCCATCCGAGGTGTCGCTGCCATGGCAGGAGGCGGCGGTAGCAGACCCGCCCTAGGTCTGATCCAGGCCAGCGGGTTGTGGCAGTCGCAGTGAGTTTCGGCCAGATTGGCTATTGTTCAAGGGAGGCGGCGGCGTGATACTGCGTCTCCAACGTATCTATAATTTTTTATTGTTCCATGCTGTTTTATTATCAATCTTGGATGTTTTACAATCATTTTATATCATTTTTTGGTACTAACCTATTGACATAGTGCCAAGTGCCAGTTGCTGTTTTTTCCATGTTTTTTACATCGCAGGAAATCAATGTCAAACGGAGTCCAAATGCCACGAAACTCCACGATGATTTTTTTATGGGCCAGAAGAAAGGCAATGGGCCCTGATTGCACCTGGTGGGTTGTGCCCACCTCGGGTGCCCCCCGGACCGCCTCTTTGCTTTATAAATACCACAATATTCCAGAAACCCTAAAGGCAATAATAAAGTTGTTATTTATATTTCCTTATATCATGATAAATGTTTATTATTCATGCTAGAATTGTATTAACCGGAAACTTAGTACATGTGTGAATACATAGACAAAACAGAGTGTCCGTAGTATGCCTCTACTTGACTAGCTCGTTAATCAAAGATGGTTAAGTTTCCTGTCCATAGACATGTGTTGTCATTTGATGAACGGGATCACATCATTAGAGAATGATGTGATGGACAAGACCCATCCGTTAGCTTAGCATAATGATTGTTAAGTTTTATTGCTATTGCTTTCTTCATAACTTATACATATTGCTCTGACTATGAGATTATGCAACTCCCGAATACCGAAGGAACACCTTGTGTGCTATCAAACGTCACAACCTAACTGGGTGATTATAAAGATGCTCTACAGGTGTCTCCCAAGGTGTTTGTTGGATTGGCATAGATCAAGATTAGGATTTGTCATTCCGAGTATCGGAGAGGTATCTCTGGGCCCTCTCGGTAATGCACATCACTATAAGACCTGCAAGCAATGTGAGTAATGAGTTAGTTACGGGATGATGCATTACGGAACGAGTAAAGAAACTTGCCGGTAACGAGATTGAACTAGGTATGATGATACCGACGATCGAATCTCGGGCAAGTAACATACCGATGACAAAGGGAATAACGTATGTTGTTATTGCGATTTGACCGATAAAGATCTTCGTAGAATATGTAGGAACCAATATGAGCATCCAGGTTCCGCTATTGGTTATTGACCAGAGCTATGTCTCGGTCATGTCTACATAGTTCTCAAACCCGTAGGGTCCGCACGCTTTACGTTCGATGACAATTTGTATTATGAGTTATGTGTTTTGGTGACCAAAGTTTGTTGGAGTCCCGGATGAGATCACGGACATGACGAGGAGTCTCGATATGGTCGAGAGGTAAAGATTCATATATTGGAAGGTAGTATTCGGACATCAGAATGGTTTCGAGTGGTTCGGGTATTTTACGGAGTACCGACGGGTTACCGGAATCCCCCGAGGAAGTATTGGGCCTAGATGTGCCTTAGTGGAGAGAGAGGAGGGCCGCAAAGGGTGGCCACGCCCCCGCCCATGGTAGTTTGAATTGGACTAGGGGAGGGGCCGGGCCCCCTTTCCCTCTTCCTCTCCCTCTCCTTCCTTTTCCCCTCCGGTAAGAAAGGAAAAGGGGGCGAATCCTACTAGGAGTGGAGTCCTAGTAGGACCACCCCCATGGCGCGTGTCGGCGTTCCGGGAACAGGGGTCCCCAGACTTGCCTGCCTGCGGCCCGCGGCGTGGCTGTGCTAGCAGGCCTGTACGGCCCATCTTCATCAACAAGGCATTCAAGACCCTCGCGAGGGGCCAAGCCTCGCGAGGTGGACGATGCAAGACCTCCTCAGGAGCGGCCTCACCAGGTTGCCTCACGAGGAGCGGAGAGATCAAGGCAGGGCAAACCTCGCGAGGTTCTCGTGACGTGAGCCATGACGATCAAGATCAGGCGGGCGCCAGGCAGGCGCCAGCGTGCGCAGCGTCCTTGTTTCCTCTTTAGTGCTAAGGGGGCAAGCGCAGGCGCAGAGTACCGAGGCATCAAGCAAATGTTTTCATATCGGTGCAACGAGACCAAGACTAGCAGGACGGCAAGACGGAGGTCACCATGGAGCCCAAGGCGGCGTCACCACCAGAGCCTTTTGCAGGCGAAGACTATTTTTGTCAGGATAAGCTGTACTAGCTGTCCCCTTTGAAATTGGCCGTTGTTGGCTCCCTTCCCGCTCAATATTTGGGAAGAGGACCAGGGCCTCTATAAATAGGACTAGCCACCACAATAGAAGGAAGGGCAAGCTTGAGCTGATCGAATCCACACACACACACAAGTTCGCCAAGCACAAGAACACCTCATCCTCAGGAGGCTGTTCTTCCCCTTGTACTGTTCATCATCAGCCCAAGAGACAATCCACCACCACCACACTGGAGTAGGGTATTACACCACAACGGTGGCCCGAACCAGTATAAATCTTGTGTCCCTTGTGTTGTGAGTTCGTCGAGTTCGTTCTTGAGATCTTAGCTAGTTAGGACGTGGATCGGTAGGGAGGAAATCTTCGTGCGCACCCCAGTGTTCGAACCTTGAGGGTTTTGCCGGAACCCGTGATCCGACATTTGGTGCGCTAGGTAGGGGTGCGCCGGAGCTTCCTTTCCATCGCTCCGCGTCCAGTTGCTCCGTCATCTCCATGGCGGACGCTCGCCGTGCTCGTGCTGAGCGCCGGGCTGGCCTCGCCACCCGTGTCGCTTAGATGGCTCCCGTCGGTGGGCCACCTCGTCGTTCTCCATCGCCTGCCGCCAACGCCGCCACCGGCCCGGGGGAACGAGCAGCAAGCGTCCTCACTGCACCCCTCGGTGCGGTGGGATGGCCGCACCGCCACTCCATCGCTGACCCCGGCCGGTTCCTCATCCCATGCACGTCGCGCTCCCATGGACGCGCGGGCCGCGCTCCTCATGGCACACGAGCTCGTGCGCTACCGCCCAGTCGACGACCTCTATGAGGACTGGCTCGACCGCATCACCGAGCTTGTCCGCGCCGCAGGGGGCTCCCCTGCGCCGTCCCTCTCTCCGCCTCGCCCTCCACTAGCTACAGGCGACGTAGCTCACGGAGCACCTCCACCACCTCTGCACCCAGACGGCGCCCTGGCACCAAGGAGCACGGCACCATGGCGTGACCCATCGCGTCCGGCGCCCGCGCGAGAAGAAAGAAGCTGTCAAGAAGTCCCTCGACCGCAAGAGAACGCTCTGCCGCTCCTCGCTCCGCCACGCCAGGATCGTTTGCTGCGACAAGGCCCCGCGCCGCTTGCCGTAGCGGCGCGCGGGCGCCAAGACCAAGCTCCACCTCCAAGGCAGGCCCCGGTGACCACGGCCGGCTGCCGCGCCTTCACCCCCGAGCTGCGTAGCATCGCCTGGACGGGCAAGTTCAAGCCAGATCTGCCTCCTCGCTATGACGGCACCCCCAACCCCGCGGAGGTCTTGCGGCTCTACGAGCTGAGCATCGAGGCGGCCAACAGTGACGAGAAAGTCATGGCGAACTGGTTCCCCATGGTTCTCAAGATGGAGCTCGCCTGCTCCTCGACCGCCCTCGTGCTCGATCTCCTCCTCGACGAGATGTGCAACCGCTTTCATTGCCAACTTCTGTGCACTCGCGATCGCTCACCGTCAAGGGTGACTGCGCCAAGGCCAAGAAACAACCAGGAGAGACCCTCCAGAAGTACATCCATCGCTTCAACAACGTCCGCCTCAAGATCCCCAAGGTGACGGACGAGGCCATCATCTCCGTGTTCTCTGATGGCGTCAGCGACGTCAAGATGAGGGAAGAGCTCGCTATCCACGAGGAGTTGTGCACGTCTCTGGAGTTGTTAAACCTGGCGACCAAGTGCGTAAGAGCTGAGAAGGGGCACCTCTCCCTCCTCGAGCTCCCGGCTGCAGACTCGGAGGAGAAGAAAGCCAAGGTCAATGATGTGAAGCGCAAGGGAGCAGTCATACTCGCGGCGGAACCGGACACCAAGCGCGGCAGAGACCAGTACGAGTCATCCAAGAGCAGCCGACCGTTCTGCGCCTTCCACAACATGAATACCCACAACACCAGCGACTGTCAAGAGCTCAGAGCCATTCATGAAGGACACTTCGGTCGACATCCCGAGCACAACGATCGGGGCTACGACCGAGGAGGAGGACGTGGTGGCGGACGCTGGGACGATGCTATGTCTTGAGCTTGCGTTGGTTTTCCTCGAAGAGGAGAGGGTGATGCAACAAAGTGTAGCGTAAGTATTTCCCTCAGTTTTGAGAACCAAGGTATCAATCTAGTAGGAGGCTCCTCAAAAGTCCCACGCACCTACACAAACAAACTGAGAACTCGCAACCAACGCAATAAAGGGGTTGTCAATCCCTTCACGCACCACTTCATGAAAAGTGAGATCTAATAAAGATAGTATGATAAGATAAATATATTTTTGGTATTTTATGATATAGATGCAAAAAGTAAAGATGCAAATAAAAGTAGATTGGAAGGAAATATGATAAGAGATAGACCCGGGGGCCATAGGTTTCACTAGAGGCTTCTCTCGAGATAGCATAAGTATTACGGTGGTGAACAAATTACTGTCGAGCAATTGATAGAAAAGTTTATAGTTATGAGATTATCTAGGCATGATCATGTATATAGGCATCACGTCCATAACAAGTAGACCGACTCACCGCATCTACTACTATTACTCCACACATCGACCGCTATCCAAAGATGCATCTAGAGTATTAAGTTCATAAGAACAGAGTAACACATTAAGCAAGATGACATGATGTAGAGGGATAAACTCATGCAATATGATATAAACCCCATCTTGTTATCCTCGATGGCAACAATACACCAGTGCCTTGCAACCCTTTCTGTCACTGGGTAAGGACACCGCAAGATTGAACCCAAAGCTAAGCACTTCTCCCATGGCAAGAAAGATCAATCTAGTAGGCCAAACTAAACCGATAATTCAAAGAGACTTGCAAAGATAACTTAATCATACATAAAAGAATTCAGAGAATATTCAAATATTATTCATAGATAAACTTGATCATAAACCCACAATTCATCGGATCTCGACAAACACACCGCAAAAAGAGATTACATCGAATAGATCTCCACAAGAGAGGGGAGAACATTGTATTGAGATCCAAAAGATAGAAGAAGCCATCTAGCTAATAACTATGGACCCGTAGGTCTGTGGTAAACTACTCACAACTCATCGGAGGGGCAAGGATGTTGATGTAGAGGCCCCCCGTGCTTGATTCCCTCTCCGGCAGAGTGCCGGGAAGGCACCAAGATGGGATCTCGCGAATACAGAAGGTTACGGTGGTGGAAATTGTGTTTCGTGGTGCCCCTGGATGTTTTCGGGGTACGTAGGTATATATAGGAAGAAGAAGTACGTCGGTGGCCGCCCGAGGGGCCCACGAGACAGGGGGCGCGCCCTATAGGGGGGGCGCCCTCCTATCTCGTGGAGGCTCTGGTTGCTTCTTGACTTGCACTCCAAGTTCTCTGGATCACGTTCGGCGAGAAAATCACGTTCCCGAAGGTTTCATTCCGCTTGGACTCCGCTTGATATTCCTTTTCTTCAAATCTTGAAATATGCAAAACAAAGAATTGGGCTGGGCCTCCGGTTAATAGGTTAGTCCCAAAAGTAATATAAAGGTGGAAAACAAAGCCCAATAAAGCCTAAAACGGTAGATAAAGTAGCATGGAGCAATAAAAAATTATAGATACGTTGGAGACGTATCAGGGATCCCCAAGCTTAATTTCTGCTCGTCCTCGAGTTAGCTAAATGATAAAAAGAGAATTTTTGATGCGGAGTGATACTTTGGCATAATTTCAATGTAAATCTTCTTAATTGTGGTATGAATATTCAGATCCGAAAGATTCGAGACAAAAGTTCATATTGACATAAAAATAATAATACTTCAAGCATACTAACTAAGCAATTATGTCTTCTCAAAATAACATGGCCAAAGAAAGTTATCCCTACAAAATCATATAGTCTGGCTATGCTCCATCTTCCCACACAAAATATTTAAATCATGCACAACCCCGGTGACAAGCCAAGCAATTGTTTCATACTTTAACATTTTCAAAACTTTTTCAATCTTCATGCAATACATGAGCGTGAGACATGGATATAGCACTAAATGTGGAATAGAATGGTGGTTGTGGAGAAGACAAAAAGAGGGAAGATAGTCTCACATCAACTAGGCGTATCAACGGGCTATGGAGATGCCCATCAATAGATATCAATGTGAGTGAGTAGGGATTGCCATGCAACGGATGCACTAGAGCTATAAGTGTATGAAAGCTCAACAAAAGAAACTAAGTGGGTGTGCATCCAAGTCGCTTGCTCATGAAGACCTAGGGCATTTGAGGAAGCCCATCATTGGAATATACAAAGCCAAGTTCTATAATGAAAAATTCCCACTAGTATATGAAAGTGACAAAATGAGAGACTCTCTATCATGAAGATCTTGGTGCTACTTTGAAGCACAAGTGTGGTAAAAGGATAGTAACATTGTCCCTTCTCTCTTTTTCTCTCATTTTTTTCTTTTTTTTCTTTGGGCCTTTTCTCTTTTTTTATGGCCTCTTTTCTTTTCTTTTTTTTATTTTTCGTCCGGAGTCTCATCCCGACTTGTGGGGGAATCATAGTCTCCATCATCTTTTCCTCACTGGGACAATGCTCTAATAATGATGATCATCACACTTTTATTTCCTTACAACTCAAGAATTACAACTCGATAATTAGAACAAAATATGACTCTATATGAATGCCTCCGGCGGTGTACCAGGATATGCAATGAAACATGAGTGACATGTATGAAAGAATTATGAACGGTGGCTTTGCCCCAAATACGATGTCAACTACATGATCATGCTAGCAATATGACAATGATGGAGCGTGTCATAATAAACGGAACGGTGGAAAGTTGCATGGCAATATATCTCGGAATGGCTATGGAAATGCCATAATAGGTAGGTATGGTGGCTGTTTTGAGGAAAATATATGGTGGGTGTATGATACCGGTGAAAAGTGCGCGGTATTAGAGAGGCTAGCAATGGTGGAAGGATGGGAAAAAGTGCATATAATCCATGGACTCAACATTAGTCATAAATAACTCATATACTTATTGCAAAAATCTAGAAGTTATCAAAGCAAAGTATTACGCAGATGCTCCTAGGGGGATAGATTGGTAGGAAAAGACCATCGCCGTCCCCGACCGCCACTCATAAGGAAGACAATCAATGAATAAATCATGCCCGAAGTTCATCACATAACGGTTCACCATAATGCATGCTACGGGAATCACAAACTTCAACACAAGTATTCTTTAAATTCACAACTACTCAACTAGCATGACTCTAATATCACCATCTTCATATCTCAAAACAATTATCAAGCATCAAACTTTTCTTAGTATTCAACGCACTCAAAAGAAAGTTTCACATATCTTGAATACCAAGTATATTAACATTAAGCAAATTACCATGCTATTAACGACTCTCAAAATAATCTAAGTGAAGCATGAGAGATCAATAGTTTCTTTAAAGCAAATATACCACCGTGCTCTAAAAGATCTAAGTGAAGCACTAGAGCAAAAATTATCACGCTAAAAAAAAATAAGTGAAGCACTATGAGCAAAACTATCAAGCTCAAAAGATATAAGTGAAGCACATAGAGTATTCTATCAAATTCCAATTTATGTATGGCTCTCTCAAAAGGTGTGTACAGCAAGGATGATTGTGGTAAACTAACAAGCAAATACGCAAGTAATACAAGACGCTTCAAGAAAAACACTTATCATGTGGTGAATAAAAATATAGCCCCAAGTAAAGTTACCAATGAACGAAGACGAAAGAGGGGATGCCTTCCCGGGGCATCCCCAAGCTTAGGATTTTGGCTATTCTTGAATATATTGGGGTGCCATGGACATCCCCAAGCTTAGGCTCTTGCCACCCTTTATTCCATAGTCCATGAAAGCTTTACCCAAAACTTGAAAACTTCACAACACAAAACTCAATAGAAATCTCGTGAGCTCCGTTAGAGAAAGAAAAACAAAAGACTACTTTAAGTTACTGTAATGAACTCATTATTTATTTATATTGGTATTAAACCTACTGTATTCCAACTTCTCTATGGATTATAAACTATTTTATTGGCCATAGATTCAGCAAAATAAGCAAACAACACATGAAAAACAGAATCTGTCAAAAACAGAACAGTCTGTAGTAATCTGTAACTAACGCAAACTTCTGGAACTCAAAAACATATACCAAAATTAGAAGACCTAGACAATTTTTTTATTGATCAGAAGCAATTGGAATCACTATTTTATCACGTTCTGGTGATTTTTAACAATTCGGGCACTGAGCACAAAGTTTCTGGAAATTACAGCAAGATCAAATAACTATCATCCAAGAAGATCCAATAGGTTTAACTTGGCACAAACACTAATTAAAAGATAAAACCACATCTAAACAGAGGCTAGATGGATTATTTATTCCTAAACAGAAACTAAAACAAAAAAACATAAAGAAAATTGGGTTGCCTCCCAACTAGCGCTATCGTTTAACGCCCCTAGCTAGGCATAAAAGCGAGGATAGATCTAGGTAGTGCCGTAGTAATAAGATAAATCGGTGAAACTCATTTCATATTCTCTACGTTCGGCAGCAAGTTTTCTTTGAGGCAAGAAAAAGTAATTAAAAGGGCTAAATTTAATAGGGCAAAATCCCCAAGATCAATTTTAGGAGGTATAGGTTCCTCTTTTGGCCCTTCATAATGCACAACCAATTCATCATTATAAGCGTTCTTTTGACAGAACCTTGTGAGTCTACACTCAATAGAGTATCCTAACTCATTATTTCGAATAGCCAAATCATCATTAAGTTCAGAGATTCTATCAATTAAAATATTGGTTGGCACCTTTTTTCTAAGGTTTTCATTGAAAGCAACATAGTCAAGAGATTGAAAACGCATAATTTCTTCTTGATCAAAGAGGATAGGTTCTATGGGAGGACGTCAAGGCCCACCCTATAATGCGCAAAGATTTCTTTTGGCCTCTTTTATTATAAATCTGAATTCATGAGCCAAAAAGATAGTGGCAGCACGCTTAATGTGAGGAGTGTTTGATATTAGAAAATTCTAGGAAAATCCTTTGTATAGAAGGGTGCATATGCATAAATTGCCTTTCAAGTTCAACGATAAGCATGGCAATGGCGCTCATAAGACTACTAGTTCTATGAAGAATAGAACTGCCCATAGAGGGCAAAGCACCGGCACAAGTAAATAAGTCTTGAATAACTCCTTTTCCAATAATATTACCACTAACGATTCGAAATCTCTTTGTATGATAGGTAGGGGATTGTTCAGCAGGAGCATCAGAATTTCCTATGATATTGTTATCGCCCATATCGGCGATAACTTCCCCAATTTCAGACATAGCGACAAACAAGCGATCCAACACACGAGCAAACAAGCGGACGAAGAAAAGGCAACGGGAAGGCAAACGGAAACGAGAGGAGGAGATTGGGAAAGAGAGGGCGAATAAAACAGCAAGGGTGAAGTGGGGGAGAGGAAAACGAGAGGCAAATGGCAAATAATGTAAATGCGAGGGAGATAGGTTTGTGATGGGTACTTGGTATGTCTTGACTTGAGCGAAGACCTCCCAAGAACGGGCGCCGTAAATCCTTCTTGCTACGTCTTGAGCTTGCGTTTGTTTTCCTCGAAGAGGAGAGGGTGATGCAACAAAGTGTAGCGTAAGTATTTCCCTCAGTTTTGAGAACCAAGGTATCAATCCAGTAGGAGGCTCCTCAAAAGTCCCACGCACCTAAAGGGGTTGTCCCTTCACGGCCACTTGCGAAAGTGAGATCTAATAAAGATTGTATGATAAGATAAATATATTTTTGGTATTTTATGATATAGATGCAAAAAGTAAAGATGCAAATAAAAGTAGATTGGAAGCAAATATGATAAGTGATAGACCCGGTGTAAGGGCTTATTTATCCCTTAGGTGTTTTGGTGATTGATGACGATGCTTTTGCGGACTAATCGTGTGCCTTGAGTTTCTCAGATGCTTCATCACTAGGCACGAGACGATTCGGTGCCCCTCGGAGACTATTGAAGACGGCGTTGTTCTACGTTTCTCTTTGGTGGATTTGAGTTGTAGGAGAGCCGCATTTTAAGAGGGGTCCGGCCGGAAAGGTTTGGGTGGAATCAACACGCACACATGTCCTACCTTTCCTTGCACTTTGGAGCCGCCTTTCCGTTATCCTAGTTGTGCATAATCAGACGGCCATCGCTGTACTTGCGGTAGACGCTTCACGGAGCGGTAGTACCACAAGCACCGCGGTAGTATCACCGGGGTCACGGTAGTACCGCCTCCCCGAGCCTTAGTACCGCAACTCCTGTGCCTAGTGCTGCTCGCAGACGGTAGTAGGAGCGGATGTAATTTTTTACATCCGCTACCACACGGTAGTATCAAGACGTCATGCGCTGTAGTACCGCTGGAGACCACAGAGTACCGCCTCCTCGAGCCGTAGTACCGCGGCCCTCATACCCAAAGACTGCTATGCCACAGTAGTAGGAGCGGATGTAATTTTTACATCCGCGCCAACGGTAGTATCAAGACTTCGGCGGTAGTACCGCCCGGGTTTTTGCACTCGCTTTTTTCAGCGGAAGTAGACACGGATGTAGTTTATTTCATCCGCGCTCAGAGGGTCAGGAGCTTACTCGCCTTGCGGTAGTACCGCAAGGAGCGGTAGTACCATGAGCGGTAGTACCGCCACCAAAGCTAGTCCCGGCCTCTGCTGTCAGCTGTAGTACCGTGATCCTCCACGGTAGTAGCATGGTCGCTGCCGGGTAGTACCGCTCGAGCGGTAGTACTGCTGCGTGTCGCGGGCTGAACTTGAGGATAACGGTTGGATCTTTTCCACGACTATAAAAGGGGTGTCTCCTACCTCTAGTTGACTACCTCCTCCATCTCTAAGCTCCATTGTTGCTCCAAGCTCCATTTTGGCCCGATCTCTCTCCCTAGCCAATCAAACTTGTTGATTTGCTCGGGATTAGGTGACAAGGGCCCGATCTACACTTCCACCAAGATACATTTGATTCCCCCCACTTATCCCTTGCAGATCTTGTTACTCTTGGGTGTTTGAGCACCCTAGACGGTTGAGGTCACCGCGGAGCCATATTCCATTGTGGTGAAGCTTCGTGGTGTCGTTGGGAGCCTCCAATTAAGTTGTGGAGATTGCCCCAACCTTGTTTGTAAAGGTTCGGTTGCCGCCTTCAAGGGCACCAGTAGTGGAATCACGGCATCCTGCATTGTGCGAGGGTGTGAGGAGATTATGGTGGCCCTAGTGGCTTCTTGGGGAGCATTGTGCCTCCACACCGCTCTAACGGAGACGTACTTCCCCTCAAAAGGAAGGACCTTCGTAACACATCCTCGCCTCCACCGGCTCCACTCTTGTTTATCCTATCCCTTTACTTGTGCAAGCTTATTTGTGTTTCTATCTTTGCTTGCTCGTGTGCTTGTGTTGATCGCATCATATAGGTTGTCCACCTAGTTGCATATCTAGACAACTTACTTTGTTGCAAAGTTTAATTTGGTCAAGAAAAGCTAAAAATTGTTAGTTGCCTATTCACCCCCCCCCCTCTAGTCAACTATATCGATCCTTTCAATTGGTATCAGAGCCTCGTCTCTTTTTAAGGACTTTACCGTCCAAAGAGTATGGTTGACGTCGTAGATGATGTGGGAGAGCACTCCGGTGCGAATTCGATGTCATCTACGGGAGATGGGGGTAACTCGATCTCTCGTGAGGAATTCAATGTGGCGTTGGACACATTGAAAACCTCCATGACGACCGAGGTCAAGGACATGTTTAAGGAATTCCTAGAAGGGCTTAAACTTTCCACCGCACTGCGAAAGTGGGTGATCCCGCCAACACGGGAACGGATGCTAACTCCGATAAGGGGAAGCTACTAGTGAGAAAGCCCCATCGCCTAGTGGTAAGAATGGCACCGCATCTTCGCCCATGTGCAACCTCCTCCCGCTTATGGTGGACCGATTCCTTCCACTCATTTGAATCATGCCGGTCCACCTCCTAAGATTGATAAAAAGGAGGATTTTGATTCTTGGGTTTATCGCTTTAAGCGCCATTTAAATCATGTGAACACTAACCTTTGGAGAATCATTGAAGAAGGTTTCTATCCAAGATGACCCGAGCAACTTCTCTCCTAGAGAAGTCGTGGACCATCAATTCAATGAGAATGCTCTCTTCATCATCCAAGAAGCAATCCTTCCCAAGACCTCCCTCATCTCCGGCCCTACTCCCTTGCCAAAGATGCTTGGCACAAGGTGGTTTCCCTTTATTGAGGAAGCGCAAGCATTCAACGTTCCAACTATGAAGTGGTGCAAGATGAAGCCGATGAGTTTGCAATGAAAGAAGATGAAGAACCTCATGAGATCTATCGGAGAGTTACCAAGCTCATGGTCTCCTCCGGATCATGGAAGTAAGGACACAGATGACAACTGGATCAAGCGCAAATTCCTCAAGGCAATGATGCCCTACCACAAAGCCATGTCCTCCGTCATCCGTCAAAGGTCGGACTTCCACACCCTGTCCTCAAGCGATGTGTTGGATGAGTTTGTGGCTATGAGCATATTGGAAAAGACCGCCGACAACGCGGTGCTTCGCTCCCAAAGAGCAAAGAAGCCCAACCTCGCTTTGAAGGCCAAGGTTTGTGTCGAAGAAGAAGGAGAGGAGGAAGAAGAAGAGAGCAACCTCAAGATAATGGTATGACTATCATGAACACATGGCCCTTGCTTCAAGGCAATTTTGGAGCAAGAAGAACTCAAGGCCCAACTTCAACAAGAGCAACTCAAGTGGCGCAAAGGGCAAGCAACGAGTAAGGACTTGCTTCAATTGTGGCAATGTAAGTCACTTTGTTGCGGAGTGCCCATATGAGAAGAGGGAAGACAATGGTGGCAAGCTCATCCGTAAGGACAAGGCCAAGTCTTTCCCCAACAAGAGCAACTTCACCAAGAAGGCTCCTCACAAAGCTTTGGTGGTTCAAGAAGAGTACAATGAGGATGTTGATGATGATGAAGATGGTGAGTCGGTTTCCATGGCCTCCATTGCCATTGCGACGACTCCTCGGGTGTCTCTCTTCGATTCATCGAATGAAAGCATCACCGCCAAGTGCTTCATGGCTAAAGCCACCAACAAGAAGTTTGCTTCCGGTGGGGGATCATGGCTGCTCGATAGTGGAGCTACAAATCATATGACCGGAAGCAAGGACTTGGTGGTGGACATGCACAAGATTCCTTCTATGCCCACCAATGTCGAGTGGGGTGATGCCTCGTCTTCTAAGGTATTGGGACTCGCAAGGTTGTCATTTCTCATGATCTCACGATCGAGAAGGTCATGCTTGTTGAGTCCCTTGCATTCAATTTACTTTCCGCTCACAACTCGCAATCATGGGCTTTTCCACTTTCTTTGATATTGATTCCGTGGCCCTCTTGTGGAGCAAGACTCTTAAAGTAGCCTTTGTTGGGCATGTCGAGAACGGTCTATACGTGGTCAACTTTTCGGAGCAACCCACTAAAACCGCGACATGCCTAATGGCTAAAGTTGACGTGGGATGGCTTTGGCATCACCGTTTAGCCCATGTCAATATGAGATCTTTGCAAAGTCTTCTCAAGGGGGACCATGTCCGTGGACTAACAAATGTTAGTTTTGCCAAAGACCGTGCTTGCAAAGTGCTTGTATTGAAGGAAAGCTTCATGAGAAGGCTCACCCTCCCACGACCATCATCTACTCAAAGAGACCCTTGGAGCTCCTTCGCATGGATCTCTTTGGGCCACCATCATTTGATAGTCTTGGAGGTAGAAAGTATTGCTTGGTGATTGTGGATGACTATTCTAGATACACTTGGGTATACTTCTTCAAGAGGAAGAGTGAGACTCAACAAACCGTCATCGACTTTGCAAATGAAGCTCAACGTCAACATAATGCAAAGATCTTGACAATAAGAAGTGACAACGGCACCGAGTTCAAGAACTACACCTTGGATGAGTTTCTTAGTGATGAGGGGATCAAGCATCAATATTCTGCACCATATACCCCTCAACAAAATGGTGTTGCAGAGAGGAAGAACCGGACGTTGATGGATGCGGCAAGGACCATGATGGCGGAGTTCAAGTATCCATACAACTTTTGGGCCGAAGCCATCAACACCGCATGTCATGAATCCAATCAGCTCTATCTCCGCAAAGGCTTGAACAAGACTCCTTATGAGATACTCACCGGCAACAAGCCCAATCTCAAGTACTTCCGGGTGTTCGTGTGTAAGTGTTTCATTCTCAAGAAAGGTGTTCGTTTGTCTAAATTTGAAGCTAGAGCTCATGAGGGCAGATTTGTTGGTTATGCTACAAACTCTCATGTTATCGTGTCCTCACTAAATCCACGGGACTTATTGAGGAGACGTGTAACATGGAGTTTGATGAGAATAACGGCTCCCAAGTGGAGCAAAGTGGCACTTGTGATGTAGGTGATGAAATTCCTCCTCAAGCCATAAGAAGAATGGGTGTTGGTTTTATCCTACCCGTTGAGGAACCCCTTGTGGCCGAAGGAGAAGGACAATGCTCCACTCAAGTGGAGCCATCACTAACTCAAGGCCCACACGCTTCCGAAGAACAAAGTGAAGGCCCTCAACCTCATGAACAAGGACAAGGGCAAGATCATGCTCAAGACGATGGGGACACACCAAATGATGCCCAAGGTCAAGTTCTCTCCCCCGAGGATGCTCAAGATCAAGAACATGCTCAAGACGGCGCTCAAGATGATCAAGTGACCCCTCCTCATCTCACCTCCGAGGAAGAATTAGAGCGTCGTGCCGCCAAGATTGCGTCCAAACTCACCACCAAAGGCCATCTCATGGAGAATGTGGTTGGAAGCCTAAGAAAAGGGGTAAGCACTCGTAGACAATTGGCAAACTATTATGAACATCACGCTGCTTGTTTCTTGTGTTGAACCCCAAAAGGTCTATGAGGCGTCAAGACTCGGATTGGCTCAATGCCATGCATGAAGAACTCAACAATTTCGAGTACAACAAGGTGTGGAGATTGGTGCCAAGGCCATCGGGGAACCACAACATCATTGGAACCAAGTGGATCTTCAAGAACAAGCAAGATGCTCATGGGAACATCATTCGCAACAAGGCAAGATTGGTAGCACAAGGCTACTCCCAAGTCGAGGGTATCGACTACGATGAAACCTTTGCTCTGCTGTTGCCTTGAATCCATTCGTTTGTTGATTGCTTATGCTACCCATCACAACTTTAAGTTGCAACAAATGGATGTGAAAAGTGCTTTTCTTAATGGTCCTATTAATGAGTTGGTCTATGTCAAGCAACCCCCCGGGTTTGAGGACCCCTACTTCCCGGATCATGTGTATCAACTCGATAAGGCACTCTATGGCCTTAAACAAGCCCCACGTGTGTGGTATGACCACCTTACCGAGTTGTTACAAGATCGTGGATTTGAGGTGGGGCAAATCGATCCCACTATTTTTTACTAATAAGGTCAATGGGGAGTTGTTTGTATGCCAACTATATGTTGATGATATTATCTTTGGTTCCCCTAACAAAGCTTTCAATGAGGAATTTGCCGCTCTCATGACCTCCAAGTTCAAGATGTCTTCTATGGGAGAGCTGAAGTTCTTCCTTGGTTTTGATATCAAACAAATAAGAGAAGGAACCTTCATCAACCAAGCCAAATACACTCAAGACATGCTCAAAAGATTCAAGCTAAGTGATGTCAAGCCGGCTACTACACCAATGCCTACCAAGTGCCAACTTGACATTGATCCCAATGGTAAAGCGGTGGATCAAAGGTATATCACTCCATGATTGGCTCCTTGCTTTACCTTTGTGCATCTAGACCGGATATCATGTTGTGTGTGGGAATGTGTGCATGGTTTCAAGCCGCACCAAGGAAAGTCACTATGTGGCGGTCAAGCGAATCTTTCGATATTTGGCTCATACCCCAAACTTTGGCTTATGGTACCCAAGAGGGGCAAACTTCAAGCTTGAAGGATTTACGGATTCCGATTGGGCAGGAGACAAAGTGGATAGGAAGTCCACCTTCGGAGGGTGCCAATTTCTTGGTTGCTCTTTGGTAAGTTGGTCTTCCAAGAAGCAAAGTTGTGTGTCTCTCTCGTCCCAAATAAGCGGAATATGTGGCGGCCGGTAGTTGTTGTGCTCAACTCCTATGGATGAGGCAAACTTTAAAGGAGTACGGTGTCATTGTGACAAAGTGCCTCTTTGGTGTGATAATGAAAGTGCCATCAAGATTTCTCTCAACCCGGTGCAACACTTCAAGAGGAAGCACATTGAGATTCGGTATCACTTCATCCGGGATCACATTAGGCGAGGGGAGATCGAGCTCAAGTATGTCAACACTCATGATAACCTTGCAGATATTTTCACGAAGCCCTTGGATGAAGCAAGATTTCATGAGTTAAGGCATGAGCTAAATATCATTGATTTGAGAAATGTGACTTGAACCTGCACCCCACCACACTCAACTTGTTGTCTAGTTTAGGTGTAGGCATGGACATAGGGGGAGTGTTGTTCTCTCAATGAACTCTCCCTCCCCCCATCATGCATAAATAGATCAACTCTTTCACATTAGCCATTTTTGATGGTACTTGTGCTTCAAAGACGAGTTTTGGTCATGGGCCCAAGGATAATTCTTCGCGGTGCCATACCATCTAACTCAAACATAGGTGGCTTCGGCCACCGCCCTCTCCTTTTGAGAGGTTGTGTCGCTTGGTGTTCTCTTGTTGTCTTTCTGCCTCTGGTTTGTGCATGTTCTTGTGGTTTCCTTTGTGTGAAAAGTTTCCGTGCAAAGACCTTCTTCTTGTGTTGAAACCGGCGGTGTCTTGAGCTCACGGTACTACCGCGGCCAGCTACGGTACTACCGCGGCCAACCACGGTACTACCGCGTGTGGGAGCACGGTACTACTGCCCCCACGCGACAGTAATTTTTATCGTCACTGGGTGAGCGGTACTACCGCTTCATATGGTACTTCCGCCCGAGCGGTACTACCGCGATGACATGCGGTACTACCGTGCCGGCTTGGGCGCGTGGGGATAAGGACGGGCAGGGGGAGTTCTAACTCCCCCATACCCTTTCGCAGTCCCCCCCCACGTCGTCTCTCTCTCCCACGCTCAATATCGGAGCCGGCGTTCGTCGTCGGATCTCCTCCTCCGGCTGCCCTCCCGTGATTCCGTCTGTGGGATCCTTCCCACCACGTGCTCTTGCTATGGACCCAGGTTTTTCCCCAATCTTTCCTCGCTTTATTGAGTTCTTTGCCTCTAGGTTGTTGGGGAGACTTGTGTGTTCTAGAGATTCTTAGGCTATTTCTTTGCAAGAGTAGGATGAAGGAGAGTAGCTTTATGAGGGATTATACTTGTATTTTTGTCTTGCGATAGATTTGATCACCGTAGCATTGCCGGTGTTTCGCGGTTCTTTTCAGATTCAAACTGACGTTTGGATCTGACGCGATGCGGTACTACCACCCGTCGGGCGCGGTACTACCGCTAGCACGATACTACCGCCCCTCTGGCACGGTACTACTGCGCTCACTGCGGCACTAAAATTTTACTACCGCTCCAACCATGGTACCACCATGGCCTCACACGGTACTACCGCGACTTGGAGCAATACTAATATTTTAGTACCGCAGGCACTGGCAGTACTACCGTGGCTCACATCTATCGCTTGCTAACTTTCACGTATATTTCCTATGTGTTTCTTGTGCTTTGACATGGTCTTTGCATTGATCCTCTTCGCGTTCGTTGGTGTTTTGCTTTTGTGTCTCAGGTGGTGGCTCTCGCCATTCCAATCCCAGTCGTGACACTGGCTCCAAGCGTCTGCGCAACCCAGGTGAAGCACCAGAGGGCTCCTCTGCCCCCAAGCGCAATGTCAAGACATCAGCTAGCAAGTTTAAGGAGCCCGCCAAGGGCATGGATGAGATACCATTAACTGAGTACGTCCGTCTCGTGAAGCTTCACCCGTGACGTGACCCCTCGCTCCTCCGCCGAGGTTGTGAGCTGTTTTGGAACAAGCAACAGACCAACATCTATCTGGATGTCATCAAAAACAAGTATAATACCTACGTGGATGTGAAATGGATTGACATGCATCACATGAGGAAGGACAAGTTCCGTGCCTACTTTGGAGAGGCTCTGGACTTGGTGGAGCAGTTTGGTATTGAGCATGTGATATCCTTTCACCTTGACTATGACCCCGAGCTTATCTCGTCAGCTTTTTGCCTCAAAGATACTTTCACTCGATGAGGAGCGGAGGATGACTTGGATGTCCAATGGTCGTAAGTCGATCGCTACCGGAAAGAGTTCATGGATTTGCTCCAGTGCACGATGACGGGCTCGACACTCCCGTGGGTGTTCGCCCCATGCCAACTCCGAGTCCGCCAACAAGGACAAGCTTACACCATACTATGTTGAGAAGACGCTCCCAAGTGGCAAGATAGGGTTGGTGCCCACCTCTTTTCTGGCTATCATGGATCCCATCTTCCGCAACGCCTTGGTCCCGCGCACTGGTGACAAGGACCAGGTTCATGCTTATCTGTTGGATATGCTGCTCAGTTGCGCGGAGGCTCGCTTGTCTCAGACTCAGCCACTTGATGTCTCACACATCATGTGGTGTGAGCTTCAGTTTTGCGGTGTTCAACCGCAGTGCCTATCTATGGGCCCCATCTGCTTCTCACGATCTCAAGACTTGGGAGAAGATGTTCCCTGGTGAGGAGTTCCTTGCCCCTGACTGGATTCGCCATGATCCCATCTGTCTGCGTGTCAAACCCAACTGGGCCAACACTACTACTCATGCCGAGGCGTCTGCTACTAGGGTTGCTGTTGCTGAGGAGGATGCTGTCACCGAGAATGTTGCTGAGGGCCGTGCTGCTAGGCCTTCCCAGAGTTCCTCTATGCCTTCATGGGCCAAGAAGCTGAAGGACAAGATGAAGACTCTTTTCTGCATGCAAGCCAAGGGGCAGTACAAGACTCACGTGGCGTCCAAGGAGAGTCGTCACGGACAGGAAGATCTTGCAGCTCTATGGTGAGGATGTGTCTCAAGGGTCCGAGGAGCGCATCACTCCAGAGGCCGAGTGGATGGAGAAGCAAGGCTACAGGTGGACTGATTCTCGAGGAGGACGCCGAGGAGTCCATTCCACGCCGAGGAGTCCGACGGAGAGGGTTGGGATGAGTTCCTGCTGCTTGAGCCACCACTTGTGTGTAGGTGTCCTTCTGCCTTTTGGCGCCTCGATGCCAAAGGGAGAGAGTGTAGGGATTCTTGCAGTCGTGTGTCGTGTTCGTGTTTGGTGTGTTTGTTGCTTTCTCGTTTGAACTTCGTTTGAACCTCGTTTCAGTTGCTTTTCCTTCATATGGTGTAAGACATATGCACTCTATCTATCTTAGCGAGCTTGTGTTATATTGTGCTATGATTTGCTTAGATGTTATATTGTGCCTTTGTCTCTAAAATATAGGGGGAGTGGTGATCCTAGTGTGTGTGCTATGCAGTCCAAAGCATTCATCCAGGGTGCACACATCTAGGGGGAGCCCGTCTATATTTTGGAGAGGAGGGGTTTGCCCTTGCTCAATATTATCTTATCTATGTGCAAATCCCGTATTGTCATCAATCCACCAAAAAGGGGGAGATTGTAAGGGCTTATTTATCCCTTAGGTGTTGTGGTGATTGATGACGATGCTTTTGCGGACTAATCGTGTGCCTTGAGTTTCTCAGATGCTTCATCACTAGGCACGAGACGATTCGGTGCCCCTCGGAGGCTATTGAAGACGGTGTTGTTCTACGCTTTCTCTTTGGTGGATTTGAGTCGTAGGGAGAGCCGTACTATTAAGAGGGGGTCCGGCCGGAAAGGTTTGGGTGGAATCAACACGCACACATGTCCTACCTTTCCTTGCACTTTGGAGCGTCTTTCCGTTATCCTAGTTGTGCATAATCAGATGGCTACCGATGTACTTGCGGTAGTATTGTTTCACGGAGCGGTAGTACCGCAAGCACTGCGATAGTATTACTGGGGTCACGGTAGTACCGCCTCCCCGGAGCCTTAGTACCGCAACTCCTGTGCCTAGTGCTGCTCGCACGGTAGTAGGAGCGGATGTAATTTTACATCCGCGCCACACGGTAGTATCAAGACGCCGCGCGCCGGTAGTAGTCATGGCGGAGGCCACGGTAATACCGCTCTCCCGGAGCTGTAGTACCGTGGCCCTCATACCTGATACCGCTATGGCGCAGGTAGTAGGAGCGGATGTAATTTTTACATCCGTGCCTCAACGGTTGTACCGCACCTCGTGCGCGGTAGTACCGCGTCGGGTTTTTGCACTGTTTCTTTTTCAGCGGAAGTAGACACGGATGTAGTTTATTTCATCCGCGCTCTTCGTAGGCTGTGGCTTACCTGCCTTGCGGTAGTACCGCAAGGGGAGCGGTAGTACCGCGCGAGCGGTAGTACCGCGCTCAGTCAGGCTAGTCCCGGCCTCTGCTGCTGCCGCGGTAGTACCGTGATCCTCCACGGTAGTACCGCGTGGCCGCGCGGTAGTACCGCGCTTCTGTAGTGGTATTACCGCGTGTCGCGGGCTGAACTTGAGGATAACGGTTGGATCTTTTCCACGACTATAAAAGGGGTGTCTCCTACCTCTAGTTGACTACCTCTTCCATCTCTAAGTTCCATTGTTGCTCCAAGCTCCATTTTGGCCCGATCTCTCTCCCTAGCCAATCAAACTTGTTGATTTGCTCGGGATTGGGTGACAAGGGCCCGATCTACACTTCCACCAAGAGACATTTGATTCCCCCCCACTTATCCCTTTGCAGATCTTGTTACTCTTGGGTGTTTGAGCACCCTAGACGGTTGAGGTCACCGCGGAGCCATATTCCATTGTGGTGAAGCTTCGTGGTGTCGTTGGGAGCCTCCAATTAAGTTGTGGAGATTGCCCCAACCTTGTTTGTAAAGGTTCGGTTGCCGCCTTCAAGGGCACCAATAGTGGAATCACGACATCTTGCATTGTGCGAGGGCGTGAGGAGATTACGGTGGCCCTAGTGGATTCTTGGGGAGCATTGTGCCTCCACACCGCTCTAACGGAGACGTACTTCCCCTCAAAAGGAAGGAACTTCGGTAACACATCCTCGTCTCCACCGGCTCCACTCTTGTTTATCCTATCCCTTTACTTGTGCAAGCTTATTTGTGTTTCTATCTTTGCTTGCTCGTGTGCTTGTGTTGATCGCATCATATAGGTTGTCCACCTAGTTGCATATCTAGACAACTTACTTTGTTGCAAAGTTTAATTTGGTCAAGAAAAGCTAAAAATTGTTAGTTGCCTATTCACCCCCCCTCTAGTCAACTATATCGATCCTTTCACCCGGGGGCCATAGGTTTCACTAGAGGCTTCTCTCGAGATAGCATAAGTATTACGGTGGGTGAACAAATTACTGTCGAGCAATTGATAGAAAAGCGCATAGTTATGAGATTATCTAGGCATGATGATGTATATAGGCATCACGTCCATAACAAGTAGACCGACTCCTGCCTGCATCTACTACTATTACTCCACACATCGACCGCTATCCAGCATGCATCTAGAGTATTAAGTTCATAAGAACAGAGTAACACATTAAGCAAGATGACATGATGTAGAGGGATAAACTCATGCCATGTGATATAAACCCCATCTTGTTATCCTTGATGGCAACAATACAATATGTGCCTTGCAACCCTTTCTGTCAGTGGGTAAGAACACCGCAAGATTGAACCCAAAGCTAAGCACTTGTCCCATGGCAAGAAAGATCAATCTAGTAGGCCAAACTAAACTGATAATTCAAAGAGACTTGCAAATATAACTTAATCATACATAAAAGAATTCAGAGAAGATTCAAATATTATTCATAGATAAACTTGATCATAAACCCACAATTCATCGGATCTCGACAAACAAACCGCAAAAAGAGATTACATCGAATAGATCTCCACAAGAGAGGGGGAGAACATTGTATTGAGATCCAAAAAGATAGAAGAAGCCATCTAGCTAATAAATATGGACCCGTAGGTCTGTGGTAAACTACTCACCACTCATCGGAGGGGCAAGGATGTTGATGTAGAGGCCCCCCGTGCTTGATTCCCCCTCCGGCAGAGTGCCCGCGAAGGCCCCAAGACGAGATCTCGCGAATACAGAAGGTTACGGTGGTGGAAATTGTGTTTCGTGGTGCCCCTGGATGTTTTCGGGGTACGTAGGTATATATAGGAAGAAGAAGTACGTCGGTGGCCGCCCGAGGGGCCCATGAGACAGGGGGGCGCGCCCTCCTATCTCGTGGAGGCTCCGGTTGCTTCTTGACTTGCACTCCAAGTTCTCTGGATCACGTTTGGCGAGAAAATCACGTTCCCGAAGGTTTCATTCCGTTTGGTCTCCGTTTGATATTCCTTTTCTTCGAAATACTGAAATAGGCAAAAAACAGCAATTCTGGGCTGGGCCTCCGGTTAATAGGTTAGTCCCAAAAGTAATATAAAAGTGGAAAATAAAGCCCAATAAAGCCTAAAACAGTAGATAAAGTAGCATGGATCAATCAAAAATTATAGATACGTTGGAGACGTATCAGACGACCGTGGCCCGCGCCAGGAGTGGCGCGACCGGCCTCGTGAGGAACGCTGGCAGGATCAACCTCGTGAGGATTGTTCTCAAGGCAACGCCGGACTCCCTCCGCTGCCGTCACCGCCAAGAAGGAATGACGACCACCATCAAGACGAGGGGGCTGGGGGCTTCCAGGAGCCGCGTGCCATCGCCTGCATCTTGGGCGGAGCTCAAGCCCCAGCCTCACAGCGTATCTTCAAACAGTTTGCTTGTGAAGTGAATGCAGTCATCCCCAAGCTCGAGGCCACACGCCCGCTCAGGTGGTCCAAGTGCGCCATCACCTTCAGTTCGGCAGATCAGCTCAAGTGCGCCGCTACCGCTGGCACCCTCCCAATGTTTTGTTCACAAGTCATCAACAACGTGCAAGTTACCAAGACCCTCATCGACGGCGACGTAGCGTTCAACGTCTTGTCCGCCGCTACCTCCAAGTACCGTATGACCATCTTCAGCCCACCAAGCCGTTCTCAGGAGTGACCGACGGTTCCACAACACCAATAGGGCAGGTCCGCCTCCCTGTCACCTTCGGATAACACAACAACTACCGCACCGATCTCATCGACTTTGATGTCGCCTACATCCGCCTGCCATACAACGTGATCCTAGGGTACCCGACCGTGGCCAAGTTCATGGCGGTGACTCATCACAGCTACAATGTCCTCAAGATGCCAGGAAGCGGCGGAATCATCACAGTCCCGTGCGAAGAAAGAGATGCGATGTGCTCCCTCGAGCGTGCCTTCCAAGCCGTAGCAATCGACGACCCCGAAAGCAAGGGTGAGCGCTTTTCTGAGGCCGCCCCCGAGAAGAAGAAGCAGTTGCGCCGTGAAGGACCTCAGGAGGGTGGCGTTGTAGCTGGAACCTCGTCTAAACAGAAGCTAGATGGATTATTTATTACTAAACAGAACCAAAAAGCAAGAAACAAAAATAAAATTGGGTTGCCTCCCAACAAGCGCTTACGTTTAATGCCCCTAGCTAGGCATGATGATTTCAACGATGCTCACATAAAAGATAAGAATTGAAACATAAAGAGAACATCATGAAGAATATGACTAGCACATTTAAGTCTAACCCACTTCCTATGCATAGGGATTTTGTGAGCAAACAATTTATGGGAACAATAATCAACTAGCATAGGAAGGCAAAACAAGCAAATCTTCAAGATTTTCAACACATAGAGAGGAAACTTGATATTATTGCAATATGTAGAAGCATATGATCCTCTCTCATAATAATTTTCAATAGCATCATGAATGAATTCAACAATATAACCAGCACCTAAAGCATTCTTTTCATGATGCATAAGCATAGAATTTTTATTACTCTCCACATAAGCAAATCTATTCTCATCAATAGTAGTGGGAGCAAACTCAACAAAAATAACTATCATGTGATTGAAAATTAAGATCAAGATGACAAGTTTCATGGTTGTCATTATTCTTTATAGCATACGTGTCATCACAAGAATCATCATAGATAGGAGGCATGCTTTCATCATAGTAAATTTGCTCATCAAAGCTTGGGGGACAAAAAATATCATCTTCATCAAAGATAGCTTCCCCAAGCTTGTGGCTTTGCATATCATTAGCATCATGGATATTCAAAGAATTCATACTAACAACATTGCAATCATGCTCATCATTCACATATTTTATGCCAAGCATTCTATGTAATTCTTCTTCTAGTACTTTGGCGCAATTTTCCTTTCCATCATACTCACGAAAGATATTAAAAAGATGAAGCGTATGAGGCAAACTCAATTCCATTTTTTTGTAGTTTTCTTTTATAAACTAAACTAGTGATAAAACAAGAAACTAAAATATTCAATTGCAAGATCTAAAGATATAACTTCAAGCACTCACCTCCCTAAGCAATCGCGCTTTAAAAGAGCTTAGTTGACGGGGTGTGAGTGCCGCTTACCTAGCCTCCCCGGCAACAGCGCTAGAAAAGAGCTTGATGTCTACTACGCAACCTTCTCCTTGTAGACGTTGTTGGGCCTCCAAGTGCAGAGGTTTGTAGGAAAATAGCAAATTTCCCTCAAGTGGATGACCTAAGGTTTATCAATTCGTGGAAGGTGTAGGATGAAGAGGGTCTCTCTCAAGCAACACTGCAACCAAATAACAAAGAGTCTCTTGTGTCCCCAGCACACCCAATACAATGGTAAATTGTATAGGTGCACTAGTTCAGCGAAGAGATGGTGATACAAGTGCAATATGGATGATAGATATAGGTTTTTGTAATTTGAAAATATAAAAACAGCAAGGTAACTAATGATAAAAGTCAGCGTAAACGGTATTGCAATGCTAGGAAACAAGGCCTAGGGTTCATACTTTCACTAGTGCAAGTTCTCTCAACAATAATAACATAATTGGATCATATAACTATCCCTCTGTTGGGGAACGTAGTAATTTCAAAATTTTCCTACGCACACACAGGACCATGGTGATGGCATAGCAACGAGAGGGAAGAGTGTCTGTCCACGTACCCTCGTAGACCGAAAGCGGAAGCGTTATAACAACGCGGTTGATGTAGTCAGACGTCTTCACGATCCGACCGATCCAAGTACCGAACGACGGCACCTCCGTGTTCAGCACACGTTCAGCTCGATGACGATCCCGGGCTCGATCCAGCAAAGTGTCGGGGATGAGTTCCGTCGACAAGACGACGGCGTGGTGACGATGATGATGCTCTATCGGCAGGGCTTCGCCTAAACTCCGCGACGATATGACCGAGGTGGAATATGGTGGAGGGGGCACCGACACGGCTAAGGAACGATCCGTAGATCAACTTGTGTGTCCATGGGGTGCCCCTGCCCCGTGATATAAAGGAGGGAGGGAGGAGGAGGCCGGCCTAGGGAGGAGGCGCGCCATAGGGGAGTCCTACTCCCACCGGAGTAGGATTCCCCTTTCCTAGTCCAACTAGGAAACCTTCCATGTAGTAGGAGTAGGAGAGAAGGAAAGGAAGGGAAAAGGAGAAGGAAGGAAGGGGCGCCCCTTCCCTAGTCCAATTCGGACCAGACCAAGGGAAGGTGCGGCCACCCTTGAGGCCCTTTTCCTTCTTTCCCGTATGGCCCAATAAGGCCCAATACGTATTTCCGTAACTCTCCGGTACTCGAAAAATTACCGAATCACTCGGAACCTTTCCGATGTCCGAATATAGTCGTCCAATATATCGATCTTTACGTCTCGACCATTTCGAGACTCCTCGTCATGTCCCCGATCTCATCCAGGACTCCGAACTCCTTCGGTACATCAAAACTCATAAACTCATAATATAACCGTCATCGAAACTTTAAGCGTGCGGACCCTACGGGTTCGAGAACTATGTAGACATGACCTAGAACTATTCTCGGTCAATAACCAATAGCGGAACCTGGATGCCCATATTGGCTCCTACATATTCTACGAAGATCTTTATCGGTCAAACCGCATAACAACATACGTTGTTCCTTTTGTCATCGGTATGTTACTTGCGAGATTCGATCGTCGGTATCCAATACCTAGTTCAATCTCGTTATCGCAAGTCTCTTTACTCGTTCCGTAATACATCATCTCGCAACTAACTTATTAGTTGCAATGCTTGCAAGGCTTATATGATGTGTATTACCGAGAAGGCCCAGAGATACCTCTCCGACAATCGGAGTGACAAAACCTAATCTCGAAATACGCCAACCCAACATGTACCTTTGGAGACACCTGTAGTACTCCTTTATAATCACCCGATTACGTTGTGACATTTGGTAGTACCCAAAGTGTTCCTCCGGTAAACGGGAGTTGCATAATCTCATAGTTATAGGAACATGTATAAGTCATGAAGAAAGCAATAGCAACATACTAAACGATCAAGTGCTAGGCTAACGGAATGGGTCATGTCAATCAGATCATTCTCCTAATGATGTGATCCCGTTAATCAAATGACAACTCATGTCTATGGTTAGGAAACATAACCATCTTCGATTAACGAGCTAGTCAAGTAGAGGCATACTAGTGACACTCTGTTTGTCTATGTATTCACACATGTATTATGTTTCCGGTTAATACAATTCTAGCATGAATAATAAACATTTATCATGAAATAAGGAAATAAATAATAACTTTATTATTGCCTCTAGGGCATATTTCCTTCAGTCTCCCACTTGCACTAGAGTCAATAATCTAGTTCACATCATCATGTGATTCAACACTAATATTCACATCTCGTATGTGATTAACACCCATAGTTCACATCGTCATGTGACCAACACCCAAAGGGTTTACTAGAGTCAATAATCTAGTTCACATCGCTATGTGATCAACACCCAAAGAGTACTAAGGGATGATCATGTTTTGCTCGTGAGAGAAGCTTAGTCAACGGTCTGGCTACATTCAGAGCCGTATGTATTTTGCAAATATTCTATGTCTACAATGCTCCTTGCGGGCTACTCTAGCTAATTGCTCTCACTTACAATATGTATCCAGATTGAGACTTAGAGTCATCCGGATCAGTGTAAAAAGCTTGCATCGATGTAACTCTTCTGACGGGCTCTTTTATCACCTCCATAATCGAGAAATATTTCCTTAGTCCTCACTAAGGATGTTCTTGACCAATGTCCAAAGTGATCTACTTCCTAGATCACTATTGTACTCCTTGCAAAATTCAGAGCAAGGTATACAATAGGTCTGGTACATAGCATAGCATACTTTATAGAACCTATGGTCGAGGCATAGGGAATGACTTTCATTCTCTTTTCTATTTTCTGTTGTGGTCGGTATTTGAGTCTTACTCAATTTCACACGTTTGCAACACAAGCAAGAACTTTTCTTTGACTGTTCCATTTTGAACTACTTCAAAATCTTGACAAGGTATGTTCTTATTGAAAAAAACTCATCAAGCGTTTTTGATCTATCTCAATAGATCTTGATGCTCAATTTGTACGCAGCTTCACCGAGGTCCTTCTTTGAAAAACTCCTTTATGCTTTGCAGAATAATTCTACATTATTTCCGATCAACAATATGTCATTCACATATACTTATCAGAAATGCTGTAGTGCTCCCACTCACTTTCTTGTAAATACAGGCTTTTCCAAAAGTCTGCATAAAACCATATGCTTTGATCACACTATCAAAGCGTTTATTCCAACTCCGAGATGCTTGCACGGTCCATAGATGGATCATTGGAGCTTGCACATTTTGTTAGCTCCTTTAGGATTGACAAAACCTTCTGGTTGCATCATATACAACTCTTCTTTAATAAAACCATTAAAGAATGTAGTTTTGACATCCATTTGCCAGATTTCATAAAATGTGGCAATTGCTAACATGATTCGGACAGACTTTAAGCATCGCTACAGCTTGAGAAAATCTCATTGTAGTCAACACCTTGAACTTGTCGAAAACCTTTCTGCGACAAGTCGAGCTTTGTAGATAGTAATACTACTATCAGCATTTGTCTTCCTCTTGAAGATCCATTTATATAATATGGCTTGCCGATCATCGGGCAACTCCATCAAAGTTCACACTTTGTTCTCATACATGGATCCCATCTCAGATTTCATGGTCTCAAACCATTTCGCGGAATCTGGGCTCATCATCGCTTCCTCATAGTTCGTAGGTTCATCATGGTCTAGTAACATGACTTCCGAACATGATTACCGTACCACTCTGGTGCGGATTTTGCTCTGGAAGACCTACGAGGTTTGGTAGCAACTTGATCTCAAGTTTTATGAACATCATCATTAACTTCCTCACTAATTGGTGTAGGAATCACTTTGGAACTGATTTACGTGATGAACTACTTTCCAATAAGGGAGAAGGTACGATTACCTCATCAAGTTCTACTTTCCTCCCACTCACTTCTTTCGAGAGAAACTTCTTCTCTAGAAAGGATCCACCTTAGCAACGAATAACTTGCCTTCGGATCTGTGATAGAAGGTGTACCCAATAGTTGCCTTTGGGTATTCTATGAAGACGCACTTCTCCGATTTGGGTTCGAGCTTATCAGGTGAAACCTTTTTCACATAAGCATCACAACTCCAAACTTTAAGAAACGCATACTTAGGTTTACTGTTTAAACCATAGTTCATACGGTGTCGCCTCAACGGATTTTAGATGGTGCCCTATTAAACGTGAATGCAGATGTCTCTAATGCATAACCCCAAAACGATAGTGATAAATCGGTAAGAGACATCATTGATCGCACCATATCAAAATAAAGTACGGTTATGACGTTCGGACACACCATTACGTTATGGTGTTCCATGTGGCGTGAGCTGTGAAACTATTCCACATTGTTTTATATGAAGGCCAAACTCGTAACTCAAATATTCTCCTCCTCGATCAGTTCGTAGAAACTTTATTTTCTTATTACGATGATTATCCACTTCACTCTGAAATTCTTTGAACTTTTCAACTATTTCAGACTTATGTTTCATCAAGAAGATATACATATCTGCTCAAATCATCTGTGAAGGTCGAAAATAATGATACTTGCCACGAGCATCAACACTCATTGGATCGCATACATCGGTATGTATTATTTCCAACAAGTCAAGAGCTTCGTTCCATTGTTCCGAGAACGGGGTTTTAGTCATCTTGCCCAACAGGCACGGTTCGCAAGCATCAAATGATTCATAATCAAGTGATTCCAAAAGCCCATCAAGATGGAGTTTCTTCATGCGCTTTACACCAATATGACCTAAAGCTGCGATTGCCACAAATAAGTTGCACTATCATTATTAAATTTACATCTTTTGGTTTCAATATTATGAATATGTGTATTACACGATCGAGATCCAACAAACCATTTTCATTGGGTGTATGACCATAGAAGGTTTTATTCATGTAAACAGAACAATAATTATTCTCTAACTTACATGAATAACCGTATTGCAATAAACATGATCAAATCATATTCATGCTCAACGCAAACGCCAAATAACATTTATTTAGGTTCAACACTAATCCCGAGAGTATAGGGAGTGTGCGATGATGATCATATCAATCTTGGAACTATTTCCAACACTCATCGTCACTTCCCCTTCAACTAGTTTCTGTTCATTCTGCAACTCCCGTTTCAAGTTACTACTCTTAGCAATTGAACCAGTATCAAATACCGAGGGGTTGCTACGAACACTAGTAAAATACACATCAATAATCTGTATATCAAATATACCTTTGTTCACTTTGCCATCCTTCTTATCCGCCAAATACTTGGGGTAGTTCCGCTTCTAGTGACCAGTTCCATTGCAGCAAAAGTACTTAGTCTCAGGCTTAGGTCGGACTTGGGCTTCTTCACTCGAGCAGCAACTTGCTTGCCGTTCTTCTTGAAGTTCCCCTTCTTCCCTTTGCCCTTTTCCTTGATACTAGTGGTCTTGTCAATCATCAACACTTGATGCTCTTTCTTGATTTCTACCTTCGTCGATTTCAACATCACGAAGAGCTCGGGAATCGTTTTCGTCATCCCTTGCATACTATAGTTCATCACGAAGTTCTAGTAACTTAGTGATGGTGACTAGAGAATTCTGTCAATCACTATCTTATCCGGAAGATCAACTCCCACTTGATTCAAGCGATTGAAGTACCGGACAATCTGAGAACATGCTCACTAGTTGAGCGATTCTCTTCCATCTTTTAGCTATAGAACTTGTTGGAGACTTCATATCTCTCAACTCGGGTATTTGCTTGAAATATTAACTTCAATTCCTAGAACATCTCACATGGTCCATGACGTTCAAAACGTCTTTGAAGTCCCGATTCTAAGCCGTTTAAGTATGGTGCACTAAACTATCAAGTAGTCATCATATTGAGCTAGCCAAACGTTCATAACGTCTGTATTTGCTCCTGCAATAGGTCTGTCACCTAGTGGTGCATTAAGGACATAATTCTTCTGTGCAGCAATGAGGATAAACCTCAGATCACGGATCCAATCCGCATCATTGCTACTAACATTTTTCAATACAATTTTCTCTAGGAACATATCATAACAACCATATAAAAGCATAGGGAAGCAACAACGCGAGCTATTGATCTACAACATAATTTGCAAAATACTACGGGACTAAGTTCATGATAAATTTAAGTTTTAATTAATCATATTAAAACTCCCACTTAGACAGACATCTCTCTAGTCATCTAAGTGATTACGTGATCCAAATTAACTAAACCATGTCCGATCATCACGTGAGATGGAGTAGTTTCAATGGTGAACATCACTATGTTGATCATATCTACTATATGATTCACGTTCGACCTTCGGTCTCCGTGTTCCGAGGCCATATCTGTTATATGCTAGGCTCGTCAAGTTTAACCTGAGTATTCTGCGTGCGCAACTGTTTTGCACCCGTTGTATTTGAACGTAGAGCCTATCACACCCGATCTTCACGTGGTGTCTCAGCACGAAGAACTTTCATAGCGGTGCATACTCGGGAGAACACTTCTTGATAATTTTAGTGAGAGATCATCTTATAATGCTACCGTCAATCAAAGCAAAATAAGATGCATAAAGGATAAACATCACATGCAATCAATATAAGTGATATGATATGGCCATCATCATCTCGTGCTTGTGATCTCCATCTCCAAGCACCGTCGTGATCACCATCGTCACCGGCGCGACACCTTGATCTCCATCGTAGCATCGTTGTCGCCACGCCATCTATTGCTTCTACGACTATCGCTACCGCTTAGAGATAAAGTAAAAGCAATTACAGGCGTTTGCATTTCATACAATAAAGCGACAACCATATGGCTCCAGCCGATTGCCGATAACTTCGGTTACAAAACATGATCATCTCATACAATAAAATATAGCATCACGTCTTGACCATATCACATCACAACATGCCCTGCAAAAACAAGTTAGACGTCCTCTACTTTGTTGTTGCAAATTTTACGTGGCTGCTACGGGCTTAAGCAAGAACCAATCTCACCTACGCATCAAGACCACAACGATACTTCGTCAAATAGACTCCATTTTAACCTTCTCAAGGACCGGGCGTAGCCACTCAGTTCAACTAAAGTGAGAGAGACAGACACCCGCCAGCCACCTTTAAGCACGAGTGCTCGTAACGGTGAAACCAGTCTCGCGTAAGCGTCTGGCGTAATGTCGGTCCGGGCCGCTTCATCTCACAATACCGCTGAACCAAAGTATGACATGCTTTGGTAGGCAGTATGACTTGTATCGCCCACAACTCACTTGTGTTCTACTCGTGCATATGACATCAACGCATAAAACCAGGCTCGGATGCCACTGTTGGGGAACGTAGTAATTTCAAAATTTTCCTACGCACACACAGGACCATGGTGATGGCATAGCAACGAGAGGGAAGAGTGTCTGTCCACGTACCCTCGTAGACCGAAAGCGGAAGCGTTATAACAACGCGGTTGATGTAGTCATGCGTCTTCACGATCCGACCGATCCAAGTACCGAACGACGGCACCTCCGTGTTCAGCACACGTTCAGCTCGATGGCGATCCCGGGCTCCGATCCAGCAAAGTGTCGGGATGAGTTCCACAAGACGACGGCGTGGTGACGATGATGATGCTCTACGGCGCAGGGCTTCGCCTAAACTCCGCGACGATATGACCGAGGTGGAATATGGTGGAGGGGGGCACCGCACACGGCTAAGGAACGATCCGTAGATCAACTTGTGTGTCCATGGGGTGCCCCTGCCCCCGTATATAAAGGAGGGAGGGAGGAGGAGGCCGGCCTAGGGAGGAGGCGCGCCATAGGGGAGTCCTACTCCCACCGGAGTAGGATTCCCTTTCCTAGCCCAACTAGGAAACCTTCCATGTAGTAGGAGTCGGAGAGAAGGAAAGGGCCCGGAACAGGAGACGGCAGGAAGGCGGCGCCCCCCTTCCCTAGTCCAATTCGGACCAGACCAAGGGAAGGGGTGCGGCCACCCTTGAGGCCCTTTTCCTTCTTTCCCGTATGGCCCAATAAGGCCCAATACGTATTTCCGTAACTCTCCGGTACTCCGAAAAATACCCGAATCACTCGGAACCTTTCCGATGTCCGAATATAGTCGTCCAATATATCGATCTTTACGTCTCGACCATTTCGAGACTCCTCGTCATGTCCCCGATCTCATCCAGGACTCCGAACTCCTTCGGTACATCAAAACTCATAAACTCATAATATAAGCATCGCCATCGAAACTTTAAGCGTGCGGACCCTACGGGTTCGAGAACTATGTAGACATGACCTAGAACTATTCTCGGTCAATAACCAATAGCGGAACCTGGATGCCCATATTGGCTCCTACATATTCTACGAAGATCTTTATCGGTCAAACCGCATAACAACATACGTTCTTCCTTTTGTCATCGGTATGTTACTTGCCCGAGATTCGATCGTCGGTATCCAATACCTAGTTCAATCTCGTTACCGGCAAGTCTCTTTACTCGTTCCGTAATACATCATCTCGCAACTAACTTATTAGTTGCAATGCTTGCAAGGCTTATATGATGTGTATTACCGAGAAGGCCCAGAGATACCTCTCGACAATCGGAGTGACAAAACCTAATCTCGAAATACGCCAACCCAACATGTACCTTTGGAGACACCTGTAGTACTCCTTTATAATCACCCAGTTACGTTGTGGACGCTTTGGTAGTACCCAAAGTGTTCCTCCGGTAAACGGAGTTGCATAATCTCATAGTTATAGGAACATGTATAAGTCATGAAGAAAGCAATAGCAACATACTAAACGATCAAGTGCTAGGCTAACGGAATGGGTCATGTCAATCAGATCATTCTCCTAATGATGTGATCCCGTTAATCAAATGACAACTCATGTCTATGGTTAGGAAACATAACCATCTTCTTAACGAGCTAGTCAAGTAGAGGCATACTAGTGACACTCTGTTTGTCTATGTATTCACACATGTATTATGTTTCCGGTTAATACAATTCTAGCATGAATAATAAACATTTATCATGAAATAAGGAAATAAATAATAACTTTATTATTGCCTCTAGGGCATATTTCCTTCACCCTCAACATGCAACAAAGAGTCACTCCAAAGTCACTAATAGCGGAGAACAAACCGAGAGATTATTGTAGGGTACGAAACCACCTCAAAGTTATTCTTTTGGATCGATCTATTCAAGAGTTTGTACTAGAATAACACCTTAAGACACATATCAACCAAAACCCTAATGTCACCTAGATACTCCGATGTCACCTCAAGTATCCGTAGGTATGATTATACGATATGCATCACACAATCTCAGATTCATCTATTCAACCAACACAAAGAACTTCAAAGAGTGCCCCAAAGTTTCTACCGGAGAGTCAAGACGAAAACGTGTGCCAACCCCTATGCATAGGTTTATGGGCGGAACCCGCAAGTTGATCACCAAAACATACATCAAGTGAATCAATAGAATACCCCATTGTCACCACGGGTATCCCACGCAAGACATACATCAAGTGTTCTCAAATCCTTAAAGACTCAATCCGATAAGATAACTTCAAAGGGAAAACTCAATCCATTACAAGAGAGTAGAGGGGAGAAACATCATAAGATCCAACTATAATAGCAAAGCTCGCGATACATCAAGATCGTACCACCTCAAGAACACGAGAGAGAGAGAGAGAGATCAAACACATAGCTACTGGTACATACCCTCAGCCTCGAGGGTGAACTACTCCCTCCTCGTCATGGAGAGCGCCGGGATGATGAAGATGGCCACCGGTGAGGGATCCCCCCTCCGGCTGGGTGCCGGAACAGGGTCCCGATTGGTTTTTGGTGGCTACAGAAGCTTGCGGCAGCGGAACTCCCGATCTATTCTTTTCTCCGATGGTTTTAGAGTATATGGATACATATATAGGCGAAAGAAGTCGGTCAGGGGAGCCACGAGGGGCCCACGAGGGTGGAGGGCGCGCCCAGGGGGTGGGTGCGCCCCTTGCCTCGTGCTCTCCTCGTTGATTCCCTGGCGTGCACTCCAACTCTCCTGAATTGCTTCCATTCCAAAAATAACTCTCCCGAAGGTTTCATTCCGTTTGGACTCCGTTTGATATTCCTTTTCTACGAAACACTGAAACAAGGGAAAAAACAGAAACTAGCATTGGGCTCTGGGTTAATAGGTTAGTCCCAAAAATAATATAAAAGTGTTTAATAAAGCCCATAAACATCCAAAACAGATAATATAATAGCATGGAACAATTAAAAATTATAGATACGTTGGAGACGTATCAGCATGCCGGGTTGCGTGTCTGCATCGACGTCCCAGGGCTCAACAGGGCCGCCTCTCAGGAGCACTTCTGGCCTTCGCGCGTGGGACGCTGCGAGGGACCACCTCACAGTTACGTTCGCATGCCTTTTGGACTGCTGAGCGCGGCGCTCGCCTATCAGCGCAACCTGCAGAGCATCCTGGCGGCTTAGGAGGCCAGGCACCACGCCGTCCTGACGGAGATGGAGACGATCCTCGTGGAACCACTGACCCCAGAGCCTCCCGAGGCTCGGGACTGACGGCTGCTCGTGAGGAGCAACCCCTGCACCGCGTACCTTCAGCTGCCTCAACTCTCCTTCATCAACAGAACCAGGTGACATTTCCCAAGTTCATTTAGCTGGGAGCGCCCCTCGGGCTGCATCATTCCTAGGCCCCGTGAGTCCGTCCCTGTGGCATGTATCCCTTTTACGTCTTTAGCTTACCTTGTTGGGGGCGCCCCTCGGGCTGCATCATCCCCAAGCCGCTCGGGCCAGACCCAGTGGCATGTATCTTCCTTGCATTCACTTAAGCCAGTATGCTTTTCATGCCTAACCTGCCTATGACTACTACCTGCTCGATCGCCACCCATCATGCGAGCCGCGTGCCGGCCGTCTTTCTTCAGGACCCCTCGCGTGAGTAAGTCAAGCATGGCGTCTGTGCTCGAGCCCATCCCTGGAGCATCGATAAATCCAACGGCTGAGCTCTGCTGTCTGGCGGGCCGGCCTCGTTCACGTCACCTCCTGGGGCCGTTGGTGCTTGGCTTTCTCACACGATAACCTCAGGAGATTCGTTCGGCGCAGGTTGTCTGACCACCTCGCAGGACAAAAACAGCGAACAAGAACCAAGAACAGGCGCAACCCGCCTTGAGGTAGGGCCTCCTGAGTCCCGCGCTGGCTCACGAGTGCCCAGATACACCTCGTCCAGCCCTGCTGTGCAAGCCACATGTCAGGGCGGGGCTGTACACGCCCCGGGGGCTCTCCGCAGTAGGGAGTCCCCCTCTCACGCCCAGTGGAAGAACCATGCTCTGCGCTGGCCGTCGACATTGCCGAGGAGCGGCTATACCCGTGCACAAGCGGAAGCACTACGCTCCGCGCTGGTGATAAACAACTGAGGGTGGCCTCACGGCCATACCAACCTCAGGGAGCCCAGAGCTCAGTGTCCGGCCTCACCGCAACGCCTCCCCTCAGGAAAGTCATGCGAGGGGGCTGGGCACGGGGGCTGCGCTCGGGTCACGCCCGAGCGTACGCCGCCCAAGCAGGTCCCTCGGACCTGGTCGTCGCACGCCCCTCCTGAGCCGAGCTTCGGCGAGGGCAGGTATGGAGATGTTTGCACGTCAAGGGGGACTCCTGAACATCGCGACTCAGGAGCCTAACTGGTCACGTAGCCCCTCACTCCTTGGTCCGTCCTGGTCTCCGGTCGGTCCAACGGCGGTTGAGGTATGCACGGGGCCAGGCTCTGCCGACGTAGAACATTAACCTATCCTTGCCTATTCTTCCTATAAGCTGTTTGCGCGTCAAGGGGGACTCCTGAGCATCGTGACTCAGGAGCCTAACTGGTACGTAGACCCTCACTCCTTGGTCCGTCCTGGTCTCCGGTCGGGCCAACGGCGGTTGAGGTATGCGCGGGGCCGGGCTCTACCGACGTAGAACGCAAAGCAAATAGGAAGAAAATCGCAAAATCTCAAAGCAAATATTACAAGCCATATCGTTCTCCCAAATGTCAAGAACGAGTTTAAACGCCTCCACGAGGCATGATACATGTTGCTGTTGGGGAACGTAGTAATTTCAAGATTTTCCTACGCACACACAGGACCATGGTGATGGCATAGCAACGAGAGGGAAGAGTGTCTGTCCACGTACCCTTGTAGACCGAAAGCGGAAGCGTTATAACAACGCGGTTGATGTAGTCAGACGCGTCTTCACGATCCGACCGATCCAAGTACCGAACGTCACGGCACCTCCGTGTTCAGCACATCGTTCAGCTCGATGACGATCCCGGGCTCCGATCCAGCAAAGCGTCGGGGATGAGTTCCGTCAGCACGACGGGCGTGATGACGATGATGATGCTCCACCGACGCAGGGCTTCGCCTAAGCTCATGACGATATGACTTCTCGGCGCAGGGCTTCGCTAAGCTCATGACGATATGACCGAAGTGGAATATGGTGGAAGGGGGCACCGCACACGGCTAAGGAACGATCCGTAGATCAACTTGTGTGTCCATGGGGTGCCCCTGCCCCCGTATATAAAGGAGGGAGGGAGGAGGAGGCCGGCCTAGGGAGGAGGCGCGCCATAGGGGAGTCCTACTCCCACCGGGAGTAGGATTCCCCCTTTCCTAGTCCAACTAGGAAACCTTCCATGTAGTAGGAGTAGGAGAGAAGGAAAGGGAAGGGAAAAGGAGAAGGAAGGAAGTGGGCGCCCCCTTTACCTAGTCCAATTCGGACCAGACAAAGGGAAGACGTGCGGCCACACATGAGGCCCTTTTCCTTCTTTCCCGTATGGCCCAATAAGGCCCAATACGTATTTCCGTAACTCTCCGGTACTCGAAAAATACCCGAATCACTCGGAACCTTTCCGATGTTCGAATATAGTCGTCCAATATATCGATCTTTACGTCTCGACCATTTCGAGACTCCTCGTCATGTCCCCGATCTCATCCGGGACTCCGAACTCCTTCGGTACATCAAAACTCATAAACTCATAATATAAGCATCGCCATCGAAACTTTAAGCGTGCGGACCCTACGGGTTCGAGAACTATGTAGACATGACCTAGAACTATTCTCGGTCAATAACCAATAGCGGAACCTGGATGCCCATATTGGCTCCTACATATTCTACGAAGATCTTTATCGGTCAAACCGCATAACAACATATCGTTCTTCCTTTTGTCATCGGTATGTTACTTGCCCGAGATTCGATCGTCGGTATCCAATACCTAGTTCAATCTCGTTACCGGCAAGTCTCTTTACTCGTTCCGTAATACATCATCTCGCAACTAACTTATTAGTTGCAATGCTTGCAAGGCTTATATGATGTGTATTACCGAGAAGGCCCAGAGATACCTCTCCGACAATCGGAGTGACAAAACCTAATCTCGAAATACGCCAACCCAACATGTACCTTTGGAGACACCTGTAGTACTCCTTTATAATCACCCAATTACGTTGTGGACGTTTGGTAGTACCAAAGTGTTCCTCCGGTAAACGGAGTTGCATAATCTCATAGTTATAGGAACATGTATAAGTCATGAAGAAAGCAATAGCAACATACTAAACGATCAAGTGCTAGGCTAACGAAATGGGTCATGTCAATCAGATCATTCTCCTAATGATGTGATCCCGTTAATCAAATGACAACTCATGTCTATGGTTAGGAAACATAACCATCTTCGATTAACGAGCTAGTCAAGTAGAGGCATACTAGTGACACTCTGTTTGTCTATGTATTCACACATGTATTATGTTTCCGGTTAATACAATTCTAGCATGAATAATAAACATTTATCATGAAATAAGGAAATAAATAATAACTTTATTATTGCCTCTAGGGCATATTTCCTTCAGTCTCCCACTTGCACTAGAGTCAATAATCTAGTTCACATCATCATGTGATTCAACACTAATATTCACATCTGTATGTGATTAACACCCATAGTTCACATCGTCATGTGACCAACACCCAAAGGGTTTACTAGAGTCAATAATCTAGTTCACATCGCTATGTGATTAACACCCAAAGAGTACTAAGGGATGATCATGTTTTGCTCGTGAGAGAAGCTTAGTCAACGGGTCTGTCACATTCGGAGCCGTATGTATTTTGCAAATATTCTATGTCTACAATGCTCAGCACGGGCTACTCTAGCTAATTGCTCTCACTTACAATATGTATCCAGATTGAGACTTAGAGTCATCCGGATCAGTGTAAAAAGCTTGCATCGATGTAACTCTTTCTGACGGGCTCTTTTATCACCTCCATAATCGAGAAATATTTCCTTAGTCCTCACTAAGGATGTTCTTGACCAATGTCCAGTGATCTACTCCTAGATCACTATTGTACTCCTTGCAAAATTCAGAGCAAGGTATACAATAGGTCCGGTACATAGCATAGCATACTTTATAGAACCTATGGTGAGGCATAGGGAATGACTTTCATTCTCTTTTCTATTTTCTGCTGTGGTCGGGATTTGAGTCTTACTCAATTTCACACCTTTGCAACACAGGCAAGAACTTTTCTTTGGTATTCCATTTTGAACTACTTCAAAATCTTGACAAGGTATGTTCTTATTGAAAAACTCATCAAGCGTTTTTGATCTATCTCAATAGATCTTGATGCTCAATTTGTACGCAGCTTCACCGAGGTCCTTCTTTGAAAAACTCCTTTCAAATACTCCTTTATGCTTTGTAGAATAATTCTACATTATTTCCGATCAACAATATGTCATTCACATATACTTATCAGAAATGCTGTAGTGCTCCCACTCACTTTCTTGTAAATACAGGCTTTTCCAAAAGTCTGCATAAAACCATATGCTTTGATCACACTATCAAAGCGTTTATTCCAACTCCGAGATGCTTGCACCAGTCCATAGATGGATCATGGAGCTTGCACATTTTGTTAGCTCCTTTAGGATTGACAAAACCTTCAGTTGCATCATATACAACTCTTCTTTAATAAAACCATTAAAGAATGTAGTTTTGACATCCATTTGCCAGATTTCATAAAATGTGGCAATTGCTAACATGATTCGGACAGACTTTAAGCATCGCTACAGTTGAGAAAATCTCATTGTAGTCAACACCTTGAACTTGTCGAAAACCTTTCTGCGACAAGTCGAGCTTTGTAGATAGTAATACTACTATCAGCATTTGTCTTCCTCTTGAAGATCCATTTATATAATATGGCTTGCCGATCATCGGGCAACTCCATCAAAGTTCACACTTTGTTCTCATACATGGATCCCATCTCAGATTTCATGGTCTCAAACCATTTCGCGGAATCTGGGCTCATCATCGCTTCCTCATAGTTCGTAGGTTCATCATGGTCTAGTAACATGACTTCCAGAACATGATTACCGTACCACTCTGGTGCGGATTTTGCTCTGGAAGACCTACGAGGTTTGGTAGCAACTTGATTTGAAGTTTTATGAACATCATCATTAACTTCCTCACTAATTGGTGTAGGAATCACTTTGGAACTGATTTACGTGATGAACTACTTTCCAATAAGGGAGAAGGTACAGATTACCTCATCAAGTTCTACTTTCCTCCCACTCACTTCTTTCGAGAGAAACTTCTTCTCTAGAAAGGATCCACCTTAGCAACGAATAACTTGCCTTCGGATCTGTGATAGAAGGTGTACCCAATAGTTGCCTTTGGGTATTCTATGAAGACGCACTTCTCCGATTTGGGTTCGAGCTTATCAGGTGAAACCTTTTTCACATAAGCATCACAACTCCAAACTTTAAGAAACGCATACTTAGGTTTACTGTTTAAACCATAGTTCATACGGTGTCGCCTCAACGGATTTTAGATGGTGCCCTATTAAACGTGAATGCAGATGTCTCTAATGCATAACCCCAAAACGATAGTGGTAAATCGGTAAGAGACATCATTGATCGCACCATATCAAAATAAAGTACGGTTATGACGTTCGGACACACCATTACGTTATGGTGTTCCATGTGGCGTGAGCTGTGAAACTATTCCACATTGTTTTATATGAAGGCCAAACTCGTAACTCAAATATTCTCCTCCACGATCAGATCGTAGAAACTTTATTTTCTTATTACGGTGGTTCTCCACTTCACTCTGAAATTCTTTGAACTTTTCAACTATTTCAGACTTATGTTTCATCAAGAAGATATACGCATATCTGCTCAAATCATCTGTGAAGGTCAGAAAATAATGATACTTGCCACGAGCATCAACACTCATTGGATCGCATACATCGGTATGTATTATTTCCAACAAGTCAGTAGCTCGTTCCATTGTTCCGGAGAACGGGGTTTTAGTCATCTTGCCCAACAGGCACGGTTCGCAAGCATCAAATGATTCATAATCAAGTGATTCCAAAAGCCCATCAGTATGGAGTTTCTTCATGCGCTTTACACCAATATGACCTAAACTGCAGTGCCACAAATAAGTTGCACTATCATTATTAAATTTACATCTTTTGGTTTCAATATTATGAATATGTGTATTACACGATCGAGATCCAACAAACCATTTTCATTGGGTGTATGACCATAGAAGGTTTTATTCATGTAAACAGAACAATAATTATTCTCTAACTTACATGAATAACCGTATTGCAATAAACATGATCAAATCATATTCATGCTCAACGCATAAGCCAAATAACATTTATTTAGGTTCAACACTAATCCCGAGAGTATAGGGAGTGTGCGATGATGATCATATCAATCTTGGAACTATTTCCAACACTCATCGTCACTTCCCTTCAACTAGTTTACATTCATTCTGCAACTCCGTTTCAAGTTACTACTCTTAGCAATTGAACCAGTATCAAATACCGAGGGGTTGCTACGAACACTAGTAAAATACACATCAATAATCTGTATATCAAATATACCTTTGTTCACTTTGCCATCCTTCTTATCCGCCAAATACTTGGGGTAGTTCCGCTTCTAGTGACCAGTTCCATTGCAGCAAAAGTACTTAGTCTCGTGCTTAGGTCCAGACTTGGGCTTCTTCACTCGAGCAGCAACTTGCTTGCCGCTCTTCTTGAAGTTCCCCTTCTTCCCTTTGCCCTTTTCCTTGATACTAGTGGTCTTGTCAATCATCAACACTTGATGCTCTTTCTTGATTTCTACCTTCGCCGATTTCAACATCACGAAGAGCTCGGGAATCGCTTTCGTCATCCCTTGCATACTATAGTTCATCACGAAGTTCTAGTAACTTAGTGATGGTGACTAGAGAATTCTGTCAATCACTATCTTATCCGGAAGATCAACTCCCACTTGATTCAAGCGATTGAAGTACCTGGACAATCGAGAACATGCTCACTAGTTGAGCGATTCTCTTCCATCTTTTAGCTATAGAACTTGTTGGAGACTTCATATCTCTCAACTCGGGTATTTGCTTGAAATATTAACTTCAATTCCTAGAACATCTCACATGGTCCATGACGTTCAAAAACGCCTTTGAAGTCCCGATTCTAAGCCGTTTAAGTATGGTGCACTAAACTATCAAGTAGTCATCATATTGAGCTAGCCAAACGCTCATAACGCCCGTATTTGCTCCTGCAATAGGTCTGTCACCTAGTGGTGCATTAAGGACATAATTCTTACGTGCAGCAATGAGGATAAACCTCGGATCACGGATCCAATCCGCATCATTGCTACTAACATTTTTCAATACAATTTTCTCTAGGAACATATCATAACAACCATATAAAAGCATAGGGAAGCAACAACGCGAGCTATTGATCTACAACATAATTTGCAAAATACTACCAGGACTAAGTTCATGATAAATTTAAGTTTTAATTAATCATATTAAAAACTCCCACTTAGACAGACATCTCTCTAGTCATCTAAGTGATTACGTGATCCAAATTAACTAAACCATGTCCGATCATCACGTGAGATGGAGTAGTTTCAATGGTGAACATCACTATGTTGATCATATCTACTATATGATTCACGTTCGACCTTTCGGTCTCCGTGTTCCGAGGCCATATCTGTTATATGCTAGGCTCGCCAAGTTTAACTCGAGTATTCTGCGGCGCAACTGTTTTGCACCCGTTGTATTTGAACGTAGAGCCTATCACACCCGATCTTCACGTGGTGTCTCAAAGACGAAGAACTTTCGCAACGGTGCATACTCGTGGAGAACACTTCTTGATAATTTTAGTGAGAGATCATCTTATAATGCTACCGTCAATCAAAGCAAAATAAGATGCATAAAGGATAAACATCACATGCAATCAATATAAGTGATATGATATGGCCATCATCATCTCGTGCTTGTGATCTCCATCTCCGGCACCGTCGTGATCACCATCGTCACCGCGCCGACACCTTGATCTCCATCGTAGCATCGTTGTCGTTTACGCCATCTATTGCTTCTACGACTATCGCTACCGCTTAGAGATAAAGTAAAGCAATTACAGGCGTTTGCATTTCATACAATAAAGCGACAACCATATGGCTCCAGCCAGTTGCCGATAACTTCGGTTACAAAACATGATCATCTCATACAATAAAATATAGCATCACGTCTTGACCATATCACATCACAACATGCCCTGCAAAAACAAGTTAGACGTCCTCTACTTTGTTGTTGCAAATTTTACGTGGCTGCTACGGGCTTAAGCAAGAACCAATCTCACCTACGCATCAAGACCACAACGATACTTCGTCAAATAGACTCCGGTTTAACCTTCTCAAGGACCGGGCGTAGCCACACTCGGTTCAACTAAAGTGAGAGAGACAGACACCCGCCAGCCACCTTTAAGCACGAGTGCTCGTAACGGTGAAACCAGACTCGCGTAAGCGTACGCGTAATGTCGGTCCGGGCCGCTTCATCTCACAATACCGCTGAACCAAAGTATGACATGCTGGTAGGCAAGATGACTTGTATCGCCCACAACTCACTTGTGTTCTACTCGTGCATATGACATCAACGCATAAAACCAGGCTCGGATGCCACTGTTGGGGAACGTAGTAATTTCAAAATTTTCCTACGCACACACAGGACCATGGTGATGGCATAGCAACGAGAGGGAAGAGTGTCCGTCCACGTACCCTCGTAGACCGAAAGCGGAAGCGTTATATCAACGCGGTTGATGTAGTCGTACGTCTTCACGATCCGACCGATCCAAGCACCGAACGACGGCACCTCCGTGTTCAGACACGCTCAGCTCGATGACGATCCCGGCTCCGATCCAGGCAAAGCGTCGGGGATGAGTTCCACAAGACGACGGGCGTGATGACGATGATGATGCTCCACCGACGCAGGGCTTCGCTTAAGCTCATGACGATATGACTTCTCCGGCGCAGGGCTTCGCCTAAGCTCTACGACGATATGACCGAAGTGGAATATGGTGGAAGGGGGCACCGCACACGGCTAAGGAACGATCCGTAGATCAACTTGTGTGTCCATGGGGTGCCCCTGCCCCCGTATATAAAGGAGGGAGGGAGGAGGAGGCCGGCCTAGGGAGGAGGCGCCATAGGGGAGTCCTACTCCCACCGGGAGTAGGATTCCCCTTTCCTAGTCCAACTAGGAAACCTTCCATGTAGTAGGAGTAGGAGAGAAGGAAAGGGAAGGGAAAAGGAGAAGGAAGGAAGGGGGCGCCCCCCTTCCCTAGTCCAATTCGGACCAGACCAAGGGAAGGGGTGCGGCCACCCTTGAGGCCCTTTTCCTTCTTTCCCGTATGGCCCAATAAGGCCCAATACGTATTTCCGTAACTCTCCGGTACTCTGAAAAATACCCGAATCACTCGGAACCTTTCCGATGTCCGAATATAGTCGTCCAATATATCGATCTTTACATCTCGACCATTTCGAGACTCCTCGTCATGTCCCCGATCTCATCCGGGACTCGAACTCCTTCGGTACATCAAAACTCATAAACTCATAATATAAGCATCGCCGAAACTTTAAGCGTGCGGACCCTACGGGTTCGAGAACTATGTAGACATGACCTAGAACTATTCTCGGTCAATAACCAATAGCGGAACCTGGATGCCCATATTGGCTCCTACATATTCTACGAAGATCTTTATCGGTCAAACCGCATAACAACATACGTTCTTCCTTTTGTCATCGGTATGTTACTTGCCGAGATTCGATCGTCGGTATCTAATACCTAGTTCAATCTCGTTATCGGCAAGTCTCTTTACTCGTTCCGTAATACATCATCTCGCAACTAACTTATTAGTTGCAATGCTTGCAAGGCTTATATGATGTGTATTACCGAGAAGGCCCAGAGATACCTCTCCGACAATCGGAGTGACAAAACCTAATCTCGAAATACGCCAACCCAACATGTACCTTTGGAGACACCTGTAGTACTCCTTTATAATCACCCGATTACGTTGTGACGTTTGGTAGTACCCAAAGTGTTCCTCCGGTAAACGGAGTTGCATAATCTCATAGTTATAGGAACATGTATAAGTCATGAAGAAAGCAATAGCAACATACTAAACGATCAAGTGCTAGGCTAACGGAATGGGTCATGTCAATCAGATCATTCTCCTAATGATGTGATCCCGTTAATCAAATGACAACTCATGTCTATGGTTAGGAAACATAACCATCTTCTATTAACGAGCTAGTCAAGTAGAGGCATACTAGTGACACTCTGTTTGTCTATGTATTCACACATGTATTATGTTTCCGGTTAATACAATTCTAGCATGAATAATAAACATTTATCATGAAATAAGGAAATAAATAATAACTTTATTATTGCCTCTAGGGCATATTTCCTTCAGTTGCAGGGATAAAACAGGGAAGCAGCCGCAAGTAAGTCACCCTTGGACACCGCCACCACCCGTAGAAGGCGCTCCTCCCTTGGTAGTGTCGTCCTCACCTGCACCGCCAGATGGAGCCGCGGGATCGGTGGCATCGCCAGTCGAGGGCGCGAGGACGAAGCCACGGAACTTCTTCAACAGGGCCTCCACTTGGCCTTTCATGGCTGCGGCGGCAGCCGCGCTGTGTTCATCAGCCACAGGCTCCAGCAGCTCGTCAAGACGAGCATTGGGGTCGCGAAGATACAGATGGCTGAAGACATGTGTCAGTGCAGCTGAAGAAAGGACACGAGCCTCAGCCTCAGCCATGGGACCGATACCCTCCACAACTTCCTCAAGCGCCTTCACCAGGTGGGGGAGCAGCTGAGCAGGGCCATCCTCGTCGGTGGTCAGCGGCTTCTCCAAGCCCCTCTCATGCAGTGGCTTCAGCGCCACGCTGGACCTCTCCTCAAGAAGCGAGAAGGCCACGCGGTCTTCAGCCAGGACCTTCGCCTTGGCGTCAAGATCGGCCTCCTTCGCCTTCGCCTTCCGCTCCAACTCCTCCAGCCGGCTGCGCTCCGTGGCCTGCGCCTTCGCCAGCTCTCCCAGCTCGGCGTCGCGGCCCTTGATGGCGTCCTCCCGGGCCCTCATCTCCTCCTCCTTTGCCTGGCGGCCACGTGCTTCTTCTTCGTGTAGGTTGCTACCTCTGGAGCACTGCGTTGGTTTTCCCTTGAAGAGGAAAGGGTGTTGCAGCAAAGTAGCGTAAGTATTTCCCTCAGTTTTTGAGGACCAAGGTATCAATCCAGTAGGAGGCTACGCGCGAGTCCCTCGCACCAACACAAACAAATAAATCCTCGCAACCAACGCGACAAGGGGTTATCAATCCCTACATGGTCACTTACGAGAGTGAGATCTGATAGATATGATAAGATAATAATTTTGGTATTTTTATGATAAAGATGCAAAGTAAAATAAAAGCAACGGAAATAACTAAGTGTTGGAAGATTAATATGATGGAAGATAGACCCGGGGGCCATAGGTTTCACTAGTGGCTTCTCTCAAGAGCATAAATATTTTACGGTGGGTGAACAAATTACTGTTGAGCAATTGACAGAATTGAGCATAGTTATGAGAATATCTAGGTATGATCATGTATATAGGCATCACGTTAGAGACAAGTAGACCGACTCCTGCCTGCATCTACTACTATTACTCCACACATCGACCACTATCCAGCATGCATCTAGAGTATTAAGTTCATAAAAACAGAGTAACGCCTTAAGCAAGATGACATGATGTAGAGGGATAAATTCATGCAATATGATAAAAACCCCATCTTGTTATCCTCGATGGCAACAATACAATACGTGCCTTGCTGCCCCTCATCCTTTGGGAAAGGACATCGCAAGATTGAACCCAAAGCTAAGCACTTCTCCCATTGCAAGAAAGATCAATCTAGTAGGCCAAACCAAACTGATAATTCAAAGAGACTTGCAAAGATAACCAATCATACATAAAATAATTCAGAGAAGATTCAAATATTGTTCATAGATAAACTTGATCATAAACCCACAATTCATCGGTCTCAACAAACACACCGCAAAAGAAGATTACATCGAATAGATCTCCATGAGAGAGGGGGAGAACATTGTATTGAGATCCAACAAGAGAGAAGAAGCCATCTAGCTAATAACTATGGACCCGAAGGTCTGAGGTAAACTACTCACACTTCATCGGAGAGGCTATGGTGTTGATGTAGAAGCCCTCCGTGATTGATGCCCCTTCTGGCGGAGCTCCGGAACAGGCACCAAGATGGGATCTTGTGGGTACAGAAGGTTGCGGCAGTGGAATTTGGTTTTTGGCTCCGTATCTGATCGTTTGGGGATACGTAGGTATATATAGGAGGAATGAGTACGTCGGTGGAGCAACGTGGGGCCCACGAGGGTGGAGGGCGTGCCCAGGGGGGTAGGCGCGCCCCTACCTCGTGGCTTCGTTCTTGATTTCTTGATGTAGGGTCCAACTCCTCTGGATCATGTTCATTCCGAAAATCATGTTCCCGAAGGTTTCATTCCGTTTGGACTCCGTTTGATATTCTTTTTCTGCGAAACTCTGAAATAGGCAAAAAACAACAATTCTGGGCTGGGCCTTTGGTTAATAGGTTAGTCCCAAAAAATAATATTAAAGTGAATAATAAAGCCCAATAATGTCCAACACAGAAGATAATATAGCATGGAGCAATAAAAAATTATAGATACGTTGGATACGTATCAAGCATCCCTAAGCTTAATTCCTGCTCGTCCTCGAGTAGGTAAATGATAAAAATAGAATTTTTGATGTGGAATGCTACTTGGCATAATTTCATTGTAATTCTTCTTATTGTGGCATGAATGTTCAGATTTGATATGATTCAAGATAAAAGTTTAATGTTGACATAAAAACAATAATATTTCAAGCATACTAACTAAGCAATTATGTCTTATCAAAATAACATAGCTAAAGCAAGTTATCCCTACAAAATCATATAGTCTGGCTATGCTCCATCTTCCCCACACAAAATATTCATATCATGTACGACCCCGGTTTTAGCCAAGCAATTGGTTCATACTTTTAACGCGTTTCAGCCTTTTCAACTCTTACGCAATACATGAGCGCAAGCCATGGATATAGCACTATGGTGGAATAAGATATAATGGTAGGGGTTATGTGGGAAGACAAAAAACGAGAAAGTCTCACATCAACGAGGCTAATCAACGGGCTATGGAGATGCCCATCAATTGATGTTAATGCGAGGAGTAGGGATTGCTATGCAACGGATGCACTAGAGCTATAACTGTATGAAAGCTCAAAAATAAACTAAGTGGGTGTGCATCCAACTTGCTTGCTCACGAAGACCTCGGGCATTTGAGGAAGCCCATCATCGGAATATACAAGCCAAGTTCTATAATGAAATTTCCCACTAGTATATGAAAGTGACAAAATGAGAGGCTCTCTGTTATGAAGATCACGGTGCTACTTTGAAGCACAAGTGTGGTAAAAGGATAGTAACATTGGCCCTTCTCTCTTTTTCTCTCATTTTTTATTTGGGCCTTTTAATCTTTTTTTATGGCCTCTTTTTTTAGTCCGGAGTCTCATCCCGACTTGTGGGGGAATCATAGTCTCCATCATCCTTTCCTCACTTGGGACAATGCTCTAATAATGTTGATCATCACACTTTTATTTACTTACAACTCATGAATTACAACTCAATACTTAGAACAAAATATGACTCTATATGAATGCCTCCGGCGGTGTACCAGGATATGCAATGAATCAAGAGAGACATGTACGAAAGAATTATGAACAGTGGCTTTCCCACAAATACAATGTCAACTACATGATCATGCAAAGCAATATGACAATGATGGAGTATGTCATGATAAATGAAGCTGTGGAAAGTTGCATGGCAATATATCTCGGAATGGCTATGGAAATGCCATGATAGGTAGGTATGATGGCTGTTTTGAGGAAGATATAAGGAGGTTTATGTGTGATAGAGCGTATCATATCACGGGGTTTGGATGCACCGGCGAAGTTTGCACCAACTCGCAAGGTGAGAAAGGGCAATGCGCGGTACCGAAGAGGCTAGAAAATTGTGAAAAGGTAAGTGTGCGTATAATCCATGGACTCACATTAGTCATAAAGAACTCATATACTTATTGCAAAAATTTATTAGCCCTGGAAGCAAAGTACTACTACGCATGCTCCTAGGGGAAGGGTTGGTAGGAGTTAACCATCGCGCGCTCCCGACCGCCACACAAAGGAAGACAATCAACAAATACTTCATGCTCCAACTTCGTTACATAACGGTTCACCATACGTGCATGCTACGGGAATCAAAAACTCCAAAACATGTATTTTTCAATTCCACAGTTACTCAACTAGCACAACTATGATATTACCACCTTTATATCTCAAAACAATTATCAAGCATCAAATTTCTCATGATATTAATTAAAGCAAATTTCCATGCTATTTTAAGACTCTCAAAATAATATAAGTGAAGCATGAGAGATCAATAGTTTCTATAAAAAAATCCACCACCGTGCTCTAAAAGATATAAGTGAAGCACTAGAGCAAAACTATATAGCTCAAAAGATATAAGTGAAGCACATAGAGTATTCTAATAATTTTTGAATCATGTGTGTCTCTCTCAAAAGGTGTGTAAAGAAAGGATGATTGTGGTAAACTAACAAACAAAGACTCAAATCATACAAGACGCTCCAAGCAAAACACATATCATGTGGTGAATAAAAATATAGCTCCAAGTAAAGTTACCGATGGAAGTAGACGAAAGAGGGGATGCCCCGCTCCAAGTAAAGTTACCGATGGAAGTAGACGAAAGAGGGGATGCCTTCCGGGGCATCCCCAAGCTTGGCTTTATGGTGTCCTTAGATTATCTTGGGGGTGCCATGGGAATCCCCAAGATTAGGCTCTTGCCACTCCTTGTTCCATAATCCATCAAATCTTTTACCCAAAACTTGAAAACTTCACAACACAAAACTTAGCAGAAAATCTCGTGAGCTCTGTTAGCGAAAGAAAGCAAAACACCACTTCAAGTTATTGTAATGAACTCATTCTTTATTTATATTGGTTATAAACCTACTGTATTCCAACTTCTCTATGGTTTATAAACTATTTTATTAGCCATAGATTCATCAAAATAAGCAAACAACACATGAAAAACAGAATCTGTCAAAAACAGAACAGTCTGTAGTAATCTGTAACTAACGCAAACTTCTGGAACTCCAAAAAATCAGCCAAAATAGGACGCCCTAGGAAATTTGTTTATTGATAAGCAGTAATTGGAATCAATATTTTATCACGTTCAGGTGATTTTTAAAAATTATTTTTGTGAACAGAAAGTTTCTGGAATTTTCTGCAAGATCAAATAACTATCATCCAAGAAGATCCTATAGGTCAAAACACTAATTAAAACATAAAAGCACATCTAACCAGAGGCTAGATCAAAAATTCATTCCTAAACAGAAGAAAAAAAGCAAAAAAATAAAAATAAAATTGGGTTGCCTCCCAACAAGCGCTATCGTTTAACGCCCCTAGCTAGGCATAAAGGCAAGGATAGATCTAGGTATTGCCATCTTTGGTAGGCAATACATAAGTGGCTCTCATAATAGATTCCTATGGTAATTTTATTTTCTTCCTAGGGAAGTGTTCCATGCCTTTCTTTAATGGAAATTGGAATCTAGTATTCCCTTCCTTCATATCAATAATTGCACCAATCGTTCTAAGGAAAGGTCTACCAAAAATAATAGGACATGAAGGATTGTAATCTATATCAAGAACAACAAAAACTACGGGCACATAGTTCCTATTTGCAACAATAAGAACATCATTAATTCTTCCCATAGGTTTCTCAATAGTGGAATCCGCAAGGTGCAAGTTTAAAGAGCAATCATCAAAATCACGGAAACCTAGCAAATTACACAAAGTCTTTGGAATCGTGGAAACTGTCAGGACCCCGATTCCAAGTCACATCGATCTAGCCGGTAACACCTCATATCACTTTGCGGCCTCACGCACGGTATTCCCACGGGTGTCGCCTTACCATGGCCCGGGACCGTTTGCGCCTTTTGGCTCACGTATATGATAGTGTCGCTAGCATCCATATGACAGAGAACCCGGGCCGACATGGCTAGTCGTGAACCCAAAGCGGCACTAACCCATGGGGACATGCATACATGAATCAACTTCGAGCATGTCGGTCAGCAGCGTGTGAATCCGGGCTGTAGCACTAGGGTAACCGGACTCCGGGAACCCGGGCTGTAGCAGGCTAGGCAGGACTCCGGATGTCATCGCGTGACATTTCCCGTGAGATGAGACACAAGAACGAAGTGAAACACATGCCGCCAGTCAAGTGTTCCGGAGCGGTAGTCTGGGCTAGCAGGACTCCGGTGAACCGGGCAGAAGCGGACTACTATGGCTCATGGAAGCACAAGACTACATTTCCCCATAAGAGAGGCTACCAAGGATAAACAACTAGGTTGTCGGATCCCACACATACCAAGCATTTCAATCATACACACAATATGCTCGATATGTGTAAATACAACATGGCATCACAATATAACTCTACGACTCAAATATTTATTCATTAGGCTCCGAGGAGCGAGATATTACAAACATGGGTCTCATGACCCAACATACTGAAACATACAAGTCAAGGCACAAGCGGAAGCTTAACATGTCCGAGTACAGACATCTACAAATGAAAAAGGCTGAAAAGCCCGACTAACTACCGAGATCCGCCGAGGGCACAAGATCGTAGCTGAGGTATCAAGCTAAACGTCGAAGTCCACACAGAACTACTAGCGAGACTGACGTCTCTCTGCAAAACATAAAATAGGCAAACATGAGTACAAATGTACCCAGCAAGACTTACATCAGAACTAGCTACATATGCATCATTATCAACAAAGGGGGTGGTGGAGTTTAACTGCAGCAAGCCAGCTTTGACTCGGTGGCTATCCTGGACTACGACTGCAAGTAACACTTCTGAGGTGGCGCACACGAGTCCACATATTCACCATACCAATGCACCACTATGGATCCGCTCCCGTCTTCCTACGAGAACGCCATCCATAGCACTCACGCTTATCTTGCGCATTTTAGAGTATCCACTTTCACTTGTCTATGATCTGATATAGGCAACCCAGAAGTCCTTTACCGCGGACGCGGCTATTCGAATAGATGATGATAACCCTGCAGGGGTGTACTTCTTCACACACACTCTCGCCACTTACCGCCATGTACACGTCATGTATCTCGGCAACCTTCAAGCGGAAGCCTGGCGAGGGTGTCGGCCACGACCTGACTAACCACACAAGTCTCTAGTCCAGGTTTATCGCCTATTCAGGTTCCATCCGTGAGGAGATCTGGCCGAAGTTTCGCTCACAGCCCCAAACGATGTGTGCAGGGTTCCCGAGACACCAAACGGGCGCTCGGTACACCGGGCCACGATGTATCTACCGCATCATAGCCCACCCCTAGGGTCAGCGCTACGCACGGCCTCCAACACATATCCTACAAACACCAGAAACTAGTTGCAACTCCTGGACAGAGGGCAAGGGCATTTAATAGGTCGAGAGGGTCCATTGGGTTCGGGCCCAATGTGTGGTAGTAACTCTTTCATGGATCACAAACACAGAACTCAGTTCCTAAGGACGGCTGCAATGAGACAACCCGCCATGTACTCCTACATGGCCTCTCACCGCTACCTTTACCAAATCGTGTTCACACACTTAGCTCTCAACAGTAGGACATGTTCACACACCTCCGATTCATCCCCGATGAATCAGACCTGACACAACTCTAAGCAATAGCAGGCACGACAAACAAGCATGAATGAGTAGGCACAACAGGGCTCAAACAACTCCTACTCATGCTAGTGGGTTTCATCTATTTACTGTGAAATGACAGGTCATGCAGAGGATAAAGGGGTTCAGCTACCGCATGACAAATGTGAGATGAATTGTTGTTGTCCTAATGCAGTAAAAGAGAGCACGAGCAAGAGAGTGGGATTATATCGGAATGAACAAGGGGGTTTTGCTTGCCTGACACTTCTGAAGATAGCATTGAGTCTTCATCAGTGTCAACGACCACAACGTCGGTACAACGTCTACCGAGGGGAACAACACCGGCAAACAGAGAAGAAACACGATCAATGCAATGCACAATATGATGCATGCTATGACATGGCAATATGAATGTGTTTTGGCTAATGCAAGCTAGAACAGATTAAGATGAGTCCATTTGAACCCAAGATTCAAATGCAAATCCACTTTAAGAGGTCATAATAGTGCATTAACTTGTTTCACCTAAACAGCAAGGTTAATGTGTTCTAACATGCATGAAACCAGTACATATGGATAGATTGGATTTTTCTGATCATTTTTCATATATAATTTATTTCATTCTGAGCTACGGTTGATTTTCTATGATTTTTAGAAGTTTTGGCTATTTTCTAGAATTTCCTGAATAAGAATAAATCCTAAATGCTTATTGCGTCAGCATTAGGTCATGCTGACCTCAGCAGGTCAACAGGCGCCGTCCAGGTCAATCCTGACAAGTGGGGCCCACTTGTCAGTGACATAGAGTCAGCTACAAAGGCTGACATGTGGGACCCGGTCAAAACTGACGTGGCCAAGTCAACATTGACAGGCGGGGCCCACTGTGGTTAGTGCTAATCTAACAGAGAAATAAACTAATTAGTTTAGGCACTGGGGCCCACATGGTAGTGGCTCTAGGGGTGGCTTAGCTAGGTCATTAGTGCCTAATGATGGCCACGCCATCAGTCATCGGAGTTCGGCCGGCGACGACCAAACCAACGGCGGGGGCTCGCCGGAGTTGAGCTACAAGCAGCGGCTGGGTGTCGAGGCATCTACGCTGAGGCTGGAACTTCGCCTGCATCCACTCGTGGTAGCGGCTGGAGCTGGGTGGCGGTGTTTGCTAGAATGGAGCTTCATGGCGGTGGCCGGAGTTCGGTCTCGGCGGTTTCGATGTTGCGAAGCCTGGCGGGGAACAGAGTGGAGGGTTTTGGGCTTCTGGCGTTGCGCTGAGCACGACTATGTGCTCAGTTGCAGCTCTGGGCGACAGTGGCCACGGAGGTGACAAAGCCGTCGGCAGGGAGCTCACGGCTCCGGTGACTCGGATGGCTAGAGGGTGCGTACGGGCACGGGGAGCAGGGGAGGAGAAGGCGGAGCTCACAGCAGGGTCGGAGACGGTCTCAGCGAGCTCGGGGAGGCGGAGACGGTGACGAATCTGACAGCGGCGATCGTCGGGGCAGAGGTTGATGACGACGGAGATGGCGACGTTCTAGGGCCTCCCGTGACGCGTGGCTCGGTGTGGAGGACGTAAAGGACAGAAATAGAGCTCGAGGACACGTCCATGGGGCTAGGGCTGGCCGGTGGCCGTGGTAAATTGCGTCGGCGAGGACGAGGGTGTGCTCGGGAGAGGGAGCAGAGGGGCGAGGGAGAGAGCAGAGAGAGAGTGAGAGAGTTCGGCGGATTGGGACGACGCCGGGGCGTTCACCCATGCGTCCAGGGTCTCGGCGGCAAGCAAGAGGAGGCATGGCGCCTCGCGCGCGCGTGCGCTGTCCCGCCTTTGCCTACTGGCAGAGGTTAGGGATGACAAGACCAGGCCAGGTGGGCTGGGCCGGCCACTTGGGCCGCCAGGTGGCTGCACAGTGAGGTAAGCCCAGGTAAGTTCCTTCTCTCTCTCTCTCTCTGTTGTTTCACTTTTCTATTTTTCTGTATTCTTTAGGGCTTTATTAAAAATACTTAGACACTTCCAAAAATCATGAAACTACTCATGATCACTGTTGGGAATATAACCTACAGTAAACATTTTAGTTTATGATTATTTGAGCATTTAAAATATTTAATAGCATTTAAATGCCCAAATGCAAATAGAGTATGATTTAATCCAGAGCCCAAATATATCATGGAAAGATGTGCATCACCTCTGGTTACCGTTTCCAGCATTTTCCAAGAATGATGAACATTTTTTAAAGCCATTTGGATTTACTGGAAATATTTTGGTTGAACCTAGTGAATTCCTTTAATGCTAGGGTTTAGGCAATCCCCATTTCAGGTTTAACTGAAATTTAAACATGATGCAACACCAGATGCTAGCATTAGGCATTAATAGAACTAGGGATGTGACAACTCACCCCCACTAAACAAGAATCTCGTCCCGAGATTCAAGACTGAGGTAAGAAGACAGAGGGGCACAAGACCAAGACAATCTTCACATTCCAGGTTGCACCTCATAAGGTTGTTGATTCATTGCATACGTTGATTTTGACATCCTTGCTTTTGAGATCTTCATCCACACGATGACGACGGAAAGAAACTCTACTAGGATTGATCTTCTCGAAGATCGAGCTATACCATATCAACTCGCGGAATGAGATGTTGAAACATCTCGAGTTGAGACACAAAACACATCGAGAGGGATGGAAGAACAACGACGGGGTTTGATTTGGTGGGCAACAATTCCATGCTTGGAAAGAAGGTGGATGGAGTCAGAGTAGCGAGGAGTTAATTGCTATGATTCCACAACAGGGCACCTTAGGGAAGGTGACTCGTAGAATTATTCCCTCAAGTGGCAAAAAGGAATTACTTTTGATACATAGATCATTGGAACTTTTCTCATCAGCCTGAGGCAATTTACAATTGATCGTTTGAAAAGCTCGAAGAAATGGCATACTCGGACTAGGATGGATGGTGTGGACTACCTTGTTGAAGACAACGCAATGGATGATTTTTTGCTTATCATCGGAGATGGATGTGACCCATGACAAGTCTACTTTTGAAGATGATCCTGGACAGCAACTGCTGAGAAGGACAGCCCATGGGAAATTGGCACGATGTGGTGCAAGCTGGGAACAAAATGCAAATGCTGGGAATGTTCCAACCATCATATCTACCTGAGATTCAGATCTGGTTGGTGTCAGGATATTCCAGACTCATCAAGTCTAGAAAGAAAAATGGAAGTTTGCAACACAAATCGACGAGATGACGTTGCGAGATTCTCGGGGAGTGAACCACAATAGCAAGCTCCAAAACATGAGCTGGTTCTGCTACATACATGTGAACACGTTGTCCAAGACAAGCATGACCACATAGTAGTCTTATAATGAAACACTACCGAGTTCTGATTGGGAACCATCAACTTGCGGAGAGCGAAGTCCTGCGCATGTACCTTTGGGTCCTTAAGGGTTAGCACTCAAGAACTTCTTTTCCTTGAACAAATCAATTAGTGGCTTGGTGTGCTAGGGAATACATATGGAGTGGAGGTAATTAATCTACCAAACCATAGAATACGTTCGCACATGCATAACTGACTTGGGATGGTACTAGAGGAAAAAAACAATCTTTCTCGAACCCACGGCAGCAACTTGCACCAAATGCACATGAATTCGAGGAAGTCACTTCTTCCATCCAAGCATAAGCTTCATGAGCGAAACATGAAGGCATTGCTTACAAAGTTTCCAACACTAGGTTGTTCAACATGAATCATGGGGGGAGACAAAATGCTGCTGATGGGCTCAACAGCAACTCATCGGAATTTCCATATCACTGGACTTCCACCATCATGTGAACACGGTGATAGCATAGGTCAGACCCAAAAAATATAATGGTGTATGCTCGAGGGATCAACCACGAGTAAGACAACATTACGAACATCGTTGGTTCTGATTTGACTTGACAATAGCCCATACTCAAATCAAAGTTTTGACAAGACAATAAATCCAACAATTGATCACAAGAACTAATTGGTGAAGATATCATCTTTCTTCAACACACGCACACACAAAAAGATATCCCTTAACATGAACTAGGTCAGACAAGCTTTTATCTTCCAGCTCTCCAAGTTGTTGTTTGGCTTAACCAACTAGCTCGGGGTATCCCACAGAATCTTGGAGAATGGGTGGGTTGGAGGAAAACCAGCATGATCACAAACTCAACATAGCGGTCAGGTGACAACCTGGTAACACTTCCGAGAAGATATTCGGAACATCACGAACCATCGATATGTTACTAAGCTTGGGAACAATCTTGCTTTTCAGGGCAAAACAATATGAACAAATAAGCAAGGGATTGAATAATCCTAACTCATTGATCGAAGAGTGCACCAAAATAAGGACTAGGTAGCACGATCAATCTTAGGATGATGATTTAATAACCAACACGCTAAGAATGAGAATATTGTCCATTTACTACCAAGCAACGAGTTGCTCGGGGTATTGATTTCACACATCACAATTCACTTGTCGGCATTCCGATTACGACAACACGAGGACCGAGGAATGAATGATGATGGTGAGAAGTATCACTGCATCAAGAATCCATAAGAGATGGTGCAATTCCAATGACATTCTTGATAGAAATAGGGTAATACTCCAAGGTAGAACAGAACAATAGCTAGATTGGCATTTTGATCTACGAAATACAACTACTTTGACCCAATCCTAGAAATGGATAAAGTACTGGAGTTTGTCTCTCCAAGTCATTCCGGATAGAATGGCTTGACGAACCACAAGAGTAATAGGCATCGATGAACACGATCGCACACATACTCTTGACTATCAATTGAAAGACGAAGGTCAGAAAATAACTAAAAAGGGACAACTCAAAAGAACATATGATTTTTTCTGAGTTGTGGATGCATAGATTAGTATGTCGAGCGAAGCTCAACATTTCTTCCAGATAACCCATGCGGAAAGGGTAGAACTGGCAGATTCACAATTATGGATGGAGAACTCCTCAAGAGTACTCTGATTGTGATCCTTCGGTTCAGCGAGGAACTTCTTGCATAAGCGGTTCATAGTATTGGGAAGAAGGAAATACCACGGACCTTGAGGACTATCGCAAAGTTACTAATATCCTAAAGGAACTAGCAAACACTATCAACAGGAGGTAAGTAGGGTGAACCTCGGGTTCAAGAACCCAGGAATAGAATACCTACTACTAAATGGCATCAGGGGATGCTTTCGAGAATGGTGGCCAGAATCATCACACTGGGAACACAAAACATGGATAGATTACTAGGTGACTCCCTAAAACACCTAGGGTCATAACAATAGCTCCAACATATATGTCAAGGCAATAAATTACCTCAACGCACTTGGGTTAGTGTGCTTATTACGACCAAAAAGGACATCGGGAGCGGAAAGAAAGGATTTGCAAATGCATCGGACTATTTAGAGACACAGGATGACTCGGACAGCATAACGGCTGTAAATGCTCAAAATGATTTGAGACATCCTGCAAAAATGGTGGCATAACCACTCAGAAGCACAAAATCAAGGTTCCGAGACCAACTATGAACACACGGAAGTAGTAGAAACTGAACTGGGGCTTAAAACCAACAATCTTAAAGGTCTATGGATTAGTAACACGTCATCCTGATAGATAGATGAGAAGCCTAGTTCCTAAACCCCGTAGTAGAGAAGAGGATGACTCAGATCAGAAGGGCATAAGATAAAGGAGTAAAAAGAGCCTTACGTTCCCTTCCACAATCAATTCCCTTACATAACTAAAGCATTTCTAGACACAACTTCGACCGGTTTGGCTTGGTAATCCTCTGAGGCTGTCGGGGCTCGATACCAAAGCTGTCAGGACCCGATTCAAAGTCACATTGATCTAGCCGGTAACACCTCATATCACTTTGCGGCCTCACGCACGGTATTCCCTGGTGTCACCTTACCATGGCAGGACCGTTTGCTCCTTTTGGCTCACGTATATGATAGTGTCGCTAGTATCCATATGACAGAGAACCCGGCCAACATGGCTAGTCATGAACCCAAAGCGGCACTAACCCATGGGGACAGGGCATACATGAATCAACTTCGAGCATGTCGATTAAAGAACGTGTGAATCCGGGCTGTAACACTTTGGGCTAACAGGACTCGAGAACCCGGCTGTAGCAGGCTAGGCAGGACTCGGATGTCACCGCGTGACATTTCCCGTAGGGACGGAACACGAGAGCGAAGTGAAACACATGCCGCCAGTCAAGTGTTAGGAGCAGTAGTGTTGGGCTAGCGGGACTCCGGTGAACCGGTCAGAGTGACTACTATGGCTCATGGAAGTACAAGACTACATTTCCCCATAAGAGAGGCTACCAAGGATAAACAACTAGGTTGTCGGATCCCACACATACCAATCATTTCAATCATACACACAATATGCTCGATATGTGTAAATACAACATGGCATCACAACATAACTCTATGACTCAAATATTTATTCATTAGGCTCCGAGGAGCGAGATATTACAAACATGGGTCTCATGACCCAACATCTGAGCATACAAGTCAAGGCACAAGCGGAAGCTTAACATGTCCGAAAGTACAGACATCTACAAATGAAAAAGGCTGAAAAGCCCGACTAACTACTGAGATCTGCCGAGGGCACAATATAAATGCCGAGGTATCAAGCTAAACGTCAAGTCCACACGGAACTACTAGCGAGACTGACATCTCTATGCAAAACATAAAATAGGCAAACGTGAGTACAAATGTACCCAACAAGACTTACATCAGAACTAGCTACATATGCATCATTATCAACAAAGGGGGTGGTGGAGTTTATCTGCAGCAAGCCAGCTTTGACTTGGTGGCTATCTTGGACTACGACTGCAAGTAACACTTTTGATGTGGCGCACACGAGTCCACATATTCACCATACCAATACACCACTATGGATCCGCTCACGTCTTCCTACGAGAACGCCATCCATAGCACTCACGCTTATCTTGCGCATTTTAGAGTATCCACTTTCACTTGTCTATGAACTGATATAGGCAACCCAGAAGTCCTTTACCGCGGACGCGGCTATTAGAATAGATGATGATAACCCTGCAGGTGTGTACTTCTTCACACACGCTCTCGCCACTTACCGCCATGTACACGTCATGTATCTCGGCAACCTTCAAGCGGAAGCCTGGCGAGGGTGTCGGCCACGACCTGACTAACCACACAAGTCTCTAGTCCAGGTTTATCGCCTATTCGGGTTCCATCCGCGAGGAGATCCAGCCAAAGTTTCGCTCACAACCCCAAACGATGTGTGCAGGGTTCCCGAGACACCAAATGGGCGCTCGGTACACCGGGCCACGGTGTATCTACCGCATCATAGCCCACCCCTAGGGTCAGCGCTACGCACGGCCTCCAACACATATCCTACAAACACCAGAAACTAGTTGCAACTCCTGGACAGAGGGCAAGGGCAGTTAATAAGTCGAGAGGGTCCATTGGGTTCGGGCCCAATGCGTGGTAGTAACTCTTTCATGGTTCACAAACAAAGAACTCAGTTCCTAAGGACGGCTGCAATGAGACAACCCGCCATGTACTCCTACATGGCCTCTCACCGATACCTTTACCAAAATCGTGTTCACACACTTAGCTTCCAACGGTAGGACATGTTCACACACCTCCGGTTCATCCCTGATGAATCAGACCTGACACAACTCTAAGCAATAGCAGGCACGACAAACAGGCATGAATGAGTAGGCACATCAAGGCTCAAACAACTCCCTACGCATGCTAGTGGGTTTCATCTATTCTTGTGGAATGACAGGTCATGCAGAGGATAAAGGGGTTCAGCTACCGCAGCAAGTAACAGATGAATCGTTGTTGTCCTAATGCAGTAAAAGAGAGCAGGAGCGAGAGAGTGGGATTATATTGGAATGAACAAGGGGGTTTTGCTTGCCTGGCACTTCTGAAGATAGCATTGAGTCTTCATCAGTGTCAACGATCACAACGTCGGTACAACGTCTACCGAGGGGGAACAACACCGGCAAACAGAGAAGAAACATGATCAATGCAATGCACAATATGATGCATGCTATGACATGGCAATATGAACGTGTTTTGGCTAATGCAAGCTAGAACAGATTAAGATGAGTCCATTTGAACCCAAGATTCAAATGCAAATCCATTTTAAGAGGTCATAATAGTGCATTAACTTGTTTCACGTAAAGAGCAAGGTTAGTTTGTTCTAACATGCATCAAACCAGTACAGATGGATAGATTGGATTTTTCTGATCATTTTTCATATATAATTTATTTCATTCTGAGCTACGGTTGATTTTCTACGATTTTTAGAAGTTTTGGCTATTTTCTAGAATTTCTTGAATAAGAATAAATCCTGTAAATGCTTATTGCGTCAGCATTAGGTCATGCTGACCTCAGCAGGTCAACAGGCGCTGTCAAAACTGACATGTGGGACCCGGTCAAAACTGACGTGGCCAAGTCAACGTTGACAGGCGGGGCCCACTGTGGTTAGTGCTAATCTAACAGATAAATAAACTAATTAGTTTAGGCACTGGGGCCCACATGGTAGTGGGTCTAGGGGTGGCTTAGCTGGGTCATTAGTGCCTAATGACGGCCACGTCATCAGTCGCCGGAGTTCGGCCGGCGATGACCAAACCAACGGCGGGGGCTCGCCGGAGTTGAGCTAGAGGCAGTGGTTGGGTGCACTGAGGGCATCTACGCGGAGCTGGAACTCGCCCGCATCCACTCGTGGTAGCGGCTGGAGCTGGGGTGGCCGGTGTTTGCCGGAATGGAGCTCGCAGCGGTGGCCGGAGTTCGGGGCTCTGCGGTTTCGATGTTGCGAGGCACGGCAGGAGCAGCTGGAGGGGGTTTTGGGCTTCTGGCGTTGCGCTGAGCACGGCTATGTGCTCAGTTGCAGCTCTGGGCGAAGGTAGGGAGCTCACGGCTCCAGTGACTCAGATGGCTAGAGGGTGCGTACGGGCACGGGGAGCAGGGGAGGAGAAGGCGGAGCTCACAGTGGGGTCGGAGACGGTCTCAGCGAGCTTGGGGAGGCGGAGACGGTGACGAATCTGACGGCGGCGATCGTCGGGGCAGAGGTTGATGACGATGGCGATGGCGACGTTCTAGGGCCTCTCGTGACGCGTGGCTCGGTGTGGAGGACGTAGAGGACAGAAACGGAGCTCGGGGACACGTCCATGGGGCTAGGGCTGGCCGATGGCCGTGGTAAATTGTGTCGGCGAGGACGAGCTCCGCTCGGGTGTGCTCGGGAGAGGGAGCAGAGGGCGAGGGAGAGAGCAGAGAGAGAGTGAGAGAGGTCGGCGGATTGGGACGACGCTGGGGCGTTCACCCACGCGTCCAGGGTCTCGGCGGCAAGCAGGAGGAGGCGTGGCGCCTGGCAGGCTGGCGTGTTGTCCCGCCTCGCCCTCTTGGCAGAGGTTAGGGATGACTGGCACGAGGCCAGGTGGGCTGGGCCGGCCACTTGGGCCGCCAGGTGACTGCACAGTGAGGTAAGCCCAGGTAAGTTCCTTTCTCTCTCTCTCTCTCTCTTAGTTGTTTCAGTTTTCTATTTTTCTGTAATCTTTAGGGCTTTATTAAAAATACTTAGACACTTCCAAAAATCATGAAACTACTCATGATCACTGTTGGGAATATATCCTACAGTAAACATTTTAGTTTATGATTATTTGAGCATTTAAAATATTTAATAGCATTTAAATGCCCAAATGCAAATAGAGTATGATTTAATCCAGAACCCAAATATATCATGGAAAAATGTGCATCACCTCTGGTTACTGTTTCCAGCATTTTCCAAGAATGATGAACATTTTTGAAATCCATTTGGATTTACTGGAAATATTTTGGTTGAACCTCGTGAATTCCTTTAATGCTAGGGTTTAGGCAATCCCCATTTCAGGTTTAACTGAAATTTAAACATGATGCAACACTAGATGCTAGCACTAGGCATTAATAGAACTAGGGATGTGACAGAAACACTAGCACCCAAATCACACAAAGCATAGCATTCATGATCTTTAATTTTAATTTTAATAGTAGGTTCCCACTCATCATAAGTTTTATAGGGATAGAAACTTCCAACTCAAGCTTTTCTTCATAAGATTGCATCAAAGCATCAACGATATGTTTGGTAAAAGCTTTATTTTGACTATAAGAATGGGGAGAATTTAGCACGGATTGCAACAAGGAAATACAATCTATCAAAGACCAATTATCATAATTAAATTCCTTGAAATCCAAAATAGTGGGTTTATTAACATCTAATGTTTTGATTTCTTCAATCCCACTTTTATCAATTTTAGCATCAAGATCTAAAAACTCCGAATTTTTGGAACGCCTTCTAGCTAAGGGTGGATCATATTCAGTCCCATCATTATCAACATTCATATTGCAAAACAAAGATTTAATAGGGGACACATCAATAACTTTTAGATCTTCATCTTTATTTTCATAAAAATTTGAAGAACACGCTTTTATAAAGCAATCTTTCTTAGCACGCATCCTAGCGGTTCTTTCTTTGCACTCATTAATGGAAATTCTCATAGCTTTGAGAGACTCATTGATATCATGCTTAGGTGGAATAGATCTAAGTTTCAAAGAATCAACATCAAGAGAAATTCTATCAACGTTCCTAGCCAATTCATCAACTTTAAGCAATTTTTCTTCAAGCAAAGCATTGAAATTCTTTTGCGAATTCATAAACTCTTTAACACTAGTCTCAAATACAGAGGGCATCTTATTAAAGTTTCCATAAGAATTGTTGTAGGAATTACCATAATTATTAGAGGATTGCTAGGATAAGGCCTAGGATTAAAGTTTCCTCTATAAGCGTTGTTACCAAAATTATTCCTACCAACAAAATTTACATCCAGAGATTCATTATTATTCTCAATCAAAGTAGACAAAGGCATATCATTAGGATCAGAAGAAACACTCTTACTAGCAAATAATTTCATAAGTTCATCCATCTTTCCACTCAAAACATTAATTTCTTCTATCGCATGCACTTTTTTATTAGTAGATCTTTCAGTGTGCCATTCAGAATAATTAACCAAAATATTATCTAGGAGTTTAGTATCTTCTCCTAACGTGATTTCCATAAAAGTGCCTCCCGCGGCCGAATCTAAAAGATTTCTAGAAGCAAAATTCAATCCGGCATAATTTTTTTGTATAATCATCCACAAATTCAAACCATGAGTAGGGCAATTACGTATCATTAATTTCATTCTCTCCCAAGCTTGTGCAACATGTTCATGATCAAGTTGCTTAAAATTCATAATATCTTTTCTAAGAGAGATAATCTTAGCGGGAGGAAAATACTTAGAGATAAAAGCATCTTTGCACTTATTCCAAGAATCAATACTATTTTTAGCCAAAGACGAAAAGTAAGCTTTAGCACGATCTCTAAGCGAAAAGGGAAATAGCTTCAATTTAACAATATCATTGTCAACGTCTTTCTTATTTTGCATATCACACAAATCAACGAAGCTATTTAGATGAGTAGCGGCATCTTCACTAGGAAGGCCGGCGAATTGATCTTTCATGACAAGATTCAACAAAGCAGCATTGATTTCACAAGATTCGATGTCGGTAAGAGGAGCAATCGGTGCTAAGGAAATCATTATTGTTGGTATTGGTAAAGTCACATAATTTGGTATTATCTTGAGCCATCGTGACAAACAAGCAATCCAACACACGAGCAAACAAGAAGCAAGTGAAAAGAGGCGAACGAAAAGAGAGGGCGAATAAAATGGCAAGGGTGAAGTGGGGAGAGGTTAACGAGAGGCAAATGGCAAATAATGTAATGCGGAGATAAGGGTTTGTGATGGGTACTTGGTATGTTGACTTTGCGTGAGACCTCCCCGGCAACAGCCAGAAATCCTTCTTGCTACCTCTTGAGCACCGCGTTGGTTTTCCCTTGAAGAGGAAAGGAGATGCAGCAAAGTAGCGTAAGTATTTCCCTCAGTTTTGAGAACCAAGGTATCAATCCAGTAGGAAGCTACGCCATGAAGTCCCTTGCACCTACACAAACAAATAAATCTTCGCAACCAACGCGATAAGGGGTTGTCAATCCCTACACGGTCATTTATGAGAGTGAGATCTGATAGATATGATAAGATAATATTTTTGGTATTGTTATGATAAAGATGCAAAGTAAAATAAAAGCAACGGAAATAACTAAGTGTTGGAAGATTAATATGATGGAAGATAGACCCGGGGGCCATAGGTTTCACTAGTGGCTTCTCTCAAGAGCATAAGTATTTTACAGTGGGTGAACAAATTACTATTGAGCAATTGTGAATTGAGAATAGTTATGAGAATATCTAGAGTATGATCATGTATATAGGCATCACGTCAAGAGACAAATAGACCGACTCACCTCCATCTACTACTATTACTCCACACATCGACCGCTATCAGCATGCATCTATAGTATTAAGTTCATAAAACAGAGTAATGCCTTAAGCAAGATGACATGATGTAGAGGGATAAATTCATGCAATATGATAAAAACCCCATCTTGTTATCCTCGATGGCAACAATACAATCGTGCCTTGCTGCCCCTCATCCTTTGGGAAAGGACACATAAGATTGAACCCAAAGCTAAGCACTTCTCCCATTGCAAGAAAGATCAATCTAGTAGGCCAAACCAAACTGATAATTGAAGAGACTTGCAAAGATAAACAATCATACATAAAAGAATTCAGAGAAGATTCAAATATTGTTCATAGATAAACTTGATCATAAACCCACAATTCATCGGTCTCAACACATACACCGCAAAAGAAGGTTACATCGAATAGATCTCCACGAGAGAGGGGGAGAACATTGTATTGAGATCCAAAAAGAGAAAATAAGCCATCTAGCTAATAACTATGGGCCCGAAGGTCTAAGGTAAACTACTCACACTTCATCGGAGAGGCTATGGTGTTGATGTAGAAGCCCTTCATGATTGATGCCCCTTCCGGCGGAGCTCCGGAACAGGCCTCAAGATGGGATCTCGTGGGTACAGAAGGTTGCGGCAGTGGAATTTGGTTATTGGGTCCGTATCTGATCGTTTGGGGGTACGTAGGTATATATAGGAGGAAGGAGTACGTCGGTGGAGCAACATGGGGCCCACGAGGGTGGAGGGCGCGCCCAGGGGGTGGGATCGCCCCCTACCTCGTGGCTTCCTGCTTGATTTCTTGACGTAGGGTCCAAGTCCTCTGGATTGTGTTCGTTCCGGAAATCACGTTCCCGTAGGTTTCATTCCGTTTGGACTCCGTTTGATATTCTTTTTCTGCGAAACACTGAAATAGGCAAAAACAAGAATTCTGGGCTGGGCCTCCGGTTAATAGGTTAGTCCCAAAAATAATATAGAAGTGAATAATAAAGCCCAATAATGTCCAAAACAGAAGATAATATAGCATGGAGCAATCAAAAATTATAGATACGTTGGAGATGTATCACTGGTCGCGCAGGCCCTTCAGCTCGTCCTCTAGCTCTCGGCAGCGGTTGCGGGTGGCCTCGACGTCCTTCAGCGCCGCCTCGCGATCGGCCGCAGCTTTGGCGGCAGCCTGCTTCTCCTTCTCGGAAGCCGCCGCGGATTGGCTCGGTGATGCTCGAACCGCCGAGTCAGAGTGAAGCCAGCCGGAGGCCAGCTCCAGGCACCCTGCTGCCAGACACGGGTCTGCGCCCAGGAGATCTTCCCGCAGCTGGGCCATCCCCGAAAGGACACGCTCCAAGGCGGCAGATGAAGCAGAGGAACTTGGGGCCAGAGGCGCAGCAGCAGGAGGAGGCGACGTTGTCACCAGAGCTTGGGAGATCAAGGGCTCCTGTGCCTTTGGGACCTCATCAGCTGAGCCAGGCACCGACACTTCTGGAGCCAGCGGGGCGATGGGGGCTAACTCCTCCCGACGATGCTCCTCTTGGCCTCGCGAGGGCGACCAGGTTGGGGAGGTGCGAGTGTTGTCGCCTCTTTTCTACGCAGAAGGGGCACGGCCGCTGCATCCTCCTTCCTTTTCTTTGCCGAAGGCATCGGCCTGATCAACCAAGGGTGAACGCCATGAAATAGCAAGTACAAGCAAGAACAAGATTAAGCTGAAAGCACTTACTCATCCACCGCGACGTAGTCCACCCTCCGCTTGGGGAGCCTAAAACCCGAAAGCGTCGGAGCCTGAGGAGTGGGCACACGGGCTCCGGAGGCAGAAGACGGCGCAGCAGAATGGCCGGAGCCGGCTCCAGGCAACGTCAAGGCGGAGGCAGCACCTCAAGAAATCAGCGACCACCTGCCCTTCGTCGGGATAGCAGGTGGCTCTCCCTCCTCCTGGCGGGTGTCGACCTCGGCGTCATCGGGGAGGGCGCGAAGGATGCCAGCCTTGCTCAAAGGGGAGGTTTCCCCATCTCCTCGGGGATCTCCTCTGAGTCCTCCTTCCCCTCTTCCTCCCCGTGGGACTCGTCAGAAGACAGCTCCACCGGCCTTGGCGCTACAGGGGCCCCAGCAAGCACCGGCGGCACCAGCCCGTGCGCGTCAAAGGTCGACCTGGAGGCCACGATTGGCTCCCAGTCCTTGCGGTGGAACAAAGGAACAAAGGCGCTCGGCGGGTACTCCTGGTTGTCCCCAACCAAGTGGCGCGGGACAGGAGTCAACTCGTCGTCAGGCAGGGCCTCCGGCCTCAGGCAAACCTTGTCATCTTCATCTCCGAGCCTCCACAAAGGGCACGCACGCGCCTGAAGTGGAGCAACACGCATCATCAAGAATTCCCTCGGGAGCATGGCCCCTGTCACTTTGGCCGCCTTCGCGTTTCCCGGCTTCAAGTCGGTCTTCATCTGCTCCAACACCGACGACGCCCGCTCATCAGTAAGCTCTGCACGAGTTCACCCCTTGTTGGACTGGGGCATCTTCGTCGGTAGCGCCAAGCGCGGGTGGACGCACTTGGCGCCCATCATGACCCATTTGGCCCTGAGGTTGTCAACCTTCTTCCTGGTGTTCGAGATCGAGTTGGCCTTGCCAGATGCGATGAAATTGGCACACCCGGAGATGTGGCCCTCGCTGACGCAAAGGAAGAAGAAGTGGCGCAAAAGAGCCACGGACGACATCATGCCCAGATACACCTCGCAATAGTAGGCGAAGATGGACAGGAGAAGGATGGAGTTGGGATGAAGATGCAGCACCTGCAGCCCGAAGTGGTCGAGGACCTCATAGAAGAAGTCAAAGAAGGGAGGAACCAACCCGGCGGGGATGCTGCTCGTGAAGAAGGGGAAGAACGTCCTCCCCTCGGGCTCCGGCTCGACGGAGGCAGCCTGAAGCTCCGTCTTCCCCCATTCGTTGCTCTCACCCGCCGTCAGCAAGCACGTGGCGGCGAGGCTCTTCTCCGAGACGTTGGGTGCGTCGAGAGCAGGCTCGAACCCAGCCGGCGACGCGGAGGGCTTGACCTTGCGCGGCGTCATCGATCACTGATGCGGAGGAGGATGGAAGCAGATCTGAGGATTTCGGAAGCAGAGCGCAAGAAAGGGGATCTGAGCAAGGCAAAGAGAAGCAATGAAGGCAAGCACTGTCTTCGCCGGCCTTTTGTCAAGTCGGGCAGTTGCCGAGGCAGCGTGGGAAGCGGAGACGCCCATGTCCAATAAACCGCCACGCGTCGACCGAGGCCGTAGGCTTTTGGGGCCCGTGGCGCTCCGTACTTGACCTTTGGCTTCGCCTCGAAGCCAAGCCCGAGCGCGCCTTGGGCCCTGGGGCTACTGTCGGCGTTCTGGGAACGGGGGTCCCCAGACTTGCCTGCCTGCGGCCCGCGGCGTGGCTGTGCTAGCAGGCCTGTATGGCCCACCTTCATCAACAAGGCATTCGAGACCCTCGCGAGGGGCCAAGCCTCGCGAGGCGGACGACGCAAGACCTCCTCAGGAGCGGCTTCACCAGGTTGCCTCGCGAGGAGCGGAGAGATCAAGGCAGGGCAAACCTCGTGAGGTTCTCGTGATGTGATCCATGACGATCAAGATCAGGTGGGCGTCAGGCGGGCGCCAGCGTGCGCAGCGTCCTTATTTCCTCTTTAGTGCTAAGGGGGCAAGTTGTCGGGCTTAGAAGTATGTCTAGAGGGGGGGGGGGGGTTGATTAGACTACTTGACCAATTAAAAACTTAACCTTTTCCCAATTTTAGACTTTGGCAGATTTTAGCTATCTTTGCACAAGTCAAGAAATCTTCACACAATTCAAGCAAGCATGCAAAGAGTATATGAGCAGCGGAAATTAAAGCATGCAACTTGCAAGAATGTAAAGGGAAGGGTTTGGAGGATTCAAACGCAATTTGAGACATGGATGTTTTTGTCGTGGTTCCGATTGGTGGTACTATCGTACATCCACGTTGATGGAGACTTCAATCCATGAAGGGTAACAGTTGCACGAGTCCACGGAGGGCTCCACCCACGAAGGGTCCACGAAGAAGCAACCTTGTCTATCCCACCATGGCCGTCGCCCACGAAGGACTTGCCTCACTAGCAGTAGATCTTCACGAAGTAGGCGATCTCCTTGCCCTTACAAACTCCTTGGTTCAACTCCACAATCTTGTCGGAGGCTCCCAAATGATGCCTAGCCAATCTAGGAGACACCACTCTCCAAGAAGTAACAAATGGTGTGTTGATGATGAACTCCTTGCTCTTGTGCTTCAAATGATAGTCTCCCCAACAATCAACTCTCTCTCATAGGATTTGGATCTGGTGGAAAGAAGATTTGAGTGGAAAGCAACTTGGGGAAGGCTAGAGATCAAGATTCATATGGTAGGAATGGTATATCTTGGCCTCAACACATGAGTAGGTGGTTCTCTCTCAGAATTGGTAAGTTGGAAGTGTAGGTTTGTTCTAATGGCTCTCTCCACGAATGAAGAGGAGGTGGAGGGGTATATATAGCCTCCACACAAAATCTAACCGTTACACACAATTTACCAAACTCGGTGGGACCGAATTAACAAACTCGGTCAGACCGATTTAGTAAACCTAGTGTGTTGGGGAACGTTGCAGAAAATAAAAATTTTCCTACGGTTTCACCAAGATCCATCTATGAGTTCATCTAGCAACGAGTGATAGGAGTGCATCTACATACCTTTGTAGATCGCGAGCGAAAGCGTTCAAGAGAAAGGGGTTGAGGGAGTCGTACTCGTCGTGATCCAAATCACCGATGACCAAGTGCCGAATGGACAGCACCTCCGCGTTCAACACACGTACGGAGCGGATGACGTCTCCTGCACCTTGATCCAGCAAGGAGGAGAGAGAGGTTGAGGAAGAAGGCTCCAACAGCAGCACGACGGCGTGGTGGTGATGGAGTGGCAGTTCTCCAGCAGGGCTTCGCCAAGCACACGCGGAGGAGGAGAGGTGTTGGGGAGGGGAGGGGCTGCGCCTTGGATTGTGTGTGCAGCCCTCCCCTCGCCCCTCTATTTATAGGGGAAGGGGGAAGGGGGTATGCCCCCTCTAGATGAGATCTAGATCGGGGGGGGGGGCAAGGGGAGGGGGGCTTGCCCCCCAAGCAAGGGGGCGCCCCCGCTAGGGTCCCCCCCCCAAACCCTAGGCGCATGGGCCCGAGGGGGTTGTGGCGCCCCAGCCCACTTGGGCTGGTTCCCTTCTTCATACAGCCCAGAAGGTCCTCCTAAGAGGTGGCTCCTCCCGGTGGACCGCCGGAACCCCTCCGGTGGCCCCGGTACAATACCGATATGCCCCCGAAACTTTCCGGTGACCGTATGACAACTTCCCATATATAAATATTTACCTCCGGACCATTCCGGAACTCCTCGTGACGTCCGGGATCTTATCCAGGACTCCAAACAACATTCGGTAATCACATACAAGTCTTCCTAATAACCCTAGCGTCACCGAACCTTAAGTGTGTAGACCCTACGGGTTCGGGAATCATGCAGACATGACCGAGACAGCTCTCCGGCCAATAACCGACAGCGGGATCTGGATACCCATGTTGGCTCCCACATGCTCCTCGATGATCTCATCGGATGAACCATGATGTCGAGGATTCAAGCAACCCCGTATACAATTCCCTTTGTCAATCGGTATGTTACTTGCCCAAGATTCGATCGTCGGTATCCCAATACCTCGTTCAATCTCGTTACCGGCAAGTCACTTTACTGCATGCCGTAATGCATGATCCCGTGACCAAACACTTGGTCACTATGAGCTCATTATGATGATGCATTACCGAGTGGGCCCAGTGATACCTCTCCGTAATACGGAGTGACAAATCCCAGTCTCGATCTGTGACAACCCAACATACACTTTTGGAGATACCTGTAGTGCACCTTTGTAGTCACCCAGTTACGTTGTGACGTTTGGTACACCCAAAGCACTCCTACGGTATCCGGGAGTTACACGATCTCATGGTCTAAGGAAAGGATACTTGACATTGGAAAAGCTCTAGCAAACGAACTACACAATCTTGTGCTATGCTTAGGATTGGGTCTTGTCCATCACATCACTCTCCTAATGATGTGATCCCGTTATCAATGACATCCAATGTCCATAGTCAGGAAACCATGACTATCTATTGATCAACTAGCTAGTCAACTAGAGGCTCAGTAGGGACATGTTGCTATGTATTCACACGTGTATTATGATTTCCAGATAATACAGTTATAGCATGAATAAAAGACAATTATCATAAACAAGGAAATATAATAATAATCCTTTTATTATTGCCTCTAGGGCATATTTCCAATAGTCTCCCACTTGCACTAGAGTCAATAATCTAGTTACATTGTGATGAATCGAACACCCATAGAGTTACGTGTTGATCATGTTTTGTTCATGGAAGAGGTTTAGTCAACGGATCTGCGACATTCAGATCCGTATGCACTTTGCAAATTTCTATGTCTCCATCTTGAACATTTTCACGAATGGAGTTGAAGCGACGCTTGATGTGCCTGGTCTTCTTGTGAAACCTGGGCTCCTTGGCAAGTGCAATAGCTCCAGTGTTGTCACAGAAGAGTTTGATCGGCCCCGACGCATTGGGTATGACTCCTAGGTCGGTGATGAACTCCTTCACCCAAATTGCTTCATGCAATCGCCTCCCGAGGCTGCCATGTACTCCACTTCACATGTAGATCCCGCTGACGCTCTGCTTGCAGCTGCACCAGCTTACTGCTCCACCATTCAACATATACACGTATCCGGTTTGTGACTTAGAGTCATCTAGATCTGTGTCGAAGCTAGCTCGACGTAACCCTTTACGACGAGCTCTATGTCACCTCCATAAATGAGAAACATGTCCTTAGTCCTTTTCAGGTACTTCAGGATATTCTTGACCGATGTCCAGTGTTCCTTGCCGAGATTACTTTGGTACCTACCTACCAAACTTACGGCAAGGTTTACATCAGGTCTGGTACACAGCATGGCATACATAATAGACCCTATGGCTGATGCATAGGGGATGACACTCATCTCTTCTATATCTTCTGCCGTGGTCGGACGTTGAGCCGAGCTCAATTTCACACCTTGTAATACAGGCAAGAACCCTTTCTTGGACTGATCCATTTTGAACTTCTTCAATATCTTATCAAGGTATGTGCTTTGTGAAAGACCTATGAGGCGTCTCGATATATCCCTATAGATCTTGATGCCTAATATGTAAGCAGCTTCTCCAAGGTCCTTCATTGAAAAACTCTTATTCAAGTAGGCCTTAATGTTGTCCAAAAGTTCTATATCATTTCCCATCAAAAGTATGTCATCTACATATAGTATGAGAAATGCTACAGAGCTCCCCCTCACTTTCTTGTAAACGCAGGCTTCTCCATAAGTCTGCATAAACCCAAACACTTTGATCATCTCATCAAAGTGAATGTTCCAACTCCGAGATGCTTCTACCAGCCCATAAATGGATCGCTGGAGCTTGCATACCTTGTTAGCATTCTTAGGGTCGACAAAACCTTCCGGCTGCATCATATACAGTTCTTCCTTAAGATAGCCGTTAAGGAATGCCGTTTTGACGTCCATTTGCCATATCTCATAATCATAGTATGCGGCAATTGCTAACATGATTCGGACGGACTTCAGCTTTGCTACGGGAGAGAAAGTCTCGTCGTAGTCAACCCCTTGAACTTGCCGATAACCCTTAGCGACAAGTCGAGCTTTATAGATGGTAACATTACCATCCGCGTCCGTCTTCTTCTTAAAGATCCATTTGTTTTCTATCGCTTGCCGATCATCGGGCAAGTCTGTCAAAGTCCATACTTTGTTTTCATACATGGATCCTATCTCGGATTGCATGGCTTCAAGCCATTTGTTGGAATCTGGGCCCGCCATCGCTTCTTCATAGTTCGAAGGTTCACCGTTGTATAACAACATGATTTCCAGGACAGGGTTGCCATACCACTCTGGTGTGGAACGTGCCCTTGTGGACCTACGAAGTTCAGTAGCAACTTGATCCGAAGTACCTTGATCATCATCATTAATTTCCTCTCCAGTAGGTGTAGGCACCACAGGAACATTTTCCTAAGCTGCACTACTTTCCGGTTCAAGAGGTAGTACTTCATCGAAGTTCTACTTTCCTCCCACTTACTCCTTTCGAGAGAAACTCTTTTTCCAGAAAGGATCCGTTCTTGGCAACAAAGATCTTGCCTTCAGATCTAAGGTAGAAGGTATACCCAATGGTTTCCTTAAGGTATCCTATGAAGACGTGAAAGTGCGTTATATCGACTAGAGGGGGGGGGTGAATAGGCTATTTTTAAGAATTCTTCAATGAGGAATTTTCCGGTGAGGAAATTCCTAAGTGAAGAACTACTTGCAGCGGAATAAGTACTCAGAAGTAAGCATAAGAGAATGCGGGCATGGTCATCATGATGAAATGAAGACAATCAAAGAGTACAGAAAGCGTAAACACATGATAACACAAGATGAAGACAAATAGACTGAAGAAATTGAATTGAGGAAATTGAGAAAGTCTTCAGTCAAAGTCTTCAAACACAGATATGAATGAACACTCAACACAGTAATGAGGAAATGAAAGGATTGAGGGAATAGAACCAGTTAGGTTGGTGAAGACAATGATTTGGTAGACCAGTTCCAACTGATGTCTCAGTTGTACGTCTGGTTGGAGCGGCTGAGTATTTAAACTCGAGGACACACAGTCCCGGACACCCAGTCGCTGAGCACGCAGCTTCAGGACACCAAGTCCTCACCGTATTCTCCTTGAACTAAGGTCACAGACCTCGTCCAATCACTCGTGGTAAGTCTTGAGCGACTTCCAAACCTTCACAGACTTGGTCACTCGGCGATCCACAATTCCTCTTGGATGCTCTAGACCATGACGCCTAACCGTCTGGAAGAAGCACAATCTTCAAAGGTAACAAGCGTCGATCCACGCAGGATCAATCTCTTGATGATGCTCAATCACTTTGGGTTTGTAGGGATTTGGTTTTGGGTTTTCCTCACTCGATGATTTTCGCTCAAAGTCCTCGGAGGATGGGTTGCTCTCAAATGACAAGTGTCAAGTTTTCGAGCAGCCAACCAGCTAGTGGTTGTAGGGGGCGGCTATTTATAGCCTAGGGAGCAGCCCGACATGATAAGACATAAATGCCCTTCAATGATATGACCGTTAGGTGGATACGATATTTTTGGGACAGCTGGCGCGCAACACAGCAACGGTCGGAAATTTGACTCTCAAATTCCTCAGGGCTATCATGTTCCTCACTGTGTAGGTAATCCGCACTGGCGAATTCCTAACTCCTCAGTCAGAACAAATTCCTCAGCGACCAGAAGAACTTCGTCTCATCCTTTGAAGAAATTGACTGAACTGTATGAGATTTCCAAAGGCTTCACTCAAGGGATTGCTAGGTGTAGGATTTTGAGTTGAGCATCACATGGAAATTTTTCCTTAGTATTTCGTCGACCCCTTTAACAAGACGGTGTTTCCTATGACTCAAGAAAGAGAAAGCGAAACTACGAAAACAAAAGTCTTCACGCTTCATGTTCCTCAAATGAATACCAAGTCTTCAAGGTCACACCAATTTCTTCACTTTCAAAGTCTTCGTAAAGTCTTGAATATAAAAGTCTTGATCGAAGAACTTCATTTTTAGGGTCGACTTTCTCTGTAAATATCAAACTCCTCATAGACTTATAGACCTGTGTACACTCATAAACACATTAGCCCCTTAACCTATAAGTCTTCAATACATCAAAATCACTAAGGGGCACTAGATGCACTTACAATCTCCCCCTTTTTGGTGATTGATGACAATATAGGTTAAGTTTTCAACGGGGATAAACATATGAAGTGTAACTACTGATATTGAGGAATTTGATTGCAAAATATAGAAGAACTTCGCATACGAAGATGTGCATAGTGAGGAATTTGCTTTTGAGGCAATGCACATTTGAAGAGTTGAATCATGGAGATCTCCCCTATATCTTGTAATTCATACACGCATTTGACATATAATATGAAGAATTTGAAATGCATGATGAAATATGGTGCTTGATGAAATTCAGCATGCGTGCAAAGAACATTAATGAGGAACAAGCATGCAAAATAACGCATCAAGAGTATCAGAGCACATTGAATCAAAATTATCAGAGCACCATCAGGTTTAAGATTACAACTTGATCCAATAAAAGTTTCAGAAGAACGAGAGTTGTAACTTAACAAAAAAATGCCCATATAGTAGACCCGCTTGAAGATTAACTCAAATTTCTCCCCCTTTGTCATCGAATGACCAAAAGGATCGAAACTGAGGACTACGCCCCTGAAGAATATCAAGTTGATGGAGGAGCGCCTTGACATTGTTGGGGTCGGTTGTCGTAGTAGGGCATGCCGCATGATGTCGTCCAAGTCTTCATTTTCATCAGTGTCTCGCGATGAAGAATAGGAGCTGGCCACCAAGGAAGGAACTTTGACCTTCTTGTATTTCTTCGGTGGAGGTGCAGACCAGTCAAAGTCTTCCTTGAGACCCATTGTCTTCAGTTCTTCCATGCTATAGACATTAGAAAGAACATCCCAGGTGCGTTTGAAGGTTTCATGGAGGTAGTAGTGGTTTTTCTTCACAACATTGTGTGTAGAGGTCATGTTGTGAAGAATTGGACCAAAATGATGCTTGACCCATTTATGATTGTGATCAACCTTCTGATGAAGACTGAGGAGTAACTCACGATCAGTCATCACCCTGGGTGTTGTGGCTTGAGGACTTTACTTGGCTGAGGTATTTGCGGCAGAGTCATGTGTGGCAGAGTCATCATTGGTGGAGTAGGATGCAGCTTTGCGAAACTGACCATCCAATGGACGAGTGCCTTCATCTATCACAGCAGTTGCCTTGCCCTTGTCATCAGCTGAGGTAAATGTCCGTTTGAGGACTTCAATCGGGGGCAAGTAGCTGCAGTGGTTCAGAGTATCAGCCTTGTAATTGAGTGAAGACCTTGTCCTGATGAATCTCATAATCCAAGGTGCATAAGGCTTCAGCTCAAAAGGTGACATAGCAATGTTTGCGAGTCCTCATGAAGAAATCATGGAAGTTGACGGAACGCCATGAATGATATTGAAAAGCATATTCTTCATGATGCCAACGACTTCTTCATCATTTGAGTCGTGGCCTTTGATAGGACTCATTGTCTTCGTCAGAATCCGATAGACAGTCCGAGGCACATACAATAATTCCTTGACGAGGAATTTGGTTCTTGGGGCCTGCCCTAGCTTCAAAGGCTTCATCAGCACTTGCATATAGTGATTTGAAAGCTCAGGTTCGTTGTAGATACAACGAGCACCATCAAGTGGAGGACTGAGTGGTAGGGCACGAAGCAATTCGATTCTTTGGTGCCTTGTAGTGAGTGTTTTCAGACATCCAGTCTAACACCCATGAGTTCACGTCTTCAGCGTCTCCGGTGATGTGCATCATTGCATAGAATTGAAGAATGAGCTCTTCATTCCAATCACAGATATCAGTGCAGAAATTCAGAAGTCCTGCATCATGAAGAACACTGAGGACTGGCTCGAAGCCTGGCACAGATTCCATGTCGACATGAGGAATATGTGCATGATCGAAGACTTTGTCTTTGTTGAACAGCACTGAGGAATAGAAATTGGCTTGACTGGCAGTCCAGAAACGCCTCTTCCTTATGCGAGCAGAATCATATGGATTGTAATCAGTGAAGAATACGTGCTCGCCGAAGAAATCTTCAGCCTTGAACTTTTGCTTTGTTGAGAAGGGATTCTTTGGCTTTGGCAGTGGAGTGTCAGTGAGTTGCATCACGACCTCTGGAATCGCAATCTCAGGTTCTTCAGCTGAGGAATTTCTGGTTCCTCTACATGTGCAGTCCGAGGATCAAGAAGAAGAGTTCATCGGCTTAGTGGCTGGAATTTCTTCATGTCTGAGATGAAGTGGGATGAGTTTCTTGAGCCCATTTGAACTGTTGGAGCAGGGACTGAGGAATCTGTTGAATTGGGGTGAAGAGTGGCGAATTTGGATGCTGACTTTCCCAAAAGTCATCGTTCATCACTGGCGTTGTCCTTCCAATGTCCACATCTTCTTCAATTTCCTCAACACGGGCCTCTTCAGCTGTGAACTGAGGCATAGGCGAGGAAATGATTGGGGTTGAAGGGATAGCTTCCACTTCAATTTCTTCATCAATCTGCTCTGACGAAGCAGCAGAATGATTTTCTTCATCAGATCCGCTTGGGATCTCATAATCTTCACCAAAAAGAACAAGGTCCTTTGATGGCACGGAGGAAATTGGAACAGCATCAATGGGATTTTCAAATGAGCTGGTCATTGTCTTCATCTTCTTCGAGGCTAAAGAATTTGAAGCAGCAGATGCTTTCCTTTTCTTCACTGCAGCTCATTCTGCAGCCTTGGTCTTCTTCACATCGATGAGATGGAAGGATTGGAGTTGGTGTAGGCGCAGGAGGAGCCGAGGAATCTGGTTGAATTTCCTCGGTATCGATGCAGCTGATTCTGACTTCTTCAGTTTCTTCAGGCGCACCACTAGTAGATGCCCTGGCAATATCTTCAGCGGCTGGAATTGGGAGGAGCTCGAGCAGCATGAGGAATTGGCCGTGAGGGCACAGCTGAGGAACTTGGCCGTGAGGGCACTGTTGGTGAAGCACTTGGCTTGTGTGCGGGCTTCTTTGCCATAGATTTTCTTGGCTTGACAGAGGCCTCGATGGCAGCAGCAGAGCAGAGTCCTCATTAAATTTCCTCACCGCCTCGTTGGCTTGTATTGCCAATTTGGCTTGGCGCTTGGCCCATTCTTCAGAAAGTCCTCACCACGCTTGATCTTTGGTGGGGTCGACTTCTTGACCAGGTGCCAATGGAGCTCTTGGGCATGGATGATTGAGAGCTTAATTTCTTCATGTACTTTGGAGTTACATATCTGCATTCCTCCAGTCCCTTGCCCATCTTCGTTCAATCCTTTGAATGCGCACCTTGCGCTGATTTTTGTTCTCTTTGCCGAACTCGGCTTCATCAAGTGTGCAATAATCAGCATATATTTCCTCAGGAATCTCAAACGCAGTCATGACCTCAGGCCTCTTTCCTCCTTTCTCGTGGCTTCTTTCCTTACGCCATATTCTTCAAATTGAGGAATTTGAACAAACGAATTCTCTGAAGAAGTATGCAATTTTTCTTCGAGGAACGCTGCAAATGAGTTAAGTTGATGAGAACCTAGTGATTCAGCAGCGGACATGAGTACTGTGAACAGAGTATAGTTGCGAGGAATTTGGAGAGGTCATATGCATTCTCAGAAGGTCTTTCAAAAAGAACTAGTTTGAGGAATTTGACCAGATGAGCCTTGAAGAATTTCACTAAGCGATCTTTGTCTTAGGTTCCAGAGTTGTATAGACCGAGGATCCACACAATTGAGGAATCTTGAAGAAAATCATTGCTTAGAGAAACGAATCAAGAGCATGTTTTGTTTGAGGTGTTCATATGAGTGAAGATTTGAAGAATAAACACCTTTGAAGATTTTCAGGAAGGTTTGAGAATCAAAGCGAGTAATAAAAGTAACTTTTAATTACCCGAAGTGAAGAACACGATTTAACCGAGAAGAACAGAGGGAAGTTCATCAGGTTAGATCTTCCACGCCTAACTCGGCGGAGGAAGACAGCTACGGCGGCGGCGGAGTGAAGATTTCCGCGGTCGGTGCGAAGTAGTACGTCGGCTGACGAGGTCGAGGCGATGAAGCTCTTACTCACCGGGCGACGATGGAGTAGCGGGCGCGCTTAGGGTTTGAGATGCTCGGCGAGAGAGCGGTCGATCGGAGTAAAGGAAGTGAGGAAGGGGAGAGGGGGTATATATAGCCACGGTGAAAAACTGTTCGCCCGAAGATTTGGGACGAACGTGCCCCTGACCCTTCTCATTCGCTTGACATGTGTCACCCACGTACTGAAAAGTGGAGATTGTGTTAGATCGTGGGTGAATAGATAAATCTATCGTGGGATGCGGAACGGTTTGAGCGGCAAAAATGAAAGTTTGGATAAGATCAGTTTTAAAGTTCCGTTCGCAATTTCTTCAGCTGACAAGGACACAGTGAAGATTTTGAACGTGTTTCAAATAGAACACACATGAAGAATTTGTGAATAGATTGGGTTGAGTATAGCATAGAGGGGGAAGGGTCCGATCACATTCACTTAGCAGAAAAAGCAACTTGAAGAAATCGCCATAAGTGAATGCTGTAGAGGACATAAACCCATATATATATATATATATATATATATATATATATATATATATATATAGTCAATGAAGAAAGACAACGGAAATAGTGAAGATTTTGCAAAGTTGAAGAATTTGAAAAACTGAAGAATTTCAAAAACTGAGGAAAAACTCAAATTGAAGATTTTCAACTTTGGTGGTGGCGTGACCCACCGTATAAGAATGATGATTTCAGACACAGCATTACAATTGTCGTAGGGTTACGAGAATCAAATTCTTCATTAATTTCTTCACACTTAGAGTGTTATTCTTCATTGATTGAAGAAAACGCGTTTCTTCATGTGTTGCTTATCTAAGTCATCAATTTTGCATAGGTGTCGGATGTGTGTCCTTTTCAAAGAACATTCAAGATTACGAGATATTTAGCTCACACCGCAACTTGCTAAATCTCTTCTCATCCAAGGGCTTTGTGAAGATATCGGCTAGTTGTTCTTCAGTCTTCACATGCTCGATGGAGATGTCGCCCTTCAACACATGATCACGAAGAAAATGATGACGAATCTGAATGTGCTTTGTCTTCGAGTGCTGAACTGGGTTGTGAGCAATCTTGATGGCACTCTCATTGTCACGATGAGAGGCACATTCTTCACGTTGATGCCGTAGTCCTTGAGAGTTTGCTTCATCCACAGCAATTGAGCACAACAAGAGCCAGCAGCAATGTATTCAGCTTCCGCAGAGCGGTGATACGCAGTTCTGCTTTCTTCGAGGACCAACAGACCAAAGATCGCCCAAGGAAATGACAAGTACCAGATGTTGATTTGCGGTCCACACGATCACCGGCATAGTCGAGTCGAATATCCAATGAGATCAAAAGTAGAGCCCTTGGGGTACCATAATCCTAGTGTTGGTGTGTGAGCTAGATATCGAAGAATATGCTTCACAGCCTTTATGGTGTGATTCCTTGGTGTAGCTTGAAATCGGGCACACATGCAAACACTAAACTTTATTTTTGTCCTAGATGCACATATGTACATTTAATTACCAATGATGGAGCGGTATACCTTGTGATCGAAGTCAATACCATTTTCATCGATTGCATAGATGGCCATTTGTGGGCATAGGAATTTTTACGCCTTTGCAATCTTGCGTGCCGAATTTCTTCAGGACATCTTTGAGGTATTTCTCACGAGATATGAATATGCCATTGTGTTGTTGACGAATTTGAAGACCTAAGAAGAATTTCAACTCTCCCATCATAGACATTTGATATTCTTCACTCATCATGTAGGCAAATTCATCAATATAACGTTGGTCAGTACAACCAAAGATAATATCATCAACATATATTTGACACACAAACAGTTCACCATCATATGATTTAGTAAAGAGAGTAGGGTCGAGTGAACCGGGTGTGAAGCTATTCTTCACGAAGAATTCCTTCAATGTATCATACCACGCCCGTGGGGCCTGTTTGAGACCATAGAGGGCCTTGTTGAGTCTGAAGACTTTGTCGGGATTCTTTGGATCTTCAAAACACAGGGGTTGAGCAACATATACTTCTTCCTCAAGCTTACCATTGAGGAATGCACTTTTCACATCCATTTGATATAAAATGATATTATGATAGTTAGCATAAGCAAGTAATATGCGAATAGCCTCAAGTCTAGCCACAGGTGCAAAAGTTTCATCGATATCAATTCCTTCAACCTGTGTGTAGCCTTGAGCTACAAGTCGTGCCTTATTCCTTACCACGAGGCCATTTTCATCTTGCTTGTTGCGGTAGATCCACTTTGTGCCAATGATATTATGCTTGCGAGGATCTGGATGTTTGACCAGTTCCCAGACATTGTTGAGCTCGAACTGATGTAATTCTTCGTGCATGGCCTGAATCCACTCAGGCTCGAAATGCTTCATCTACCTTAGTGGGCTCACGAGATAGAGACAAAAGCATAGTGCCCACAAAAGTTAGATAAATGTGAAGCTTTTGAGCGTGTGAGAGGACTGGCGCTTCAATGTCATCGATGATCTTGTCAACTTGCACTTCTTTGCAACGCGAGGATGAGCAGGTTGTCGTCGAGGAATTTGATCAGCATTTTCTTCAAAGACCATTGTCTTGACATTATCTTCAGTGCATCAGCTCGGCGTTCTTCAAGGCAGGAATGAATTCTTCAGCAGATTCTTGATGGGAATGACGTCCTCCGTTGCCTTGAACTTGATAGATTCCTCAGGAGCTGGTTCATCTAACACAGAAGGTAGGTGCTCTCTTTGCGAGCCATTAGTTTCATCGAACCGCACATCTACAGTATCAACAATCTTGTGAAGAGCGATGTTGAAGACTCTATAGGTGTGCGAGTCCTTTCTGTAGCCAAGCATAAAACCTTCATGTGCTTTTGGTGCAAATTTAGAATTGTGATGAGGATCTCTAATCCAGCATTTAGCACCGAAGACTTTGAAATAACTCACATTGGGTTTCTTGTCAGTGAGGAGTTCATAGGCAGTCTTCTTGAAGAATTTGTGAAGATATACTCTGTTGATGATGTGGCACGCGGTATCAATTGCATAAATCCAAAAACGACTAGGCATTTTGTATTCATCAAGCATAGTGCGAGCCATCTCAACAAGAGTTCTGTTCTTGCGCTCCACGACACCATTTTGCTGAGGTGTATAGGGAGCAGATAACTCATGTGTAATACCAAGTTCATCAAGATAGGCATCAAGATAGGCATCAAGACCGGAATTCTTGAACTCAGTTCCATTGTCACTCCTGATGTGTCTGATCTTCACACCAAAGTTAGTTGAAGCCCTCGAGGAAAATCGTTTGAAGACTTCCTGCACTTCATTTTTGTAAGTAACAATGTGTACCCATGTGTAACGAGAGTAATCATCAACAATAACAAAGCCATATAAAGATGCATCATTAGTGACTGCTGAGTAACGATTAGGACCAAAGAGGTCCATGTGAAGCAATTCGAATGGACGTGTAGTGGTCATGATAGTCTTCGCTGGATGCTTGGCCTTGGTCATTTTTCCAGCTTCACAGGCTCCACACAAGTGATCCTTGAGGAATTTGACATTTTCAATGCCAATGACATGCTTCTTATTCGCAAGCGTGTGCAAATTCCTCATGCATGCGTGACCAAGTCGCCGATGCCATAGCCAATATACGAAGCTTTTGCAAGTAGACACACGGCTGGTTGTGGTCCTGTAGAGAAATCAACAATATACAAGTCTCCTCTCCTAAAGCCTTCAAGACTTTGGAATTGTCGACTTCCATGATCACAACACAACGATACTTGCCAAAGACAACAACCATATCAAGATCACAAAGCATTGAGATCGACATGAGGTTGTATCCTAAGGACTCAACAAGCATGACTTTGTCCATGTGTATGTCCTTAGAGATCGCAACCTTACCAAGACCCAATACGACTTTTGCCTTTGTCAGGAAAGATGATATGCTTCAGATGTGACGGTGATAAGGGAGCATCCATCAATAGATTCTTGTCACCAGTCATGTGATTTGTACATCCACTATCGAGGACCCACTCATTGGCTTTGGGTTGATCATCCTGCAGATGAATTAGTGCAACTTACGATCTCATATACTTCATTAGTGAAGAATATGATATCAAGTTCATCAGATGAATTTCATCAGGCAGTATAATAGATAAGAAGTATGAGGACGTGTGAAATGAAAGTTCATTTCTTCATGATTAGCCTGCGTCCTTTCATGCACTTTTGTCAGGCCCCCAGCAAATTCTTCAGACGTTTAAGGCACGTCTGGAGACCTGACCCTGCAAAAGAGATTAGTACCTTTTCTTCACCACCCACATCTGAAGGGGTGGCAAAGAGTTCATCACTCTACGAGCTCCATATGAGAATGGTGGCATAGAGGCCAATCCATTTCGTTTCACATAAGAGGGGTTAGGGTAAGCATATGAATAAGCAGAGAAATTCTTCGAGGACTTATGAACATATTGGTTTGAAGAATAATGCACATATTCATAGCCCTTAGCTCTACCCTCAAAGCAGAGTTGTTAGCACGATGATAATCATATGAGGACTTTGATCCTTTTGAGGAATTTGATCCACGTGAGGAATTTGGTCCGTATGAAGAGTTTGATCTGGAGTTCCTATTCTTCACAGGTGGTGTCATGAGGACATTCACCTGAAGACTTTCAAGGCACTTCTTGGGAACCCGGATTTTCTTCATAGGGGAACCGTTCCTCGCGATTAGTGCCAACATATCTAGCAAATACTTCACCATTCTGATTTTTGAACAGTTTATAGTTGAAGTCAAGTGACTCATCGGAAGAATGAGGAGATTCGCATGTAAAGCCAGATAAGTTAGATGGATCAATCGGAGGTCCCTTTGCAGCAACCCATGAGGTTTTGGGATACCGCTCGGGCTTCCAATATGTTCCATCAGCATTGAGTTTCCTCTCAAAGGCAATACCCTCTTTCCTAGGGTTCCTATTGAGGATCTGCTTTTAAGCACATCACAAAGAGTCGATGCCCTTTGAGGCTTTTGTACATGCTGTCATGTACAATTCCTTCAGCCCTGCATCGTTAGTGATACTAGCAATGTCCTCGAGATGAGGAATTAGTGATAGCAGAGGCAGGTGAAGAATTTGTAACAGTTGAAGCATTTGAGCATTGGTGAAGAATTAAGCGATTCACGTTCAATGCACTTTAAGCATGGAGGAACAAATTCTTCACGAGAAGCGCTGATTTGTTGAGCAAGTAATGAATCACGCTCCTTCGAAGATCTTCATAACTCACTCTTAGCTTCTCAAGATCTTGCTTTCTTTGAAGAAATTCATAAGAAAGTTTCTCATGATCAGACAAGAGAGTGTTATGATGACCTTGAAGGCTGTCAAACCTAGACTGAAGTCTCTGAAGTTTTTCAGTCAGGGCTTTAGTGCGATCCATTTCTTCACCTAACATATCATCACTTTTATCTAGCATGTTTTGAACCTTTCCAAAAGCCCTTTGTTGTTTTACAACAATCTTAGCAAGTTTTGAGTAGCTGGGCTTTAGATCTTCATCAAATTCATTTTCACTAGATTCAGAGGAGGTATATTTGAGTACCTTGGCACCCTTTGCCATGAAGCAATAGGTGGGAGCGTAGTCATCACTATCTTCATCAGCTTTGTTGGTGAGTTCATTTTCTTCAGAGTTGAAGATGGACTTGCTGACGAAAGCAAAGAGCGAGAGCCGTGACTCGCCACACCGGACTCGGATTCTTGATGCCTCCTCTTCCTCATGTTCCTTAGATTCAGCTTCAGAGTCCATTTCCTTGCCAATGAATGCCCGAGCCTTTTGGAGCTGCTCTTCTTGTGAGAAGAAGGCTTTGAGGATTTTGATGATGAAGATTTCGACGATTTCTTCTTCTTCTTAGCGTCATCAGAACTGTAATCCTTGTATTTCTTCTTCTTTAATTCCTTTTCCCATTGAGGACAATCTTGAATGTAGTGACCAGGTTTCTTGCATTTGTGACAAAGTCTTCTCTTATAGTCACTTTGGATGAGGAATCACTGCTCCTTGTGGATTTTCCAAAGCGACCACGCCTTGAGAACTTCGGAATTTCTTCACGAGCAGTGCTAGCTCCTGGCTCAATTCTTCAAGATCTCCAAGGCTACTACGAGTCTTCACAATCAGATTCGCATACAGCCTTGGCCTTGAGGCACGTGATTTTCCATAGCTAGAACCATAGAGATCTCTCTTTTCCACAAGCTGGAACTCATGAGTATTTAGCCTCTCGAGGATATCAATTTGGATCAAGTGACTTGTAGTCGCATGCTCTTGTATCATCGGTGTGAGTGTCAAATGAGGAATCAATCGATCTCAACAATTTCTTCACCACCTCATGGTCGGTGATGTCAGTGGCACCAAGCGCTTGAAGCTCATTTGAGATGTCAGTGAGGCGATCGAAGGTTTGTTGAACATTTTCTTTGTCGAGTCTTTTGAAGCGGTTGAAGAGATTGTGAAGAACATCAACTCGAGAGTCACGCTGAGTTGAGACTCCTTCATTTACTTTGGACAGCCTGTCCCAGATGAGCTTAGCAGTTTCCAAAGCACTCACTCTTCCATATTGTCCTTTGCTCAGATGGCCACATATGATATTCTTCGCTTGAGAATCGAGTTGCTTGAATCTCTTCACATCGGCAGCATTCAGAGAAGGTGTGACAGAGGGAACACCATTTTCCACAACATACCAGAGATCGTTGTCAATTGCCTCAAGATGCATTCGCATCTTGTTCTTCCAGTAGGGGTAGTCCGTCCCATCAAAGGTAGGACACCCATCTGAGACCTTGATCATACCTGCGGTCGACATAACTAAAACTCCAGGTGGTTAAACCAAAATCACACAGAACAAGGGAGTACCTTGCTCTGATACCAACTGAAAGTGCGTTATATCGACTAGAGGGGGGTGAATAGGCGATTTTTATGAATTCTTCAATGAGGAATTTGCCAGTGAGAAAATTCCTAAGTGAAGAACTACTTGCAGCGGAATAAGTACTCAGAAGTAAGCATAAGAGAATACGGGCATGATTTTTATGAATTCTTCAATGAGGAATTTGCCGGTGAGAAAATTCCTAAGTGAAGAACTACTTGCAGCGGAATAAGTACTCAGAAGTAAGCATAAGAGAATACGGGCATGGTCATCATGATGAAATGAAGACAATCAAAGAGTACAAAAAGCGTAAACACATGATAACACAAGATAAAGACAAACAGACTGAAGAAATTGAATTGAGGAAATTGAGAAAGTCTTCAGTCAAAGTCTTCAAACACAGATATGAATGAACACTCAACACAGTAATGAGGAAATGAAAGGATTGAGGGAATAGAACCAGTTAGGTTGGTGAAGACAATGATTTGGTAGACCAGTTCCAATCATTGTCTCGGCTTGTACATCCGGTTGGAGCGGCCGAGTATTTAAACTCGAGGACACAGCCCCGGACGCCTTGATCGCTGAGCACGCAGCTCGGGACACCAAGTCCTCACCGTATTCTCCTTGAACTAAGGTCACACAAACCTCCTCCAATCACTCGTGGTAAGTCTTCAGACGACTTCCAAACCTTCACAAACTTCGGTCACTCGGCGATCCACAATTCCTCTTGGATGCTTCTAGACCATGACGCCTAACCGTCTGGAAGAAGCACAGTCTTCAAAGGTAACAAGCGTCGGATCCACGCAGGATCAATCTCTTGATGATGCTCAATCACTTTGGGTTTGTAGGGGTTTGGTTTTGGGTTTTTCTCACTCGATGATTTTCGCTCAAAGTCCTCGGAGGATGGATTGCTCTCAAATCACAAGTGTCAAGTTTTCTCGAGCAGCCAACCAGCTAGTGGTTGTAGGGGCGGCTATTTATAGCCTAGGGAGCAGCCCGACATGATAAGACATAAATGCCCTTCAATGATATGACCGTTAGGTGGATAAGATATTTTTGGGACAGCTGGCGTGCAGCACAGCAATGGTCGGAAATTTGACGCTCAAATTCCTCAGGGCTATCATGTTCCTCACTGTGTAGGTAATCCGCACTGGTGAATTCCTAACTCCTCAGTCAGAACAAATTCCTCGTGACGGAAGAACTTCGTCTACATCCTTTGAAGAAATTGACTGAACTGTATGAGATTTCCAAAGGCTTCACTCAAGGGATTGCTAGGTGTAGGATTTTGAGTTGAGCATCACATGGAAATTTTTCCTTAGTATTTCCTTGACCCCTTTAACAAAGACGGTGTTTCCTATGACTCAAGAAAGAGAAAAAGAAACTACGAAAACAAAAGTCTTCACGCTTCATGTTCCTCAAATGAATACCAAGTCTTCAAGGTCACACCAATTTCTTCACTTTCAAAGTCTTCAGAAAGTCTTCGGAATATAAAATTCTTCAGTCAAAGAACTTCATTTTTAGGGGTCGACTTTCTCTGTAAATATCAAACTCCTCATAGACTTATAGACCTGTGTACACTCATAAACACATTAGTCCCTTAACCTATAACTCTTCAATACACCAAAATCACTAAGGGGCACTAGATGCACTTACAAGACGCATTTTTCCGACTTGGGTTCGAGCTTTTCAGGTTGAAGTTTCTTGACATAAGCATCGCATCCCCAAACTTTTAGAAACGACAGCTTAGGTTTCTTCCCAAACCATAATTCATACAGTGTCGTCTCGAGGATTTAGACGGTGCCCTATTTAAAGTGAATGTAGCTGTCTCTAGAGTGTATCCCGAAAATGGTAGCGGCAAATCAGTAAGAGATATCATAGATCGTACCATATCCAATAGAGTGCGATTACGACGTTCGGACACACCGTTACGCTGAGGTGTTCCAGGCGGCGTGAGTTGTGAAACGATTCCACATTTCCTTAAGTGTGTACCAAATTCGTGACTTAAATATTCTCCTCCATGATCTGATCGTAAGAACTTTATTTTTCGGTCACGTTGATTCTCTACCTCATTCTGAAATTCCTTGAAATTTTCAAAGGTCTCGGAATTGTTTTTCATCAAGTAGACATACCCATATCTACTCAAGTCATCGCGAGAGTGAGAACATAACGATATCCTCCGCGAGCCTCAACGCTCATTGGACCGCACACATCGGTATGTATGATTTCCAATAAGTTGGTTGCTCGCTCCATTGTTCCGGAGAACGTAGTCTTGGTCATTTGTCCCATATGGCATGGTTCGCATGTGTCAAATGATTCATAATCGAGAGACTCTAAAAGTCCATCAGCATGGAGCTTCTTCATGCGCTTGATACCAATGTGACCAAGGCGGCAGTGCCACAAGTATGTGGGACTATCGTTATCAACTTTACATCTTTTGGTATTCACACTATGAATATGTGTAACATCACGTTCGAGATTCATTAAGAATAAACCATTAACCATCGGAGCATGACCATAAAACATCTCTCATATAAATAGAACAACCATTATTCTCGGATTTAAATGAGTAGCCATCTCGCATTAAACGAGATCCTGATACAATGTTCATGCTCAAACTTGGCACTAAATAACAATTATTGAGGCTTAAAACTAATCCCGTAGGTAAATGTAGAGGTAGCGTGCCGACGGCGATCACATCGACCTTGGAACCATTCCCTATGCGCATCGTCACCTCGTCCTTCGCCAGTCTCCACTTATTCCGCAGCTCCTGCTGTGAGTTACATATATGAGCAACGACACCGGTATCAAATACCCAGGAGTTACTACGAGTACTGGTAAGGTACACAACAATTATATGTATATCAAATATACCTTTAGTGTTGCCGGCCTTCTTGTCTGCTAAGTATTTGGGGCAGTTCCGCTTCAAAGGACCCTTCCTTTGCAATAAAAGCACTCGATCTCGTGCTTGGGTCCATTCTTTGACTTCTTCCCGCAATCGGCTTATCGGGCGCTGCATCATCCTTGCCGTCCTTCTTGAAGTTCTTCTTACCCTTTCCCTTCTTGAACTTAGTGGTTTTATTGACCATCAACACTTGATGTTCTTTCTTGATTTCTACCTCTGCTGACTTCAGCATTGAAAATACTTCAGGAATATTTTTCACCATCCCCTGCATATTGTAGTTCATCACAAAGCTCTTGTAGCTCGGTGGGAACGACTGAAGGATTCTGTCAATGACCGCCTCGTCCGGGAGGTTAATGTCCATTGGGGACAAAGGCGGTTGTGCAACCTGACATTTTGAGTATGTGCTCACCGATGTAACTATTTTCCTCCATCTTACAACTATAGAACTTGTCGGAGACTTCATATCTCTCGACCTGGGCATGAGCTTGGAAAACCATTTTCAACTCCTCGAACATCTCATATGCTCCGTGTTGCTCAAAACGCTTTTGGAGCCCCAGTTCTAAGCTGTAAAGCATGCCGCACTGAACGAGGGAGTAATCATCAAGACGTGATCGCCAAGCGTTCATAACGCCTTGGTTCTCTCGATGGGTGCTTCACCTAGCGGTGCTTCTAGGACATATTGTTTCTTGGCAGCTATGAGGATGATCCTCAGGTTCCAGACCCAGTCCGAATAGTTGCTGCCATCATCTTTCAGCTTGGTTTTCTCTAGGAACGCGTTGAAGTTCATGGTGACATGAGCGTTGGCCATTTGATCTACAAGACATTTTTGCAAATATTTTAGACTAATGTTCATGATAATTAAGTTCATATAATCAAATTATTTAATGAACTCCCACTCAGATTTGACATCCCTCTAGTCATCTAAGTGTTACATGATCCGAGTCGACTAGGCCGTGTCCGATCATCACGTGAGACGGACTAGTCATCGTCGGTGAACATCTCCATGTTGATCGTATCTTCCATACGACTCATGTTCGACCTTTCGGTCTCTTGTGTTCCGAGGCCATGTCTGTACATGCTAGGCTCGTCAAGTTGACCTAAGTGTTTTGCATGTGTAAAACTGTCTTACACCCGTTGTATGAGAACGTAGGAATCTATCACACCCGATCATCACGTGGTGCTTCGAAACGACGAACTTTAGCAACGGCGCACAGTTAGGGAGAACACTTTCTTGAAATTATTATAAGGGATCATCTTATTTACTACCGTCGTTCTAAGTAAACAAGATGCATAAACATAATAAACATCACATGCAATTATATAGTAGTGACATGATATGGCCAATATCATATAGCTCCTTTGATCTCCATCTTCGGAGCTCCATGATCATCTTGTCACCGGCATGACACCATGATCTCCATCATCGTGTCTCCATGAAGTTGCTCACCAACTATTACTTCTACTACTATAGCTAGCGGTTTAGCAATAAAGCAAAGTAATTACATGGCGTTAAATCAATGACACGCAGGTCATACAATAATTAAGACAACTCCTATGGCTCCTGCCGGTTGTCATACTCATCGACATGCAAGTCGTGATTCCTATTACAAGAACATGATCTCATACATCACAATATATCATTCATCATATATCACAACTTTTGGCCATATCACATCACAAGGCAATTGCTGCAAAAACAAGTTAGACGTCCTCTAATTGTTGTTGCATCTTTTACGTGGCTGCAATAGGGTTCTAGCAAGAACGTTTTCTTACCTATGAAAAATCCACAACGTGATTTGTCAACTTATATTTACCCTTCACAAGGACCCTTTTCGTCGAATCCGCTCCAATTAAAGTGGGAGAGACAGACACCCGCTAGCCACCTTATGCAACTAGTGCATGTCAGTCGGTGGAACCTGTCTCACGTAAGCGTACGTGTAAGGTCGGTCCGGGCCGCTTCATCCCACAATACCGCTGAAGCAAAATAAGACTAGTAGCGGCAAGAAAGTTGACAACATCTACGCCCACAAAAATTATGTTCTACTCGTGCAATAGAGAACTACGCATAAACCTGGCTCATGATGCCACTGTTGGGGAACGTTGCAGAAAATAAAAAAATTCCTACGGTTTCACCAAGATCCATCTATGAGTTCATCTAGCAACGAGTGATAGGAGTGCATCTACATACCTTTGTAGATCGCAAGCGCAAGCGTTCAAGAGAACGGGGTTGAGGGAGTCGTACTCGTCGTGATCCAAATCACCGATGACCAAGTGCCGAACGGACAACACCTCCGCGTTCAACACACGGAGCGGATGACATCTCCTGCACCTTGGTCCAGCAAGGAGGAGGGAGAGGTTGAGGAAGAAGGCTCCAACAACAGCACGACGGCGTGGTGGTGATGGAGTGGCAGTTCTCCGGCAGGGCTTCGCCAAGCACACGCGGAGGAGGAGAGGTGTTGGGGAGGGGAGGGGCTGCGCCTTGGATTGTGTGTGCAGCCCTCCCCTCTCCCCTCTATTTATAGGGGAAGGGGGAAGGGGGTCGGCCCCCTCTAGAGGAGATCTAGAGGGGGGGAGCGGCCAAGGGGAGGGGGGCTTGCCCCCCAAGCAAGGGGGCGCCCCCTCTAGGGTCCCCCCCCCCAAACCCTAGGCGCATGAGCCCTAGGGGGTTGTGGCGCCCCAGCCCACTTGGGCTGGTTCCCTTCTCCATACAGCCCATAAGGTCCTCCGGAAGAAGTGGCCCCTTCTGGTGGACCCCCGGAACCCCTCTGGTGGCCCCGGTACAATACCGATATGCCCCCGAAACTTTCCGGTGACCGTATGACAACTTCCCATATATAAATCTTTACCTCCAGACCATTCCGGAACTCCTCGTGACGTCCGTGATCTTATCCGGACTCAACAACATTCGGTAATCACATACAAGTCTTCCTAATAGCCCTAGCGCCACCAAAACTTATGTGTAGACCCTACGGGTTCGGGAATCATGCAGACATGACCGAGACAGCTCTCGGCCAATAACCAACAGCGGGATCTGGATACCCATGTTGGCTCCTACATGCTACTCGATGATCTCATCGGATGAACCACGATGTCGAGGATTCAAGCAACCCGTATACAATTCCCTTTGTCAATCGGTATGTTACTTGCCCAAGATTCGATCGTCGGTATCCCAATACCGCTCAATCTCATTACCGCAAGTCACTTTACTGCATCAGTAATGCATGATCCCGTGACCAAACACTTGGTCACTATGAGCTCATTATGATGATGCATTACCGAGTGGGCCCAGTGATACCTCTCCATAATACGGAGTGACAAATCCCAGTCTCGATCCGTGACAACCCAACAGACACTTTCGGAGATACCTGTAGTGCACCTTTATAGTCACCCAGTTACGTTGTGACGTTTGGTACACCCAAAGCACTCCTATGGTATCCGGGAGTTACACGATCTCATGGTCTAAGGAAAGGATACTTGACATTGGAAAAGCTCTAGCAAACGAACTACACGATCTTGTATATGCTTAGGATTGGGTCTTGTCCATCACATCATTCTCCTAATGATGTGATCCCGTTATCAATGACATCCAATGTCCATAGTCAGGAAACCATGACTATCTATTGATCAACGAGCTAGTCAACTAGAGGCTCAGTAGGGACATGCTGTGGTCTATGTATTCACACGTGTATGACGATTTCCGGATAATACAATTATAGCATGAATAAAAGACAATCATCATAAACAAGGAAATATAATAATAATCCTTTTATTATTGCCTCTAGGGCATATTTCCAACATAGTGACCGTTAGTGATTCGGTGGGACTGACATGCAACTCGGTAGGACCGATATGGTTAGGGTTAGGGCATAACGTAATCTCGGTGAGACCGATTACACAAACTCGGTGAGACCGATTTTGGTAATTAGCTAACCAGAGAGTTGATCAGGTAAACTCGGTGGGACCAATTCGCTCTTTTCGGTGAGACCGAAATGTTACGAAAGGGAAACAGAGAGTTTACATTGCAATCTCGGTGGGATCGATCGCTCACTTCGGTTAGACCGAAACGTTACGAAGGGAAACAGAGATATTACAATCCCATCTCAGTGAGACCGAGATCCCTATCGGTGAGACCGATTTGCCTAGGGTTTGTGGCAGTGGCTATGCCATTTGAACTCGGTGGTGCCGGATAGAAAGAGTCAGTAGGACCGATTTTGACTTTAGGTTTAGGTCATATGTGGAAGTGAGAAAGTAGTTGAGGGTTTTTGGAGCATATCACTAAGCACTTGAAGCAAGAGGCTCATTAAGCAACACCTCATCCCTCCTTGATAGTATTGGCTTTTCCTATAGACTCAATGTGATCTTGGATCACTAAAATGTAAAATGTAAAGTCTTGAGCTTTTGAGCTTGAGCCAATCCTTTGTCCTTAATATTTTGAGGGATCCACTTTCATCATCCATGCCATGCCATTCATTGAGCTTTCCTGAAATATTTGTCTTGGAATAGCATTAGCTCAATGAGCTATATGTTGTTATGAATTACCAAAACCACCTAGGGATAGTTGCACTTTCAATCTCCCCCTTTTTGGTAATTGATGACAACATATAGATCAAAGCTTCGACAAATGATAATAAGATTGAAAAACATCATCACTTTGAGAAGGATGTGATAAGCAAGAGCTCCCCCTAAATTTGTGCATAGTTTAATATTTTCTTTGGACTGCAAATGCACAAGGAATTAGGGTCATGGGTTACTCTTCCATGTCACATACATCTTGGTGGAGCGCTCAAAATAATAAAGATTGAATATATGCACTCATCACCAAGCAAAGTGAATGATCATATAAGGATAAGTAAGATAATATCATCTAACAAGCATAAGTGTAGCTTATGATCAAACACATGATCATCAATGTCTCACAGATAATAGCATAGTATCTCAAGCAATTAAAAGCAAACAAAGTTCAACCAAGAATACAAGAGAGAACAAAAGCAAACTCTCTCTCTCTCTCAGCCTATGATCTATACATTTTTATCCCCCTTTGGCAACAAGTTACCAAAAAATTCCTAGAAAATGCATAGTACTATATTGTCTCTCAGGCTTGGTCTTTAGTTGGTGGTGTAGAGATGGCTCCTTGGACAAGACTTCAGTTGATGTGGATGGAGCTGAAGGAGTTGGTGGAGCTGGTTGCACTTTGGAGTCAGTGGTGCAGATGAAGACTCGGTGTCTGCATCGGCTCTACAGCTGATCTCTGAGCTCGAGGCACTCTGGCAAATGCATCAGTAGTTGTCCTGCCCTTCCTCTCCTGCATGTCATCCTGTAGCTGCTCCACAACTAACTGAATCTCAGTTACTTTGACATCTAAATCACAGAATTTTTGTTCCATGATTCTTTCCAGGCTCTCCTGGTTTTGAGTTAGGGTGGCCAACCCCTTCTCAATCCTCAGAGTTGATGCTATCAAGTAACCAAGCTGGTCCTGCTTGCTCTTCAAAGTACTCGAGATGCCTCCTCTTGAGTTGGCATCTTGGCAGCCTTCTCTTTCTTTGCTTTCTCCTTCTTCTCTTGAGCTTGTACTGATGATGGTTCATTCTCATTCATCACAACTTGATTGTCCTCAAAGTCTGGATAGATAAAAAAGTGTTCCTTATCCAACAGATACTTTCCTATGCCCATCTTTGAGTTAATCAACTCCTGAATTTGTGGGGCATATCCACAACTTCTCTTTTGGTCCGTTGCTGTCCTTTTGATAGTCTCAACCATGAGGCTCATGACCTTGAATTTCTGTGGCACATCAAATATGTGTAGCAAATTAATTGCATGCCCTCTGATCATGTTGTGGTCACCTGACTTGGGCAAAAGAGTGTGCCTTAGGATCCAGTTGATCGTTGGCAGCCCTGACAGAAGAAAATGAACTGTCCCAAACTTCAAAGTCTCAAGAGCTTTGTCTGGGATCTCCTTGTACATATGTGACATAGAATTGTGATCCATCTTTTTCTTGGCATAGACGTCCAAGTCATCTTCATTCTCCTTTGGGGCATTGATCAGATTGGCCCATTCCTCAATAGTTGATTGGTATCTCGTACCTTCAGACATCCAAACAATCCTGCCATCTGGATAGAAATGTGCTGTGGAGTAGAATTGCATAATGAGCTCATCATTCCAGTTTGTGAGCTTCTGCCCAACAAAGTCTGCAACTCCACACGCACTGAAGCTGTCATATACTCCTGGGTAATGTTCCTCATTCTCCTTTATGTAGGTCCAGTCGACCCACCTCATATCACACACTATAGGCTTCTTGTCCAACAAGATTGTCTCATAGAAATCCTGATGTTCCTTTGTGTGGAACCTGTAATCAACAGAATTCCTTCTCCTGATGGCATATGGATGGACTCTCTCCATAGCCTCAACCCCGAGTCTCTCCTCGATCTTCATGTTCTCAGCCACAGTCGAGCATCATTGTGGTCTGGAATCTTTGGTTTGAGCTTCCTCGGGACTTGTCCTTCATCATCTTCCTCAAGAAAGAACTTCTGTGCACTTGGGCCTTGTTCTTCTCAAAGGTGGTATACTCCTCGGTATTCCTCTTAGGTGCACTCTTGGGCTTGGAGGTAGCTTTGGGTGCTTCTTTGGGCTTTGATGTTGCAGCCCACGACTTTATAGCATCACCCATCGCCTTCAGACCTTGGGTGTCAGCAAAGAACCTCTTCTTCTTCTTCTTCCATCATGGAAGGCTTTCCAATCACTCCGCCATGGTCTTCTTGACCCTTTCCTTCCTTTTCTTCCCTTCTGCAGCAGGCTCTTTGGGTTGGGATTCCAAAGATGCTTGAGTGGAGGCTCTGGCTTTAGACATGGGTTGTCTTCCTGCGGCCTTTTGATCTTCAGCCACAGCTTAGCTTCTTTGAGCTATACTCCTTCTTGAGCACTTTCTTCTTTGAAATGGCCTCATCTTCTCTTGCCAGATAATCCTCATCCTCGATTCTAAGGTTCTCTTCTTCCTTGTCCCGGTGGCAGCTTTGGGCAAATTGTCGGAGTGCTTCGCTTCCCTCATCTCGAGCTGCTAGAGGGACTAGTGCCCTCACTCATCTGAATCAGCTCCTCGACTTGTTCATTTGTCACTTTGGTCGGACATGTTGCAAACAACGATCGCAGACCACTCGTGAATAGTTATAGATGAGATAGAGTGGATGAGCATCACAAAATACAGAGGTTTTTGCAAATGAATGATTCAAAACTTAGTTTTAGTTTTCCACGTAAAGCATTTCGGATCAACCGATTTGCAAACTCGGTGATACCAAGCAGCTTTGGAACCTAAACTAGTGAACTCGGTCAGATCGAGTCACAGTTGATGGCACCGAGACTGCTAGGGTTTCATCGAGTTCTAAAATCGGTCACACCGATTAGCAATTCTCGGTCAGACCGAGAGTTACTAGTGCAATGGCGTTAGCCGAATCGGTGGGACCGAGTTTTTCAACTCGGTGGGTCCGAGATGGTTTCGACGGAAACCTAACCCTAAATTTTCAAATCGCATCTATTATAAGGATTGTTTTGACTGGATAGAGGTGTTTCAATCGTGGCAAGAATCATAATGAACACAATGTGCTAGGAATCAGACGAGGATAGCACTGTGATCGAGTTCATACCCTAGTTCGGGCGATGAACTCGCTTCTGCAGGCAATGTCGAGAGATGAAATCCGTTGACGGCGGGCGGAGAACAGCGATGAGGCGGTGGCGGCATTTAAGTCGACGATCCGGAGACCTAGAAGGCAGAGCGAGCTATGCGCGGGCGAAGAGGTTTGGAGAAAGTTTTCCAAATTTTTTGCCCGTGAATATATAGCCCGACACTGTCGGTGTGACCGAGTGGAACGACTCGGTGGCACCGAGATGCATAACTGTTAACAGTTACAGCAACTCGGTGTGACCGAAAAGTTCAAATCGGTTGCACCGAGATTGAAAACCTAGATCGACTTAGTGATCTTGGTATGACCGAAATGGAGGAATCGGTCAGACCAAAAAGCACAAAGAAGTTTTGGAAGTTTAAGTCTATGATGAATCGGGGACTCCGAAAGTGCTCCTCACACAGAGTGGTTCGAATCTGACTTGATCAAATTTTGTGATGTAGCATGAATAGAGTTTGAGACGAGAAAAGCATAGATAGCTAGAGAAGGTTCTTAGGCATTCTTGTCCATCCACTTGGCCAAAGAAAAAGAAACCAATCAATCAAAACAACAAGTGGATGTCCTCGAATGAGTAAAATATGCAACCAACAAGCTCACACAATAAAATGACAAATGAAATATGTGGCAAAGCATGCACAACCAATTCTAGCATCTATCAAACAATTGGCGATGACTAGGTCATCTATATATGAGTATATTGACTTAGGAGTCAAATGAGAACATTTGATCATAGGTCATACTCATCGTTTAAGCTCAAGTGGGGTTACCACGTTTACATAATGCATTGATGTGTTCACATCATTAGAGTTGCTTTGACTCAATTCTTAGAGTTAAGCTCCCCTAGATGTGAGATGCCCCTTAGAGGGATGAACTAACCTTGGGTTTTGTCGATGATGACTTCATGTAGGTGTTGAAGATGTGGATGCTCAATGTTGATGTAGATCATTTGGAGCAATCCTTTTGGAGTGAGTTGCACTTTCAATACCTACATGGGTTAGTCCCACAAGGAACAAACAAGAATATCCATAGACATAGAGTGATGCACACACAAGATGATGTCCATGAAAACATTAGGTTACCTTGTCCCTTGCCTTACCAACGTGAGGGTTTTGTGACTCCTTGAACTAGTGCAAGATATGGAAGTTGATCGCACTTGTCCTTGCCATAATGATATGAGTGAAGAATTGGCGGAGTCACCCTCAAGAACACTCTAGTTCTTCTTCTTCGGGATCCACATCATCTTGATGGGAATCCTTGGAGTTGTAGTTGTACTTGATGAAGTAGAACTTGACGTAGTCTTGGGAACCCACTTGACCAAGGCCTTAGGTGCTTCTTCAAATGCATCAATCTCCTCTTGAAGCTTGTCCTTGCCTTTGTTCTTGTGGTCTTGTGGTGGAAGATCATCTTGTGCTTGTGTTCCCCTGAAGGAAGTAGGATCATACTTCTCTTGTTGAGGAACAAACTTCGCCTTGGGGTATTGATCTTCTTCCCACTCAACTCCATTGGCATTGAACTTTCGTTCAAAACCAACACCTTGATTCTTCCGGTGCCTTCCTTGCTTATGCATAATTTCCTCGAATTGCTTACTCCCGACAAGGCTTTTGTAAACACCTTTCTCTATAATTCCCTTCAATAAGCTATTTTCTTGCTCAAGTGTAACTTTGCTAAGAGAATCATTAGTGGAATCAAGAGAACTACTAGAAGCAACAATATTGGATTTAGCATTATTATTGTTACTACTAGAGGAAGTATCTTTCTTGTTCTTGTTACTAGACTTGACTTGAGGCATGTAAGTAGATAAGAGTAAACGCTTGGCAATGTAAGAAGAACTTTTCTTACAGAGATCATCATTGATTGCCTTTAAGAACTCATGCTCTTGCTCAAGATTGAGCTTTTCAAAGTGTAACTTCTCATGAGCCCTTAAAAGTTCTCGATGATTCTCGAAGATAGTTTCATGAGCTAACTTAAGAGTGTTTAGTTCTTTAGTTGGAAGATCAATCTTCTCCTTATCATTGTCATTCGTTTTATCTTGATTAGCATGATTAATTGACGTTTCATCATAGTTTTCATCACTAGAGTTGTCAATAAGTAAATCATCATCACCTAACAAGTCATCTTCATCACTATTAAAATCAACATACTCGGGGTGTGTTACCTTAGGACCTTTGGCCATGAAGCATCTTCCAATTCCTTCATTTGGTGAATCAAATATGTCGTAAGAGTTGGTTGACACAAGTGCTAGACCGAAAACACCTTCATATTGAGTATATTCGGAGTCGGAGTGATAGCTTCTCTCGGAGTGATTGCCAGAGTCGGAGCCGGATATCCATTCACCAACATGAGCTTGATGTCTTCGTTTTGTGTAGCTCTTTGATGACTTGTCCTTCCTTTCCGAATCCTTGCTTCTCCGTGAGGGTCTTCGTTTATAACGATCATCTCTACTCCTTCTCTCTCTTGGTGGTGATTCTTCTCTTCTACTTCTTCTTTTTGGAGAATCTTCTCTTCTTTTGTAGGGTGCCGTACACTCATTGGAATAGTGTCCGGGTCTCCCACAATTGTAGCAATTGCGCTCTCTACTAGAAGATCTTTTGTCATTGTAGGACCTTGACTTAGAGCTTCTTTCTTTGCTTCTACTCTTGTAGAATTTGTTGAAGTTCTTCACCATTAAGCTCAATTCTTCATTGAAGGTTTGTTTCTCACTTGATGATGTGGGGGCTTCACATGTGGCTTTGTAAGCACCACTTGACTTGTTGTGAAGTTCCTCCTTATCCTTGAGTGACATCTCATGAGCAACAATTCTTCCAATGACTTCCGTTGGCTTGAGATCTTTGTAATTTGGCATCATTTGGATCAATGTGCACATGGTATCATATTTTCCATCCAATGCTCTTAGGATCTTCTTGATGATGAATCATCGGTCATCTCTTCACTTCCTAAGCCGACAATCTCATTTGTGATAAGAGCAAGCCTAGAGTACATTTCAGCGATACCTTCACCATCCTTCATTTTGAACTTGTCAAGCTGACTTTGGAGCACATCCAACTTGGATTCCTTGACGAAGTCGGTACCTTCATGCATATCAATCAAAGTATCCCAAATTTCCTTTGCATTCTCAAGACGGCTGATTTTGTTGACTTCTTCGGGGCACAATCCATTGAAGAGGATATCACAAGCTTGAGCGTTGTATTGCAGCATCTTCAATTCATCTGCACTAGCTTCACGGTTCGGTTCTCTCCCATCAAAGAATTCACCTTGCAAGCCAATACACACAATAGCCCAAACGCAGTGGTTATCTCCTAGAATATGCATTTTCATCTTATGCTTCCAACTAGCAAAATTAGTGCCATCAAAGTAAGGACCTCTACGGTGATAATTTCCTCGCTAGACGCCATACTCTCCTAGGTTGTGAAACCAAGACTATGACCACCAAAAGATATGGAAATCAAAGCAAATGGAGACCAAAGCTCGATACCACTTGTAGGACCTTGAAGTATGTCTAAAGGGGGGTGATTAGACTACTTGACCAATTAAAACTTAACCTTTTCCCAATTTTAGACTTTGGCAGATTTTAGCTATCTTTGCACAAGTCAAGCAATCTTCACACAATTCAAGCAAGAATGCAAAGAGTATATGAGCAGCGGAAATTAAAGCATGCAACTTGCAAGAATGTAAAGGGAAGGGTTTGGAGGATTCAAACGCAATTTGAGACACGGATGTTTTTGTCGTGGTTCCGATAGGTGGTACTATCGTACATCCACGTTGATGGAGACTTCAATCCATGAAGGGTAACGGTTGCGCGAGTCCACGGAGGGCTCCACCCACGAAGGGTCCATGAAGAAGCAACCTTGTCTATCCCACCATGGCCGTCGCCCACGAAGGACTTGCCTCACTAGCGGTAGATCTTCACGAAGTAGGCGATCTCCTTGCCCTTACAAACTCCTTGGTTCAACTCCACAATCTTGTCGGAGGCTCCCAAGTGACACCTAGCCAATCTAGGAGACACCACTCTCCAAGAAGTAACAAATGGTGTGTTGATGATGAACTCCTTGCTCTTGTGCTTCAAATGATAGTCTCCCCAACACTCAACTCTCTCTCATAGGATTTGGATCTGGTGGAAAGAAGATTTGAGTGGAAAGCAACTTGGGGAAGGCTAGAGATCAAGATTCATATGGTGGGAATGGAATATCTTGGCCTCAACACATGAGTAGGTGGTTCTCTCTCGTAACCGGTAAGTTGGAAGTGTAGGTTTGTTCTGATGGCTCTCTCCACAAATGAAGAGGAGGTGGAGGGGTATATATAGCCTCCACACAAAATCTAACCGTTACACACAATTTACCAAACTCGGTGGGACCGAATTAACAAACTCGGTCGGACCGATTTAGTAAACCTAGTGACCGTTAGTGATTTGGTGGGACTGACATGCAACTCGGTAGGACCGATATGGTTAGGGTTAGGGCATAACGTAATCTCGGTGAGACCAATTACACAAACTCGGTGAGACCGATTTTGGTAATTAGCTAACCAGAGAGTTGGTCGGAGTAAACTCGGTGGGACCGATTCGCTTTTCGGTGAGACCGAAATGTTACGAAGGAAAGCAGAGAGTTTACATTGCAATCTCGATGGGACCTATCGCCACTTCGTAGACCGAAGCGTTCTGAAGGGAAACAGAGATTACAATCCCATCTCGGTGAGACCGAGATCCCTATCGGTGAGACCGATTTGCCTAGGGTTTGCTGGCGGTGGCTATGACATTTGAACTCGGTGGCGGGATAGAAAGAGTCAGTAGGACCGATTTTGACTTTAGGTTTAGGTCATATGTGGAAGTGAGAAAGTAGTTGAGGGTTTTTGGAGCATATCACTAAGCACTTGAAGCAAGAGGCTCATTAAGCAACACCTCATCCCTCCTTGATAGTATTGGCTTTTCCTATAGACTCAATGTGATCTTGGATCACTAAAATGTAAAATGTAGAGTCTTGAGCTTTTGAGCTTGAGCCAATCCTTTGTCCTTAATATTTTGAGGGATCCACTTTCATCATCCATGACATTGCCATTCATTGAGCTTTCCTGAAATATTTGTCTTGGAATAGCATTAGCTCAATGAGCTATATGTTGTTATGAATTACCAAAACCACATAGGGATAGTTGCACTTTCACAAGTGCAGGCGCAGAGTACCGATGCATCAAGCAAAGGTTTCCATATCGGTGCAATGAGACCAAGACCAGCAGGACGGCGAGACGGAGGTTACCATGGAGCCCAAGGCGGCGTCACTACCGTGAGCCTTTACAAAGTAAGACTACTTTTGTCAGGATAAGCTGTACTAGCTGTCCCCTTTCAAATTGGCCGTTGTTGGCTCCCTTCCCGCTCAATATTTAGGAAGAGGACCAGGGCCTCTATAAATAGGACTAGCCACCACAGTAGAAGGAAGGGCAAGCCTGAGCTGATCGAATCCACACACACACATAAGTTCGCCAAGCACAAGAACACCTCATCCTCAGGAGGCTGTTCTTCCCCTTGTACTGTTCATCATCAGCCCAAGAGGCGATCCACCACCACCACACTGGAGTAGGGTATTACACCACAACGGTGGCCCGAACCAGTATAAATCTTGTGTCCCTTGTGTTGTGAGTTCGTCGAGTTCGTTCTTGAGATCTCAGCTAGTTAGGACGTGGATCGGTAGGGAGGAAATCTTCGCGCGCACCCCAGTGTTCGAACCTTGAGGGTTTTGCCGGAACCCGTGATCCGACAACGCGCCCCTTGTGGTCGGCCTCCTCCTCCCCTGCTTTATATACGGGGGCAGGGGGCACCCCATAACACATCAATTGTTCTCTTAGCCGTGTGCGGTGCCCCCCTCCACAGTTTACTCCTCCGGTCATAGCGCCGTAGTGCTTAGGCGAAGCCCTGTGCGGATCACATCACCATCACCGTCACCACGCCGTCGTGCTGACGGAACTCTCCCTCGACCCTTGCTGGATCAAGAGTTCGAGGGACGTCATCGAGCTGAACGTGTGCTGAACTCGAAGGTGCCGTACGTTCGGTACTAGATCGGTTGGATCATGAGACGTTCGACTACATCAACCACGTTAACTTAACGCTTCCGCTTTCGGTCTACGAGGGTACGTGGACACACTCTCCCTCTCTCGTTGCTACGCATCTCCTAGATAGATCTTGCGTGATCGTAGGAATTTTTTTGAAATTGCATGCTACGTTCCCCAACAGATGGTGTGATAAGCAATGGGGAAGGCGATTCTACACCTTGCCTAACGGCTTAACAACTTACCTAACATAGGGGGAGGGGGGTCCATGTTGCTTACCGGCTTCGAAGACGACGACAAGGAAGGGGGTTCATAGCTGAGTCGAGGAGGACCAGACGATGGCCAAGAGGAAAGGGAGAAGCAGCTCCTGCTGCCAGAGAGTGCTGTCGCCGCCTCCGCTTGCGCCGATCTGGGTCGCCCGTTGATGCTAAGAACAGATGAACTGCTTGTCCTAGAGCTAGTGGTGACCGAGTAAATGGGACGAAGAGGCTAGATTTCAAGCCATCCAGCCTCGGCCGATTTTCATCTCCCGCCATCTTCACTCAATTTCTCTTGCACCATCGCGAGCCCGTTGTCTCCCTTTTACGCTGCACTTAGCTTGGCTCACTTGAAATTGTCGATTCAAGGGTTTCAATGTCACCCTTTTACACCGTACTTAGCTTGGCTCACTCGTAACTATCAATTCAAGGGTTCAGGTGAGCATTCAATGTCTCCCTTTTACACCGTACTTAGCCTGGCTCACTCGTAACTATCAATTCAAGGGTTTCATGTGAGCCATGCTCTAGGCTGCTTTAAGGTCGTGCCAATGCGAGCTAGGTCTCCCTGTTTACAACCAAACACGTTTTTTTTTGCCCAACCCGGTATGGTTGTAGGTAATGCAGGCAACCAAACACCTTATAGATCATGATCATGCATAGTGCTGATACCAGGGCGCCACAAATGTAATTCTTAGGAGCATTCCTATGGAACTTACCCTATTCTATTTCGTAGGATTTTTTCACGAGGTCTAACCAAAATCCCATGATTTCCCAATGCTGCCACCAAACACTAACTTGTGCAGATCCCTAAGATCTCCAAATCTGTGGGATTCAAGTGCGCAGGACATATCAATCCTCCATTTTTCCGCATTTCCCCGTTTCCCCATTTTCCCTATCATATGAATCGAAGGAGCACCAAGAGGCCATTAGGTTGCTCAAAAATAGTCAATGACATTCATAATGAATTAGGAAACAGAACCATGAAGCAAAGCATCACACCTCAGCGGCGCATAAGTGCTTAAGTCGCCAAATGCATTTATTATTAGGGTATCACAAGGGAAGCAATAACACTTTCAAGTCTCAGGCTTTCGCATTAGCACTCTGGAAGCTACAGCCTTTGCCAAAGAAAATTAGCGCACACCCTCAATGGTGCCAGAGCTGAAGTAAACCGCAGATCTTTCAATGGTAGAATGTCAAGAGTGAGTGTGGTCAAGAGGAAAATGCCATCTCTTTCGCTGATCCAGCCGTGCTGCTCTTCTTACTATGTTGAAACCGCAACGGTGCCCTCAGGAAGAGCAGAGATGTGCACAACGGGTGTATGCGATTTTAATGGTATATCAGAGCCGGTGACCTTCTTCTCTGTCGACCTGCTCAGCACCTTCCTCACCTCATCCGCAAGCACAATGATCGAGTCGTCTTCATGGCCTGAACAAATCCACATAGCACCATTTGTAAGGGATTGATGATATGCCTCCAGTGCAGTTTTGTTCTGCTTGCAAGGAGGAGGACAGACAACCAGAACAAACTACTACTGACAACTAGACTGTCATGTTTGGAATGTCAAAGTAATAGACAGATGAGAAACAAGTGCATCCTACAGGCTTTGATCAAATAACATGAGTGCAAATAGAATGATGACAACATGAGAAACAATTCCTTACTTATATTGGACAGTGCCTTCTCCATTGAGAACAGGTAGTCCCTATTATATCCATTAGGGCCACTGGTTGTAGCTATTTGCCTGTTTGTAAACAAGGCAATTGGAAGGGAAGTCAGAATGCTCTTAATGAAGCAGAGTATTCATAAAAGAGGATCGAAGGGTTCAACAGCGCACCTTGCCATATCTTCCAAAGCAGCAGGGCCAAGATAGTACTTGTTGCCCACTGGATCAGGAGTGGATACGAAACTGTACATTCACCAAAAAAGTTTGGCAGTGAGTCAACATGGAATGTGAACAAAAGTAACTAGTCAAGTTCGACCCTTACACTAATACATCCGTCACAGCTGGTTCCAGAGAATTTCCATCCTAAACAGTGAAGTTCAGCAAGAGCAAATGAGAGTACTGAAGAAAAGAAGAGAGAAATATGTCAAAATATTCGCCTTGCATTTATACCTTGTAGAAATCCACAGAGATCTTCTGGTCATACTCGCATTCTCTTCTCTCCAAGTACTGCGGAGATACATACAACTTATTCAATTTAATTCTAGCATGATAAATCCAATCTTTCTTTCAAGTGAATAAACAAGAAAAATCACTGCACCTGCATTGCTTCTCGTTCTTTTTCTAGACCACCTTTGACACAATAAGCAATTCCCCACTGTAAAAAACATGAGCTGTAAATGTAAATACCATAGCCCATAGGAATAAGGAAACCAAAAGAAAGAGCAATGTCATGGCATTCAAGAAAGCATATCAATATTGGATAATGAACAGAAGTAAATCTTTATGGCGATGGTGCAGTGGTAACAACATTATACATGTGGGACTAGGACTACTCATTTTGGTGAATAGAACTGCTAATACAGCGGATATACTTGAGTACTGGATAATAAATAAAGTACCATCTTTACGCCATAGGTGTAGTTGCAACAGCATTATGCACTTTGGCCTACTCATTTGACGAATAGAACTTCTAATGCAGTGAATATACTTCGTTTATGTCTACAAACACTTGCACATGAATCAGATTTAAACATTCAGCATTGAAGTGGATGGGTGAGGAACCAGCCAATATTAGGGTAAGTTTGAAAGGAGGATAAGATGAAACAAGACTCGGAATATCAAGTTTTCATGCTTGGACAGAAAATGCAGCAAAAGCATTGAAAGTGAAGAACAAATGAGCAAGAAGATGGGATACATTTGGATTGAGCCCAAGGTTGCGCTGCCAAAAAATTATGTCAAGGTTTTGCTTGCCCATGATTTGTTAGCAAGACAAATAGTGGGCAGAGAATGATTGACATGGCGAAAAATTGGCAACCATGCAAACAGAAGACATTCTGTCCTGAGTCCTGACCAAAGGATTCATAAGGTAGATTTTTTGTCAACAGTCCAAACAAAACCACGTTATAATTGGAAGTGTGAGAGGTATTGTAATATATGACCCTATAGCAATGGGCATATATTTCTCTGCAATAAACGAAGCCCTGCGAAACAAGTATTGCAACAAGTCTCAGAAATGTCACCCATTGTTGGCCATGGCAACACTCCTAGAGAATAGTATTATACGGTGTCCACCCAGTAATACAGTATCATATGTTGTAGACATTTGATTCATGCTGCAGTCAACTTACGCATATGGCTTCATCTTCGGATTCAAGGGTGCAGGTCCTGGCCGGATGCTGTGGTGTGCCTCTATGGTCAATGCAAGCTGCGGAGAAAGAAAAGTTGAGACGTGAAATCTTCAGACCAAGAAGTACAGTTACAGGTTCAGATTTGCTTCCAAACCAAGCATACCGAGATTAAACGTTCGCTTGTAGCCCTTGATGAATCCCAGGATCTTCTCGTCGAAGTCGAAGCCGGGGTTCCAGATCAGGGACCCATACCCGAAGACCCACAGCACCATCCTGCTGCTGTTCGTTTTTTCCCCTGCAAGACGCAACAAACTGAGCCGGGGATCACGCCAAATCAAAGATACTACTAGTAAATGTCCCCATATACTAATCGCACAAGGAGCCACTCAGAAACGGTTCCCCGAGCTGGAACTGTCATGTCAACATCGCCGGGCCCCAAATCAAAATCCCCAAAAAGAAAGCACGGGTAGGTGGATTCAGTTCAGGAAATCACCTGGCCGGAGGAGGGGCGCCGGAGAGAATGCCGCGGGTGGGGTCGGCGGCGCGGGAGGGGAGGAGCAAGATGGGGATTTGACTCTCCTCTTGCCTCGCCCGCGTCTCCTCTCCTCCGCCGGCGGTCTTCTCCCCGGGACGGACGGACGGATAGGGGTTTCGGGTCGGAGAGGGGGGAGAAGACGGTGGCGGTGGTGGGGGAGCACTTATACCGAGAGGATAGTCGTGGGCTCGTTTGGGGATTGGGGTCACGGGCGGTGGGCGGCACGTGAGGCCGCGCGCGCGTGGCAGTCGCTCCCGCCGTGGCCGGCGGAGGGTCCGACGGTTTCTTGGTGCGGTGTACGTCGCGTCAGCGGGCGGGCACGGGGATATGGGCGCGATGCCGACGCGGCTGCTTGCGGAGGGAAGGGTTTATTGACGGGGACCGAACCGGTGCTAAGGGCGGCATGGACCTGGACGGTTTAATGGGCCGGAGGGTGATTTGACACGGCCAGGTTCAATGAACTGAAATCCATTTTTGTCACCGGAACTGTTTTGGACTCAAAAAAAAAACATAGCTGTTCTCGAGTCTCCCCTCTTCATACTGGCCGCAATGAAAAGTATGGTACTGATATCATATCAGGCATAATATTGTACTCCCTTCGTTCCTAAATACTTCATCTGTCCGAAAAAGCTTGTCTCAAATTTGTTTCTCGAATGTGGATGTATCTAGCACTACCTTGGTGCTAGATACGTTAATTTAAGGGACAAACTTTTTCGGACGGAAGGAACATAAGTCTTTGTAAATTTTTTACTATGAATTACATACGGAGCAAAATAAATGAATCTATATTCTATACTTTAAAATGCATCTATATATATCCGTATGTGGTTTATAGTGGAATCTCTATAAAGACTTATATATAGAAATGGAGGGAGTATGATACTAACTTTACAAATGCATAGTATCATAACTTAGTGTCATAGTAGTCTCATTTATGATCATGCAAACACATAGTACTCAACTCTCAGCAGTATATTTACTATGAGACATTATCATATTATAAATCTCTCTTTTCCCATTTAATTGCGTGCCACATAGGTAAAAATGCCTAGTTGACATGCATGATACTATCTAGATACTCTTATTGTGACCAGCATATTCAACCAGACATTAATTGTCCCACACAAGTTTAACCCACTCTAGATCAGCAACAGCGCCCTGAGAAAAACCAGCAAGTAAGCAAGAAAGGCTTCAATCATTAAATTATTCTACTTATAATTATCAAACAAAATTAAATACATAAACTAGTAGATAAAGACCCATTTATCCCCGTTCATAAGGCCCATTTGTCCCGGTTCGGGAACTGGGACTAAAGGGTCGGTATTAAAGCCCAATACATATAGTCCCGGTTCTTATACGAACCGGGATAGATGGGGCTCGACGTGGCCGCTGCGGCTTGCCCAGGCAGGGGGGCCTTTTGTCTCGGTTGGTAGCACCAACCGAGACCAATAAGCGCCCACGCCGTGATTCGAAATGGGGTTTTGTTTTTTAGGGGTTGGGGTTTTGGGTTTTTTGTAGGGTTAGTTTAGGGGTTTCATATATTGTGTTAGCTAGCTAATAGAGAGAAGTGTCCTCTCTTATCTGCGTGCTTGGTCGACGCTACGTACTATACGTATAGAAATGACTCGACACGCTAGTTAGTAAGCAAATGAAGGAAACCATTAAGTACACAAAGTTGTCATGAACATATACAAAAAGAAGTGATCGACCTCTCTTTCTTCGAGAAATTAGTCGAACAACAAGTTTTCGTACATCTATCCGACGCTACTAGCTACATATATACAATATAAGATCTCTTACAATCTCTAGCATATGATGTCAAGTTCCACATAGTATTCTCCGTCTTTATCTATGACGTGGTCAAGAAAGAATCCCACCAATTCCTCTTGAATTGCTTTTATGCGATCTTGTGGTAGGAGTTCCTCCCGGAGCTCCCAAAGCTAATTTGAAGAAGGGGGTCAATACATATATATGAATGAAACTCAACACAAAGGATGGTAATAAAATAAAATTGTGAATATTATTGCTTACGCACTTCAAAATCTTCTTTAGAGTAGCCCCGCTTAGAGGTCGTCGCGTTGTAGATGTACTCGCAAACGTAGTATCCAAAAAAATTATTCCCGCCTTCCTGCCACAACCACTTTACGAGAAATAGAGGTCAATCAAACTGATAATCAAGCATTATAAATGGTATTGATGAAACTAGCTACAATCAATGGGAGATGCGCGGAACTAGCTAGTAGTACTTACTTTGGGTGTGTAAATCGCAGCTTCCTCGGCAATCCCCGAGCTTCTACGGTGAACACTTTCCAAACCCTGCGAGACAAAAAAATAATTATTACTTGATATGAGGAAATGAACAAAGTTGTTGATATGGTGCGATAATGATCGATTGAACTTACTTCTCGAGCATTTCCTTCATGTCCAGATACTCCTTGGGATCTTTTTGTCTTGAGTCTAAGACGGTTACTAGTCCCTGTTCAAGCTCAATCTCTAGGAGAATAAAGTGGAAGCTGCTCACGCATGCATAACTCATCAATTACATTACTATAACCTCGAGTAATAAGGGAAACTGAATATGCACAAGACAGTAACACTCACTTGAAGTTGTAAGGAAAGATTATTTTATGATTGTTTTGATTTTGAAGCAACGATTTTAGCAAGTTGGCCTTGAATTCTTTGGCATCATGTTTAACCGTCCATTCGTCTATGAGATTTGTGTTAATAAACCCAATATCATAGATTTGTCTTTTCTTGCATTCGACGATCTTCAATCTGCATAATATAGTGAGGATAATTATATATACATGCAATGAAAGAGCTGAGCTATCACTACTAGGGAAAAGCCTAGCAGCAGCGCGGGTTTTAGGCCTATCAGTAGTGCGGGCAGGAGCGCCATCGCACGGGCGCTTCTGACTAAAGGTTAGCAATAGCGAGCGTTAACCCACGCTACTGCTATATCGACCTAGTAGTAGCGCTTTCTCAGAAGAGCGTTACTAGTAATTACTAGTAGCGCTTCTCCCTGCCCGCGCTACTACTATTATTTCATATTTTATTTCTTTTTTATTTCATGTTGTATTCATACACCTTTATAAAAATTTTCATACAACAAGAATTTAGAAATTGTTTTTACATCATAATGAGTTATTACATCGCGGGGTGAAAGAACCATGGACTAGTTTCAAGTGGATGGACATCCACTTGAAACTAATCCGCGGTTCTTTCACCCAATGATATAATAAATATCATCATCATCATATCATGAACAACTTATCATCGTAATACATCATTGTAATATAACACCTCCTCATGATCATCGTTTTCATCAATGAGACATCACATAACAAATTGGTCACTAGTCATAATCACAACTACTCCTCATCATCAACTCTAAAACATTGTACCATATAATAAACATATTGTACCTCATAGGACCTACGACATTCTCTTAGGACCTACTATATTCTCCAAGGTAAAATAGCAAAAAACAAGATAGCCCTTGACTCTCCATTATGGAGAATGGAGATTATCATGTCTCTAATTCTTGCCTTTTGCTTAATGTTGCTTCCAAGAACCTCCTTACGAATGTCCAAACATTTTTTCCATTCTTTGATTAGCATGTGCTCACCGGTTTTAGAAATCCGATATGCACAGGTGAGATCCGTAGGATGACCTAGCTGTATGTTCAGAACTTCAAGGCGACCATTCTGATACATCAGATGAGGGACACAATCCATCGGGATTTTCTGTTGAAAAACATAGTAATAACTTCGTAGTTAGCAATGATGTACTAGTTTTAGAAGTATGCAAAAGATGCACTGATGTCGTAATAGTAAAAAATCTTACCAGGGTATCTCCATAGAAGTTATCGTGGTTCAACACGTGCACTAGTGGCACGTATTCACCATAATTTGGAGGAGTTCGATACTACCACTCATTATCGGAGGGAGACGTAATAATACTGAGCTATTCTTCGATTTCCTTGCTTGCAAGATCAAAAACTGGGAAAATCATCTATTTTGCTTTCCGAAGGTAGACAGCAGCGTTGATTCTCCGATTATACGATGGCAACATGTGTGAAGTCTAGTACCAAATCATATCGGGCTTTGATCGATTGCTTGGTGTCACGCTATTTACTTCTACGGTTAGCGAAATTCGTT